>OZ008367.1:354480238-355680238 GCA_963931995.1 Phaonia tiefii | reverse complement strand
TTCTTAAAAGTAAATTTTCTTAAAAGTACCTTTTCTTAAAAGTACCTTTTCTTAAAAGTACCTTTTCTTAAAAATACCTTTTCTTAAAAGTACCTTTTCTTAAAAGTACCTTTTCTTTAAAGTATATTTTCTTAAAAGTACCTTTCTTAAAAGTACATTTTCTTAAAAGTAACATAATACCTTTTCTTTTCTTGAGCTAAGTAGCTTTCCTGAAAATAAGTAAATTTTCTTTCAAAAATATCCATTTCCTAAGTAGAGTACCACTTCTTTCAAGTAGCACTTACCTATTCTTGACCACTTCTTTCTTATTGCTTTTTCTTACAGAAAGTACTTCTTCTTAAAAGTATTACATTTTCTTAAAAAAACATTAGCTTTTAAGAAAAGAACTACCTCTCTTTAAAAAAGGAACTTTTCGGGAAAATATAATATATATTCTTACAAAAAGGACCTAAAAATATACTTTAAAAAAATACATTCTATAAAAAAATTGTTCGCAGCAAAAGTTTATCAATTTACAAAAAGTATGTTTTCTTAAAGCTCCATTTAAAATATCTTTTTTTTTTCAACGGGCGCCTTAGGCGTGTTGGAACTAACTAGTACATAACATATAGCGAAAGGAACTTCGTTCCAACCTGGTGTCCCCTGAGACCTCATGTTATTTTTAATGGTTTTACGGACTCGTAACGGATTTGACAATTCACGTAACGAGGTCGGTTTTGTGTACATTGGAGTTTGATGCAATTTTGTTTGGGAACTACATTCACCTGTCACACCCTTAATTCAGTTGCTGCAACCGCAATTCGGTGGTAACAGTCAAATTTATGTTGGAGTCAATTCCTTTCCAAAGAATTATAAAAACTGTGTTGCATAAATTTCAATGAGATTCAAGCAAAAATGGATCTAGAGGTAATGTAATACCTTGTGGAGGAAATATTGGACTACCGTCGCCTTGTATCTGTTATATTACTTTTGATCTAAGTTTATGAGTTCCAGCGCATTGTGGCAGGAGGTTCTTTTTGTGGCAGAAATGTGGTTCAATTGACGTGTCATGACGAGGACGTAATGAAAATATTCTTCTAGAATTTTGTCCAAATTTTGTTTAAATTCAATAACAACAGCGTTTTTCAAAACACCCTAATCCATCACACACCGGAAACTCGTTCTGCCAGTCCAAATAAAATGTTCTATAAGATTATCAGAATACACTGAGATAACCCATACATTATTGATGTAGGGATCATCTTAATATGCGATCATTAACATTTTAATATTTCCAAATCTCAAGTCTGCATTTGAACTTTTTAGCCTTCAATGGTCGCGATTACTCCTATGAAGATATTGACGAAGACTTTGTGCCCATCGAACCATGTAATGTTGTGCGTCCCGGTGATCCGGATCTGACAACCTTTGATATCTTACACTCATATCGTTTCGATGAATATCAGTATGAAGCTCAGGGTGTCCAACAAATTGCCGGTTCAACCGGCTATCAACAGGCCTATCACATTAGTGAATATTCGAATATGACCATTGAGTCGTCGAGGGCCTTTCCCAAGGGCGTACCCAGTGAATTTTCGTTCGAGTGTACATTCCGGATACCCCAACGGCAGCCTCAGTACGAATGGTATCTATTCGAATTGAGTAATTATGAATTTGAGTCTCAGATGAGTGTAACTATAAATCCGGTTATAAATGCGATCGAATTGTCCCTGCCCAAATACGATGGATCCATACAAACGGTAACATTTGAAGAAACTGAGGTGAGTCATTTCAAGGAGTATTAGCTACAGGGTTTCCTTTGTTAACATTGGGTTTCCTTTTAATTCCAGATCTTCGATCGGTCTTGGCATAAGGTTATGTTTGGCGTAGGCCAGGATGGAGTTCGTTTGTGGGTAGATTGCAAACCTGTTCCGGACGCTACTGGTAGTTTCAATGCCCCTCTTGATGTTCGTGGTCCAATAGATGCGACAGATGGCGCATTTACTGTAGCCCGGTCTTGTAGAACTAAAGAAACTGTCGAGGTCAGTTCAACTACAATTTAGTAATTTAGAAACTTTAAAATTTGTTTATTTCCTTCATAGATGGATCTCCAATGGATGATTTTTAGCTGTGACAAAGATAAACCCATCTACAGCGGCTGTGATGATCTGCCCCAGTATATTATTCCCAAAGGATCATTTGAATTCCAACGGACCTCTACCACAACAAAGCCCTACGCACCGAACTTAGAAACCACCACTCCCGATTCGTTGAATTTGAAGTTTTTAGATTCTTCTACCGAAAAATTTTGGATACCCACAAGTACACCTTCATACCTAACCGGCAACGATTTAATAACCTGTCCCGAGCAGTGTCCAAGAGGACCACCTGGAATGCCAGGACCTCCAGGTCTTAGAGGATTACCAGGAACTGCAGTATGTGTGCATAATTTGAAAATGGTTACAGTTTTTATATATATTATGTTTCACCACAGGGAGCTATGGGCAAACCTGGAAATTCCGCATCCGTTCTAGAAAATAACGAATTTTCGGTCGTTAAAGGTGAAAAAGGAGAAGTTGGACCAATGGGTGCAGCCGGTATTCGTGGTGAACGTGGTGAAATTGGTTTACAAGGGCCCGCTGGTCTCAAGGGAGTTGAAGGATTGCCGGGACCCCAGGGTCCACCAGGTTTTGGTGCTCCCGGTAAGATTATGTGTTTCAAAATTTTATTCTTCCAATTAACCACAATACATTTTAAGGACATCCTGGTGAGTCGGGTTTGCCGGGGCAAAAAGGTGAACGAGGCTTGCCGGGCTTAGATGGCGCTGATGGCGCACCGGGCCCCATCGGACCTTTTGGTTTTACTGGCGCTCCAGGTCCTCCAGGTCCTCCAGGTCCTCCAGCATCATCCTCCATATCTTCGTCAAATGCTCATGAATCATCGGGAACTTATAGCGAAGTCTATGGAATGCCTGGTCCAATGGGAGCACAGGGACTGCCAGGGCCTGAGGGACCCCCAGGCCCACCTGGTCCACCCGGCTACATAGAAGCTTCAGCAAATTCAAATCGTAATATAGACGAAAGGGAAATAAGAGAAATTTGCATGGGCGTAGTGCGCGATTATATAAGCGAAATATCCAGTACACTTGTAGGACCTCCGGGCCCACCTGGAAGAAGGGGTATTAGTCGTCCGGGGGCACCCGGTCCACAGGGATTGCAAGGTTAGTATAAGAAAGTTTCTAACTGGCGTTTAATGAGTATGAAATTGTATTTTATTTCATATCAATTACTCAGGCGAACAAGGTGTAAGAGGTCCTCAGGGTGAACGCGGTTATTCAGGCATACCAGGCAGCCCCGGCTCTCCCGGTGACATGGGTCCCCAAGGTCCAGAGGGCGAGAAAGGTGATCGTGGCCACCCTGGCGAGGGCAGAGAAGGTCCAATGGGTGCTCCAGGTCCAGCAGGTCCACAAGGTGTAGGCATAGATGGCATGCCTGGCAGACCGGGTGATCGTGGTGAAACGGGAAGACCAGGTATGTTAAATATTATTTTTAAAAATTTATGTGGCTATATTGAGATTTTATTATCCTATCTTTTAGGTGAATCCGGCGGTCGTGGTCCTCCTGGCGAACCAGGCACTTGTCCTGATTGTACTTCTTATATGGCTGCCTATACTTATCCTTTGCAGCTGGCCCAACAGCAGCAAAATAACAAAGGACCCCAAAACTATTATAACAAGGGACCACCAAGCTATTATAATAAGGGTTAATAACTAAGAAGAAAATAAAGAAAACACTTTAACATACTTTAGATGCGAAAAGTCACCTTTGGTGATCTGATTGGAATGGTTTACATTAAGATCTAGCTCCGCAAATTCCTATCTTCGAGACATCTCTATTTTAGGCTACATCTGTTTGTAGTATTCCCTGGAAATACAAACCGTAGAGAATGCTCGTAAAAATCACTATCTATAGGTCCGCGATCAGGCTAAGTCATAGTCAAGTCAAAGTCAAGTCAATAACGAAACAGTGTTGCAGTAGATAAAAATGAACGCACTACCAGCAAAATACAAAACCCGACATGCGAATATTAAAAAACCAAATCTAGATTATTAATCTACGTTAGTGACTGTACTTAACACCATTAAACATTTTTCGACTGCGTTGCTGATAACGAAGTAACAGGTGTTTTTGTGTTGATAATGTGTTTTCTGCACACGATTACGCGAAGGGAACTTTTTGTAGTTTGGACTAGTGGAAATAACATTTCTCATAAAAACTTGATCGTTATCAACTACGTTTTAGACAGCCTTGGACTTAACATTAATGAAAGACGGGGAAAATATAAAAACATTTCCCAAATTGTTAAACTTCTGTGCAGTCATTTTCAGAAAAAGTGGGTTGACGCCAAACGAACAAAAAAAATTCCGGAGGTTCGTAACTCAGAATGGTTGGATAAAATTATTGATTTTTCTACAGAACAAGAAGAAGAGATTTTAAACTCAAACTGCAACTTAGTACAAAATCGAGGACGTCCTCCTAAAACCTTCTCGCAATCTTCCAACAGTTCACAGGTTAAAAAAATATATAATATTATACAAGATGCGAGCAGAGACGAACTGTTAGTTGCCACTCGAGTGAGTTTATATAAAGCGGGAAAAAGAGATGCGGCTCAAGTTTTAGGGGGCATAGAAAAATCTCCAACAAGAGCATCCAAATTGAAAAAGCCTTTATCTTGTCCGCAAGTCACTCCAACTTCCTATACGCCAGAAGAAGCCTTAGCTTTATACGTCGACGGTAGATACACCAAACACGCATGCAATCGAGTGCCAAATGTAGGCATGCAAACATTTATCCGGCGTACAATGTGTTACAGGAGGCAAAAAAACGGTGTTACCCTAAAGAAGCCGAAATATCAATAACAGATGTATCCGGCGAAGTTACACTACAAGCTCTGGCTGACCACACTGTGTTGAGGATTGTAGAAGTATAAAAATCAACTGTTTTGCAGACAATAAATGAAACTCCTTTAAGAAGCTTTGCAATGATATACAAATGGGGTTGCGATGGAAGCTCAGGGCACTCAACATACAAACAAAAATTTTCTGACAACGTATCCACCGCAACTGATGCATATTTGTTTGCCATTTGCTTAGTCCCTTTGCAACTAAGAGTAGGTGAACTTGTAGTTTCGCAAAATTCGCGACCTTCATGTACTCGCTTTTGTCGTCCGATTAAACTGATGTTTGAAAAGGAGACAATTTCTTTAATAACAACAGAAGTCGATGAAATGAAGAATCAAATCGAGAATATTATTTCAACAAAAATAGACGATCCAAATATACAGGTAGACCACAAGTTCTATCTTACAATGATCGATGGCAAGGCATTTAGTGCAATTTCCGAATCATCTACACAAAGATGTGGAATTTGCGGAACTACTCCCATGATCATGAACGATTTAAGCCAACTTGAGAACATAACACCAAATGTCAACATGTACGAGTATGGCCTCTCTACGCTTCATGCATGGATTCGATGCTTAGAATGTATATTGCACATATCATATAAGCTAGATTTAAAAAAATGGAAAATCTGTAATGTTGATCAAGCCATATATCAAAAAAGAAAGAAAGAAATCATTACCGTTTTGAAGGAAAATATGCATATTTTAGTTTATATACCAAAACCAGGATGCGGAACAACTGATGATGGCAAGACACCTAGGCATTTTTTCAGTAATCCAGATATAGCATCATCTATAACAGGTGTCGATGAACGCCTTATTAAAAACTTGGGTACTATCCTAACCACGATGGCGAGTGGATATGCTATAAATACTGATGCCTTCAAGATATTTGCCAAAGAAACAGCAATCTTGTTCATAAAACTATATCCTTGGTACTACATGCCTTCAAGTATGCACAAAATACTAATCCATGCTGCCGAAATTATTAAATGTGCAGCATTGCCAATAGGAATGCTATCTGAGGAAGCTATGGAGTCCAGAAACAAAGATATCCGAAAATACAGGGAACATAATACACGAAAAATGTCCCGCGAGAAAACAATGCGAGACCTGTTTAATGCACTGATGTTTTCCTCAGATTCTGTAATATCTTCCATATCCCGAAACACGTCGATCAATCGTAGACGTTCTGAACCTCTTACAACTGATGTACTACAATTGCTGATGGAGACACGGTGAATGATAGTTGTGAACTACTTTCAGATTCTGATTCAGAAATGGAATTAATTTAATAAAATTTATATCCGATTTATATTCACTGTATTATGTATTAATTTTTATTTAAAATTAAATATATGTAAATAAAATTGATTTAACAGTTGCTTTTCATTGTGATATAATAGAATTGTTTCATATAACAACTTTAACAGTTGCTTTTCATTGTGATATAATAGAATTGTTTCATATAACAACTTGAACAACTTCGCTTGAATGTAGTCATTCCGGACTATTTGTTTGGCAGAATTATTGGTAAGTAATTCGAGATATGGGACAGAAAGCCTGTCTGCATAAACATTATATTTTTTATTAGGCTAATTGCAACAGAAAAAATATTAAAAAATAAATAAAAAAAAAAGTTGTTTTTAATATTAAAATTTAATATATTTTTAGTCCAAAAGAATGTGAAACATTAAATACATGAACTTTATCATGTTTTCCTGAACGAATTAAACAATGGCCAAAAAATAAAAAAAAAGTTGTAACTTTCACAAAAAAAAAAATATATAAATATATTTTTAACAATTTTTTTTTGTTTAACGTTGTAGCTTAATCTGTTTTCAACTGAAAAAAAATATTACACAAACAAAAAAAATTCCCTAAGCGCTATTAATTAATCGCCGCTAGATGCACATTTTCGCCCACTGTGCGTCACTAAGGAGCTATAACCCATAACTGATTCATTTTGATACAACTCCGAAAAATACCGAAAACATGAAGGGTTTGTGCCTTCGCTATCGTGAAGTAAAGTGCACTACCCTCGATTTCACCACAACATAACAGTGGTGATTATGGTCAAAAGGTTTCGATCTCGACTAAAAAATTGATATTGACAATTCACGGTAGTTCCTCATATGCAATTAAGGAACAACATTACAGTAGTAACTCGATAGAGCCACCTTAAACTTTGGCAATGACTCAAAATTACGTTGTTCCAAAAATAAGAGCGTAATAAATACAATCCTCATTTAAAATACCTTCTGGCAACAAAGATGTTATATAAAATAATTTATTCGTTTAAAGAAAAAGTTGGGCACCCGGCTTTCAGGTAGACATGATAAAATAAATAAATGGTTTCCCATTACATCCCATGAAGGAATAGGGGAGAGCTTCTCACAATCAGTGAACTGTGCGCTTTCCAGTTTTCACTCACTGATTGGGACCTACAGTTTTACACCGATTCCGAACGGTATTTTTAAAAAGCTTTTTCATGGCTATATACTCGATAATGCCGCCGTCACTATGCGAGGTGACCGCCGCCGAAAGAAATTTTAAGGTGGTAAGAACAGGGTTCGAACCCAGGATCTCATGTACAAGAGCCGCACACACTAACCATTGCATCACCGACGGCCACCATGACATGATATTTTCCGTAAATCACTGAAGATTTCACTGAAAATGGGAAATATTTTGTAAAACACAACTTTTTATTTAAATGGATGAAGCTTGTCCGTTTTGGTACCTCAAACAAAGATGAGCGACCGCCTAAATGGACGGAACAAAAACTCCCGTAAAACACAACTGATGTTAGACATGACAATATTTCTTCAAGCTCCAAACTGTTATTGAATATGTGCGATTTTATTGCGCTCATACTATTGTCCGACCTAAAATAATTGAATTGAAATTGGACAGCAGCAAAACAAAAAAATGGTGGGCAAAATTTTACCACCTTGGAGAAACGCGCTGGAGAAAAGACCAAAAATGGCATCCTCTTTTGAATTGTACACAGAATACAGTACAAAAGGTCCGATGTGAGAAGTAATGGCACCAATGAAATCGTAAGACGATTTCCTTTCATTTGAATACCAACAATTACCTGTAAGATCAGAGCCTCTTTTGGGTCTTGGGGGCAATTTTCCACTTTCGGAAAACTTGTTCCCGACTCAAGAGCTCATTTCAAATAAAAATGCATATTCAGTTTTTTTCCAGCGCATGTCCCCAAGGTCGTAAAAATCGGCCAATATGTGTAAGTTATTCTAAAATTTGGAACAACCATTACAAATGAAATTCTAAAAGAATGTATAAGTTCGGGTGAGGGTATGATTAACTAAGTGCCCCAACTAACAGTACTGTTTTGGTTTTATTACTATTCTATTGAGATGTTAAGAAATTCAACTAATTAATCATAACCATCAACTGATCTGCACCGGAATTCTGTAACTTTTTAACGACGAAAATCGGTAGTTAAATTGACAAAATTCAAAAATATTGTATTGCAATTTTAGGAATTTTAACAATTCAACTACCGATTTATATCGTTAACAAGTTACAGAATTTCTCTGCAGGAATGCGTTATTTTGCGACATGTAACTTTTACTAGTTCCTGTTTCATTTGTTCCTGCTGCATCTGTTCCTACTTCATCTGTTCCTGCTTAATCTGTTTCTGTGCCATCTGTTCTTGCTTCATCTGATCCTGATTCATCAGTTTCTGCTGCATCTGTTCCGGCTTCATCTGTTCCTGCTTCATCAGTCCTTCGTTATCTGTTCTTGCATAGTCTATTTCTGTGTCATGTATTTTTGCTGCATCTGTTCCTGCTCCTCCTACTTTTTCGGTTCCTGTTTCTTCTATTTTTTTGTCATCTGTTCCTGCTTCATTCCCTTCCTGTTGCATTTATTCTTGCTTCATCTGTTTTTGCTTCATCTGTTCCTGCCTCATCTGGCCTTTGTCAACTGTTCTTGCTTAATCTGCTCTGTGGCATCTGTTCCTGCTCCTCCTGCTTGTTTGGTTAGTGTTTCTTCTATTTTTGTGTCATCTGTTCTTGCTTCATCTATTCATGCTTCATCAGTTTATGCTTCATCTGTTCGTGCTTCATTCTCTTCCTGTTGAATTTATTATTGCTTTATCTGTTCTTCCTTCATCGGTCCCTGCTTCTCCTGTATCAACATTTCCTGCTTCGTTTGTTCCTACTTTATCTATTTCTGATTTAACTGTTCCTAATTGATCTGTTTCTGTGCCATCAGTTCCTGTTTCATCTATTCCTGCTTCATCTGTTCCTGCTTCATCAGCTCTTGCTTCATCTGTCCTTCGTCATATGGTCTTGCTTAATCTGTTTCTGAGCCATCTGGTTTTTGATGCATCTGTTCCTGTTTCTCCTGCTCTTTCAGTTGCTATTTCTTCTATTCTTGAATCATCTTCTCTTGCTTCATCTGTTCATGCTTCATCAGTTTCTGCTTCATCTGTTCCTGCTTCATTCTCTTCCTGTTGCATCTGTTCTTGCTTCATGTGTTCCTGCTTCTCCTGTCTCATCAATTCCTACTTCATTTGTTCCTACTTTATCTATTTATGATTCAGTTGTTCCTGATTAATCTCTTTCTGTGCCACACGTTCTTGCTTCATCTGTTCCTGCTTCATCAGATCCTGCTTCATCTGTTCCTGCTTCGTCAGTTCATTCATCTGTAATTCATCATCTGCTCTGTTTCTGTGCCATCTGCTTTTTAGCGAATCTGTTCCTGCTTCTCTTGCTTTTGTAGATCCTGTTTCTTCTATTCTTGCTTCATTTATTCATGCTTCGTCAGTTACTGCTTCATCTATTCCTGCTTCATTCTCTTCCTGTCGCATTTTTTCTAGCTTTATCTGTTTTTGCTTCTTCTGTATCATCAGTTCCTGATTAATTTGCTCATACTTTATCTATTCCTACTAATCAGTTCCTGCTTCATCTACCCTTCGTCATCTGTTCCTGCTTAATCTGCTCTGTGCCATCTGTTCCTGCTGCATGTGTTCCTGCTTCATTATCTCCCTGTTGCATCTGTTCTTGCTACATATGTTATTGCTTCATCTATTCTTGTTTCTCCTGTATCATCAATTCCTGCTTCATTTGTTCCTAATTTATCTATTTCTGATTCAGCTGTTCCTGATTAATCTATTTCTGTGCCACCTTTTCTTGCTTCATCGGTTCATGCTTATTCAGCTCCTGCTTCATCTGTTCCTTCTTCATACGTTCCTGCTTCATCTGTTCTTTCTTCAGTTGTTCTTGCCCTATCTATCCAATTCCATTCATTTCATTCCTATCTTCCTAATAACATAGTAAAATAAATCAATATCGTTGACGTCGTGGTGTGTAATGCCTCGATGTGAGCGTCGTGTCGCTTTTATATTGTGTGCTTCGTCCCTGGTTGCGTGTGCTGAGCTTACTGCTTTGCATGTGCTGCTGCGGTCGGTGAGATAGCATAGTATCCCAATGTTGAAGTTAACGGTGTTAAGAGTCATTCCTAGGAAGTTCATATGTTCTAGAAAGTTGTTTACTGAGATCTTAGGTACTTTTTTGTAGTTGATTGATGCTTTGAATTTTGAACGGTGTGCTACCTATGTACCTAAACAGGGGAAAATATATAAAAAAAATTACAGCAGACAGTTGTCCGAGGCCTTCGGCCACGGACTGTCCCTGCAGGCTGTGTCAGAGACACGGCCATTAAGTTTAACGTAGAATACGCCATCCGATAAGACAGAAAACATATATAACAATAAATTCATTTGCTTATATTATTTACCATTTATTGTTATATATGTTTTCTGTCTTATCGGATGGCGTATTCTACGTTAAACTTAATGGCCGTGTCTCTGACACAGCCTGCAGGGACAGTCCGTGGCCGAAGGCCTCGGACAACTGTCTGCTGTAATTTTTATATTTACCAACGGCATTTGATTCAAGTCCGTTTAAAAAAAAAAACATTATGTTCAATTTTTTTGAACTTAATTTAATTTATGTATTTTAATTAATATTTTTATTGAAATAAGTTCTGCGAATGTTGAGAGGGCCGCCCTAATATTAAAAAAGGTTTACCTTATCGAGTCTTCGCATTAGCATTCGAGCGTTGTGTGAAAGCTTTACGCTTTACAATTCAAAATTAATAAATAATCAATATTCTTCGAGCTTGAGGTCTGATTTGCTGTTGTTGTATTTATTTTCCTCGATATTTCGCTACTCCTTTGTGTAGCATCATCAGGATATTTGAACAATATTTAACAATTAATTGTTATATTGTTATTTTGTTTTAATTGTTAAATATTGTTCAAATATCCTGATGATGCTACACAAAGGAGTAGCGAAATATCGAGGAAAATAAATACAACAACAGCAAATCAGACCTCAAGCTCGAAGAATATTGATTATTTATTGATAAAGAAAAGGTCGAACAACAGAATAAAAATATTCAAAATTAATGTTACAACAGCTTTATTGAAGCTTTCGCAAAAAAAAAAGCTTTATTACGTTAGCTTACTGTTTGTTTCACTTTTTACTAGATACATGTTGCCAAGCAACATTAGCTTGCTGTTCGTTTCACTTTTTACTAGATACATGTTCCTAAGCAATGTTGAGCAACCAAAACCACTCAACCAAACACCACACATATGTTTGAGTGTATGTGTTTAAACAATTTTCATTTGAGAAATTAAAATACTAGAAATATATCAACCAATATGAAATGTATATCAAACGAAATATAACATCTTCATTTACCTACAAAAAAAATTTTAAAAAAATTCGTCTAGCCGTTTCCTCAAATTCAATGAAATAAAGATTACAACAATAAAAACCTGACATGACTCCTCATACCGTAAGGTAAGACGTATTCTACGTCAAAAAATCGTTCGATTTGTAAAGTTTTTGTTTCGATTCTGAACTTGAAGATGAAGTTTTTTGATTTCACAATATTTGTTCTTTATGACAAGAGCTACAACTTTTCCTCAGAGAGTAAATCAACATTCCGAACAGTTTGCAGGATATGAGCCTAAAAAATTATCACTTTTTTGCAAAAATGACACCGAAGCCCCAAATCTTTGGGGGCCTGTAAAAAAAGTGCATGACTTTGGGCAAAACTGGGAGACACGGGTCTTTTTTTTTTTGGTCTTTTATCACGTAGTGGTGTCCGTATATGGATATATTTCCATGACTTAAAAAATGACACACAGTTGTAATTTCCTTTAAGGCTAAGAGATCATGTTTTCTCCGGTTAGTGAAAAAATGCAAATGCCGCGGTTGGGATTCGAACTCACATTTGCTGGACGATCGTTTCGATGTTTGTGAAGCATGATCTTCAGCAGCGTCTAGCCCGTTAAGCCACTGCGGTGTGTATTCACACCAGTCACTAACCGATGATATTTATTTTATTGTGCAGAGTGATTGTCGCTACACGCACTGATGCCGTTATTATATTTAATATTGTATTTAATTTTTTACTGAAAATATGAAAAATTAATATTTTCTCAGCTTTTTTTAGCTGAGTAAATAAATAAATAAATATATAAATAATTAAAAGTTATTGAATTTAGTTGCTGGAAATCGATTCTGAACCACTGTGCGGCGACTATCATAGTCGTTTGAACCTCGAACTGTTGAATTGACATCGGCGTAGTTAAGTGACTCAAAATAACGCGATTACTCTGGCTAGGCTGTGCGAGTATAATGGATAAGAATGAAGTAGTGCGAAAGGTATTCGAAGACGTACTCGTAGGACTGCGAAAAATAGAACCACCAGGTCTTCGCTAGAAGGATGTGTTGGAAGAATCCCTAAAAAAAGCTTGGTGCTATTAACTGACCAGAAATGGATAAAATATAGAGCTAGTTTGTCGAGCTGCTAACTCCACTGGATTGTTTGAGGCCAATTAAGTAAGACAGTAAATGATAAACCATTCATATATTTAACCCTGCTTAAGAGAGAAAGGGGAGACTTTAATTGCGTTTTACTCAAAAACTAGTTTGACACACTAGGAGGGTTTTAAAAAAATGGGTCACATATAGGAAAAGTTCATCGGGAAGACTTTGAATGTTTCAGTCTTTCGACAACCCTAACCTAACTCCTCGTTCATACACAAAATAAAACATCAAAATATTTCATTTAAATTTTATTATGTGTGTTGTTGTTGTTTTTATTGTATTTAATATTTATATTTTTTTAATATCAATAAGTTGTTGTTGTTGGTTGATTGGTTTTCTTTGTTACTTAAAGTTTTAAATTTTATAAAAATATTTAATTAAAACAAATTGCACAATTTTTGGTAAAAGATAATTAAACAAAAAAAAACAAAAAAAAAATCAATCAATAATTAAAAATCAACATTTTTGTTTCATTATTAAAAATTCTAAAAAAAATACAATGAATACAATTTACAAAAATTAAATGGCACATAATCTATAACTACTGGTACGTAATAGTTTTTTCTTTTACTTAAGTTTTAAAAATAATTAAAGTTTTCTTTATAAAATTCTGAGATTAACACAAACATAATAATGTTGAAATATATATAAGTAGATTTATCAGCATTGGTATTTATAGTATCAAAAAATTTACAATTGTTATAATTATAATTATATCTTTGTATTTTTGTTTTTTTTTAAATTTTTATTTTAAATTCTTATAGTTGATTTTTATTTTTTTAATTTATAGTATATTTTGTATTCATTTCGTTATCATTTTCTTTAAGAATTAACTTGTTTAGAAATGCGTTTTCTGTTTTCTATTGCCATCAAATCATCCAGGCCAGGCCATTTAATCAGGACCCAAAATTTATGTTTTAGGTTTAGAGTTTCAAATTTTCGTGTCATTTCTCTTAATATTGTATGGTTAATACGTTGTCTGAGTTCATATTTTTAGATTTTTATTTTTAATTTTTATTTATTTCGTTTTTCGTAGTTCGAGTTTTGGAAATTTGCAATTTTCTGTATTTGTTATTGTCCTTATATTATTAAGGGGTTTTTTTTTTTATTAAGATTTTTAAGTTTTAAACTTAAATGTAGTTTATCATATCTCCTTAACAGATCAAAATATTGAAATTTTTGTGACTGAAAGAAAATCTTTAGTTTTGTATGAAAATATGATGAATAATCTTTGATGTCCAAATACAAATTATCGCCCAGAGAAAATGAATTTGCCTGGGGGTTGTAAGAAAATCGTATGGCAAACATCAAATTTTATTGGTGCTGCAAGAAAATACATTAAAACTGCAGAGAACAACTTAAGCGAAAGATTTTGGAATCTAAGACTGATGACGATTTCGTTTATGAAAAAAAAATTCAACATTTTGTCTGTCCTTTGCCTTAAAAGAGCCTTTTTGTGTCCGTTTCTGATAAAGGTGCAACCCTACTTCAAGGGTTTGATAGTTTCTGAGACTGTTGCACTTAAAAAGTGCAAAAATTTTGAATTTTCTGCCCTCTCAGCAAGTCACGGTTAGAATGTTACCCGATAAAATGGGACACATTCTGTATTTTTCTATGGGTCTTTGTCCTTGCTAAGCTAACTTTTCTACCTTTCGTGTGGTGTCTAAGCTAATTAAATTCGCTAAACTTCTCAAACAAAGTGGTCGAATTTTTAGTTTGGCGGGAATAACAAAAATTACCTACTGTATGGGTACCCTGTCGACCAGTTTGTATGAAGCGTCAATTAAAGTGTATTAATATCGGGGTTGCGGGGAGAACGTTTCCCCACAAAATGGGACACATTCTGTATTTTTCTATGGGTCTTTGTCCTTGCTAAGCTAACTTTTCTACCTTTCGTGTGGTGTCTAAGCTAATTAAATTCGCTAATCTTCTCAAACAAAGTGGTCGAATTTTTAGTTTGGCGGGAATAACAAAAATTACCTACTGTATGGGTACCCTGTCGACCAGTTTGTATGAAGCGTCAATTAAAGTGTATTAATATCGGGGTTGCGGGGAGAACGTTTCCCCACAAAATGGGATACATTCTGTATTTTTCTATGGGTTCTTTGTCCTTGCTAAGCTAACTTTTCTACCTTTCGTGTGGTGTCTAAGCTAATTAAATTCGCTAACCTTCTCAAACAAAGTGGTCGAATTTTTAGTTTAGCCGGAATAACAAAAATTAACTACTTTATTGGTACTTTATCGTCAGTTTGTATGAAGCGTCACTTAAAGAGCATTAATATCGCGTAGATCTCCATATACTGGTCGAACATATACTGTTCGAATATTTTTGATAAGCGAGATAAATAAAACAAGGTAAGAAAGCAAACGAAAAGAATACAGTTGTGAGAAAATGCAACATTCCATGTTCATTTCTCAGTCCAAAAAAGACACAACTTTAAAGGGGCGATGGCAACATTTTTGAATGTCGCCTCATACCAGGGCAACATTATTTTTTAGAAACGAAATCACCATGAGTCTCCATAGGGTGTTTATTGGAAAATGTAACGATTATGGTTAAAACTCGTATAAAAATTGTTTTGATATTGTGTCAAAACAGAAGGTATCCCTTCGCCTTCTTGGGAAATAATGGGAAAATAGTTGTTCATTTATGTAAAAAATTTAATTACGGGCTGAGAGGGGAATCAATCTTCAAACAACCCCTAAAAGTAATACAAATCCAATTCGGAAAATTTTGTACCAAGCCAAAATTTGTTATTTTGTTTTTAAATTGTATATAAAGTGGTAAAGTAGCTCAATTCGGGATAGTTATGAACTTCTTCACCCTTCTCTCACTTTTATAGTAACAAAAAATATTGTGGAAATAAAAAAGAAAATAATACATTTATATTTTTCCGTGTCATATTTAGTTTTCGAGATATTGTACAATAAAGTTGAAAGTTTCAAAGTGAGTCAATTTTAAATGCCACATTTGAATATTTTGCCTAAGATTCAGTGCCTACAATAATTAGGTGTATGTATACTTTTATAGTAAGTATATATATAATTATTTACAATGTTTAATTGTTAAACATAAATCAGTCGTTTAAATTACAAAGCAAAACTATATAAATAATAATAAAAATAAAAAAAGAATTGTTTCATTTCGACAAATTGATGTTTGACTTTGTCGAACTTTTCACGCTGAAAAAAACGGCCATGTACAGGAATAGACGTGTGACATGAACCGATATAAATCTGTTAAATCGCATTTCAGAAATAGTTTAATTTTAAGAAATTTTTATTCGTTAAAAATATAGTTTTCTTGAATACTCGTATGCTGAAAAACACGGGCTAAGCAACATATATCTGGAACCATGTGTATGTTTGAAAGTATTGTTTTCATGAATTGAAGATCTACCGCTGTTTTGCTTCTGTGATGTCTGTTACGTTTTTGTTTCCAACAATTCCCAATAAACAAAACCATATTTGGGTCACAAACATATATATTATAAACTTTAGAGTTTCAAATACGTAATATTGAATTACAAACACAATGTGTTTCGGCACAACTATACTATATTTGCGACAAGCTACAAGCTATATTTCCATCCAATCAACAAAAAAAATAAATTTTTCAGAGATTTTGTGAAGGAATAAACATGAGACATGAACCGACATAAATCGGTTAAATCAAATTCCACAAATGGTTTTGGACGAATTTTGTTTCATTCAAAATATAAAGCTTTTTTTCATATTCGCACGCAGAAACAAAACGGACCCATCAACATATTGCAGGAACCATGTATACGTTGGGAAGCATTATTTTCATTTTTGTATTCAGCAGCATATGTATATTATTAATCATTGTGTCTCCCATACGTAATATTAACTTGCAAACACAATGCGTTTAGCCACAAAAATACTATATTTGCGACAAACTACAAACACGCTATAATTTTATCCAAACTGGAAAAAAGAGACAGATTTTTCACTGCCTTTGTAAAAAACAAAGAATAAGACATGAATCGATATAAATCAGTTAAATCAAATTCCAGAAAACGTTCCAAATGTCAAGAAATTTTGGTTCGTTAAAAATATGAAGTTATTTTCTTTTTGAATATTCCCACGCTGAAAAAAACCCACCGAACAACATATTGCAGGAACCATGTATATGTTGGAAAGCATTATTTTCTTGAAATGAAGATCTGCTACAAATTTAGTTGTCTTAGATCCTCGTTATTTTTAAAGTTGTCATTTCCTTTAAGGCTATAAGAGATCAGGTTTTCTCCGGTTAGTGAAAAAAATGTAAATGCCGCGGGTGTAAATGCTGCTTTTTTGGTCCTTTGTTGTCTGTCACTTTTTTGTTTTCAACAGTTTTCAATAAACAAAATAATAATTGGATCACAAAAACATATATTACAAACAATTAATCGTTGTGTCTCCAATATGTAATATTCAATAGGAAACACAATGTGTTTGCCCACAAGTTTACTATATTTGCGACAAGCTAAAAGAGCACATTGTATTTGTATCTAAACAACAAAAAATACCGATTTTTCAGTCACTTTGTAAAGGAATAAACATGAGACATGAACCGATATAAATCGGTTAAATCGAATTTTGGAAATAGTTCCCAATTTCAATAAATTTCTATTTGTTTAAAATATGAAGAATTAGTTTTCTTGAATATTTGACCGCTGTGAAAAACGGCCCAAACAACATATTGCAGAAACCATGTGCATGTTTGGAAGCATTGTTTTCATGAATTGAAGATCTGATGATTTTTTGCTTGTTTGTTGTCTGTCACGATTTTTTTTCAACAAACAAAGTCACATTTGGGTTACAAACACATCTGTATATTATAAACTATTAATCGTTGCGTCTCCCATACGTAATATTGACTTACAAACACAAGGTGTTTGGCCACAAGAATACTATATTTGCGACAAGCTACAAGCACGTTGTATTTGTATCTAAACAACAAAAAATACACATTTTTCAGTCACTTTGTAAAGGAATGCAAATGAGACATGAACCGATATAAATCGGTTAAATCGAATTTTAGAAATAGTTCCCAATTTCAATAAATTTTGATTCGTTCAAAATATGAAGAATTAGTTTTCTTGAATATTCGCACGCTACCATTGTTTTCATAAATTCAAGATCTGCTCCCTTTGTGTTTCTTTGCTGTTTGTCACGTTTCTGTTTTCAACAAACAAAGCCACATTTGGGTCACAAAAACATATATTATAACCTATTAATCACTGTGTCTCTAACATCTAATATTGAATAGCAAACACAATGTGTTTGGACACAAGTATACTATATTTGTGACAAGCTACAAAGATGTTATAGTTACATCCTGATAAAAATAATAAGAAAATTTCAGAGCAAAATACATTAGTTTCGAAATTCTAACACGTGATTTTGTTTGAACGCAAAAAATATTGAAACTATTTCCGTGGGAATAACATTTTCATTAATTACAAGGAAGCATTATAGCCATTAATCCATTTTGAACGGAAGCTATCGATCATGTTCTAGTCGCCCCAAAAAATTGATTTGGGTCCCCAATCCTGTCAATTCCAGTTTTTCGGTAAATAAATTGATTTCCCCTTTTCAAATGATCTGCCATGGGCGCACAAAAACATACAAGCTTAAAAAATCGGCCGCAGAAACATATTGCAGGAACCATGTATATGTTTGCAAGCATTTTGTTTTTCAGCAGTTCTCAACAAACAAACCCACATTTGGGTCACAAAATATATATTGTAACATATTAAATATCGTGTCTCTAAAATGTAATATTGAATAACAAATACAATGTGTTTGGACACAAGTATACTATATTTGAGACAAGCTACAATCACGTTATAGCCACATCCAGACAACAAGGAGATCAAGGAATCCGTATTACCGATTTGGAAAACCAATTGTTACTTTATACGCCAGTAAAATACGTTTGAAAATTTGTTTCCTCGATACGACGAACATTAGCTTTAATGTATGTAAAATATGATTAGCTTTCCAGGCTTAAAACACATATCAAAAAGCTTTGAATACAGCAGCAATTAAAATCTCGCCTTTCCTTAATGTTTGACTAAGATCCAATATTCAAAACCTACGATAAACTAACAAGTGTAAGCAAAGAAATATTTCGTTCCGCATAAACGAAATTTTAGAAATCTAAACTCATTGTGTGGTTATTTTTTGTGGCAAACAAACAATTGATTACGGCATGTCACGATGCCATGGCGGTAGTACAATCGCCGAGGAAGCAGGAGTTGTCTAGTGGTCCAGGTTCAAAATCCAGTATACGCTGATAAAGACTGCACAGCAATTTATCGCAGGAACTATTTATATGATTGAACAAGCATTGTTTCATGAATTGAAGATCTGCTGATTTTTTAATTCTTTATTGTATGCCATGTTTTTGTTTTCAGCAAAGACATATTTGGGTCCCAAAAACAAATGTTATAACCTATTAATCATTGTGTCGCCAAAATATAACATTGAATAGCAAACACAATGTTTTTGGACACAAGTATACTATATTTGCAAAAAGCTACAAACGCGTTATATTTGCATCCACACAACAACAAAAATACAAATTCAGCGTGTAGAGTCAAACATATATTTTTTAATTCCCCACATGATTAGGTGTCTGATTATAGTTTGTAAAATTCCACTAAATGGGATTCGTTTCAGATTTAGATGCATCCTTAGAATAGAAGCAGGTTTTGAATTTTAAATCCAATTTAATTTTAATACGTTCGGTTGTCCAGAAATGGAGCTGAACCCGTCCACCATGATATATTGGCACGAAGACGGCCAGTACCTTGTTAATACGATTTGCTTGTTCACTTTTGTTGCAATTCAAGAGAGATACCACTTTTGAGCAGAGACAGGCAAACTCAGACAACCTTAATTCTGGCAATAGTCCTTATGCTGAACAGATTAAATGAATAAAATAAACATTCGGGATTTCCTAAAATATATGTCGGCAAACACAAAATCACACCACATTCTTCCTTGAATATTTCTCTCAGTGCAAAGCAAATGACAGCGAATGAAGTGAGACTGTATATTGTCGTTTGATTTCGTTCAATACGTGAGTGTATGCCGATGTGAAACACGAACCACACAAATGCACGGTACATAAGCATTGTCGTTCATTGCTCTAGCGTCAATACATTTACGATACACGTTTCATCTTTTGGGCGCAACGTTGAGTTGTCGTAGCCTAATAAATATTTTTGTGGTAAACGACCTTCAAACGCTTTTTTATTGCCGTACGTTGTTACTTTTTCGATCTTCTTGAAAGAAGCAACCCAGTAAACAATTGTTACCGACTTGTCGGATGTCTATAAATTCTCTCCAATTTGATCAGTCAATCTGCCGAAAAGTCCGTACTTCCTTCAAATATTTAAACGAGTTTTCTGCAACCGATTTTCAACCGATGTTACAAATTCTTCGAAATTGTCAATACGAGAATCATGCGACGATTCTGACCTTTCTCTGAACGGCATTTGGTTGTGTTTACATTCAGAATCCTTGCGCCAATAATGTATTCCCATAATGTACATTTTGTGTTACCGTAAATATATTATTTTAAATATAATTTAAAATATAAAAAAATTTTTTAAAAATAAAAACATTTAAAACATTAAACATTTAAATTCAGACATCTCTTCGAAATTGGTACGACAAATCTGACAATATCTTAGAAAGCGCACAAAAAAGTTGGACATTTGTTGGATGTATGGTCAGACATCTCTCCGAAATTGGTATGTACCATAAATCGGGCAGTGTCAGAAAACGGTAAAAACGTCGAACATTCAAATATTTAATTAGATTTTATAAAAATAAAAAAATAAATGGTTTCCCATTACATCCCATGAAGGGACCGGGGAGAACTTCTCACAATCACTGAGCTGTGCGCTTTCCAGTTTTCACTCACTGATTGGGACCTACAGTTTCACACCGATTTCGAACGGTATTTTGAGAAGCTTTTTCATGGCTATATACTCGATAGTGTCGCCGTCACTAAGCGAGGTGACCGTCGTCGAAAGAAATTTTAAGGTGGGTGGGAGCAGGGATCGAACCCAGGATCTCCTGTACAAGAGGCACGCACACTACCCATTGCACCACCGACGGTCACAAAATTAGATTTTATAGATTTTATACCGACGGAAAAATTGTTCAGAAATCTCCCAGACATTTGTCCGAAAAATCTGCACTCTTCTAAATTTTTCCAGACAAATCTTTCCGAATTCTTGTTAACCGCCCACACGATTTTCTGTACGTTATCTGACTGTCATCGGCATCGGAATCGGAAATTTGTGCCGAGTGTCTGACATATTTCGCACCGATTTCGGCATGCCTGAACTAGTAGAGGTTGCAGCAGTAGGATTTGTTGTAATTGTGAGCATTTTGTTTGTGTTTCGTGACTCTATTTGTCAAAGTCAACACAAATACATATTATGAATAAAATTTATGAATAAAAAATTACAATAATAAAATACACTGAATATGATAGTTAGGGTCATATGAAAGCAAAATCTGCTGTTATAATGTAGCAACCTCTACTAGTTCAGCCTTGGATTTCGGTAGAAATTGTTTGCTTGGAATTCAACAGTGACATCATTCTAGAGGGTTAAGCGACAGTATCTAGAACTGAAATTATTCACAAAAATCAGAACCACCTATGGGTAAATTCAGGTTTGTTGCATTCGTCAGAAACTTTTCACTAGAAATACTACACCATTTCCAATTGAAATTTAAAATTTATCAATTTAATTTTGAAAAGTATCAATTGAAATTTGGAAATTGTATTTGAAATACATCAATTGAAATTTAAAAATTCTATTTGAAATTTGAAATACATGAATTGAAATTTAAAATACATTAATTGATATTTAAAATACATTAATTGATATTTGAAATAAATCAAATGCAATTTAAAAGACATCAAAAGAAATTTAAAAGACATCAAAAGAAATTTAAAACACAATTGAAATTCAAAATACAAGTACATCAATTGAAATTTGAAACACATCAATTTATATTTGAAAGACACCAATTGAAATTGTTAAAAATATAAAATTGGTTAATAATCTTTAAAATTTCAATTGATGTCTTTCAAATTTCAATTGATGTATTTCAAAAAGAATTTTTAAATTTCAATTGATGTAGTTTATTATAGTTTATTATTGAAAAATATCAATTGAAATTTGAAAATTGTATTTGAAATTTGAAATACATCAATTGAAATTTAAAAATTCTATTTGAAATACATCAATTGAAATTTTAAAAACATCAATTGAACTTTAAAAGACATCATTTAAATTTTAAAGACATCGATTGATATTTAGAATTCGTCACTTGAAATTTTTAACCGATTTTATGTATTCTATTTTTAAATGTCAATTGGTGTCTTTTAAATTTCAATTGCTGTGTTTCAAATTTCAATTGCTGTATTCTAAATTTGAAATTATGTTTTTTAAAATTAAATTGATGTATTTTATATTTCAATTGATGTATTTTAAATTTCAATTGTTGTTTTTTTAAATTTCAATTGATGCTTTTTAAATTTCAATTGATGTGTTTCAAATTTCAAATAGAATTTTTAGATTTCAACTGATGTACGAGTATTTCAAATAGAATATTTACATTTCAATTGATTTTTTTTCAAATTTCAAATTGAAATTGTGTAGAGAAATCGTTTTGGCAATAAAACTAAAATGATAGAGTATCAATAAAGCTAAAATATGGATTTAAAAACACCTTAAATCAATTGTATATATCGTATGTGACCTGGTCAACGGAAAAGTGCCTATGGTCGGAAAAAATAATTTTTGTATTTTGAACTAATTTTATAGAAAATGTAATGCTCTTTTCAATAAAATTCAACCGCAGAGTCCTATCTTCATTTATTTTGCTTCAAATTACACTTGAAGCTTAAGAACGCTTTCTAAACTACGAAAATATTTCTTGTAAAAGGAAAACTGTACATAGGGTAAGTTTGCTGAGAGGTACAGAGCCAAGGGCAACAAGAAAAGCAAGAGGTGGAAGCGGAAACACGAACGCAACTCGCGAACGCGACACGTAATCTTTAACAGCTGTTTTATCGAAAAGATGGTTTCTGACCATAGGTATTTTTCCATAGACCAGGTCATATATTATATTTTTACTTGTTTTATATTACACTGTGATAGTCGAAAAAATGAACTTCGATGAATCCTTTTCGAACTATTAGGGGGAGTCCCCTGAGTGCGAAAGTACATTTGGAAGTGTCAGATTGGCTCCAGTTTTTGAGAAATCGGTATATATGGATATAGCTAAGTCTGCGCTATTTAAACAAATTTTACCGGCCATAGGCCAATTTTTTTTTTTTGGCCTAAAAGGGCTTAAAAAGCTTATTAAAATAGAAAAAACAAATGTTTGCGCTCGGTCCAACTTCTTGAGATATGGGCCTTTAAAGCTTGAGTATATAATTGGCCATATCTCACACATTTATGGTCCGATCTGGTTCCGGTGAATATCATTACAAAGACCATTAAAAACTCTTTAAACTTGCATATAAATATATTACATTTTATTAACCCATTGGGGACAAATTTAAAAAATACGATTTTTTAACCTCACTTTTTTGCTGAAAATCTGATTTGCTCTAAAAACAGCCCTAGTAAACCTATTTTCTACCTAGACTCAGGTTGTAGGCAACACTTCAGGCTTTGTTCTAAGGTATAATACTTCGCATTAACCCTTCTAAGACCGGAGATATTTATGTTCAAAGTTTGAAATACAAGAAATTATCTTAAAAATTATGGTTAATTAACTTAGTGGTTAATTAACTTAAAAAAAAACGAAAAAAATATATAAAAGTCCAATATTTTGATTTTGAAGCTTAACTTGAGGCCTATGCTAGGAAAATAAATAAAATTTTGGAAAAAAGTAAAAAAACTTTAATTTTTTCTTGTATTTCAATTTTTGAACGTAAATATCTCCGGTCTTAGAAGGGTTAATGCGAAGTATTATACCTTAAAACAAAGCCTGAAGTGCTGCTTACAACCTGAGTCTAGGTAGAAAATAGGTTTACTAGGGCTATTTTTTGAGAAAATGAGTTTTTAGCAAAAAAGTGAGGTTAAAAAATCGTATTTTTTTAATTTGTCCCCAATGGGTTAATAAAATGTAATATATTTATATGAAGATTTAAAGAGTTTTTAATGGTCTTTGGAATGGTATTCACCGGAATCAGATCGGATAATAAATGTGTGAGATATGGCCAATTATATACTCAAGCTTTTAAGGCCCATATCTCAAGAAGTTGGACCGAGCGCAAACATTTGTTTTTTCTATTTTAATAGGCTTTTTAAGCCTCTTTAGGCCAAAAAAAAAATTGGCCTATGGCCGGTAAAATTTGTTTAAATAGCACAGACTTAGCTATATCCATATATACCGATTTCTCAAAAACTGGAGCCAATCTGACACTTCCAAATGTACTTTCGCACTCAGGGGACTCCCCCCTAATAGTTCGAAAAGGATTCATCAAAGTTCATTTTTTTTCGGGTCAAAAACTATCACAGTGTTATTAAAAGAATAAAATTGACTTTCTGTAAAACATTCAAAAAAATCTTACGAGGTACGACCCGAAGTTAAACCCTCGACATGGATATTCTGTTTACACTTGGTCACAAACGTTTTCAATGTTTGCCGTAAAAGTAAATTATAAAAAATGTACAATGAAAGTTTTAATTTAAAAGGAAACAATTCCACTATACCGATTTCAGTCTTGAGAATACGTAACAAAATACATATTTTTTGCGACAAATGTCCTGTTTTTTTCTATGAGCGTGTCGATCTGTCCTTCTATTTTCTTTTCTTTAGAATCAATTTTGTTTGCTGGAGTGTAATATTGTTAGGCCTACAAATGTAATATATTTGGAAACTGGAATCTAAAATTATTCTTCAAATCAATGTTACTAAATTGAGGCATCCACTAAACTCAGTGATTGGTAATTCGAAACGCGCAAAAAGAAAAATTTGAAATTCGTAGACAGGCTTGAGAACAATAATGTTTGGGAATAGGACCAATACAAAAATCGCAATCACCAATGCTATTATTAGATGATGCAATTACTTCTCGATGCTACAGTTTAAAGTCGCGATCATCATAAAATATTATTAACCAAACAAACAACTATGGAAACATTTCGTTGTACAATTGTAAACAAATCTGTGTATTAACGAACAAATTACAAGTATGAAAACGATCCTTTTTTTTGCACAATTCTTCAGTAATTAATATAATTTTGTACTTAAAACAATTATTGTATATACAATTATAAATATAAAATTAAACATTTAAAATAATTTATTTTCTTAGAAAATTATCTTCTTCTCTTATACACTTAAAAGCTACTTTGAAAGTCCTTTTCCATTAAATAACTTAAATCCTAAAGTGTGTGTGTGTGTGTGTGTGTTTCTTTTTATCTTTTAAGCTTACAAAAAGTGTGTGTGTGTGTGTGTGTGTGTGTGTGTGGTAGTGTGTGTGTTTATAACTAAATAACTTATTACCTTCTTTGTTGTGTGTGAGATTGTGAGTTATTTACTATGTATGTGTATGTTTCATAATTGTTATTAATTAATTATTAAATATTATTTATAATAATTTTTGGTTTTTCAACAAACGCTCATGTTATATTTCTTAGTCACTGTTCCCTATACGTTCTTCACGAGTAATGTGATTTTTAGTGTAGGAGCTGGAGGAGGGGTGCGCGTTCAACTGATCATGATAGTGGGACGACGACGGCAGGTGATTGAAGTCACCTTCAGTGTTCCGTACTGACAGTGTCATCAATATTGCTGTCCCAATTGAATTCGGTGACACCCTGCTTGTAGTAGATATTGCCTAAATTGGCAAAACGTTTTTCGAAATCGTTGTCTTTAGCTTTTAAATGTTGGAATCTGAAAGGATAAGAGAATGGGAAATATATATCAAAATATTATTTTCTAAACTAAATTTTTTTATATTCTTAATGTTTTTTAATCTTTATTTATTCTGTTCAGTATAAAATGATTCTTTTATGCATTATCTGGATCTTGGTGTTGAATAATAGAGTCTTGAAAAATTTTTACTAACCGGTTTTCGGTTTATTCGAAAAATCACATTTTCCTATAATCAGCTTTCGGTTTCACAGAATTGAAAAAACCCGTGTAACTGGTTTATTTTCGGTTTTATTTACGGTTTCTCTCGTTTTTTTTTTGTTTTACGTGCGAAGGAATTTCTACATTTCTAACGAAAAAATAATACAAAAGCAACACTAATTGAGGGGGGGTCAGAAGCAAACATTTAAAAGCTGACAAGTGACAAATAGGAAAAAATTGATATATTGATATAATTGATCCCTGACACCATCTCTGTCTACTAGCATGAGAAAGGCAGATATAGGCAATCCAAAAATGCTTGTTACGAACAGTTCAACTAACATCTGAATTTGCAACTGCAATTTAACTTTGAAGGCGAATATCACGAAATTAACTTTTTGTCACTTGCACCCCGCATCTGACCCCGTCAATTATAATATTCTTAACTTTTTATTTAAAATTATCATTATTATTCAGAAAATAGAACACCACTAATTCAATTCTTTATACTATTTTAACTAAAAAACAAATCAGTTGTTATTTTTCTTATAAAACAAAATGGTTTCTCATTTAATCCCATTTAATCCTCATTTAATCTCACAACCAGCGAGCTGTGCGCTTTATAGTTTTACACTCACTGATTGCGATCTACAGTTCTAAACCGATTCCGATATCATGGCTAACTACTCGATAGTGTTGCCGGCACTAAGCAAGGTGGCCCCCATCGAAAGAAATTTAAGGTGGTCAGAGTTGCGATCGAACACCCGTTTTCATGTACAAGACCCGCGCACACTACCAGTGCACCACCGAAGGTTTATGAAGATAGGAATAATTAAGTTCTACTTTATATTATATTGAATTAAATTGAATCGCATTGCATTGAATTAAATTGAATAGAAATAAGATGCATTGAATCGAATTGAATTAAATTGCATTGAATTGTATTAAATTGATTTGAATTTAGCTGAGCTGACTTAGATTGAAATCAATTGAATTAAAACAATTTTAAGTGAATTTAATGGAATTGTATCGAATTGAATTTGATTGAAATGAAATTAAATGAGTTGAATTTAATTGAAATGAATTGAATTTAGTTGAACTGAAAACAAATGTATTGAATCGAGTTTAAATAAATTTCATTGAATTTAAATGATATGAATTGACTTTAATTGTATTTAATCGAATTGAATTAACTTGAATTGAATTGAGTTGAAATGAATGGATTTGAATTGTATTTAACAGAGGTGACGTAGATTGAATTGAATTGAATTAAAATTAATTTAATTGAATTGAATTTGATTGAATTGGACTGAATTGAAATTAAATGAGTTGAATTTAATGAAATGAACTGAGTAGAAATGCATTGAATTGAAATTAATTAAATTAAATCGAAACGAACTTAACTGAAATGAATCGAATTTTGAATTAACTTTAATTAAATTGTAGTGGTCTGAACTGCATTGAATTGAATTGAACTAAATTGAAATGAAATGAAGTGAACTGAAGTGAAGTGAATTGAAGTAAAGTGAATTGAAGTAAAGTGATGTGAAGTGAAGTGAAATGAAGTGAAGTGAAGTGAAGTGAAGTGAAGTGAAGTGAAGTAAAGTAAAGTGAAGTGAAGTGAAGTGAAGTGAAGTGAAGTGAAGTGAAGTGAAGTGAAGTGAAGTGAAGTGAAGTGAAGTGAAGTGAAGTGAAGTGAAGTGAAGTGAAGTGAAGTGAAGTGAAGTGAAGTGAAGTGAAGTAAAGTAAAGTGATGTGAAGTGAAGTGAGGTGAAGTGAAGTGAAGTGAAGTGAAGTGCAGTGAAGTGAATTGAAGTGAAGTGAAGTGAAGTGAAGTGAAGTGAAGTGAAGTGAAGTCAAGTGAAGTGAAGTGAAGTGAAGTGAAGTGAAGTGAAGTGAAGTGAAGTGAAGTGAAGTGAAGTGAAGTGAAGTGAAGTGAAGTGAAGTGAAGTGAAGTGAAGTGAAGTGAAGTGAAGTGAAGTGAAGTGAAGTGAAGTGAAGTGAAGTGAAGTGAAGTGAAGTGAAGTGAAGTGAAGTGAAGTGAAGTGAAGTGAAGTGAAGTGAAGTGAAGTGAAGTGAAGTGAAGTGAAGTGAAGTGAAGTGAAGTGAAGTGAAGTGAAGTGAAGTGAAGTGAAGTGAAGTGAGGTGAAGTGAAGTGAAGTGCAGTGAAGTAAAGTGAAGTGAAGTGAAGTGAAGTGAAGTGAAGTGAAGTGAAGTGAAGTGACGTGAAGTGAAGTGAAGTGAAGTGAAGTGAAGTGAAGTGAAGTGAAGTGAAGTGAAGTGAAGTGAAGTGAAGTGAAGTGAAGTGAAGTGAAGTGAAGTGAAGTGAAGTGAAGTGAAGTGAAGTGAAGTGAAGTGAAGTGAAGTGAAGTGAAGTGAAGTGAAGTGAAGTGAAGTGAAGTGAAGTGAAGTGAAGTGAAGTGAAGTGAAGTGAAGTGAAGTGAAGTGAAGTGAAGTGAAGTGAAGTGAAGTGAAGTGAAGTGAAGTGATGTGAAGTGAAGTGAAGTGAAGTGAAGTGAAGTGAAGTGAAGTGAAGTGAAGTGAAGTGAAGTGAAGTGAAGTGAAGTGAAGTGAAAGTGAAGTGAAGTGAAGTGAAGTGAAGTGAAGTGAAGTGAAGTGAAGTGAAGTGAAGTGAAGTGAAGTGAAGTGAAGTGAAGTGAAGTGAAGTGAAGTGAAGTGAAGTGAAGTGAAGTGAAGTGAAGTGAAGTGAAGTGAAGTGAAGTGAAGTGAAGTGAAGTGAAGTGAAGTGAAGTGAAGTGAAGTGAAGTGAAGTGAAGTGAAGTGAAGTGAAGTGAAGTGAAGTGAAGTGAAGTGAAGGTGAAGTGAAGTGAAGTGAAGTGAAGTAAAGTGAAGTGAAGTGAAGTTAACTTGAATTTAATTTAATTGAACTGAATTGAATTCAAATAAATTGAGTTGAATTGTATTGAAATGAATTGAATATAATTGATTAGCAATAAATTGAATTGAATTGAAATAAATCGAATTAAACGGAATTGAATTGAATTTAACCATATTGAATTGAACGTATATAGAATTGAATTGAAATTAAATTAAATTAATTAAACTAAATCGTATTAAATCGAATTAAATTGAATTTAGCCATATTGAATTGAACGTATATAGAATTGAATTGAAATTAAATTAAATTAATTAAACTAAATCGTATTAAATCGAATTAAATTGAATTGAAGTGGACTGAACTGCAACGAAGTTAATTGTAGTGAATTGGTTTGAACTGAATTGACTTAAATTAAATTGTATTCAATTGAAACGAATAGAATTGAAATGAATCGCTTTTATTAGACTTAATTTGAAACAAAATGAGATGATTTTAGTTGAATTACACTAAGTTAAATCGAATAGAATTGCATTGAATGGAACTGAATTGAAATGCATGGATTTGAAATGAATTGAATTAAATTGAATTGATTTGAATTAAAATGAATTGAAATGAATTAAAATGAATTGAAATGAGTTGAAATGATTTTAAATAAATTGAAATGAATTGTATCGAAATGAAATGAATTGTATCGACTTAAATCGAATTGAATTGAACTGAATTGAGTCGAATTGAATTGAATTGAATTGAACTGAACTGAACTGCATTGAATTGAACTGAATTGAGTTGAATTGAATTTCTTTTAGTTGAAATGAATAGAATAAAATGGAACTATATCGAATTGAATTGAACTGAAATGAATTGAATAGAAAAAAATGGTACTAAATCAAATTGAATTGAACTGAAATGAATTTAATTGAATGTCTTTAACTTGATTTGAATCAAATTAAATTAAATTGAATTGATTTGAATTGAAGTAATGAATTGACTTGAATCGAACTGAACTGAATTGTATTGAAAAGAATCGAATTAAATTAAATTGACCTGAGTTGAGTTGAATTGAACTGAGAAATTGAGCCGAAATGAATTAAAGAGAATTGCATTGAATTGAATTAAATTGAAATAAAATGAATTTATTTGCATTGAATTGAATCGAATTACGTTGAATTGGATCTATTTGAATAGAATTGCAATGAATTCAATAGAATTGAACTGAATTAAATTCAACTGAACATGAATTGAATTGAATGGAACTCAACTGAATTAGTTTGAATTTAATAGAATCGAATTGAGTTGAATCGATTTGAATTGAATTATTGGATCTATTTGATTTGAATTGCAATGCATTTTATATAATTGAATGGAAATGAGTCGAACTGAATAGAATTAAATTGAAATGAATATGAACTAAACTAAATTGAATTGGTTTGAATTTAATCGAATCGAATTGAATTGAATGAATTTTAATTAAATTGAATTATTGAATTGGTTTAAATTAAATTGAATCGAATTTTTTGAATGGAATTAAATTTAAATAAAATGAAATGAATTAAGTTGAATTGAATTGAATTAAATTAAATTGAACTTAATTGAGTAGAATTGAATGAAATTGAGTTGCATTGAATTTAATTGAATTACGTTGAACTGCATTGAATAGAACTTAATTGAATTGCATTGAATTGAAATGAATTGAACTTAATTGAGTTGAATATAAATGAAATGAATTGGATTAAATCCAATCGAATTGAATTGAACTAAATTGAAATGAATTGAATGGAATTGAACTGGTTTAAACAAAATTGAATTAAATCGAAATGAATTGATTTAAATTGAATTGAGTTGAACAGAATTTAATTAAATTTAAATAAATTGAATCGAAATTAATTGAACCGAATGCCATTGAATTAAATTAAATTGAAAAAAAAATTAAACGAAATGAATTGCGATAAATTGAACTGAATTTGAATTGCATTGAATGTAATAGAATAGTAATGAATTGGCTTAAGTTGAAACGAATTGAGTTAAGTTGAATTGATATAAAATACAAATTCAATTGTTTTTAAAAATATATAAAATATTTATTGACAATGGAAAGTTAAATTATGGACATGAAACCGTGTAATCGAGGTGAAAAACCCGGGTCTACGATCATTCGAAAAATACGTGTTTTAAACACCGAACTAATGGTTATTTGTTTTGAATCCGGTTTCCCCGTGTTATTAGACGTCAAAACAAAGGAGCTTTGGATACAGTATTTTGCATGGCACTAAGGGTGAGTTTCACACTCGTCATTTAAAAGCTTGGAGAACATTTTCATATTAAATGACAAACATCAGGCATATAAAGTCGATTTAAATGGAGAATATTCAACTGTGAAACTGAGCATAAGTCAGCCGATTTTTATGAAAAGTTTATTTCTGATATATGGTTGTTATATACAAAAGATTTCAAAGTCCTTACCTTTCAAACAATAAATTTTTGGCAAAAGCATATAACTCTAGATCTAAACTATTTAATTTTTCTATTTGCCTTCTTTGATCCGGCCTCAGATTATGAATAGCCGATACCGACAATGTCGTATTGTGCTGTTCAAAAGGAATGGCGAAACGCAGGTTAAAGGTTTCCTCGAAAATGTACTGGGAAATCTGGAAAGAGATTTATAATTAAAATACAAAAAAATCCAAAAAAATCAATAAATCTATTAATAAGTTTTCGTTCACCCTTTTTACCTTTTGATATTCCGTCAAACCGAAATATGCCATAGCGGCCAGATTCCTTTTCGCACTGGCTAACATCACGCGATCTCTGTCGTGGCTGTTCATGGCCGATTTGTTGTAACAACCCACTAAAGCCAAATCGGCCAACATTCTTGTTTGACGATTTGCTGCTAAATTTGAATCACAACCAGCAAATTCATCGATATCTACATCTAGCCAATCTTTGCCTTTGTAACAGGGTGGCAACTCCTGTTGCGTGGCCTGGCGACCCAGACACCAATGCCTCGAGCCCTTCCAGGTGGCACCACGTTTAACGTGACGATATTCGGACATATAACGCGCTAGAGGTTCGCGCAGTAGGGAAATGTAAAAGTATCGGCGTTTCGCCGATTCACCTTCATTTTTATCCAACTCTACGTCGACACAACTCGTTAGTTCAGTCCAGTCGGCGTGAAGACCACACTTCCAACCGGTGGAGTAACGCGAGAAAAGCCAATTCTCATTGCGATGTGGACGGAAGCAGTAGCAGCGCTTGCGCTGGCGTTGACATTCACAAGGTCGCTGGAAATAAAGTAAAAAAAGATAGAAAGCTTAGGGAATTGTAAAATGTTTATAAAATATCCTTTATAATAATTTGAATACTTGAAAATTTATGCCGTGTGTATCCTTATTGTGAATAGTTATACAATTTGTTATTTAAAATTCATCAGAGATTCAAAATAAAATTGCAGTTACTCGTTTGATTTAAGATCAATTATTTCCATATAATAAAATAATACATTATTTGAAGCGAATATAAACTCCAAGCTTATTGCATTTTTATGCATCTTTTTGAAATTCCAGCCGGCATCTTCGAAAAAACCTGTGTTTGACATGGGGTAGACAGGCGACAAGCCAATCCTGACCAGATTTTTTAAGTAAACATTTATGCAAATTCCCCTTGGCATTACAGCGAATCTCTGTCATAATGCCACGAGAAACAAATTGAATTTAATAAATGATTTGAGTTGAGACCAAAAAAGGATAAGACCCCCCCCCCCCATTGAAATGGCAACATGAACGCTTTATGAAAAACATCAATTCAAAAGCTAAAAATATTTTTAAAACAAAATGGAAAAAAACCCTAAATAGACCATAAACAACTGTCGATAATGCCATAAGCTCATAAACCGGCATCATGGCCGGGAATAGTAATGAGCCGCTTATTGAGCGAATGGAAATAAATTGAAACCATTTGGCTGAAGAGCAAAAATGAACAAAAATGTTCAAGTCACGAAACTTTGAAATCTAAAAAAGGTCGGTTAAAAGAGAAATGTTTGAAAGAACAAAAAAAAATAAAACTCGATATTCAAATAATCAATATTCGTATTAGGTTATGGAATATCCTCTGCGGGTAATAGATAAAAAGCGTTAAAATATTCAAATGCGTTCAAATATTAGTTATTACTCGTAAGCCTGGCTAAAGTTAATAGAAAAATGTATTGTTTTAAATCTTAAAATAAAGTGGAATGAGTAGCCTCACGGGTTTACTTCTTTAAATATTAAATATTCTTAATATATTCTTATTCTTATTAAATATTGAAATATATTTTATTTTTCATTTTGCACTGTACGATTCCTCGAACACTTCAAAATAAAGCGTGGCTCCCTATCGGAAGAAGCCAAAGATGGTCCGAAAATTCTCTCAAGATTTGAATATCATCCCATGTGTGCAGACTGATGTTGTTGTTGGGGGGGGGGGGTGGCTGAAAAGACAGCTGACAGTTCAGACATTTTAGAAATGGAGCTCTAAATGCAAGGACAACGCGTTTACATGTTTGAGAAATTTTAACGTGGTTTTGTCTAGGGCTGAGGTAAGCTCAGCCATGTCCAGAGTCTTTCGTTAGGATCCACCAAACCTTTCGAAATAAGAACAGAATAGTTTCGAATTCAGATTATTTATTGATACTTAATTTACAAAGTAATTTGATCTACAGGAATAACATCAACTGCTTCACTCGGTGGGAACACTCCTCTTAGCTTGAAATCACTCGTCTTGATTGACAACAGTCTTCCGGGGGCACTTATGTTGGCTTAACACTCTTCTGGGGGTACTTATCTTGGCTTAATACTCTTCTGGGGGCGCTTATCTTGGCTTAGCACTCTTCTGGGGCAGGCTGGTTGATTCGGGATGATAGGGCACTTAGTGCGTCGCACCTACGACTTTTCGGATTCGCTGAGTAGATCGGTATCGGATATGCGGGATGCTGGCTCGGTATGTGCTTTACATGTCCGGTTAGAACAGTTCGGTATCGGTTATCGTCGGGTGAGTTACATAGGAACAGTGAGCCGAACCTCCTGTGTAGGAACAGTGAGCCGAAGCCCCTGTGTAGGAACAGTGAGCCGAAGCCCCTGTGTAGGAACAGTGAGCCGAAGCCCCTGTGTAGGAACAGTGAGCCGAAGCTCCTGTGTAGGAACAGTGAGCCGAAGCCCCTGTGTAGGAACAGTGAGCCGAAGCCCCTGTGTAGGAACAGTGAGCCGAAGCTCCTGTGTAGGAACAGTGAGCCGAAGCCCCTGTGTAGGAACAGTGAGCCGAAACCCCTGTGTAGGAACAGTGAGCCGGAGCCCCTGTGTAGGAACAGTGAGCCGAAACTCCTGTGTAGGAACAGTGAGCCGAAGCTCCTGTGTAGGAACAGTGAGCCGAAGCCCCTGTGTAGGAACAGTGAGCCGAAGCTCCTGTGTAGGAACAGTGAGCCGAAGCTCCTGTGTAGGAACAGTGAGCCGAAGCCCCTGTGTAGGAACAGTGAGCCGAAGCCCCTGTGTAGGAACAGTGAGTCGAAACTCCTGTGTAGGAACAGTGAGCCGAAACTCCTGTGTAGGAACAGTGAGCCGAAACTCCTGTGTAGGAACAGTGAGCCGAAACTCCTGTGTAGCAAATGTATTTTCACCGTCTTTACTAAAGAACGGATCCCAAAATGTGCTCCTGTCCTTTGCAGAACTAGAGCCCCAGGCAAAATGCTATAATCTTGTCTGGTTGTTCGCTCGGAGGCGACGACTTGAGTCTAGTCAACCTCAACACTAAGTACCATTGCTGTAGTGACGCAAATGAGAATTGCATCCAACCACTCATTCTCGTGTGAACATTAAAACTAGTTCGCTGCTAATATGTACACAACGTCGACAGAGCTTGTGTGTTGTCAGTGAGTGTGATTGTTCGCGGTGGTTGGTGCGACTGATGGATGTTGTGTCTGCTTAGGTGATGGGTAGACCAGGGATGTATGCGGGTGGGAATGGCGGTGAGTGTTTGGTATTATGTACGGACGGATCATGACGTCACGTTACAAAATATTTTAAAAATAATGATGATTTTTCAAACAAAGTCGTCTTTAAAGATGAGGCTCATTTTAATTTTGATGGCTTCGTTAATCATCCAAATTGTCGCATGAGGGATTCAGAAAATTCACGAGTACACGCTGAAAAATCTGTTTCGTTTCTTGTTTACATGCAAATATAAAGTGGCTTGTCCCAAATATAGTATACTTGTCTCCAAACACATTGTGTTTGTAATTCAATATTACATGTTTGAGACACAATGATTAATATGCTATAATACAGGGTGTCTGGTAGCAGATTTATATTTTCAAACTTAAATAAAAAATATAATAATTGACACAAAGTTTTATTAAGACCATTGAACGATAGAATGGAAATGCGGATTTTATAGAGTATGTCATCCAGATGTCGATAATTTTCACCGTTGACATTTGTCACCTGGCTTCGAGAATTTTCGAAAAAAAATGGTCCAATTAAAGCACACCAAACAGTTACCCATGCAATGGTTTTTGATGTTTCCATCGAGGGTTGCGGGTTCTTGAAGACCAGCAACGGCAGTTTTGCTTGTTGACGTGGCCGTTTAAGTGAAAATGAGCCTCACCGCAACATGCGATTTACAGTGCGAAAGCGCTCCAACATCGTTTAACAAAAATTGTTGCGGAAATCCAAGTCATTTTCTTTCAGTTCTTGAACGATTTGAATTTTAAAAGGATGGAACTCCTTTTTAAAATTTCATGAATAATCGCTCTTGGAATTCCCAGTGAGACTGCTCTTTTCCGTATTGAAAGACACGGATTTCACATAAACTGCTTTCAACCAGTTCAATGTTTTCGGGAGTCCTTGAAGATCGACTGGGCCCTGGCCGAAGCAGTTGCGCGGAATCTCTGCACCCACGAACGAATTAAATTTACACTCGGTCCATCACTTATTGGCCGAATACCGAACTTTGAACAATATTGTCGACGAGCAATTACGTAAGATTCATTACTCTTAAAAAATGTCTCCACAGCGAATGCACGATGCCCACTCGACCACTGCGACATCGTGACTGACAAATCCGCACAATCGATAATTCCAACGGCGCCACCCTCCCTCCGCAACGTTTAGTACTTTTTGAAATAATGGTATTTCAAAATATAAATTTGCCCCCAGACACCCTGTATATGAGTTTATCTTATACTAGCAAACCTGGCAGACTGACCAACTGTAAAGCCGCCCAACTTTTGTATGGGAGGTACAAAAATGAGCCTGGTAAAATTGTGCACCAAATATCATTAATATCGATTGTTCTTTACGGAAAACATCGTTTCGACCAACTGGAAAGCCGTCCAACTTTTTTAGCCGGGGGTTTTTCCATAGTAGAGTTGCATCTGCCTCAATATTTTATTATACAAAATTTCATAAATATTGGTTCCGTTTTACGGGATACACACTCCGGTTCACTTAAGTATTTAAAGGCACTAAAAATTCCATATCCAGCAGCTTGTATCTTTTGCAATTCGTGACCGATTTCAGCATTTTAAAATGGAAATTGAAGCTAGATATCTTGAAATATAATAAAAAATCATGACAAAAATGGTTTCTTAACTAAAGAAATTTTTTTGAGCAATTTACAAAAAAAGTCCAAAAATGTGCTATTTTTTTGGTGCACCTAACTAACTTCAATGAAAAACAGTTTTTCTTGTTTTTTAAAAATTATTTTACTTTATTTAAGAACTATTAGTAATGGATACAACCACCTTTGTTTTTAATAACTTCAAATATACGGGTTTCCATTGAGAGATAAAGAGAATTTATGTAATCCAACGAAATTTGATTCCAAGCATCCTTAATGGCCTGAATTAGCGACTGGTTGTCATCAAATTGTTTACCTCCGTCATAGACTTTACAAGATAACCAACCTCAGACATATTCGATAATGTTTAGATCTGGCGAATAGGGTGGCCAGTCAAGAATATTAACATTTTGGCTTGCAATGAAGTCCTTTACTACTCTGGCGTTGTGTATAGGGGCATTATCCTGTTGCAACATCCAAGATATGGGACCAAAAAGTTCACTGAACTTCGGAAAAGCCGATTCCAATAACATTTTATAACTTGCACCAATCATTTTTGCACTTTTAAATTCAAGATCGATGATGCCATAATACGTAATTGCACCCCACACCATAACGCCGCCCTCTCGGCTGTGATGTCGGTTCAAAAAACGCATTTCTTTGCGCAGATCATGGAAATAATAGTTGTAGCCATCAGGCCCATCCAAATTAAACTTCTTCTCATCCGTAAATACAACGGTTCTCCAGTCATTTACATGACCTCTTGGCTGCACATCCCATACCATGTAGTCTCTTGCGAATTGAAGCCGCTTTTCCTTACGAGGAACATTAAGTGGCAGCTTTTTTTGTAATTTCAGGTATTTTAGATACTCACAGCTCTTAAATACTCTGTGTACTGATGACTTGCTCGCTTCCACTCCAGCATGAGTTCTTATTTTGACAAGGATAAGGCAGAATTAGAAGCAATTCTGATGATTTTTCTTTTCTCATACGTAGATACTCCTCGGGGTCCTTGATGTTATTGTCGACAACTGTTGGTCCAATTTTTTTAGCTATTGCACGGTTAGAATATCCTTTAGAATGGTAAACATCGATTTTAGTTTTTCCGATAGATTTCAAATATTTTGTTTTGCCATTTTGACTCGTAAAATGATTAAGATGTAATAAACAGACGCCCCCTACAAAAAATCATCGCTTACTTTAAAAATAATAAAGTGCTTTTATTCAAGTGAACCAAAAAAATACCACATTTTTTTACTTTTTTTTTTAAAAAAATTGCTCAAAAAAAGTTCTTTGGTTAAGAAACCACTATTGTCATGAATTTTTTTTATATCTCAAGATGTCTAGCTTCCGTTTCCATTTTAAAATTTTGCAATCGGTTACAAACTGCAAAAGATACAGGCTGCTGAATATGGAATTTTTAGTGTCTTTAAATAAGTGAACCGGAGTGTATGTATGAGGCAACACCTATCGAAGCCATAAACCTCTACATATAAAATACTGACTGCTAAGACAGCATTGCCAATGGTCAAAAAAATTCAAAATATTAAAAGCAATCCTATATTTCATTACAATTGGCCTCCGATTCTACAACCTGCATATGCATTGCCGGAGCAAATGGAAATTCAAAATGATTAAATTGTCGTTGCGAACAAGGGAAATTCTTTCGCATTTGCATTAGATAAAGTAATGCAAATTACAAAATCCCAGCACTGGGCAAGTCATAGATAAATAAAACCCATAGATGACCCATTTGCTTAATCACCATTTTCACCAGAGGGCACATGCTGTTTCCGTACGACCATTAAAATCATAATTTTTATTTCGATTCTGTTGTTTAAATTTTAAAATAGAATATAAATAATAGAACAGCATATCGCTTTTGATATTTGTTCACAATACAAAAGGCAAAAAAGCATGGTTATATAGTTTTTTCAATAGCTTTTTTGTTTCAAGGGAAATTTGCCCATATCTGCCAATCCGGCGCCATCTAGAAAATTTCCCTATACTTTCAAATTCACGATCAATGGGTTTTTATTTATCTATGCAAAAGTGAAATATATTTTCAAATTTTGAAGTTAAGGTTTTCGAATAAAAAACTTGTTTAGCCGGGGGAACAATATACTTATTACATATATTATTGATATTATTATTGAGATTTGATGTTTTGATTATTTGATATTTATATTTTTGATTATTGATATTATTCTGACATATATTGTGCGACACATATTTTTGAAAGACTTGAAAACTGTCCCTATGCAGATTACAAATAAAGATTATTGTTGGAATGATTTATATAATTCAAAAAGTTTAACCTTCAACTTAAACATCCAATCATTTATTATAATCCTGACCAATATTATCCCTGCCATTTGTAATAATATAAAATACGAATGTTATACATGTATTAAAAATCAATCCCCATACCTTTAAATCCAAGTCACGCACTAAATGACGACCAAATGAAGTTCCACCAGTCTTTTGGATATGCAGAAACACCATCACATCGTGACCATCCATATCGAATTGGAAGTCATCATTGAGGACATCATCATAACTCAAACCGGCATTGGCTATAATTATATTATTCTGTTGGATGGTTTTCGTTACAGCCCCGGCCGATGGATGTTGCGTGTGCTGCAATTGCTGTTGCTGCCGGTGCTGCTGTTGTGGGTGTGACTGATGAACAATAATGGCTCCGGTGGCCGATGCCTGCGCCGATGCCGCTCCAATAGCACCGGCTGGTATCTCATTGTATGTTAGTATATCCGGTTGTAAAATCATGCTACGTTTCGATAATGCACAGACCTGCAAAAAGAAATCAGGACAAAAAGAGAGACAGAGAGAGAGAGAGAGAGAGAGAGGGAGTAGAATTAAAACCATGGAATATCCTTTTAAGCATTTAATTTTATTTTGTTTATTTATATTGGTTTTGATATTTTCATATGAAATTCAATTAAATGGCCCGAAAACCAATGAATATCCGGTGCTCTGGTGGCATCGGTGTGTGCGGTTTTTTTTCGTGTTATTATTTTTCAATTAAAATTGCAATACATTGTAATGTTTATTTGATTATGGTTTTAAATGAATTTTCGCTATAAACTATTACAGCGGTTGCCATGCTGGGATATAAAGTGCCAAAAATCCTCAATCATATATGCAAATGGATGTTTTAAGGCACAGTGTTTCGAAATCACATCATGTTTTAAAAATCGAGGGAGAAAGGAAAATGGAAAACTGGTGTTCTTCATCAAGTAGGTGAAAACTATTGTTTCGCATATACGATATCATGCACATTTTATTCAGTACGACACTTCTATTATAAGCTCACAGAAAAAGCTTCGTCAAATCAGTGAAGATATTCGTCGCACCGATCAAAATTCAGCAACCGTATCGATTCATAGTCGCTACAAAATTGGATTCATTAATTGGAAAAATTATGAGATGTCAGGCATGTGCGTGAAATAAATTCGTATTTAAAATAGCAAAGACACAAACCAACTAACTTAGCAGAGCTCTGTTCTAGAACTAACAGACCTCTGTTACGCACATTATTTTAAAGATAAATTGACAATTTATTGATTTTTTCGATTATATAATCGATTCAGAAATTTAAAATACAGTAATTAATAAAAACATCTCCAAGCTAAACAATATGTCACATATAGTGGGAATATTAAGGCAAAATATGGTCATATGAAGAATTCTCCACGTACCAAATATATGCCAGTCGATAATCCTTCGGGAGTGTCTTCGAAATATAAAATATAGAAATTCCCAAAGACTTTAAGAAATTCAGAATTTAAAATTTTCTGTGTGAGGTCCCTGTGCAAGATTTTTACCCACAGTGGTCAACCGAAGAAATCTCCAAGAACCAAATATATGCAGTTGGGTAGTGCTTGAGACATCCTATCAGAATATGCCAACCACATATTTCAGAAGACCTTCAAAACCGATCATTTTTCATTTTGAATTTCATATACGAAAATAGTTTTTCGCCCATTGTGCTCAAACGAAGAATTCTCCACGAACCAAATATATGCTAGTCGATAGTCCTTAAGGAGTATCTTCGAAATATGAAATCTAGAATTTCCCAAAGACTTTCAGAAATTCAGAAAATGAAACTTCTGTGTGATGTCCCTGTGCAAGATTTTGGTCCACCGTGGAAAAACGAAGAATTCTCCAAGAACCAAATATTTGCAGTTGGGTAGTGCTTGATACATCCTTTCAGAATTTGCCAACCACATATTTCAAAAGACCTTCAGAACCGAAAGCTTTTCAATCTGAATTTCATATACGAAAACAGTCTTTCGCCCACTGTGCCCAAACGAAGAATTCTCCACGAACCAAACACATGCCAGTCGATAGTCCTTAAGGAGTGTCTTCGAAATATAACATCTAGAATTTCCCAAGGACTTTCAGAAATTCAGAATTTGTAATTTTGTGTGTGAGATCCCTGTGCAAGATTTTGGTCCACTGTGGAAAAACGAAGAATTCTCCAAGAACCAAATATTTGCAGTTGGGTAGTGCCTGACACATCCTTTCAGAATTTGCCAACCAAATATTTCTGAAGACCTTCAGAAGCGAAAATTTGTCATTTTGAATTTCATATACGAAAACAGTTTTTCATCCACTGTGCCCAAACGAAGAATTCTTCACGAACCAAACATATGCCAGTCGACAGTCTTCGAAATATGAAATCTATAATTTCCCAAGGACTTTCATAACTTCAGAATTTGAAATTTTCTGTGTGAGGTCCCTGTGCAAGATTTTTACCCACAGTGGTCAAACGAAGAAATTTCCAAGAACTAAATATATGCAGATGGTACCGATCAACTCAGTAGTTTTTCGTCTAAACGATACAATGTAAAATTACTTGAGGTGGCAGGGGCACCCGGTTGGAACGCTATATAATATAAGTATTATGTACTAGTTAGTTCCAATACGCCTAAGGCGACGGTTGAAAAATAGTACTATAATTTAAATGGATCTTTAGGAAAAGATACTTTTCTGTAAAATGATAAACTTTTTTTAAGAACATTTTTTTTATAAAATGTATTTAAAAAAAAATATATATTTTTAGGCCTTTTTGTAAGAAGATATATTATATTTTCTCGAAAAGTTCCTTTTTTAAAGATAGGTACTTCTTTTATTAAAAGCTAATGGTTTTTTTTAAGAGAAGGTACTATTTTTAAGACGAAGTACTTTCTGTAAGAAAAGGCAATAAGAATCACCTCGCATAGTGACGGCGACGCCATCGAGTATTTAGCCATGAAAAACCTTTTCAAAATAGCGCTCGGAACCGGTGTAAAACTGTAGGTCCCAATCACAGAGTATAAAACTAGAAAGCGCACAGCTCACTGGTTGTGAGAAGCTCTCCCTAATTCCATCATGAGATGTGATGGGAAATCATTTATTTATTTTATTTACTTTTTAAAGAAGTTGTGCTCTTTTTAGGAAAAGTTTATTTTTTTAAGAAAACTTATTTATTTTGAGAAAGGCTACTTATATCAAGAAAATAAAAGAAAAAGTATTATTTTATTTAGAGGAAAATGTACTTTTAAGAAATGATATTGTGGTACGAAAAGGTTTTTTTAAGAGAAGGTATTTTTTTGAAGAACAGATTTTTTTTTATTTAAACAAAAAGGAAAGTTTTATTAGAATTGGTCCTTTTTCAAGAATAGGTAAATTTTTAAGAGTATGTTGGTTGGTTGGCTGGTTGAAAAGGCTGCAAGACAGCACGCTGCCTATCATACTTAGGCTAAATAAGCCCATTGTGATACCTGCAGTTTCCTCTATAACAACTATTGACTAGTCGTCTAGCCAATTTGCTCTTTCAATGAATTTGTCTATAAGACCTACAGGAATATCTTGTAGGGCTACGGTGCTAACTAAATGTGTTCCGAATATCCTACTTTTCAGTCCTGCCAGAGCAGGGCAATCCAAGAGAAGGTGTTTCGTCGTTTCCTCGTCATCGTCCATGCAGCATCTACAGAGAGTGAAGTTTCTAAGTCCCAATCATAGGGCGTGTTTCCTACAAGACAATGTCTCGAAACTGTTCCTATCATTGTGGATAACCTGCCTCTCGTAGTTGCCTAGTTCTCTTCCTGTCCACCTGTGGCCAGAGGACCCTGGCTTGTTTGAAAGTTGAAGTAAGTCTCCACTTGTCCTTGAACACATTATCGGCCCACTGCCTAATCTGCAAACGGCAGGTAGAGATTGGCATACTAACACTTTCTTTTGCCGGAAGAACCAGTACCGTAGTGCCCTGTGCCCAGATGAGCCTGATGTCAAAATACTCTGCCATCACCCTAAGTGATGAGTGGCATTCTTTCACCGTCAGGGACTTAGTAAACATAGCTTCCAGGGAATTTATGGCAGCCTGGCTGTCTGTGTAGATACATACTCTCCAGAGGGTTGTGACACTACTTTTCAGTAGTTCAGCAACCTCCAGTATGGCGGTAATTTCTGCCTGAAATACACTACAGTGTTCAGGCAGCTTGAAGCAGATATTTATATTTAGGTCCGGTGAATGGACCCCATAGCCTACTTGCTCGTCCAACTTTGATCCATCCGTGAAAAATCTGATACTACTGGTGTCCCCTTCCAGTGACTTTTCAAAGGTATTTCTGTTCGGAATAGAAGTCCTTAGATTTGTCGCTGGTAGAAGGTAGGGGATACAGTAGTCCGTTTTTACGGGAATAGAGTTGATCCGGTGTAGTAATTCAGCGTGTCCGGAATGCACCGATATCATGACGCCACAATCTCTGATTCTCTCCAGGGATGTAGCGGCTGCCGATTCGGCCATGATATCAGGAGTACAGATGTTTAGGATAGCACTAAGTGCAGTACCTGACGTCGTGCCCATTGCCCCACTAACGCTAATCAGTGCTGAGCTTTGAATTTTCAGCAAGGAATTCAAAATATATTTCTTTTGGAGGGACCTCCAGCAAACTACGATGCCGTAGAGAAGTATTGGTCTGACTATTGCCGTAGAGAGTCCCCAGCGCTTCCCTATCGCCCCTTTTCAGCAGTAAAGAGCAACAGACGCCTTTTTCACCCTCTCCACCACATTCGATTTCCAAGACAGTTTTCTGTCGAGAATTATCCCCATATACTTGACCTTTTCCGTCAACTGTAATTGCACCCCCTTAACTGATAGCAGTTCAAATGCGGGTATTTTATATTTCCGAGAGAACAAGATAGGCTCGGTTTTAAGTGGGTTAAGTGATAGTCCGTTGTTAGCGGTCCAGTTCGAAATCAGACTAAGTAGGCTGGTTGTTCGAATGCTAAGTAAATTGAGGTTTCTACCCGTACAGATGATAGCAATATCATCGGCATAGACAAAGACCTGGCATTCGGCCCTGTCCAATTCAAGATTAAGAGTATGTACTTATCTCTAGAAAATTTATATTGTTTCACAAAAATGTACTCTTTAAAGAAAATGTCGTTTTTTAAGAAAAGGCAATTTGTTGTAAGAAAATTTACTTTTTAACCAAAGTAACTTATTTAAAAAAAATTAATAAAATTGAAAAAATAAAAAAAATAATTTTTTTAAGAACATACACTTTTTGTAAGAAAATTCATTTTTTTTAAGCAAAGGTGCTTGGTTAAGATAATTTTAATTTTTTTTAAAGACAATTTACTTTCTTTAAGAATATGAATAGGTCTTTTTTTGAGAAAATTTACTTTTTTTAAGAAAAGGCATTTATTTAAGAAAATTTAATTTTTTGAAACTTCTGTCACTTTGGCTTTGCTGAATTCACTTTTCATTGGGTTCAAAACTACAATATATACTAAATATTGACTACAGGCTCCATCTAGAAAACTTTTCAGTAAACAAAGAAATTTCTCAACATATGTTAGTCTAGACACAAACCAAAGCAAAAATACCCAATATAGTTGACAATACTGGGTTGTAGCATAATAGTGTTAAAAAAGGTTGTTTAATTTTTGTTCATTTAGCCTCCATTCCGCAACGTACGATAAGGAACTTCGTTCCAAAAGTAAAAATTACACTTTTAAGTAGACATCTTTTGATAGCTATCCTAAGCTTCATCTATTGATATTGGTCAAAAACTACATTAAGTATAATTACACTGTGCGACACCAAAAAAAACGGATTCTGGTAGAATGGTTTAAAAAAAATATACGTGTTTCGGCGTTTTGCCAGATCTGATCAGAATTTTTTTTAGGGCGGGTCAAAGTTTCCGCCCCTCGGAACTTTCCTGCAACATATCGGCATGCAAAATTGTGTGTTCCTTACTTCTGAGGTACAAATTATGTTCAGAAGTTTTATAGAAAAGATTCAGATAAACATTTTTGTGGAACAAATTAACCCTCTAACAATAATTTTTACTTTTTTTTGAAAACTCGCTATAAACTGCTGCAAAATGACGGGGGGCGTGGTCAAAATGTTCCACAAAAATGATTGCCATAAAATTTCACTATATGTGTGCGAAAACTCCAAAACACAAATCACTCCAAAACACTCCCAAACACAAATCTTTGCCCAAGTGGTAGATAATAAGAAAAAACTAACTGCCTTCTAAGGGTTAATAATGAATTTTGTCATTTTGCTGTTTCCATTAAAAATAGTTCCCATAATATAATGAATTTTATCATATTTCATCTTTTATCTAGCACTTGGGCTAAGATTTGTGTTTTGGAGTGTTCGGACACATATAGTGAAATTTTATGGCGATAGTTTTTGTAGAACATTTTGACCACGCCCCCGTCATTTTGGAGCAGTTTTTTGCAAGTTTTCCAAAAAAAAGTAAAAATTATGGTTATAAGTGACAGTTAGAGGGTTAATTTGTTCCACAAAAATTTGTATCACAATCTTTTCTATAAAACTTCTGAACATATTTTGGACCTCAGAAGTAAGGAACACACAATTTTGCATGCCGATATGTTGCAGGAAAGCTCCGAGGGGAGGAAACTTTGACCCGTCCAAAAAAAAACTGATCAGATCTGGCAAAACGCCGATACACGTATAGTTTTTTTTAGACCTTTCTACCAGAATCCATTGACAGAACCCCATCATTTTGAAAAAAAATCTAATTTCGTCTCAGTGTTATTATTATTGTACCACTTTAAAACACTGTTTCCTATAAAAAACAATTTGTTGGTTAACGAAAATGAAACAAATTTTAACGTAAAAACTATTTCAAATAGTGGTAACATATTGTGGCGATTGAGGGCACAAATGAATGGACTTAAAAACAAATTCACTTTTGTATGAGTCAGGGATGAAAAACTCAGTTAATTCTGTTTAAAAATGGTTCACTTTGACAAATATGCAGAACCACCCAGCGTGACCAAGTTAATACCTTTGGGCATGAAATGTCTATCAAGAAAAAAATATAACTCTACAAGGGGAATCAAACGAAATACTCTATACGGTCCATTCAATTACTACAAAGAAGTAATGACTAGTAAAGACTATAGTGCATGTAAAAGAGGATTTGAGTTCCACACATGGTAGATTATACCCACCCTACCGACTGTGAGCAGCAGCTCTTCCCTGAACCCATTTCACGCAAATTGGGGAAATTTGTGTTGGTATAATTTTAAAAATTGCCTATTTGCAACACATGTATACAACTTCATGCAATCCAGCTATTTCCGTTAATATTCTGCACTGAAGTTAATTGAATAAAAATATCGCAAGTTGTGTGGCGCTCAATTGAATTCGAATGTCAATTCAATTGCCAATTGTCTTTGGCTCAACAGCATTTGCTAACGCTATTTCAAATACGGAAACATATATGGTGGTGGCAGTGTAGCAGGTAAAAATTTAAAAACTCGGATAAGCAAATTGAAATTGAAGTTACCGCAACAAATGCAACACTGACGACAAATGTAGCATTTTATTTGAGGAGAGATTTACAATTTAATTAAACGATAAAAGTGGTTACTGCATTTAAGTTCAGTGGCGTTTGATTGAAATCCAGTTATTATACAAAATTTATGGAATTGCAGTTGAATGCTGACAGAGCATAATCTTCTGGTACACTCAAAGAAAAATTCCAAAAATAAGAGGAAAACCCCGATGATGACAACTGCAAGTAGTTATAATGTTAGGTTAGTTAGAAGTGGCTGTGACAATTGATACACTTAGTGCAATGAGGACCGTTGTGATACAAACAAACATGGTTTGCCATTATATCCCATGAAGGGATTGGGGAGAGCATCTCACAACCAGTGAGCTGTGCGCGTTCTAGTTTTACACTAACTGGTTGGGACCAACAGTTTAACACCGATTCCGAACGGTATTTTTGAGACGCTTTTTCATGGCCAAATACTCCATAGCGCCGCCGTCACAAAGCGAGATGACGGCTGTCGCAAGAAATGTTAGGTGATCTGAGGAGGGTTCGAACCCACGTTCTTATGTACAATAGCCGCGCACACTACCACTGCACCGCCGACCGCCGGTATGATACCACGGGACGTCATATTTCGTCCCCTTTGTTGAACTTGTAAAATGACCCGGTATGGTTAAACGGCGTTCAAGCCATATGATGCATCATCCCGATATTCCAGATCCCAAGCGAGCCAATTAGTACTCTGCGGACAGGTCATAAGATCATTCCGCTTAACATCCTGAATGTTTGAATTTTTTTACGAGAATTTCGTACCAAACGCTTTCAAAGTCTGATACAATTTTCCAAGTGGAAAATGCTTGGGTATTTTTATGGAATAATAGTTATTCTCGACTAATTATTTCAGCTTAAGGTCTCTCCAGATAATTAATAATTAGTCGAGAAACATTTATAAAATAAAGGTCGAAGAATTAGAAACAAATTATGGAATAATAGGTAATTCAGGAAACCACACTCACTGGCATGACTAGTTTCGAACTCCGTGACAAGTTCATCATCAGATGCTTACACGCTGAAATATAACTGCCTCAGCAACATATTGCAGGAGCCATGTACATGTTTGCAAGCATTGTTTTCATGAATTGAAGATCTGCTGCTATTTGTTTCGGTAGTGTCTGTCACGTTTTTATTTACAGCGGTTTTCAACAAACCAAACCACATTTGGGACAAATATACATACATTATAATCTAGTAATTATTGTGCCCCAACCATGTTATATTGAATAGCAAACACAATGTGTTTGGACACAAGTATGCTATATTTCGGACAAGCTACAAACACATTATATTTGCATACAAACAACAAAGAAAGGTAATTTTCACTGTGCCTGAACTGGTACCATTGGATAGATCATCAATTGTTTATATATCAATTTTTATATGCAATTTCCATATATGAATTGGTACCGAATGAAAATTCCTAAGTACCAACTCAACCTGAATGCCAATTATTCCAACAATGAAAGAAGGTTTTTCTTCCTACATGTTATCCTTTCCTCTTACATTGCAGGGTTGTAGTTGATTTGGGGCTAGTTTATCTATAAAACACAGTTGCATTTCTGTGTGAGATAGTTTTTCAAGGGAACGGGCTAGTGTCAGTTATGTTTGAATTTTTTCACAATGTTTCATAGATCCAACATGAAGTAATATCCAATATATTTTCTCCTACTCATACTCTTCTCTTCCTCCTCTTCATCCCACAACTTCTGCAATAAACAGTGTCCAGTGATCATTGCAGGAAGCATTTACATATTTGTAAGCATTGTTTTCAAGAATTGAAGATCTGCTGCCTTTTTGTTTCATTGTTTTCTGTCTCTTTTTTGTTTATAGTGGTTTTCAACTAACAAAGCCACATTTGGGTCTCCAAAACGTATATTACAACCTATTAATCATAGTGTCTCAAACATGTTATATTGAATAGCAAACACAATGTGTTTGGGCACAAGTATAGTATATTTGCGACAAGCTACAAACGCGTTATATTTGCATCCAAACAACAAAAAGGACAGATTTTTCAGTGTGCACCTACTAGCATAGAGATATCTTGTCTGGTAATGGATATCAGGTTTAGCATACGATTTAGGTCATAACTTGGCCATACTTGCCTAATGATCCTGCAATTTGTGCCACGTGACCATCTACCATTCACATGTCGCAGAGCTTCGATTTTCAGCACAAGCTTCCAAGCAGAAAGGGGCACGCCCACATGGTTCATATCCAGTGGAATAGGTAAGGTAGTTCCCAGTCTTGCCAGCACATTTGCTCTATAGTTCCGGGGAATGTTCCTGTGTGGCGGCACCCATATAATATGAATATCGAACTACTGTAGAGACGAGCGGCAGTTGTGGGCAGTTTTTGAAGTCAGAAATACAGACAGAAGTCAGAAATATAGCAGCCTGACTGCCAGAGTTGATGTTGAGATCCCAAGCGGTGATGACGATTCGTCCCAGCCAAAGGGCAACTACTCCACATGCCATGACTCTGCCTGACAGACACTACAATGGTCTCATAGCCTTTTTGCAAGGTCTAGACCCGGCTCTTTAGAATAGACTCCAAACCCTACCCTGCCATCTAGTTTGGAGATGTCCGCGTAGAAGTGTAAATACCTGCTACAACCTGGTACGCGTCCCTTCCCGTCCTATTTTTCCGGGATATGAATGGAGAAGTTTCACTCATAAGTTGAAGTGGGTGTCATGTAGTCGATTTTTACTACGGATAGCCGCAGATCTCTCAAAATCAATCCCTCAAAAATATGGACTAGTGATCCATTTCGAATAATGTCCTAGGTCGATTGCCGAATTTGCAGCCATTTGCCTTCCCAACAAATACAGTGGTAGCAGGTGTAGGATGAGGTCCTAGTAGTTTGTCCTTTATATTTCGCAGCCACTCCTTAAGGACTATTGACAGGCATATGTTTAGTTCGTGGAGAATTCTTCGTTTGGGCACAGTGGGCGAAAAACTGTTTTCGTATATGAAATTCAAAATGAAGAATTTCCGGATCTGAAGGCCTTCTGAAATATGTGTATGGCATATTCAAGCCAAGCACTAGCCAACTGCATATATTTGGTTCTTGGAGAATTCTACGTTTGTAAACAGTGGATCCAAATCTTGCACAAGGACGTCACGTAGAAATTTCAAATTCTGAATTTCTGAAGGTCCTTGGAAAATTATAGATTTCATATTTCGAAGACACTCCTTAAGGACTATCTACAGGCATATGTTTTGTTCGTGGAGAATTCTTCGGGTGAAAAACTGTTCTCGTATATGAAATACAAAATGAAGCATTTTCGGTTCTGAAGGTCTCCTGAAATATGTGGTTGGCATATTCTGAAAGAATGTGTCAAGCACTACCCAACTGTACATATTTGGTTCTTGGAGAATTCTTCGTTTGACCATAGTGGGCCAAAATCTTGCACAAGGATCTCGCACAGAAAATTTCAAATTCTGAATTTCTCAAAGTTCTTGGGAAATTCTACATGTTATATTGCGAAACCACTCCTTAAGGACTATCGAGTGGCATATGTTTGGTTCGTGGAGAATTACTCGTTTGAGCACAGTGGGCGAAAAACTATTTTCGTATATGAATTTCAAAATGAAAAATGATCGGTTCTGAAGGTCTTCTGAAATATGTGGATGGCATATTCAGAAAGGATGTGTCAAGCACTACTCAACTGCATATATTTGGTTCTTGGAGATTTCTTCGGTTGACCACTGTGGGCAAAAATCTTGCACAGGGACCTCACACAGAAAATTTCAAATTCTGAATTTCTGAAGGTCCTTGGGAAATTCTAGATATTATATTTCGAAGACACTCCATAAGAACTATCTAATGGCATATATTTGGTTTTTACTTAATAGTCCCACTATATGTGACATATTTAAATACCAATATTTGGGATTTGGTTGCATATGTTTAGTTTGTGCAGCAAATATATTTAGCTTGGAATGTGTTTTTATTAATTGCTGCATAGATTTTTTAATTGAAAAAATCAATAAATTTATTTATATTTTAAAATATAAATAAAAATAAAATTTATGTATCTTTAACATAAAGTGTTTAACAGAACTCTGTTGGTTCTATATCTAGCTCTGCTAGTTCTATAACAGAGCTTTGCTAAGGAAAGTGGTTTGTGTTTTTGCTATTTTAAATATGAATTTATCTTCATGCACATCTCTACTGAACGTATCCATAGTGTTTGGCTTGAAACTAAGTTATTTGTGGAGAATTACACCTGCATATCTTGCACCATCCTTGAGGCGAATTTCTTTACCACATATAGACAAGGTATCGATATACGGAACCTTCTCGGTCCTGGTAAACAGTACGAGCTCGGGTTTCTCTGGATTTAGACCCAATCCATTCTGGATGTCTTGCTCCATCCTTTACGCGAATTTCTCTACCACATAGAGACAAGGGATCGATATACGGAACCTTCTCGGTCCTGGTAAAAAGTACGAGCTCGGGTTTCTCTGGATTTAAACCAAATCCATTCTTCGTGGCTCACTGAAAGAGTATTCTGATTAGGTTCTGGAGCACACCTTTGCACGTGGAGGGCTATTTTCCCTGCACTGCAATTGCCAGGTCGTCAGCTTGCAACCTCATGCAACCTGATCGCTCCAACTCTAGCAGAACACTGTTCAGTGCCAAATTCCGAAGGAGTGGAGATAAGACTCCCCGTTTGGGTGGTCCTCTATTCACATTTCGAGTTAAGGCCGTGTGTCCAGGGACGAGATTATGCTCCTTCTAGTAAGCAATTCATAGATCACACCCAAACCGCAAATCTGTATTAACTCAAAATATTCCATTTTGAATTTATTCTTTGAATGTAAAAAGCAGGAAACATTTATATCCGTTGCAAAAACCTGACGATTCTTTCCGTTATTGAGTTTCTTCAATGAATATAACTTGAGTTTTGTAACACTTGATTAAAGCTTTAAACCATCAATCAATCTGTAAATTTTCTGCCAAAATCAATCAATCAGACAGTTGTTCAATTCAATTCAATTCAATTATTAATCCAATTGTTCACACGAGCATTCAACAAACAATAGCATTACATTTCGAAAAACGATTTCACAAACATTTTCATTTAAACATCCGCTGTTACAATCAACATTAATCCAATCTCTTGCATTGGAAATATGTTGCGCTTGTTTAGAGTTTTAATTGCTCTCCAATAGCAATTACATTCGAATGCGAAGGATACAAACGACCACAACTTTCTTTTGACAATAAACTCCCACTCACACATCTAACGATTGCGAATAGTTGGGAGGAATAGCTTATGATATACCGAAGAACACATGCGAATAAAATTGTTAATATCGGATAAAGGAGTTGCACGTGAACTGTATGTTGATATAGGGATTGGAGCAAACATGTTGCAAACAAATATGAAATGATTTACTAATACGTACATATGGGCTATTCCATATCTCATCGATGAGTTTGAAACAAGGCTATAATGATGTTTTTATCATTCATGAGATTTTGTTGTATAAACTCTTTGCATTCCTTATAACATTCAGTAACTTAGCCGTGATATAAAAACGGTTCAATATAAATTTCATTCGAAAAGAATGGTAGAACTACAGACACTTCACAACAACAAACAGAATACATACTCCAAATTTTATTTTAAAATCAGTTGAGTTTGGGTCCAAAAATTCCTGCAAATAAAAAATAATTTAATTTGATTTTTTTTTTCAATTTTAAGGCCAATGAAAAGGACAATTTTAAAAGGAGCGAAAAGCGTTACTTTTTCCTAAAAAAAATATATCACACAAGATAATAAAAAATTACATATCAAATGTTAACTAACGTTCTTCAAAATTTTTGTAAATTCTTATCGCTGTTACACTCAAAAAATAAAGTTTGTAATTAACAGCAACCAATGTTTGGTATTTATTAGCAGCTACGTTGTGTGCGACGACAGCAAGTGTACTCTCATAGCAACAACTCTTTGTAGTATTGATAAAACTTTTTTGTTAAATCAACAAACACATGTTTGGTGTCATCGATCGTAAACTTCAACTTCGTAAATTATTCCAACAATAAGAGGGTGATTCGAAAAACTGTTTTAAACAAAAGGCAACCGTGTGTTTTACATCAACTAACCTCAAAACAACTGTAACCCTGCGAGAATGTAAGTTGGAAAAGGGAACAAGGAGGAAAAAGCCTTGTGATCTTGCTATGCGAATAATTGACTTTCAGGTTGAGTTCGTACTGAGGAGGGATTTTCGATCGATACCAACTCGCATATGTAAGTTGCATATAAATCTCCCAATGGTACCAATTCAGGCACAGTGAGTAGGCATCTGATGATGAACTTGTCATGTAGTTCGAAATTACACCCTGAAAAACTGTATTTTTTCTTGCTTGGATCCAAATATATCGTGTGTGTGGAGTTTGTCGCAAATATAGTATATTTGTGTCCAAACACATTGTGTTTGCCATTCAATAATACATGTTTAAGACACAATTAGTGTATTCAAAAGCTCGGGTTTTCAAAAATGTCGGTTTTCGATTTCTTCGAATATTCCGATTTTGGCGAAACCGGTGCATGACAGGGCAACGCTCGCCACTGGCGGTAATAGCGGCTCCGTGCTCATTTTCGAAGAAAAGGGGCAAATGATTCCGGCATGCCAAAAACCGCACCAAACAGTCATTCGTTGTGGATGCATCGCATTTTCCTCGATGATTTCCGAGCGCCGATGTTAAAATGAGCTTCATCGGCAAAGATTAAATATTGGTAAAAAAAAGTGACACCACGGGGCTTCGGTTCTTGGACTATTTGAACTTAAGTCTTCGATCTTTATACAAATTCAATTTGCTGCGAACGGTGCCGAGTTGATGTTAATGGCTGTTCCAGTACACTTTCCACTGTACGGGCACGGATACGTATTCTTTTTTTCCATAAGGACCCGGATTAACCAATTCGCTTCTAAAATTGATCCACATCGGGGATGATTGAACTCTATTTCTATTAAATTTATTTCATAGATGTCATACAGTTTGAGTTGAAGTCTCAGAAATGTTGATGAAAGTTTAGAATATCTCCCAATTTTCTTCAAGCGTAAAGCGACCCATTTCGAACATTTCTAACCATTACCTAATAATCTGTCTCTTCATAAATGTAAAATTGGCCACCTGTTTCGATTCCAAATTTTTGAGTGCGTCCCCTTTATTTATTTATTTATTTTATTCAACCTATCTGCTCTAATATTGGACTTCCCCAGTCGGTGGCACAATGGCTAGTGTGCGTGGCATTTGTACAAGAGATCGATCTCTGCTCTGACCACCTTACTTTTCCTTCGACGACGGTCACCTCGCTTAGTGATGGCGACACTATCGAGGACTTAGCCATGAAAAAGCTTCTAAAAATACCGTTCGGAACCGGTGTAAAACTGTAGGTCCCAAGCAGTGAGTATAAAACTAGAAAGCGCACATCTCACTGGTTGTGAGAAATCTTCATGGAATGCAATGGGAAACCATTCTCTTTTTACCTGATGTGATGATAATGGGAGTTAGTGCGCTTCAAATTGTTATGACGACACCTAAACAAAATTGTGCTGCTTTAACTCAATAAAAGAATAATCGACGTCATGTCGATTGAATCAAATTACTACCGTTGATTTTATTGTTATTCGGTTCCGCAAATTTTCAATATTTTGAAAGTCTTTCTTTTTAAATTTTACTAAATATTTTAAGTTTTTTAATTTTCAACAATAATAAATAATAATAATAATGTTTTGATTTTTTCTGTCACAGCATTTGTGTGTTATTTCAATTTAATTTTAATTTTTTCATCGGTTCAAAACTTTTGTGGAATAAACAAGATAAACATCTTTTTGAAGATTTGTTGAACTCAAAACAAACAAAAAAATAAAAAATTTGGAACGTATATTGCTTTTAGATTTTTTGATGTGGCTGGATGGATGCCTGCAATTTTCAAACGACATAATTGATGCAAATTGAGTTATATTTCGGATTTATGGGTCAATTGGAGATAAATTTACTTGAAAATTATTGCAAATGACCAAATTGCAAATTTTTATATTGTGCAACATTTCTCTGAATGACTTCTACACTTTGTATGTAGAGAATCGCCTTAGTACGGCGGTGATGTTAATAAAACATATAATAAAACAACCTACATATATAAACCTACAACAAGATTGAAACAACCTACAATAAGATTAAATTTTGTATTGTTTTGACATGGTAGTTTTGTTCATTATAAAACTGTTTACACAAAAAGCAGTAGTCCATTGAGTATGTGAAACTATGCTTTGTTTGTTGAAAATTGTCGAAAAAAAAACTGACAAACAACAAAGGAACAAACACGCATCAGATTTTCTATTCATGAAAGCAATGCTTGAAAACATATATATGGTTTCTGCAATATGTTACCGGGGTCGTTTTTTTAGCGCATGTATATTTTTTCACTAATGCAATGTTTAAAGGAAATCCGATGCAAAAATGGCAAACAGTTTATAATATTATTACCTATAGTTTCATACAATTGGTAAGGCCTTTTAAAATGGCATAACTCTGAAACAGTAACTGCAAATTCAAAATTTTTTTTTACAAAATTGCTTGGCATTTATCCGTGTTTTAAAGTGAATCATTAGTTTTTTAAATTTTCATAGAAATTTTAAGCAAATCCGATGCAAAAATGGCAAAAAGTTTATAATATTTTTAGATTCACAAAGGGGTAAAAAGCTTTAAAATGGCATATTTCTGGAACAGTAACTGCAAATTCAAAATTTTTTTTAAAAAAATTGCTTGGAATTTATTCATCTTTTAAAACGCATCACTAGTTTTTTAAATTTTCGTAGAAATTTTTTAACAAATTTATACAAAAAAATATTACATATTACCTTATTCAGCAAAATCATTGCCAAAACTGGTGACATATACATTAAAAGTTTGAATGTGTTGCCTTAAAAATGTTGCTTACAAACTAAGAAAATCGTGGTTATTGACCGAGTTTTAAGTAAAATTCTTGCGAAAAACTGGAAAATATTTCAAAAATACTTTGCCATATAAGTTTTCAAATAAAGTTTGAGGAATAACAAATTTTTATTGATGGGACACCCTAATCCACAGTTCTAAGGTGCCCTTTAAACGTGGTGAGTCAACAAGTTGGGGGGCTTCGGTTATGCACGACTATTTTGCGGGATTGTCCTGCTTTTTGGCGTCTCATCCCGACTAGAATCTAAAAAAACATAATGATTATATTAAAAATAAAGCGCTTTATTTTATATATTTAGTCTTATTTTATTTAAGTTTTAAAAAAATAAAAAACTTATTTATTTAAAAAAATAATATGAAATATTGGGGCTAAATGAAAAAGTAGAAAACAACTACTTTTTAACACTATTATGCTACAACCCAGTATTATCAACCATATTGGGCACTCTTGCTTTGGTTTGTGTCTAGACTAACATGTGTTAAGAAACTTCTTGTTTAATGGGAAGTTTTCTAGGTGGAGCCAGTAACCAATGTGTAGTATAAATTGTAGTTTTGAACCCAATAAAGAGTAAATTTAGAAAAGCCAAAGTGAAAGAAGTTTAAAAAAATAAAATTTTCTTAAATAAGTGCTTTTTCTTAAAAAAAGTAAATTTTCTCAAAAAAATACCTGTTCATATTCTTAAACAAAGTACCTTTTTTAAAAAAAAAAATACCTTACCTTAAAGAAGTACCTTTGCTTAAAAAAAAGTAAATTTCCTTACAAAAAGAAACTTTGCTTACTAAAATTATTTTTTAAAACTAAGTATCTTTTTTTAAATAAGTAAATTTTCTTACAATAAAATGCCTTTTTTCAAAAAACTACATATTCTTTAAAGAGTACCTTTTTTGTGAAAGAAAATAAATTTTCTTGAGATAAGTACCTTAATAAGTACCTTTTCTTTGGAACCACTTACATTTTCTTGCGGGATACGCTACTACGGCTTACCACTTTCCGAGCGTTGGGGAGAGAGTGTGTGCTAACGTACTATATCAAATTTGTCGTGACGGTTTCATACGATACATTTTTTTCGGCATAGCCTCCATTCCGTAAAGTGCGATAAAGAACCTCGTTCCAGAAAAAAAAATTACATGACGGGGACACCCGTTTGGAACGAAGTTCCTTTCGCTATATATTATGTACTAGTTAGTTCCAACACGTCTATGGCGCCCGTTGAAAAATACGATAATTTAAATGGATCTTTAAGAAAAGATACTTTTATAAAATGATAAACTTTTTTTAAGAAAATGTTTTTGTTTATAGAATGTATTTTTTTAAAAAACAAAATATGTTTTTAGCTCCTTTTTGTAAGAATATGTATTATATTTTCCCGAAAAGGCACTTTTTTAAACAAAGGTACTTCTTTTATAAAAAGCTAATGTTTTTTTTTAAGAAAATGTAATATTTTTAAGACGAAGTACTTTCTGTAAGAAAAAGCCATGAGTATGATTTTTTTTTACAAAGTAGTACTTTTTTTAAGAACAGGTACTTTTAAAGAACTGGTACACTTTTTAGGAAATGGTTATTTTTTTAAGAAAATGTACTTATTTTCAGACAGGTTACTTATCTCATGAAAAGAAAAGAAAGAAAAGATATTATCTTATTTAAAATTTTTTTAAGAAAAGGTTTTTTTTAAGAGAAGGTATTTTTTTGAAGAAAAGGTTGTTTTTAAGAAATGGGATTTTTTTTAGAATTGGTCCGTTTGTCAAGAATAGGTACATTTTTAAGATTAGGTACTTATCTCAAGAAAAATTATTTTGTTTTACAAAAAAAGTACTCTTTAAAGAAAAGGTCGTTTTATAAGAAAAGTCAATTTGTTGTAAGAAAATGCAATTATTTAAAAAAATTAGTTCGTTTGAGAAAATGTACTTTTTGTAGGTACTTTTTGTAAGATAATGTACTTTTTGTAAGATAAGGTACTTTTTGTAAGAAAAGGTACTTTTTGTAAGAAAAATTACTTTTTGTAAGAAAATTTATTTTTTTTAAGCAAAGGTACGTCTTTAAGATAAGGAATTTTTTTTAGAAAACGTACTATTTATGAGAATCAGTACTTCCTGTAAAAAAAAGCCATAGGAGTATGGGCTTTTTTTTACAAAGAAGAACTTTTTTTTAAGACCAGGTACTTTTTAAGAGTAGGTACTTATCTCAAGAAAAGTTATTTTGTTTTACTAAAAATTTACTCTTTAAAGAAAAGGTAGGTTTTTAAGAAAATTTAATTTTTGGTTAATGTATGAGAAATTCATACTACAAGCTTACAAGTCATGAACATTTTTCGAATTGAAAAATTGTTGGTTTTTGTTGGAAATAATAGACAATTCAGTTTCAACACACACTCACTGGCATGACTAGTTTCGAACTCCGTGACAAGTTCATCATCAGATGCCTAATCTACTGTGCCTGAATTGATACCATCGGTTGATCATCAATCGTATATATACAAACTCAATTCTGCAATTCACATGTGCGAATTAATATCGATCGAAGATCCCTAAGTATCAACATCACTGAAAGGCCTATAATTCCAACAACAAGAACAGACAGAATTTTTCCACCATGTTCTACTTTTTCCTCATGCATTCTCGCAGTGTTGCAGTGCCTTGAGGTGAGTTTTAATCAATATCACAGAGTTGTATGTTTCCGTGGTATAGCATTTCTTTTTTGAAGACCGTGCTAGTGTCAGTTACATTTATTTGAATTTGAATTTCAGGCACAGTAGTTTAGGCATCTGATGAGGAACTTGTCACGGAGTTCGAAACTAGTCATGACAGTGAGTGTGGGTTGAAACTGAATTGTCTATTATTTCCAACAAAAACCAACAATTTTTCAATTCGAAAATTGTTCATGACTTGTAAGCTTGTAGTATGAATTTGTCATACATTAACCAAAAACTAACAAAATCGGTCAACAAAATTCAAATTCAAAGAAAATTTAATTTTTTAAGAAAAGGTATTTATTTAAAAAAAAATATACTTTTTTTGAGAAAATTTACTTTTTGTAAGAAATTTACTTCTTGTAAGAAAATGTACTTTTTTTAAGCAAAGGTACTTCTTTAAGATAAGGTATTTTTTTTTAAGAAAAGGATATTTGTTTAAGGTACTAAGTTTAAGCTAGTCTTTAAGAATTCTGTATCCATAGAATGAAGTAAATAAATATGAATAGGTATTTTCTTTTTGAGAAAAATATATTTGTTTAAGAAACTGCACTTATTTAAGAAAATGTTATTTTTTTTACTTCTTTCACTTTTGGTTTTATTAATTTACTTTATATTGGGTTCAAAACAACAACATATACTAAATATTGGTTACAGGCTCCACCTAGAAAATTTCCCATTAAACAAGAAATTTCCCAACATATGTTAGTCTAGACACAAACCAAAGCAAAAGCACACAAATATAGTTGATAATACTGGGTTGTAGTAGTATAATAGTGTTAAAAAAAAAAAATTTGAATTAGCCCCCATCCCGCAACGTGCGATAAGGAACTTCGCTCCAATATTTTCGGGAAATTTTGGTGTGTTTTCGTTATAAAAGAAAATCTGCGGTCTTACTGAATCAGCCTGTATATTATATTTAAAAAATTTTTTTTCAGGGGTTCAGAAATATCAAAAATACCCTACTTGTTAACTAATGCAACATTTTAACAAAATTCGTTAAGGTTCTTGCATCAGTTGTTTACTTTATATGTTTTAACTTTTGCTTTGGCCCTCGTTTGCCACCACATATGGTTATTGGTGCAAGTTATAAATGTTCAATATGCTCTCAAAGGATATTCCACAATGAAATGAACTGAATGGAAAAGCTCATAAAAAAAACACTATTAGCTCGTAAAGTGCAAACCCCATATTGAAGATTGTAAGAGTATCGATTGTTATTGGAAGGCAGAGAAGGGAAGGGAATATATTTGTGCATTTGCCATTACTACACACTAAATGTTTTCGAATGATGCGTAGCCATGCATTAACTTAGTAGCAATAATGGTAGTTTAAACTAGTTCTCCTTAAACAAAAAGGAGTTACTCCCATTACATCTTGGTCCAGAGCTTTTTCTGTACTTGCACATTTAGAACAACTTTTTTGTGGTTACTAAATAATATTTACTGTGTTTTTATTATGTTTTTTATTCCTTTTTTCTATTTCAATTTTCTATTCCTCTTTTTCCATTTGCTTCTAAATCAACTACTGCCAGCGGAAATTGTTTATGGTTTTATTTCATTATGAACAGTGGTCTTGTACTTCTCCATCCGTAATTAAACCAACAAAAAGAGAACATCATAAACTTAATTAATGTTAAACTTTTTTTTCTCATTTTATGTTTTGTTCTTTGGCTAACATAATGTTTTTATGCTGTAAATTGGCTAAATTTACTAGTATATGGATGATTAAGTACAATTATGAGAGGGTATCCCGGGGACCTAGTAACAACATGGGTGGTAATGTTGGTTGATATTGTGCTAAGGATAATAAAATAACTGAATTTAGCTCCATGACAATAAACGCAACGTGACATAACTTTCGGATATCAAGAAATTAAAGGGAATGTTACTGTAGGCACCACTAAGGTAGTAATTGCCGCTGTGAAATGCGTCTTGTAGCAGTGTGTATCTATCAATAACAACTACACATATCTTCCTGACCAGGACCTTATTACAAAACATTGGTTAAAGATATATGGAGTAAAATACCACTTTTTAAATATTATTACGAACTTTCTAAGTGCCCTTTTTAGCGCTATTTTGATAGTCGTTAATAAAAACAAGGTTCCTTTTAAATTTATTGATATTACTCGTGTATTACAATTTAAAACTTTACACTATCGCTGACTATGCGTACCATCTAAACTGTGATTAATCCCAATTTCACCGCCGATCAGTTATTTGCACAAGTTCAGCTCCCAATCCGCGATATCACTGTTTCTTCTCGAGTTTTTTCGAAAATTCGTCATTAACTTAATCTGTTCTATATTGGCCTAGAGTGTTCAAGCATTCGTGGTGAGTTGGGAGCAGGTGTCTTTTTATTTTGTAACGATGTCTTTTTTGACTAGCAAAGACACAACAGAACTATATCTGAACTGACACCTGTGGCCGTCGGTGGTGCAATGGTTAGTGTGCGCGGCTATTGTACATGAGATCCTGGGTTCCAACCCTGCTCTGACCACCTTCAAATTTCTTTCGGCGGCGGTCACCTCGCATAGTGACGGCGACACTATCGATTATATAGCCATGAAAAAGCTTTTCAAAATACCGTTCGGAATCGGTGTAAAACTGTAGGTCCCAATCAGTGAGTTAAAACTGGAAAGCGCACAGCTCAGTGATTGTGAGAAGTTCTCCCCGGTCCCTTCATGGAATGTAATGGGAAAGCATTTTTTTTTTATTTTTTTTTTTTATGTCTGACACCAAATTGGGGGCGGTTATATAAACTACTGATTTTATCGAGATCTAACCAACACACATTCATAATTCATAAGTTATAATTTATATTGCCAACATTCAGTAAATGATATGTCAGAACCTAAAATTTAGCTATTCTATGCAGAATCATAATAATGTGACATTTTTGTAATATAAGTTCTGAAAAAGGTTTGGGGCTATTACGGCTCATCAGAAAATATTTTACAGCTATTGGCATCTATTTTCATTATTTAATACCCTCGTTTCCATAAGTACCTTTAGAATTCTGTAACTTGACACTAGTCCCAATTGGTAAACTTTTTCCTGGTGACCACCATGGACGCATCTTGTCCGTCCGAATCGAAAATTTCGTAAGTTCTTAGACGAATTTGGTATTCTGAAGGTACTTTTGGAAACGAGGGTATTAAATAATGAAAATAGATGCCAATAGCTGTAATTTGACACTAGTCCCAATCGGTAAACTTTTTCTGATGAGCCGGAATAGCCCCAAACCTTTTCAAGAACTTCTATTACAAAAATGAAAATTAATTATGATTTGGCATAGAATATCTACTTTTTAGGTTCTGACATATCATTTACTGAATGTTGGCAATATAAATTATTACTTTTGGTTATGAATGTGTGTGTGTCTCAATTGGGCTACGAATTGGTACCTCATCCGCCCTGTTCTCCGGATTTAGGCCCCAGTGACTACTTCTTATTTCCAAACCTAAATAAATGACTCGGTGGAAAGAAATTTGGCTCCAACGATGAAATTATTGATCAAACGAATGCCTATTTTATGGACCTCGAAAAATCCTATTTTTTGGAAGGGATACAAAAATTGGAGAAACGTTGTACTAAGTGTATTGAGCTAAAAGGAGATTATGTTGAAAAATACATTTTTTTTTGGAAAAAACTGTGTTTCATTCAAAAAGTAACGGACTTATTGATCCTCCCTCGTTCTACAAACGACCATTTTTTACATTTACTTTTAGAGATCAGTTCTTGCAAATGCCATTCGAAATTGCGGCTAACATGGCCCACTCTGAGGTTCCAGTTTTGATTACTCGTTCGATCATTTCGACTGGTATTTGCGAATGAATCGGTTTTTATGAAAATATTGTTCCCATAAGAGGTACGTGTATAGAAAATAGAGAAAATTTGGTGAACCGAACGTTTCGTCCCCTTTTAATTTGCTTGGTACTCAAGTCTCTGTGAAAATATCGAATACAAAATCAATTACAGGGTTGTTATGCCCAAGTTATTTCGTACGAAAACAATTGTTTTACAATTGCTTGGGACCGGAATTTTGACATTTTGATTATTTTAAACATCACGAGCGGTAAAACTAATGGAAAATGTGAAATGTTTCCAACATAAATCAGAGGAATCTCCGCAACAAAAATGTCCGTATGGAGATAAATAACCAATTTTTTTCAGTTCAGTTCAATTAAATTTACTTCAATTCAATTCAATTCAATTCAATGCAATTCAATTCAATTCTGTTCAATTCAGTGCAATTCAATTAAATTCACTTCAATTCAATTTAGTTCAATTCAGTTCATTTCATTTAATTTAAGTTCATTAAATTAAATTAAATTCAATTCAATTCAATTCAATTCAACTCAATTCAATTCAATTCAATTCAATTCAATTCAATTCAATTCAATTCAATTCAATTCAATTCAATTCAATTCAATTCAATTCAATTCAATTCAATTCAATTCAATTCAATTCAATTCAATTCAATTCAATTAAATTCAATTCAATTCAATTCAATTCAATTCAATTCAATTCAATTCAATTCAATTCAATTCAATTCAATTCAATTCAATTCAATTCAATTCAATTCAATTCAATTCAATTCAATGCAATTCAATTCAATTCAATTCAATTCAATTCAATTCAATTCAATTTAATTCAATTCAATTCAATTCAATTCAATTCAATTCAATTCTATTCAATTCAATTCAATTCAATTCAATTCAATTCAATTCAATTCAATTCACTTCAATTCAATTCAATTCAATTCAATTCAATTCAATTCAATTCAATTCACTTCAATTCAATTCAATTCAATTCAATTAAATTCAATTCAATTCAATTCAATTCAATTCAATTCAATTCAATTCAATTCAATTCAATTCAATTCAATTCAATTCAATTCAATTCAATTCAATTCAATTCAATTCAATTCAATTCAATTCAATTCAATTCAATTCAATTCAATTCAATTCAATTCAATGCAATTCAACTCAATTCAATCAAATTAAATTCAATTCAATTCAATAACCAAATTTTTTAAATATAACTGAATACGTGGCTTGACGGAGGAGTGTTGGCTGCTTACTCCTTACTCGTAGCCCACTTACACATGCAGCCTTTGAACTTTCCTTAACTCCAAAGGACATAGTATAGATGTGCGATATCACGTGAGCCAATTCACCGGTCAGAGGCGTAAAATTAAATGTGCAGAAAATATTCACGCAATGAAGCCATAGTTTCTAGGCGCCGTTTCGATGGAACCAATTGTCATCGAGATCATGGACTTTAGTTTCAGGCAGCAAATAGCCCATTAGCATTGCGCGATATCGGGCATCAGTCACTGAAATTTTTTATGTAAAGATTCCAATAGCCCATTGACCACAACAATCCGCCTATTTGTTTGGATATAATAACAGCGTTTGAACCTCTTCGACCCAAATATTGTAATATTTCTTATACATAGCTCTGAAGCCGGAATCTTGGAATGATATTCAAGTCATTCAAGAGCTCAAATATTGACGCTGTGCCAAGCTAAGTCTTACCATGATAAAATGTCAAATAGTACTGAAAAATCGCACCATCACATTTGCCCATTTGATCTGTAATAAAATCTATTGGGAAAAGTACCTCTAAATGTATCACCCATTACGAACTCACACGCACACTGCACTATCTCTTGCAATGATTCCATCCTCTTTCAATAGACATAAACCAACCAAATCCTAATGTCAAGGATTTGTTCGTCTTCGCCCATTTGCATGGATAAACTACTGAACAGACTCGCAGCCTTCCAGTGATCGTGTCTTGTTCCAAATTCATTCAGTTCAAGGTAAGCGTAAGTACTAAAATATATTTGAATTTAGAATTTAGTAAAATACTTCTATTAACGGGGATATACTGCATCCAAAATAAATTCAATTCAGTAATATATAACCGGTTAGAGTTAAATGAAAAAGGAGTTTGCTGTAAACATTCTTCGTTTCTTGTAAATGCATTTTATAAATTGGAGTTACTACATCTCGTTTGTGGTAAACGAACTACCAGTAAACAAAAATGTTGCTCGTATATCGTAAAAATTTTTTAGAGTTTAGGGTTACATGTATACTTTGTTGCAAACGTTTGTTGGTTCTTGTAAACGTTTTATTTATTTATCACAAAATAAATTAGACGACATGTTTGGTTTAAAAAATCTTCGTTTATGACATTTACATTTTCCAACCGAAGTTTCGCTTGTGCGTAACAAAATTTCGCTTGTGCGTAACAAAACTTTTCTTTGCATGCCTATCTCAAGGACACTATTGTACTGAATACAATTTAATTTCGAAAAATACCAAATAAATTCGCTCCCTCCATACTAAATTCAAATACGAGTGGCAATAAAAATAAATTTAAAATAAACTAAACTTAGTGAAACTTAAACCATTAAAAGGGGGAAATACTGCCTGTGCTACAAATTCACAGACACACACACACACACAACCCATTCACAAACACATCTTCGCAGACTTAGACACCAATACATATGTACTATACATAACAATAAATAATACTAACAGCATTGAACATATGCATAAGTGTTGTTTACACAACAATTCGTTATATTAGTTATCCTCCTACAAGAGAACAACTTTCGCTCTCTCTTCCGTTCGTACGGACACTAATATCTATATATGCAGACGAATAGACGCTGTACTAACTAAGCCCCCCATATAATCCCACACAAATACTAGTACACGTTTTATGCAAATATTTGTGGTTGTTATTGTATGTTTTAGCATTTTAAACGGATTTTCTTAGAAACGTACAAGTATCTTTCTCTGAATTTGTTCAATGGGTGACGTTTTTTATCTGTAGTAACTGTTGTTCTACACGCAAAGAAAAACTTCGATCCGTTCAAACAAAATGTATAAACTACTAAAAGTTGGTTGCGAAATTTGTTTGGGGCAAACGATCATTTATGTTTATGAGAAGTGAAAATTGTGTCATGGCTGTGTCACGCCAGCTCCCCAGTTTCAAATCCTCCTAGAAATTTTTTAGTTTGTTGAATCCTATACATAAGCAAGGGTTCAAGCCCACAATTTTGATATTGCTTAGCAAGATAAACAACAACATTTTATGAAAATCGCACTGAATATGGTTCATGTTGGATGCAAGAGTACCCTTAGTATCTTTGAATTTAACCTGCTAATTTAATTTAAAATTTACACTTTCCCTGAAGCTGAGTTTAATCCAGGCAACATGATTGCAAGATCGCGCGTCTGTCTGCCCGAAGATGAATAATATCACAACATCATGAATTGTCTGTTCGTTTGTGTTGAAAGAAGGCAGAAACAATTCTAGAGACAGATCACATTTAAGTGTATGCGTATGCCCATTTTTCAAATGTTCACAAATATTTTCTTTATTTACCATAAAAATAAATAATGTAAATTGTGGGATAAATACATGGTCGTTCACAGCAATACAATCGTTTTTTAAGACAAACATTTTTTAGTAGAGGGTAACGTTGCAACTGTTGCGGTCAACGTTGAGTGTGCATAGAAACATAAACATTACGGCATAGTAAATATTTTTTTCCGAACAGGAATACCTGGGAAAAGTCACTGGAATGGAATACCAGTAGTATCAGATTTTTCACGGATGGATCAAAGTTGAACGAGCAAGTAGGCTATTGGGTTCATTCACAGGACCTAAATGTAAAAACCTCCTTCAAGCTGCCTGATCAGTGTAGTGTATTTCAGGCGGAAATTACCGCCATACTGGAGGTTGCTGAACTACTGAAAAGTAGTGTCACAACCCTCTGGAGAATATGTATCTACACAGACAGCCAGGCTGCCATAAAATCCCTGGAAGCCATGTTTGCTACGTCCCTGACGGTGAAAGAATGCCACTCATCACTTAGAGTGATGGCAGAGTATTTCGACATCAGGCTCATCTGGGTACCGGGACACAGCGACATTCCAGGCAATTGCGTAGCGGATGCGTTAGCTAGACAGGGTACTACGGCACAGGTTCTTCCGGGAAAATAAGGTGTTAGTATGCCAATCTCTACCTGCCATTTGCAGATCAGGCAGTGGACCGATAATATGTTCAAGGACAAGTGGAGACTTACTTCAACTTGCAAACAAGCCAGGGTCCTCTGGCCACAGGTGGACAGGAAGAGGACTAGGCAACTACTTAACTTGCCGAAAGGCAGGTTATCCACAATGATAGGAACACTTACGGGACATTGTCTTGTAGGAAAACACGCCGTAAGATTGGGACATAGAAACTCCACTCTCTGTCGGTGCTGCATGGAAGAGGACGGGAAAACGTCGAAACACCTTCTCTTGGATTGCCCTGCTCTGGCAGGTCTGAGAAGTGGGATATTCGGAACACATTTAGTTAGCACCGTAGCCCTACAGGATATTCCTGTAGGTCTTATAGACAAGTTCATCGAAAGGGCAAATTGGCTGGACGACTAGCGAATAGTTGCTATAGAGGAAACTGCAGGTATCACAATGGGCTTCTTTAGCCTAAGTGTGCTAGACAGCGTGCTGTATTGCAGCCTTTTCAACCAACCAACCAACCAAATATTTTTGCTGTTAACATTTTTTTCTTCCCGTGTATACATGATTATTCAATACATGCATGTTTAAGTGTTTGAGGATGTTTGTTTATAATGTCGTTCAGCCGTTTACATTGTCCTTGGATCAACATACACTGTGAAACAAAAGTATGGGCGCATATTTTTTCTGAAACTCGTAATAGAATCATTTAAATAAAACGTAGAAATTCTAAAATATTAAAAGAATAAATTTAAATTCTTCAACTTTCATTTATTGCATTGCAAACTGTAGAACAAGTAAAAAGAAAATGCTTTCCTATTACACCCCATGAACGGATTGGGGAGAGCTTCTCACAACCACTGAGCTGTGCGCTTTGTAGTTTTGCATTCACTGATTGAGACCTACAGTTTTACACCGATTCCGAACGGTATTTTGAGAAGCTTTTCATGGCTAAGTACTCGATAGGGTCGCCATCACTAAGCGAGGTGACCGTCGTCGAAGGAAATGTAAGGTGGTCAGTGCAGGGATTAAACCCACGTTGTTATGTAAAAGAGCTGGGTAAAGTGGCCCTTAAACTCACCAGAATGTTTTTGTGCTCCGGCACTCATATACGGTGGATATGAAACTGCTGGCGGTATCATTCAGAGTTGTTATGGTCAGTCTTTGAAGTCAGAAATACGTATTACAAAGATTTTGTAGCAAGGGATTGGGGAGTGCTTAGATATTGATACCCCGCCCCCTAGAGTAGTGCAGGTTGTCCGATTGCCATCACTTCGGCCTGAAAAACACTGCAATGGTTTGGGGTAGCCTTTGTGCAATGGCTAGACTATGGAATAAACAACTCCAACACCTACGCCCACAAACAAAATAACCGAATTTGACGTAACCGAATCAGGGTAACAGAATTTAGAGGTTGTCACAATCACATTAGATGTCATCACATCCGAACTTAAGGCTATTAGAAGTTGTCATAACCTATTCGGTTGCTTCAACCGAATTTCAGTTGTGGGGACTAAATGCAGTCGCAACAACACAATACGGTTTTGGCAACTGCAATTCGGCGTCAAAAGCCGAATATACGGTTGCTGGAAACTCTTTTCAAAAACAATTAGTTCTGTGAATGTACAGTGCTATCTAGTGTGGAGCCATCAGTGTAGAAGCATAAATATCATCTAATACCTGGTATACCTCCCCATTCAGTCCTATCTGACTCGGGTTTGGTTCGAGCAATTTCTCTCAAATGCAGGAGTTGGTGTCATGTAATTTACGTCGAACGTGGATTGCCCCAGATCTCTTAAACTCGTGTCACGACCATAGGGACTATTGATACGCAGTGATAAAATCACTGTGGGGATTGCTCAAGTTGCCGCCATTTAACTGGGGAGTAAGGCCAGGTAGTTCACTTTTCTTTTTCCTATCTATTTGATCATTTTAGAATTTCTATCTAATTGGGCTTTCGAGGTCACTATGACATTCAATGCAAACCAAATACTATTTATTTCATTTTTCTACCCGAAGTTTCATTGGGAATTTTATTAGTGTTTTGACTGATTTTGTTAGCTTATGTATTAATGTAGGAGAAGCTCATGCTACAAGTTACAAGGGTTCTAGTTCATGACTAATTTTGAACTCCTTGATGCTCAACTACTGTACTGAATATATACAAACCCTTGTATGAAATTGTCATGTGCTACGCTGAAAAATTTTTACTTTTTCCTGTTTTGATGCAAATATAAGGAGTGTTTGGAGATTGTCGCTTATGTAACATATTTGTAGCTGGTCGCAAATATAGTATACTTGTGTCCAAACACATTCTGTTTGCAATTCAAAATTACAAGTGTGAGACGCAATGCTTTAGTATGTTATAATAATTGTATTTGTGATCTAAATACAGCTTTAATTGCGCTACAAATACAGCGGTGTTTGGAGTACATGAGATCCTCGAATCGATCCCTTCTCCGACTGCTTTCAAATTTCTTTCGGCGGCCGACACCTCGCATAGTGGCGGCGACACTATCGAGTATTTATTCATGGAAGCCCTTCGCAATATACAGTTCGGAATCGGCGTAAAAACTGTAGGTCCCAATCAGAGAGTATACAAAACTAGAAAGCGTCACTGATTGTGGGAAGCTCTCTCCAATTTACCCAAAGCAACTACTGTCATTACCGCTAGAAAATATAAATATATATCATAGTTTTAGAGAAATATGCCCGGAAAATTTTTTCTATGTACATTGATTTAACAACAGTTTGAAAATATGAGTACCTTAAATGTTTCAACAACAACATCTAGACAATCGATCACATCAATCTTTACAGCAGTGTTATCGGGATAGTTATTTCTCAAGTTCTCACAACCGTAACCATTAGATGAACCAGGCAGAAGAAGAACGCATATTGTCCTTAGAGTGAGTTACCATTAAGAAATGGCAAAAAATCAAGACGTCTCGTTTAATTTGTCATATAATTTTGGATAAATACACCCTGAAAATTGTGTATTTTTGTTGTTGGTAGGGGGCAAATATAACGTGTGTTTGAAGCTTGTCGCAAATATAGTGTCCTTGCGTCCAAACACATCGTGTTTGCTATTCAGTATAACATGTTGGAGATACAATGATTAATATGTTCTAACGTGACGCCATATTTTAGGTATTAACGTATTACGAGCTCAAACTCGAGATCCAACGCGTCATCGGTGAGATACAACCACGCCTCTGTGAAAAAGTTATGGAAATTTTCATGAAAAGACTAATTGCCAGTCATCAGGGACGTGGAAGCCATTTGACGAATATTTTATTCCATACTTAATCGGAACATATCTTCTTTATAATGCAATAAAAAAATGACAACTATCTCATAAAATACGTATTTTTATTTTAAAATTAAAAAATGCATTCTTACTGAGACACCTATTATATACTGAAGTCAAGAGATAATTTGCTTCCAAATAATAATAAGTGTTCCAACACGCACATGTTTCCACGTAAGTAACCTTATGTTTGGGAGGAAATATCCACATACTTCCACATATTTAGGTTTGGGAGGACACAAACGAATGCTGCCATGAAAATATTTATATGGATGTTTGGGAAGAAACACGCATATGGTTCTATGTAAAAGCATGCATGGTTCCAGGTAAACATGCTAATATTTGGAGTTAAATATAAGTGATTTTGGGGCTGTCAAATATATGAGGATTTGGAGTGTGTTCCAAACATGGTTCCAGCAGAATGTGGATCGGAGAATATGTTAGAGAGCATATGTTTCCACGTAAGTAACGCGTGGTTGGGAGAATATAGCCACATACTTCCACGTTACTATATTTAGGTTTGGGAGGAAACAAACGAATGCTTCCAAGAAAGTATTTATATGGATGTTTGGGAAGAAACACGTTCCAAGTAAACATGCTAATATTTGCGGTTAAATATAAGTGATTTTGGGGCTGACAAATATATGAGGATTTCGAGTGTGTTCCAAACACATTTATGGTTCCCCCACAATGTGAATGGGCGAATATGTTAGAGACAACGGTTTTACCGAGTGTAGCTTCTGCAAACAGCCAACTCGGCAGTACTGCTGTACCAATACTTTTGCTCAATAGTGTACGTTAATATATGTAAGTAGGTGAGAGATATTATTTAAAAGTTAAATGCCATAAATAAGTGAAGTTTACTATGTTTTCGACTTTGACAACAATAATAGCGAAAATTCTCTGGCAAAACTTTTACACAATTCAGAAAAAAATCTTTGTAGTGAAGGATATTTATAAAGTATTTGAAGGACGAAGGCTTCTCGAAACTTTGCTATGCTAAACGAATCCTTTGGATATTAAATAAACTGATAAATGTAAATAAGAGCAGAGAAAATTTAGTTTAAAAATTATCGTCTTACATTGTAATATGACTAATAATTTACTATACAAATGGTATTTAGGGTGTCATGTATTAAGGCATTAAGGAAGTTCTCGTAATAATATAATATTTATGTATTCACGTCCTGGTTGAAAATCAACTGTTATTCTTAAATTTTGTACAATTTATGTTACGTCAAAACTTGGTCACAAATACTCTTACTTCAACCACTACAATCTTTGATATTTGACCTTTCCCTCTTTTATGTTTTCAACAAGAATACAATGTCTAACAAAGATGCCAATCATGACATTTAATTTGCATTTTCATTCTAAATCATCTAAACTTCAAAGGACAAATAGTAAAAATCTTCATTTACATCACAATATCCTTATTCTGAATGATTATACAAAAAACAAAAACTTGGACTCGAAATAAAGATGTCATTTCCCGTACAATGTAATCGAGCCGAAGGACACACAACCGTAAAAATTTTATATTCCATCGTAAGGCAAACAAAGTATTCGAGACAAGAAACACACCACCCCATGACTGGTAATATTTCATTGTAAGGAAAACCTAAACTATAGGATGTTGTATAAACTAGAAATTCCAGATGACAAAAGGAAATCGAAATTAACTCTAGTACAAGGATATACACTCGTTATTTTTAGTACATGGTTTCTGATAATTAAAACCAAACCTTTGGTTCAGGATACAATTTTGTAATGTAAGAGATTGGCATCAGGAGGTGTTGTGGTAACTGTGTGAGGGGACTATTGTATATCGGCAATTGCATGCCAAACAGAACGATGTATGAGATACTTTTCGCCGGAGATTCGTTTTTTTTAATTGGGGTAGACACATTTTACACTTAAAAATATTATTTCCCGTATTTCTCAAAAAATTAAGATATAAAGGGTTTATTAACAGAGACGCTACAAAAGTAAATCGATAGGGACAGCAAACTACTCCATGTTTTTTCCCACTCTTCTGCCATTTCTCTTCAGTAAGGTTTGCCATTATATCATGGAAAGATATACGAGCCAACAACGAGTCGAAATTATTAAAATTTACCACCGAAATTTGGAGTCAGAGGCCTCAACTTTAAGAGCGCCACCGAATTTATCACCGAAATTTGGAGTCAGAGGCCTCAACTTTAAGACCGCTACGTCCAATTTATGGTCTTCAGCGATGAGGCCCATTTCTGGCTGAATGGCTTCGTCAATAAGCAAAATATGCGTCATTGGTCAGACAGCAATCCACACGTAATCCAAGACCGGCACATTACTGTGAATGCGAATCGCTACCGTTCAATGATAACCGAATATTTTTGGCCCCAATTGGATAATATGGACTTGGAGGACATGTGGTTCCAACAGGACGGCGCCACAAGCCACGCAGCGAATGCCACAATCAATTTATTGGAACCCAAGTTTGGTGAACGTGTTATCTCACGAAATGGCCCAGTCGAGTAGCCGCCTCGATCGTGCGATTTGACGCCGTTAGATTATTTCCTGTGGGGCTACGTCAAGTCTATGGTATATGCCAACAAGCCAGCGACGATTGATGAACTTCGTACGAATATCGAATGTGACATTGCAGCAGTATCGGCCGATTTATGCTTGAAAACCGTCGAAACGTGGGTTCAGCGTCTGGACTTCTGCAAGCGTGCCCGCCATGCAAAAGAAATCGAGTTCCATACATAATGGCATCGAACGTACTTTCACAGGAATAAAGAATTTCATTGGTATCTAAAACCGGTTTTGTTTTATTTAAAAAAACTTTTGTAGCGCTCTTATATATACTTTTTTATTTTATCGGTTTTCTTTATTTTGGCGATTTTTTGCAAAAAAAAATACTTCCATACGAATTTGGTCCCTTTATGAATAACCGCTAGAAGCCCACAAAAATTAGTGACTTTTTCGATTCGACGCCCCGTTGCCGAGATGTACTTTAGACCTTTTTCTAGCTATTTCATATTTTCGATCAAAAATGGATATGGGGTTACCTTGGTAACCCATTACCCATCGTCGTGCATAACTACCCATTATTTTCCTCATTAACCTGAGGATAATGGGTAATCGTGATGGGTAATTTCCCGTTGTCGTGGGTAGCTACCCATTATTTTCCCCATTACCCTGTGGGTAATGGGTAATTTCCCACTGTCGGGTACTGAACTAAGGGTATTAAATAAAGAAAATAGATGTCAATAGCTTTAATTAGAAACTACTTCCAATCACTAAACTTCTTCCTGGAGGCCACCATGGACGCATCATGTCCGTCCGAAACAACAATTTCATAAATACTTCTTCGAATTTGATATTCTGGAGTTTTTTTTTCAGAAATGAGGGTATTAAATAATGAAAATAGATTTCAATAGGTTTAATTTCATATAAGTCCCAATCATTAAACTCTTCCCAGTTAGGCTTTATGACCCCAAAAATTTTTCCAAGATTTTCTACGAAAAAAAAAACCTCATATTTTTCACTTTGTTTGAAGTCCCGGTATATCCTTTGATAAGTCCTTGCTATAAAATGTATAACTTTTGGTTATATATATTTGTCTGATCGCGAGAAAAACGGTAATTTATATAACCTTTCCAAACTGTAACTATCTTACATAGTTCTGTTAATGTAATTACAGAGCTTTGATAACATAATTGGTTGTTGTCTCTGCTGGTTAAATTCGAATTTATCTTGTATAAAATGTGTATAAAATAAATAAAATCAAATAAAAATTTATGACCAATAAAATCATAATTTTGAAAAATTCTCTATTTATTTTTTTTTAAAGCGGAATTAAATTCCAAACTTTACAAGGCCCACCCTTTATATTGATTTTGGCAGATACAACACAAATCGGTGGATTTGATGAGACAGTCTGTCAACACCTTAAGAAACCGTCACTGTCTCTTGCACATGGACGCTCGTCGCTGTCTCCCGTCATGGTCGCTCGCCAATGCCGCTCAACATGGTCGCTCGTTACGGTCACTAGTTACTGTCGCTCGTTTCTGTCGCTCATGACGCCAAGTGTGTTCCGATACGTTCACCAAACGGTTAACTAATATTCTTTGATTAGCTTACTTCGCAATGAAGAAAATATAGAGTAGACAGTGACAGAGAATGGAGAGAAAGAAGAGAAAAGGAGTAGCATTTCTGTAGTATTATTTTAACTGGTACATACGTCCTTCCATTGCCGACCAAACATGTGAAATAAGTTATAAATTCAAGGAAGAGAAAACATAGTCAGAACCAATTTGACCAATTCCTCCATAACTACCGTCATAGTACTTTTCTCTATGAAATCCTTAATATCCAAGGACAGTTGTTAATATTTAACAATTTCATCAAAATCGTAAAGCATATCAAGCAATTTTGAAATTACCCATGAAAGCATGTTTGACACAGCCACAGCTAATATAATTTGAACATTTTATACTATTATCTTTTATTGGTTAAACAATTTAGTTAATAACTTAAGCCACAACACATAAAAGATGAGAATTTCTCAATTGGGTTACAAAGTCATATCCATTTCTATGGGAATGGGTAACTATATGTCATGTCCTTTCGCCCTATTGTTCTGCAATTCGTTGTGGCCTAGCTAAGCACCACTAAGCGTCTGGTTTATAACTTTATCGTTTGCCATTTGATGTGGCGCCAACCAAGATGAGGACGTCAGCAGGGATGATGACGATGATGTCGATGGTTGGTGATGGTGATGTTGATGACGATAAGAACTAAGGGCTTTGGCATAGGCTAACCCTGCCAATGATAATAGTTGTTGGTGGTTGACAATGATGTAATCCCTATAATATTTCATCCTTGTGGAATTTCTGTTATCATAAAGAAAACCCCAAAGAGAGAAATGACACATGTCTGTGGCAGGAGTAATAATGCCTTATTTGTTTAAGGTCTACACATGCTTATATGACATCATACCCATGAAATTGATGAAGGGTGAAAGCTAAAGTTGAAAAATGGACACAGGATATTGAGGAGTCATGTCCTTACGTATTCGAGACTACAGTATGTAGGGGAAAACTATTGGGTACGAAGAAAAACGAAAACTGTTTGCTGACAAAGAAGTTTTTGTAGTAAAATGCAAACAAAGTATTGTGGCGATTAAGAGATCAAATGATGATGGGTCACTAAATTCCTATTGAAAATTTAAAACTGAATTTAATTATACAAAACATGTAGGTATTGTATAAACTAACTAAATATTTTGAAAATCATATTTATAGTTTAAATTAATGCTACAAGGACATTGGTCTTCAAATGAAAGTTCCTTTAAAAAAAATTGTGTTTCGATACACAGAGAAAAGTAACGGTGCCACACGAAAAGAACTCGTTCCTCCCAAACAAAATCTCAGATAACAGAAAATCGTTTGGTGACTGTAGTTGGGAGAAACGAACTTCTGTCAAGCCATACATGTCATTTCGTTTGGGAGAACCGAAAAATGTTTGCAGCAAACGAGTTATGGAAAATATAACGTTTGCGACAAACGAAAGACGGTTCCGCCAACTGTTCCTTCGGTTATAGCAACCGAGTTGCAGTTGCTCCAAACTAAATAAAAACGCTTGCGCGAACTGAAAAACGTTTGCAGTAAACGAGTTATGAATAGATCGAGCTGAAAAACCGTTTGCGAGAAACGAAAAACGGTTCCACCAACTGTTCTTTCCGTTACAGTAAACGAGTTGTAATTAAAATTTTTATTTATGGCTTCCATAAGCTCTTTTTTGTTTAAATTTCCAACTTTTACAAGTTTGTTTTAAAAAAAATCTGGAATTTTGGACTATTTTTTCACTGTCTATTTACACTTCTGTCTCGCCTTTCATTCAAATAACAACTAAAAGCGCAGCAAACTATAACGCGTTAATTGTCCATCCAAGATATATTGACAAGGTAGAAACATTGGAGTGTGTGATCACTTTTCTGTTATTGCGTGAGTGTGTATGCCAAACGAGTGGATAAGACTGTGTATACAGTGGAGATAATGAGCGAAATGTACGTTCTTCGCAATCTGTGCTCTCATTAGAAAAACGAGAACTCGTTTGCAACAACACGATAAACATTTGCGATATATGAGTTTATTTGGGAGAACTACATGAACGGTTGCGATTAATAAATTAATAAACATCAATCAAAGTATTGTTATGGCAACCGAACAAAAAATTTTTTTTTTTATTTTATTTTTTTTCTTATTGCAGGAACCATGTATATGCTTGAAGGCATTGTATTCATGAATTGAAGCTTTGATAAGTTTTTGATTCATTGTTTTCTGGCATGTCTTTGTTTTCAGCAGTTTTCAACAAACAAATGCAGTTTGGGCCACAAAGACATTATTAATCATTGTGAGTTCAACATGTAATATTGAATAACAAACACAATGTGTTTGGATACAAGTATACTATATTTGCCTCCACAGAACAAAAAAAAATACAAGAGGTGTCAGTGGCCACCGGTTGCTACGAAGTTCCTTTCGTTATATATTGTGTAGTAGTTAGTCCCAACACGCATTAGACGCCCGTTGAAAAATACGATAATTTGTATGGATCCTTAAGAAAAGATACTTTCTGTAAAATGATAAACTTTTTTTTTAAGAATTTTTTTAAAAAATGTTTTTTTTTTAAACTATATTTTGAGGTCCTTTTCGAAAGAATATGTATTATATTTTCCCGAAAAGAGGTACTTTAAAAAGAGGTACTTCTTTTATTAAAAGCTAATGTTTTTTTTAAGAAAAGGTACTATTTTTAAGAAGAACTACTTTCTGTAAGAAAAAGCCATGAGTATGAATTTTTTTCAAAGAAGTACTTTTTTAAGAACAAGTACTTTTTAAAGAAGTGGTACTCTTTTTAGGAAAAGGATAATTTTTTACGAAAACTTCCTTTTTTCAGAAAGACAACTTATCTTAAGAAAATAAAAGAAAACGTATTACTTTATTTTTAAGACATTCTGAAAATCCTCTGAAGTGCTTTGCAAAATTTCGATCTAATAATTTTAATGAAAGACTTTAATCTGGTATAAGTTTAATCCGCGGAGAATTCTTAGTTTGGGCACAGTGGGTCAAAATGTTAAGACATGGGACATTGCTAAATTCCAAATATCGCTGTCCTCAAATTCCTCTGAAATATAAGGGTTGTGAATTTGGAAAGCACTAACAAGGAGGTTTGATCTGGTGTAGGTCTTGTCCGCCAAGAGTCCTTGGTTTGGACACAGTGAAGTGTCTTAAAATTATTGTATTCTGAAATTCGTCTGAAACCTCGGAGTAATACAGCACAAAAGAACATGCTCCTACTTATTGCTAGACATTCATTTAATTGACGAAGAATCCTTGATTTGGGTTTTAAGTCCTTTCTAAAATTATATACATTGAACTAAAATATAATGCTCGCTGGTACGCTGTTCCAGAATTGTACCACTCATATTGGAAGCTCGTAATATTTTTTATACGTTTTGTCAGTTGTTTATTTCAATATACCCCTTTCTAGTACTTTAACAGATACCTGTTAACGTAACAACATAGCTCTGCTAATCAAAGTTTTTTAAGAAAATTTACTTATTTAAAAAAACAATACTTTGTTTAAGAAAAGGTACTTTTTGTAAGAAAAATTTATTTTTTTAAGAAAATGCACTTATTTTACAAAATTTTCTTTTTTAAACTTCTTTCACTTTGGCTTTTCTAAATTTACGTTTCATTGTGTTCCAATTTACAATACATACTAAATAATGGTTACAGGCCCCACCTAGAAAGCTGCACATTAAACAAGAAAATTCCCAACATATGTTAGTCTAGACACAAACCAAAGCAAAAGTAAACAATATAGTTGAAAATACTGGGTCTTAACATAACAGTGTTCAAAAAAAGTTGTTTAATTTTTTTTATTTAACCCCCATCCCACACCGAGCAATAAGGAACTTCTATCCAAAAGTTCGATCTGTCATCGTGTGTAATGTTCGGGGCTGCTTGTTAATTTTCAAATATATTTCAAACTCAAATTTGAATTATTTTTAATACCAAGGATATTCTTCCTCGATTTTCAAACACTTTAAATTCCGTTTTTCTTCATTTTTAAATATTCTCTTTTTATCATAAGTTGCTAGTTGAGTTCCACTCAACACTCAATCACATTGGAGGGAAACATTTGCCACTAAATTCAACTGTAAAAATATTTTCGTCTGTCATTTATCATTTACTAACCAACTGACAACATTTGACGGTCGCTGGTTTTGCTGGCAGAAATGGAAATTGTAAACTAGAGTTTGAGTGCCTTCCCATATCGTCAACTGAAGTATTTCATACAGTTATACCTAGATAACAGGAACAAATTTGAAGGAGTTCTGTAGAATTGGAATGGAAATGTGAAAAAAGGTATATAATAAACACCAATAAATGTTGGAGCTTTTTATGAATGGTTTTGGTTAAATGTTATATATATTGCACTTGCAATGATAGCGGTTGATTTGGAAGAAAAAGGACACAATTTAATATATCTGGGAAAATTTACCACAATTTAGTTTTCACACAGGTTTATTAACGTTCCAGATTGTTGCACATGATGTAACTTCGATACAGTATCGATTGAAATAGTGCCACTGATGCATCCTGAAAAATTTACTATTTGGTGTGATCAAAAGGCAGAAGCCTACAGCTGTATGCAGTTTTTAAAACAATCTCTAAGGACGATGAAGTCACCCACAATCTGTTCCCGTAAAGAGCACTGACCAACAATTATTGGCTTCCAAAAAATGAGGGATTTTAGATTGAAAGCCATTTAGCTCCACTAGGATGTCGGTGCCTTACAAACTTACTTAGGTGGTCTCAAACAAGCCAGAGGGGTCAAAATGAGGAGAACAATTTTCCTCCAACCGGCTCGATTTTCAACTTTTCTCCTCCAGTTGGTAACAACAAGCTTACGCAAGTAATATTCAACCTGCACCGGAATTCTGTAACTTTTTAAAGATAAAAATCGGTAGTTAAATTGACAAAATTCGGAAATTTTACGAATTTTGGCAATTGGACTACCGAATTATATTGTTACAAAGTTACAGAACTCCGGTGTAGATCTATCCACCGAAGTCTTGGTCGTCCTATTTGTCGATGCCCTTCGTGTACGTCTTCGAAAACCTATCGCTTTGGTTTATTCTGATCCATTCTACTGACATGGCCTAACCAGTGAACATGACCTAGTTTGATACGCATTATTACGTCGATGTCGGGATATAGATTGATACTCGCCGTTTTCTATTATAGAAATAATGTCAGCCTAGAAATCAAATGGAGAATTGTGCTTGCGAACACGAGGTTATTTCCGGCTAAGCCAGCACTTCAGATATATGACCCTCTCCCGAGAAACGAAGATCCAACTATATCAGACTCGCATATAACCCGTCTTGCTTTATAGCACAGAATCTTGGGTCAAATCACAATCTGATGAAACGTCACTGGAACTCATTGCGAGAGAAATGCTCTATTTTTCCGAGCCACACAGCGAATGCCACAATCAATTTATTGGAAACCAAGTTTGGTGAACGTGTTATCTCACGAAATGGTTCAGTCGATTGGCCGCCTCGGTCGTGGGATTTGACGCCGTTAGATTATTTCCTGTGGGGCTCCGTCAAGTCTATGGTCTATGCCAACAAGCCAGCGACGATTGATGAACTTCGTACGAATATCGAATGTGAAATTGCAGCAGTATCGGCCGATTTATGCTTGAAAACCGTCGAAACGTGGGTTCAGCGTCTGGACTTCTGCAAGCGTGCCCGTGGTGGCCATGCAAAAGAAATCGAGTTCCATACATAATGGCATCGAACGTACTTTCACAGCAATAAAAAATTTCATTGGTATCTAAAATCGGTTTTGTTTTATTTAAAAAGACTTTTGTAGCGCTCTTATTGAAAACCCCGTTATAAACATATACGCATATATATATATAGTCTGCTAAATTGATAAAGTACTCCTTAAGCAAAATGGTATCTACTCGTACAATTGAAACACGTCCTTCCACGAGTACGTGATTTTCTACCACCTCAACTCGTATGAGGAAAATCCCTTTGCTTTTACACCTTCCACCATCTTTCAACACATTCCTTCCTTCGACTTCCTCCTCCGTTTAATGCTAAATAATTTCTTGAAAAATTTCACTCTTATTCTTTGTTAATTAACGAATCTCCTTAACAACAGCAAACAATTCTAATTAATTCATCAACATATTCCGATGTTAACAATATCAGTAAGTTAAATGTGCACACACACACACACAACCATTCACACACACTACAATGTAATGACCTTCCTTTGGATGGGGAAGAGGAAATATTCATTGGCTTAATATCCGTTTCCTTTTCAGTATTCAAGTGTATGCGTTCGTGTGTGGCTGTACGCTATAGCAAGGACTTTCAGTGTTCAACAGGGGGGAGGTAAGAACATATATGTACGTAAGGCAGTGGCATTAGCTAGGACGGTCGTACTGATAAGAGTGAAGAAATCTGCTGTGATGGAAGGGGGGGGGGGGGGAGCAGATGAATGTTGGCTTTGAAAATATTTAATTAATACAATCTGCGTTATTTATTTGTTAATGTAACGACTGCAGATCCAATGGCACGTGATATATTTTTGTAATTTGTACTTAAGAGAAGTGTTAGTGGGAACATTAGCATCACAGATTGCAAATGAATCAATAAAGTAAAATGGAAATCGCTTACACATTATTAACTGGTACACGCATTGCTAATTTCCTACAGAAAGTACAACGACGTCATTAAGAATAAAAACCAAATACACTTATGTCTAATGGGTAAAATACAAAACTTATTATTCACGAAGAAACTCAGAAGTTATCATAAATATATTAAAAAATATCTTCCCACACAGCACGTTGGTTGGTTGGTTGAAAAGGCTGCAAGACAGCACGCTGTCTAGCACACTTGGGCTAAAGAAGCCCATTGTGATACCTGTAGTTTCCTCCATAACAACTATTGACTAGTCTTCCAGCTAATTTGCCCTTTCAATAAATTCGTCTATAAGACCCACAGGAATTCCTGTAGGGCTACGGTGCTAACAAGATGTGTTCCGAATATCCTATTTCTCAGTCCTGCCAGAGCAGGGCAATCCAAGAGAAGGTGTTTCGTCGTTTCCTCGTCCTCTTCCATGCAGCATCTACAGAGAGTGGAGTTTCTATGTCCCAATCTTAGGGCGTGTTTTCCTACAAGACAATGTCCCGAAAGTGTTCCTATCATTGTGGATAAACTGCCTCTCGGCAAGTTAAGTAGTTGCCCAGTCCTCTTCCTGTCCACCTGTGGCCAGAGGACCCTGGCTAGTTTGCAAGTTGAAGTAAGTATCCACCGACGGCAACAAGAATATGCATATACAATAAAAGTTTGAATGTGTTGCTTTAAAAATGTTGAGTTACAAACTAAGAAAATCGTGGTTATTGACCGAGTTTCAAGTAAAATTCAAAAAACTTCCGGAATACCCGATTTTTGGGGGAAATTCGACTTATGCGCCCTTTAAACCTCTTCCGAAAAATTTGAAAAAAAATCTCAAAAATACTTTACCCTATAAGCTTTCCAATCAAGTTTGAGCAACCATGAAAATCGAAAAAGAAACATTTTTTGGGACAGCCTATTGTGCAAGTCGAAAAAATACATTGCCAGATACTAGAGGTTTACTCGATGTCGGGTCCAAGGAATGGAACTACATTACTGTTTTTTTCTAATATATTAGGTAGTGTTAATGAAGTTGCGCTTGGTTTGTGGATTCGATAAAATTTCTCTCCAATTTCGGTCGTTATTCTCGTCCTAGTAGACAAGCAATAACAAGATTAGGGCAAAAATGTGAGTCTACATATTCATTATAGTCATTGTGTGATGCTGCCGTGCCAGTGAGACAACGGGTTGGTCGAAGTGATGAAAATATAGCTATATAAACCGTCGATTTCGCGGCGTTCTCAAGAACTTGGCATCGCCGCGACCACTTTGTGTCGAATTTTGCGTAAAGATCTTGGTTTACACCCAAGATCAAGCTGACTCAAGAATGGACCATGGACCATTTGACTCGACGTACGTTCTCCGATTGGGCGTCATGCGCCAAGATGATGAATTTCATCGCAAAATCATTTTCAGTGACGAAGCTCATTTTTTGCTCAATGGGTTTGTCAATAAGCGTTATTGGTTTGGTGAAAATCCACATGTGGTTCATGAATCACCACCTCATCCACAAAAAATAACTGTTTGGTGCGGTTTGCATGCCGGCGGCGTCATTGGGCCATATTTTTTCGTCGACAATAACGATCGTCACGTTATTGTGAATGACGATCGTTATCGCGCCATGATTACCGATTATTTTTAGCCCAATTGGAAAACATGGACTTGGACGACATGTGGTGTCAACAGGACGGTGCCACAAGCCACACAGCACATGTTACAATCGATTTATTGAAGAGTAAGTTTGGTGAGCGTGTTATCTCAAGAATGAACCAGTCAAATGGCGGCCTCGTTCGTGCGATTTAACACCTCAAGACTTTTTTCTTTGGGGCTACGTCAAATCATTGGTCTATGCCAACAAGGCGATGACGTTGGAAGAACTCAAAGCCAACATTGAACGCGAAATAGCGGCCGCTACGGCCGAAATGCATGACCGAGTCATCGAAAATGGGGTTCAACGAATTGACCGGTGCCGACGTGCCAGCGGTGTCCATATGAACGAAGTCGAGTTCCATTCATACACGTTTTGATTATATTTCAAGTCGATCATAAAGTTTTGAAAATATCTCAAATGGTTTTCGTTTTATTTAAAAAACGTTGTCAATTCCTTATTGGAAAACCCTTATAAGGAAAATAAAGTAAAAAAAATCAAAAATAAATTGTTTCCCATTACATCAATCCATGAAAGGTTTCGGGCGAGCTACTGACAACCAGTAGGCTGTGCGCGTTATATTTTTACACTCAGTGATTGAGACCATCAGTTTTACACCGGTTCCGAACGGTATTTTTGAGAAGATTTTTCATGGCTAAATACTCGAAGCGAGATAACCATCGTCGAATGAAATGTAGGGTGGTTTGAGCAGGGACCGAACCTAGGTCTTCATGTACAAGAGGCGCGAACACTACTATTGCACGATCGACCGTCACAAGAAATAAAGTAGAAGGGGTTTAACACAAAAGCGTATTATGAAAAATATATTTTCTTTATCTTTTGTATTTTTTGTCTTGTGGTTTGTAACAAAGTATTTTTAAAAGAATTTGAACAAAAATTGTCTATAATTCATGGAGGCGTCCACTAACATGTGATATATGCGCCATTTGCGCTTTTGTGCACCTTTTCGTAAACAAGGACCGACCGACCAAATATATTTTTAGTTTGTCGCATTTGTGATGGAAATCGCAACTAAAACTAAATTGGCCGTTAAAGTATGATTAAGGTACAAAATATATGAAATTTCATGAATTTATATCTTAAATATCACCCCATGCTGACAAAAACCGGCCTCTGTAATATATTCTGCAGGAACCATGTATCTGTTTGGAACACAGTCCAAAAAATCATATATTTGCATGTCCAGTTATATTTAAATGCAAACATTAGCATGTTTACATGCAAAGATGCATACGTTTACGTGGAGCCATATGCGTGTTTAATCCCAAACATCCATATAAAAAAATTAATGGTTTCCCATTACATTCCATGAAGGAATTGGGGAGAGCTTCTCACAAACAGTGAGCTGTGCGCTTTCTAGTTTTAAACTCACTGATTCGGACCTACAGTTTTACACCGATTCCGAATGGTATTTTGAGAAACTTTTTCATGGCTAAGTACCCGATAGTGTCGCCGTCACTATGCGGGGTGACCGCCGCCGAAAGAAATTTAAGGTGGTCAGAGCAGGGATCGAACCCAAGATCTCATGTACAAGAGGCGCGCACACTAACCATTGCACCACCGACGGCCATATACTCACGTCGAAATATTCGTGTGTTTCCTCCCAAACGCCCGAGTCGATCGATTGACTACTGAATGCATGAAACTAAGAGGCAACAGATCAGGCAACATAAGAAACAGTCAATTCATATTTCCACACGTATTCAGGAATATTTATGAGTCACTGACTGAAAAAATAAGGCAAAAATATAGTTATACACATACCATAACATTTACTTAAGCCGAGAACAACATATTTTTGTACCTCCTTTATTATATTGCTCTCGCTAGAGTATAACGCCCAAAAAAATATGTTGTAAATAGTGCACCAAACACAGTTGTATTTGTACCACAAACAAAGCTGTATTTGGATCACAAACACATATATAATAACATATTAATCGTTGTGTCTGAAACATGTGATACTGAGTTGCAAATATAATGTTTTTGGACACAAGTATACTATATTTGCGATAAGCTACAAACACTCATTATATTTGCATCGAAAAAAGAAAGAAACACCAATTTTTCAGGTTGTATCTACCGCAAAGAAACAAAAAAAAATAAATGGTTTCCCATTACATCCCATGAAGGGACTGGGGGAGAACTTCTCACAATCACTGACCTGTGCGCTTTCCAGTTTTCACTCACTGATTGGGACCTACAGTTTTACACCGATTCCGAACGGTAATTTGAGAAGCTTTTTCATGGCTAGATACTCGATAGTGTCGCCGTCACTATGCGAGAAAGAAACAAAACTAAACTATATTATGATTGTTGCACATATTATTTGGCAAACTCGTACCAATATTGATCAAGATTTTACTAATGACTTTGCGTCAATAAAGGTCATTCGATTTTTTTGCAATTTATACGTACTTAGACTTGTAACCCAGGTGGGCATGACAATGGATGTAGCCCGATCATCTCAATAAGGGTTGAGTTTCATATCTTTGGCATGCCTGACAAACAGGCAAAATTACAAGGTTGAATCTAAATTATTCGAATGTATAGCAAAATAATTTTTTTTTGGGACCGAATCACTCGAAGATGATCGCTCTTACTAAATGTTTCTCTCATCTGGGACAGCAAAAGATTTTATACACACATACATACACCACACTGTATTTTGAATTGCCTCTTATTTCTTTCATCAAAAATCGACCTGCAAATCCTAAATTTAGCGGACTGTACAAGGCGCTCGAACTTGTTGGGATGGGGCCTGCGATGACATCTGTCTAAGTGAAAGCGTAAGCGTGATTTTGTATTTAAAATTCAATATCACACTGTTTTAAAGCGGGTGCAATTCCATTCGAAATAAATCCCCTCCTATAGCCCGTTTAACGAAAAAGCAGTGTGGCAAAATATTTTGTCGTGCAAATTGTATGTCTTTCGTGTTACTATACTTAGTTTGTTTATAGTTAACGTTTTTCGGTTCCCGTAACCGATTTGGTTAATACATGACAACACAACTGAGATGCGTTTATGGAAGAAATTTTCATTTGGCTCAACTTCGTTCCCCAATCGAAGTTTTTTTTGTCTAAGATTTTGCTTGGATTGCAACCAAATTTTTATAATAACGGCATATGCCAATGCAAGACTAAATGCCAATATGCGTATGAGTAACATTAAGAGTTTCAGTTGCCGATGCGTATGAGTAATATTAATTGTTTAAGTTTCCGATGCGTATGAGTAACATTAATTGTTTAGGTTTCCGATGCGTATGAGTAATTATAGTATCAAACAAATGTGAATCCAGGGTTAATATGTAAAAATATCAGCATGACAAATATATGTTATTACTCTTAACTATGTTGCCTTAGGCTTTTGAAGTTTCTGTCATTGTTAGCTGATAGTATTTGAGGTTGGTACTAAGATATATGTGTATACAAAAATACTTGTAGGCAAAGAAAATCGGAATAATAAGATTTGTTTTTTACTTGGGATTTATCACTTAATAACTAATACATCTGCATGACTTCAACAAACTTCCGACAGAAGTAGTAATGGTGAAAAAACATACTTATCTCATGAATTTAAATCATCTCACGTATAGAGTTTAGCACGTACCTGAAAGTAAAAAAGAAGGAATCCTATTAAAAAGCGTTTAAAATGTCATGATTTAAAACGTTAAAATGTCAACACTAATTTTAAAATACAGCCAACAAAAATTGCTCTGTAATTAGAAACAATTTGTCTTTGTTACACGTAAAGACTGCAAAAGTTTACTTAAGATTACCTAAGAGCCCCACCAGTTGTTGTCCTTTAATATCTGTTTTTATTATCAATATTTGTTTTCGGGCTTTCACAAATTAGCCACCTTCCACATGACAACACACAAACCAGAATTTCGAATAGAAAACCAAACAACAATAATGATTGTCATCACATAAGCCTAAGTAAAAAAGGAAACACAAAAAACCTTTTAGACATTTAAGAGAAAATATTTGTTATTTTGTCCTACAGATCCTTGGGATGACGACAAGGCGCACGATGATGTTCTTGTAAGTTGCTGTTATTTGCTTCCAATATTTGCACAATGTTTCAATCAGGATCAGCAACTATTAGAGCCTTACGTGATGTGGAAGCCAAGTTGGAAAAAATCTCATTGGCTTTTGGGAGGCATCGCTCTTCTATTGAACTCAACCTAATTTTCCTGATTCATTGCAGTCAAAATTGAAAATCTCCACTCTCAATACATGCCAAGAAACAACACTCTTGCAAATCCTGCAATGGCAAAGGAACAAATTGAAATTTCGTTTTTATTATCCTTGCCTGGATGTCGTAGACCTAAACGTGGAATTTTGTTGTGGCTGTTGTTGTGGTGGGTGAGGCATAAATTCACAGGGGAGCAATTTTTGCGGAATTTATGAGCTCTTGTGTTTGGGGTTTTGTTAAATTGGATGGCTTTTGAAGCAAAAATGTATCAAGGACAAAAACAAAGTCTCATAACTGTATTCCCATTAACTTGTCCACATTCATTCCTTATGGCTGTGATTTCGATTAGGTGTCTTCTAAGTAGAAGATATGTGATTTCGAATGAACACATTGGTGCAAGGAGATTTTACATGGATAATTTATATATCTGTATGGATTTGATGTAACAAAAGCCTTGGATGTTCGGGAACATCACACACCTCCGACTCCAGATCTGTTAATAAAGTCAAGATTTGCTGTAACAAATTTCTGCTTACGCAACTGTTGACACCCATATTGAAAAAATATCCCACAGAAAAGGATTGCAAATGTTGGCCACTTTATAAAAGAGTTAAAAGTTCAAGATTCATTTTCTTGCAATATCCAAGCAGATTTTAAGGCTAGCGTGCGTGACTCTGCTACAGGAGAAACATGTTACTGGATGTCGGTTAACCGCGATGTACTCAATTAGTATTAAATATCCTTACAAACATTTTAATATTAAAGCAAAAATGTATAATTTCCAAATATTAATGAGTTTTTGTAATTAAATTTCGATTTCAAGATGATTCAACAACATATATATTCATATATTCAGAATATAAATATAATTGAAATATAAATTAATTTTTTAACATTTTAAACAATTGTATATACGCAAATGAAATTGTGAATAGGAAACGTGTAATTTTGTGAATAGGAATTAAACGTGTAAATTTTATATTAATCAACAAAGCGGAATATGATTTATATTTTAATTTGAAAATTAAATGTACAGGGTGTTTCAAAAGTGACCACCCTATTGGAAGATGGTCTTATTTTTGCAAATGGCCGCCAATGTCAAATCTGTTTTGAAATTTGTGGACCAAACAGATGTAGAATACAAGTAAACAAACCATGGAGCGATACACTCCCCAAGAACGCGGAATAATCGTGTCTATTTTTTTGCGTAACAATTCGTCTGTGGTGTCGGCGCAGCGCGAATACCGTCGCCTATTCCCCACTAACCTCGAAGAGTATGGGACCACACGTTCTGCCGATAATATCGCCGCTGTTTCCGAGGATGTCTAGCTGTTGCCGGAAACATCGACCAGACGCCGTGCGTCGCAATTAGCCATCAGCCGGTCGTCCCTATTGCGAATTTTGGTCAAAGAGTCCATTCCGTGCATCAGCTGCTGCCTGTCGACCGCCCAACGCGTATAACCTACGCCCAAGCCATCCTCAATCTCGTGGACGAAGTGGACGATTTCCCACCAAAATCATAATGAGCGATGAGGCTCATTTCCACCTCAGCGGGTACGTGAACAAGAAAAACTATCGCTTCTGGGGCACCGAAAATCCACGAGGACCCATTACACCCGCTCAAAGTGACTGCATGGTGCGCTGTTCACGCTGGAGGAGTCATCGGGCCATTTTTTTCGAGCACGCCGCTGGTCAAACGACAACAGTGGACGGTGCGCGCTATAGGGCCATGTTAACCGAGTTTTTTCTGCCGCAATTCGACGAATTAAGACTGGAGGACATGTATTTCTAACAGGATGGAGCAACGGCACACACTGCGCGAGCCACAACCGATATTCTTAAGGCGGCGTTCCCGGGTCGCCGCATCTCTCGTTTTGGCCGCAAGATCGCCCGATTTAACCGTTCCAGACTTTTTTTGTGGGGTTTTTTGAAGTCCCGTGTTTACGTGAACAAGCCCGATATCTTGGAAGCTCTCAAGGTCAACATTCGACACGAGTGCGAGAATCTGTCGGCCGAAGTGATGAAAAATGCCATAAAACGAGCCCGTATGGTAATCAATTGTGACGGCGCCTATTTAACCGATATCAACTTCTCAACTTAACCAATAAAATTCTAAAGGTTCAAATAAACATAATCAAAAAAAAGAATCGAAGTTTTTCATTTAGAAAAAAAAAACGAGAGCCAAACAACATCGGGTGACTTCTTTTGAAACACCTTGTATATATTCCATTCAATTCCAATCAATTAAATTCAATCCAATTTAAATCAATTCAATTCACCTCAATTCAATTCAACTTAGCTCAGGTCAATTCAATTCAATTAAATTGTATTCAAATTCAATTCAATTCCAATCAATTCAGTTTAATTCAGTTCAATTCAACTCAATTCAATTCAATTCAATTCAATTCAATTCAATTCAATTCAATTCAATTCAATTCAATTCAATTCAATTCAATTCAATTCAATTCAATTCAATTCAATTCAATTCAATTCAATTCAATTCAATTCAATTCAATTCAATTCAATTCAATTCAATTCAATTCAATTCAATTCAATTCAATTCAATTCAATTCAATCCAATTCAATTCAAATCAATTCAGTTCATTTTAAATCAATACAATTCAATTCAATTCAATTCAATTCAATTCAATTCAATTAAATTCAATTCAATTCAATTCAATTCAATTCAATTCAATTCAATTCAATTCAATTCAATTCAATTCAATTCAATTCAATTCAATTTAATTCCATTCAATTCAATTCTGTTCATTAAAATTCAATTTAATTTAATTTAATTTAATTTAATTTAATTTATTTTAATTTAATTTAATTTTAATTCAATTCAATTCCATTCAATTCAAATTAATTCAGTTCAATTCAATGCAATTCAATATAAAAGTTTTGACAAGTCAGTGTTTGTTTTTGGACTTTCCAAAATAAGGTTCATGAATTCGGTAAATAAGAAGCATTGTGGAAAATACTAGATATATCTAGATGGCCTCGTGACTGTCCTCACAATAAGGATGCTTATTTCGTGAATGGTAACACTTAGGTCATGTCTGATTTGACAGATAATTAGTTTTATCCTTCCGCTGAACGAATATGGTTGTGTATACGCATGAACAACGCTGGGAAATATGGGGAAAATGGGCCTGCGAGCGACTTACAGAAGATGCCGATTTTTCTAAAAAAAATCATCTTTTCAGATGAAGGTCATTTTGATCTTGGCGGGTATGTAAACAAGCAAACTTGTCGCATTTGGGGCACAGAAAACCCGCACGCATACATTGAAAAGCCGATGCACCCAAAACGAGTCACTGTTTGGTGCGGATTTTGGTCCAGAGGCATAATTGGGCCATTTTTCTTCGAAAATGAGCAAGGAGTGGCCGTTACAGTCAATGGCGATCGTTATCGGGCCATGTTGAACGAATTTTTGTTCACAAAAATTGAAGAGGAGGACATTGGCAACATTTGGTTTCAACAGGACGGTGCTACGTGCCACACAGCCGAAGCTACACTCGATGTTTTGCGCCCTGTTTTTGAAGATCGCATTATCAGCCGCAGAGCTGATGTCGTTTGGCCACCTCGGAGCTGCGATTTGACACCGTTGGACTATTATTTGTGGGGTGCCCTCAAAGATAAGTGTTGCGCCTACAAGCCAGAGACAATTGACGCTTTAAAGGACAATATTCGTGAAGCCATTGGTGAAATACAGCTGCACACAATCGATAATGTACTTAAAAATTGGACCGATCGTGTAGGCTACTGCATGGCCAGCCGAGGCAGCCGTTTGAATGAAATTATTTTCCATTATTAACCGGAAGGATTGTACTTTCAAATTTGAAAAAATATTCAGTAGTTTTTTTTTATAGCATTTTCAAAAAAAAAGTTATTTGGCGGACCCTTTACTTATATAGTAGTTGTGAAGCGTTAAGTTTTAACTAATGTAACTAACTAACACTATTGTTATTATCAACATTTATTTGGAACTTCCTTTCATTAAAGACAAACAGGACAAGACTAAAGTGAAAACACATACCAATATGATAGTACTCATATGCGCCATTTAAAGCTCATATGATGACGAGCATTCAGTAAGAAGTGGCAGTTAGCTTACATTGCCTACAGGGTCTCAGTATTGAATCTGCCATAAATTCTCATTTGGCGCTTGTTTAAGTATTCCGTTTGTTTTATAAAACCCACAGAAAAATGGCTAAAATAACTATACAAACCAGAGGCAGAAAGCCGGGACAATACAGACGCTTTGCCTACTAACTGAGCTCTTAAATTGTTAAACCAGAACTGGTAGTTGAATGAGAGGAGTACAGTTTGCTTTTTGTAGAACTAAATGCGGAATTCTAAACTTTAATGGTTCCTTTTTTTGGTACAACGTTTGCTTTTTTTGTAAACTGAAAGTTGGACACAGACACACGAATAGTATTGAGTTTTACAAGAGTTTACTAGCATTTCTTTATGCGGTTTAACTGCCGGTCATTTGGGTGATGTATTGCCATGAGTGAGGAAGTATGTGATATAGAAACTCCATGTTGGACTATCCATGCCATAAACCAATTTAAACCAGTTGTCTTCCAACACAGACCAACTGTGGGCCACATAAGCCAAAGTAACCACATTACATGTGTCAGTGGCAAGAAGCTGCCACCCCACAAAAATGTCATAAAGTTCCCTAAAGTTAAACCCCAAAAAGTGTTACAAAAAGTTTGGCTCATTATGTGACAATTTATAAGTGAAGCAATTAGTTTTATTAAATGGAGCAATTAAGGAAATTTAAGAGAAGTTATATACAACGGATATGAGTATAAACATTGAGATTATGATTTTTTGAAATGATGACCATCGGAGGGTATGGCTTTGCAGTTGTAGTTTCCCAGGTCGAAATCACGAGATTATATTTTTCAGTACCATCTGTTTTGAAAACTAGAAATAGCTGACTGAAATAAAAACGTATAAGGAATAATTATTCGAGAACCACCATAGCGTATGATGAATAATGTTAGATATCTAACTGCGATGAAGGACTATTATATAAGCTCAAAGTATACATTAGAAAATAAATCAAATTTTACGATTTAGAGAGATTTAGTAACTACCAAATTAGGATACACTGAATGAAATAAATGTGTATCATAAATTGTTATTCAAGTTCACCCAAGCGTATGATGAATCCTAGATACTTCTAGTATATCAGAGCGTATGACAAATAATAAATATAATTTATTTACAAGAATTATGGTTAGTGTGCGCGGCTCTTTGTATATGAGAACGTGGATTGGATCCCTGCTCAGGCCACCTTACATTTCTTTCGACGACGGTCACCTCGCTTAGTTGACGACGACATTATCGAGTACTGCTTAGCCATGAAAAGGCTTCTCAAAATATCGTTCGGAACCGGTATAAAACTCTAGGTCCCAATCAGTGAGTATAGAACTAGAAAGCGCACATTTCACTGATTGTGAGCAGCTCTCCTCAATCCCTTCATGGGATGTTATGGGACACCACATAGAAAATCAAAATGTAGTGAATGGGAATTATCCCCTTTAAGACTACAAGGCCTTTACATAAATGGGAAGCATTGTAATACTTATCTTAGGCCTAAAAATTATATAGTAGCGACGGTATTTATAGAGTTTTAATATTCTTTGAAACAAAAAAATCAGTAATATTGACAAATGCTTTGACGATCGCTAGTCATTGTCTTTGAGCTATAAATGTACACAATATTCGACCCAATACTTTCCCATTTTACTACGCTTTCTTGTTAAACTGTGAGCGGACAAGAACCCCACAAAATGTACAATAACTCACTCGTAAGTTCTCCGAAAATAATCCTTGTAAAATTTCTTTTCTAAAATGTGTCCACAAAAAATAGGTTAATAAAATATTAATACGTGATTTACCTTAGGTTAGACAGAAGTTGCTGTCCAATGAGGACCACTGTGATACAACGGGATGTGGTAATTTCAAACGTGGCCTATGATGCAAAGGTGACATCAAGGACCTTTTTTATATCGTTAGTTATATAGCTGGGCGCATTGACCTTGATACAAACATAAAGGTGAGTAGACTAAACCTACTATACAAGTGGCTCTCATTTATATACATACACATACTATCATTTATATTGGAACTTCCCCAAATTGTGTAGCGCGGGTTGATATCCTCGCAAAGAATAAGAATCATTCTATCTTTATCCGCCTCGTCAGTTACATTTCTCAGCAATAGCGGCAGCCGGCTACCAGTTTCTTCGTAGGACATATAGTATGTCGGTAAACACATAGGACAGTTGCCAGTCTCCAGAGTGGTAGTAAAAACGCCTCTATCGCAGATAACATAAATTAATATATATATTGTTATAGCAAGTAAACATGTAGACTATTCTGCGAACAGGTGGATAGCGTCAATGATGCGTCGAAGATCACAAAATTTCCCTCTGAAACCCACATTCAGACGAAAACGCTAGTGGACGACACAGAGAAGAGGGTGGAGACAATGCAACAAACACCAAGGCACCTGATGGATACAAACTCTCCGAATGCAAATTCGGAACCCACGGGGGAATGGCAACATAACGAAAATGGGTTACTTCAGGCGCTAAACATCACGGACCAAATGTTCAAAAGAGCTTATCCCCATATAAAGCGACGGGACCGGATGTGATATTCCTGGCTATCCTACAACATGAGGTTGTCCTTATGGCAACTGATTTGGTGGCAATCCTCACCACATGCTCAAAATGTGCCAACACCCCAACGAATTGGCAGGAGGCTAGCGTAGTATTCATACCCATCCCTGGATAGGCAAGTTATGCGAGCGCAAAGGACCAATTAGCTTCACCTCATTTCTACTCAAGACCTTGGAGAGAATAGCGGACGACATGGTGAAAAGTGGACTGCCAGTCGATATGCTGAAATTCAGGTAACACGCTTATGTCAAAAGTCCATCAGTGGAAACCGCACTTCATAAGGTAACCTACCCACTACATAGAGGAATTTCGCAATAGTAAATTGTATACACTTTCAGTATGGTTTGATATTGAGGGTGCGTTCAACAATGTCCAGATCGAAACACTCATTCTTCTCATCCTTCAACCAGTTTGCAGTAGACTGGGCATAGAGGGACTGGATCAAGCACATTCTAAGGAATAAATAAATATACTGCGGTTCCCATAGCAAAAATATAAGAGCCTAGTGCAACGTGGAACACCACAAGGTCGAATTACATTATCACTCTTGTGGGTCGTCGCAATTCACAGTCTCCTAAGGATTCTTACCGACGACGGATTTAGACTAGTCTGCCATGCAGACGATGTTGTAATTCTGTTAAGAGGAAAGGGTACTAATTGGTTCCGTAGAGAGGCCGAGGGGCCACTGAATATATCGCATAACAGGGCACAGCCAAGCGGATTAGATATGAATCCGGAAAAAACGAAAATATCCATATTCACAAAGAAAACGAAAATCTCAGAGTTTGAAGAGCCTTTGTTCCTGGATAATAAATAAATGGATGGAATTTCATCATTTCCCTTGCGGGAGTTTTTTAGCCGGCCTGTTTTTTAAACCCGACTCGACTTTTTTGAAAATAATGTAAAGCTAATAAATATGTTTTATATTAAAAAGGTCTTGAGCATGAATAAATTTAAAAAATTTTAAATGGTTTCCCATGATTGCTACGTCCCTGATGGTGAAAGAATGCCACTCACCACTTAGGGTGATGGCAGAGTATTTTGACATCAGGCTCATCTGGGTACCGGGACACATCGACATTCCAGGCAATTGCGTAGCGGATGCGTTAGCTAGACAGGGTACTACGGCCAAGGTTCTTCCGGCAAAAGTATATGTTAGTATTCTAATTTCCACCTGCCGTTTGCAGATCAGGCAGTGGGCTGATAATATGTTCAAGGACAAGTGGAGACTTACTTCAACTTGCAAACAAGCCAGGGTCCTCTGGCCACAGGTGGACAGGAAGAGGACTAGGCAACTACTTAACTTGCCGAGAGGTTATCCACAATGATAGGAACACTTACGGGACATTGTCTTGTAGGAAAACACGCCCTAAGATTGGGACATAGAAACTCCACTCTCAGTAGCTGCTTCATGGAAGGGGACGAGAAAACGACGAAACACCTTCTCTTGGATAGGATATTCGGAACACATCTAGTTAGCACCGTAGCCCTACAGGATATTCCTGTAGGTCTTATAGACAAATTTATTGAAAGGGCAAATTGGCTGGACGACTAGTCAATAGCTGCTATGGAGGAAACTGCAGGTATCACAATGGGCTTATTTAGCTTAAGTGTGCTAGACAGCGTGCTGTCTTGCAGCCTTTTCAACCAACCCATTACATCCCATGAAGGAATTGGGTACAGCTTCCCACTACCAGTGAGCTGTGCGCTTTCTAGTTGTATTCTCTTTGATTGGGACTTACAGTTTTACACCGGTTCCGAACGGTACGTCGAGAAGCTTTTATAGGCTCGGTAGTGTCGCTGTCACTAAGCGCGGTGACCGCCGCCGAAAGAAACCTACGGTGGTCAGAGCAGGGATCGAACCCTGGATCACATGTACAAGAGGCGCGCACCACCAACGAACACGTATACATATAAAGCGAAGTATATATAGTGAACAAAAATGTACATACAATTTACAAAAAATTTACCAAAAAGTACTTTTTCGAGCAATAAAGTACCAGAAAAAGTCCTTCGTAGTAAAAACAAATTACAAATAACATCCAATACATAAAAGTACCAAAAATTGTACTTGTTACCAAAATTATACTTGTCAGAAAGTACATATTTCGGTACTTTGTATGTACTTCTTTGCTACCAAAAACGACTTTTAGTGGTACTTTTTTTGGGCCAAAAAGTACGTTATATTGTTATATCCGTTATATCCTTGTGTGTGCCTTTTATGTTCCCTGTTGGTGATGGTGTTTGATGTTTGAAACACATTTTTGGTACCAAAAAAGTAAATTTTTTGATAAGTTGTATGTACTTTCTTTAGTACACTCTATGTACTTTCAGGTACATTTTATTAATTTGTTGCTAGACTTTAGGTGCACTTTAGGATTTGATACAATATAGGCTCTAACCACCTTCAAATTTCTTTCGGCGGCGGTCACCCCGCATAGTGACGGCGACACTATCGAGTATATAGTCATGAAAAATGCCGTTTGGAATATCGGTGCAAAACTGTAGGTCCCAATCAGCGAGTGAAAACTGGAAAAGCGCACAGCTCAGTAATTGTGAGAAGTTCTCCACGGTCCCTTCATGGGATTTAATGGGAAACCATTTTTTTTATAGGCAATCTTAGGTACAACGTATCTGCTCGTTGTCACCTTTTAACTATTTTTTGTATATTTTTGTACAATTTATGAACTTTTTGGTAACATTTTTCTAAACGCTGATACATTTTATAGAGATTTTCGTACATTTGTTCTACATTGTTTGCAGTCTTCAGAAAATTGTACAGATTTTTGCAAAACATTTATCTTGCTCCATATAACTATTGTAAGACTTTTGGTTTGTACACGCGCACGCAGTCGGCAGCGAATAAATTTTACAGAACCGAAAGTAATCGTAAGTGTTTTTACTGCCCGTTTTTCGCACCTACTCCAGAGTGCGTGCGTTTAAAATTTAAATTTCGAAAGTACTCGCGTGCGCGTGCGTTTAAATACAACTAACGGCTTATGAGCGGCATTTTGCGTGCGGAAATATACAACTCAAATCTTGCAAGATGTATTTTTTGTTGTGAGACCCACGGTCACGTGCGTTACAATGCCTGATGTGAATCAATCAACCGATAAATATGGTTGGGTGTCTATAATAATGTCTCTGTGGAGATTGTTCGATATGACCACGCATCTGCTGTAACTAAAAAAACATATTTATATGTATGTCCATTTGTGGGGTCCTTTCAATTGCATGAGTAGAATTTTCACGTTTCGCCAATATTTTTGCGACGGAACTAGAAAATTCCTATAAAAAACAGCAATAAACGTCATGACAAATATCATTCCACAGATTACATTTTTAATACGATTATAGATTGTGATTGACAAAAACTGTATAATTTTAATGGAAAATAGTGAAGAGCCCTAAAAGATGAGATACATAAAGGAAATCCAGCATTTGTAGAAAATATGATGTAAATCACATACATGGTGGTGACAAGGAACCAGCAATCTTGTAAAATATCAAACGAACTACGTTACGTATACATAATAATATTACGTAGTATACTTAATGCCAATGTAGCTTTTATAGCTCATACGTTTCGTTAAACACTGGCAATATATGATTTCATGATAAATACAAAACAATCGAATCTTTCTTTAAAGTTATATAATCTTCATTTGCATGCTGTGTAATCTCTGAGGTAAGGGTCAAAATAACAGCATGGAAGACCTGCACTTATATGTACCTACTGCTTATACGCACCGTTGGTCTTTCGGTAGCATCTTGCACCCCCCTTTTGTTACACTTACAAAACAATGAAACGTCCATTTCGTTTATATTCCCTCATTAGTTATCAGTTAAATGCCTTATAACAAACGGGAGGTAACTGAAAATGTCCTGCAGTAGACAAATATTATTGTCCTCATTGTATTATATTTTTGTCTTTACAATGAACCAACGCACGTCATAATGAATACAATTTATGAGAGAATTAATACTGATTTTATGTTAATTGTACAGCAGGGTGTCAACTGAAGATAAAGGAATAAATTGCCAGGTATATATTAGATTGTAAGGAAGGGAAATTGACAGAAAAGGTAACTACAGTGCGTATACATGACGCACACGTTATACTCGTACAAAGCTCTGACTGAGATTTTGGGAGAAAACACATTAGGAATCAACAAATCTAAAACTGATATTATAAGGAGCGATAAATAACTTATTAAATTATATTTAATTTTTATTTAAAGTTTATGAGTACAAATAAATTAAAAGTGAGTAAATTTGTTTGAACGTATGAGTAATATTATTTTTTTAATTACGCGAGATTCAGTAGGTATAAGAATAAAAACTTATCTGATTTTAATATTAACATTTTAATAATAAATTACACAAGTTACCCATAGGAGGCTTTTAAGGAGACAGCGGTAAACCACCATAGAAGTGGATTTCATTATCCCGACGTCTTCGTTTGAGATAAACTTCTTCTCGTCTTCTGTCGAGGAAAGGAATAATTGGCAGGAGCGTATATCAGGTTATGAAAGCAATTTATACTTATGCACTGACAGTTCTATACTACACCATTTCGAATTTAAATTTGAAAAAAATTTAAATTTTATTTTAAAAAATATCCATTGAAATTTGAAGTTTATACTTGAAATTTAAAATATATCAATTGGAATATAACATTTCTATATGAAATTCGAAATACATCAATTGAAATTTAAAAAAACATCAATGGAAATTTAAAAGATATCAGTTGAAATTTAAAAGACATCAGTGGACATTTAAAACATCAATTAAAATTTAAAAAACATGAATGGAAATTTAAAATACATCAATTTAAATGACATCAATTGCAATTTAAAAGAACTCAATTGAAATTAAAATTACTCAGTTGGAATTTAAAATTATTTACCGATTTTATGTATCAGATTTTTAAATTTCAACTGATGTCTTTTAAATTTCCATTGCTGTCTCTTAAATATCAATTAATGTGATTCAAATTTAAATGAATGGCTTCGTCAATAAGCAAAATATACGTTATTGGTCAGACAGCAACCCACACGTAATCCATGAGTCATCATTGCGTTACGGTTTGGTGCGGTTTATGGGCCGGCGGCGTCATTGGGCCGTACTTCTTCCGTGATGAGCAAGTCCGGCACATTACTGTGAATGCGAATCGCTACCGTTCAATGATAACCGAATATTTTTGGCCCCAATTGGATAATATGGACTTGGAGGACATGTGGTTCCAACAGGACGGCGCCACAAGCCACACAGCGAATGCCACAATCAATTTATTGGAAACCAAGTTTGGTGAACGTGTTATCTCACGAAATGGCCCAATCGATTGGCCGCCTCCGTCGTGGGATTTGACGCCGTTAGATTATTTCCTGTGGGGCTACGTCAAGCCTATGGTCTATGCCAACAAGCCAGCGACGATTGATGAACTTCGTACGAATATCGAACGTGAAATTGCAGCAGTATCGGCCGATTTATGCTTGAAAACCGTCGAAAATTGGGTTCAGCACCTGGACTTCTGCAAGCGTGCCCGTGGTGGCCATGCAAAAGAAACCGAGTTCCATACGTAATGGCATCGAACGTACTTTCACAGGAATAAAGAATTTCATTGGTATCTAAAACCGGTTTTGTTTTATCTAAAAAACTTTTGTAGCGCTCTTACCCTTTAAATAATATTTTGCATGTATCTGAAAATATGATGACAGACTTTGTATTATAGGTGATTTCAACCTTCGAATCGACTGGGCCATTTCGTGAGATAACACGTTCACCAAACTTGGTTTCCAATAAATTGATTGTGGCATTCGCTGTGTGGCTTGTGGTGCCGTCCTGTTGGAACCACATGTCCTCCAAGTCCATATTATCCAATTGGGGCCAAAAATATTCGGTTATCATTGAACGGTAGCGATTCGCATTCACAGTAATGTGCCGGTCTTGATCATAACGGAAGAAGTACGGCCAAATGACGCCGCCGGCCCATAAACCGCACCAAACCGTAATTTTTTCGGGATGCAATGATGACTCATGGATTACGTGTGGATTGCTGTCTGACCAATAACACATATTTTGTTATTGACGAAGCCATTCAGCCAGAAATGAGCCTCATCGCTGAAGATGATTTTCCGATGAAAATCCGAATCATTTTCAAGTTGTTGCTCAGCCCAATTCACGAACATACGACGCTTATGGTGGTCAAGCGGCTTCAGTTCTTGCGTCAATTTGATCTTGTAAAGATGTAGGCCAAGATCTTTTCGCAAAATTCGCCACAACGACGTCACAGAGATGCCCAACGCTTGAGAACGACGTGTGAGAGACACATTTGGGCTTTCTTGAACTGAAGCCTCAGCGGCAGCAATATTCTCGACACTACGGGCACTTCTTTGTCCCACTGTGGATTCAAATTTTTCCACTAGACGCTCAATTGTTGATCTGGTAGGACGATTATGACGACCATAAATACTGACTCCAAATTTCAGTAGTAAATGTTAATATTTTCGACTCGTTGTTGGCTCGTATATCTTTCCATGATGAAATGGCAAACCTTACTAAAGAGAAATGTTAAAAGAGCGGGAAAAAATATGGCGTCGTTTGCTGTCCCTATCGATTTACTTTTGTAGCGTCTCTGTTGAAAAACCCTTTATATGGCCACTATACAGCTCATCCAAACTATTGGGAGGAATATAAGAGACACACAAATATAGATTTCCTTGTGCCGACTGAATCGCCACACATAATTGGTCAAATAGTAAATCATTATTAGTTAGAACTATTTGCCTTGAAAAAAGATAATTCCTTACCGCAATTAAGTTAAGCTGAATGATCTTAGGACCTTTTTGAACAGAGGTAACTGGTTAGGCAGGTACAGATGTTCCTCACTTCTTTGGCCTCATTCTGGAATATTGGGATGGGCTATCATGTGACCTGAGCGCCCCATAATAGACACAATGATGAGTACAGAATATGATATCCCGTGCTAACACAACAATCCTCACTGGACTAAGTGTTCAATAATGAGACCCACTTTCCCCAAGCTTAGTCTAATCAGGAACATAGCAAATTAAATCCAATAATAAATCACAAGTAACGTTAAATTTCATTAGTTTACAAAAACATGTGTATTTAAATGTAATTTATGTAAATTACATTTTGAAAAATTAACGTCGCTCTGTCGGTCTCCTTGCACTTCCCTTACAAAACAGCAGTTAAATTTTAAATTAGAAAAAATGCTACAAATGTAAACTTCATCCTCGCTATTGTTGGACAAAGAATTCCATTGGGACTATTTCTGCATAAAATGTTCGTATTTTACATGGAAAAGTTTCTCTGATGAAGTTACAGGACACGGTTGGTAAAACACAACGATTTTTTTTCTGCTTAATCATGAAGTGATTAGCATAAAGTTAATAAAATTATTGTAATTTTGTTAATATTGTTGCCGCTGTGTAGTTACGCTGGGTCGCCATCCTCATCAGCGCAATATCGTTTTACGCTTTTTGAGTTGTTATGCTCATGGAAAACTTTTTTAAACTAAACATCAGAAGAAGAAGCAAACGTGAATGAATGAACAAATTCAAAACGTTTACGTTCCAATTACGACGCAACGATGGCAGAAATGGCTTAATGGAAACACATAAAGCCCCAACAAGTTTGCAGAAGAAGTCGTTGCTGCTGAAATGAAAATGTACCTATTGGATTGTTAACATGCGCTTAAGATGTTTTTGTTATAATAAAAATCCGGGGCAACTGGGTTGTGTAGAATGGTTCGATTTTAAGTTTCCCATTAACTTAATCCTTCCTCACCATTGTGTAACAAAATTTGCTAACTAAGAGTAACACATGGCCTGATTTCAAGTTGTACTTTAACTTTTCCTCACTTTAATCCTTCCTCACCATTGCTGGACAAAATTTGCTAACAACGAGTAACACATATTTACCTTTACCTATTAAATATTACCATATTTACATTTACCTATTATTTCATGTCGACATGTTCCCATTTTCTACATTTTATTCCAGACTGATGGAATTTTTGCATCAATAACCTAGAGGGATTAAACTAGGCTTATGAAATTCATCATTCATCAAATCATATTAAGCAGAACTAGAATAGCTGCTATATACACGCAAAGAAAAAACTCGTTCCTCCCAAACGAAATCTCAGATAACTGAAGTTAGTCTGAGGACTGTAGTTGGGAGAAAGGAATTTCTGATTTTGAGGAAATACATGTAATTTCGTTTGGGAGAACCGCAAAATGTTTGCAGAAAACGAGTTATGAAAAATATAAGCTGAAAAAACGTTCGGCATAAACGAAAAACGGCTCCGCCAACTGTTGTTTCGGTTACAGCAATCGAGTTCTAGTTACTACAAAAGAAAAAAATTTTACGAGAACTGAAAAACGTTTGCAGTAAAGGAGTTATGAGAAATAAGAGCTGAAAAAACCTTAACGATAAACCAAAAATGGTTACGCCAACTGTTCCTTCGGTTAGAGCGACCGAGTTGTAGGTACTTCATACTAAATAACGTTTGCGAGAACTGAAAAACGTTGCAGCAGACGAGTTATGAAAAATTAGAGCTGAAAAAACGTTTGCGAGAAACGAAAAACTGTTCCACCAACTGTTCTTTCGGTTACAGCAACCGAGATGTAATTAAAACTTTTATTTATGGCTTCCATAAGAATTTCCAACTTTTGTTAGGCTTCTTCCGGCCCGTTTGGATATTGTTCTTTAGAATATTTATTTTTCGGATTTTTAACATAAATGTTTCTGAACACCAAACTCAACAAGACCAATATTTGACGATTTGCTGGCAAATTCCTAATTGAAATACCAAAATGTAAATTCAGTGTGGCGCACCAATAGTGCTACAATAAGAAATGCAAATAACTCTCTGTTTAATCAATGTATTTCATTTATTTTTCGTCTATTTTATAGCAAAATGGGTTTGAAGGTTATAGCCCGGAAATGACCACCATGCTCATCCACGCATATGGGACACCTGCTCAGAAAATTATTCATTGCGGCTTGCAGGGTTGAAGTCTGGATCCCCTCAATTATTATTTTAATGGACTGCTTCAATTCCGACAAATTCCTTGGTTTCGTTGTGTACACCTCTTGTTTGATGACCTCATTAAAAAAAAAGACCGGTGTAGTCCGGTCAGGTCACCTTGGGGGCCAGACGAAAGTGGAGTGTCCGGATATTAAATTGCTTGGGTCTTTTTGTTGGAGGCCCGCCATAACCGGTCTTGCTATGTATGGAAACAAATGGAAAGTGTTTGCGATCCACATATATTTATGTTTGTGATACAAATACAGCTATGTTTTTTGCACTGTCTATGTTCTCTCCAGAGCAAGAGAATAACCGAGTGATAACGAGAGCGTCTATCTTGTAAGTGTGTATCTGTATTTTTGCATTATTCTCTCAGTCAGTGATTCATCACTATTCCTGAATGCGGGTGTACATTGCAGATGAAGTCAGTATTTCTTATTTTGCCTGATGTATTGAGTTTTAGTTTCATGTATTCAGTCGCCAATGGTACATCGGACAGAGGATAACAAAAGCGCTTGATCAGTGAAAAATTAATATACGTAGGATCGGAGGTTAAATGGTTTTTGATGTCGCTTTAGTTTTTGTGTATGTGTTTCGTGTATTTTGTATGTATTTGAGCTACCAAAGTGAGAAACGATTTTGAGGAAAGAAACTGGAAAGGGCAACAGCTTGAAGCCCTTTGTCTGTTCGAGCCTCTACTGAGAAAGTCGGAACGGCGGAACATATGTGAAATAAGTATAATAATTAGTAACTAGATTTGTATATATAAGTAAATGTATTGTTTATGTACCAACGCATAGTGATAACCAACGCATAGCTGAAACCTTCTGAAATCAAAAACTTGAGAAACAACAAAGACAGGAGACGCAAAAGAATAATACATCATACATTTATATTGAAATCAAAGAATAATTCGTTTCTAAATATTATTATATTTGGGGGGAAATAAGCATAAATTTCCACGTACATATGTGTACGTACATATATTTGTCGGTAAACATCCTAATGATTGTATTTAAATAAACCTGAGGTTGGGACTTGCAAACATATAAATGTCTTAAGTGTCTTCCAAACATATACATGGTTCCTGCAGAATATGTTTGGGAGAATATGTTACAGAGATCGTTTTTTGTCCAACGTGTAGTGACATTTCTGTAACAGTGATCACGAAAATTCCTATATTTCTCTATTAGACGCACTGTTAAGGAGATAATACCATTTTTATATTTATATAATGGTGGTCACGAAATGTCATCGGTTTTAAGAGATTTGATCAGTTTTATATGTTTCTAATGGTGATCGCAAAATTTCGTCCTTTTTGCGATTTGACGGTCCATTAAGGAGTTACAGGGGTTTTAATATTTTTTTACTGGTGATCACAAAATGTTGTTGTTGTTGTTGTCAGTTTAATATTGTTAAATATTGTGATTAAGAAAACTTATCCATTTAGAAGATATGGTCAGTTTTATACAGGATGTTCTGTATGCTTAGACAGAACTTACGAAAGGGTTAGTTGTCAAATGAATTGTTATACCGCGCTCGCTTTTTAACATTTATGATCAGTATACTCTGGCAAATCCAAATTCCAGTTTGAGCAGCGCTACCAACTTATCAAAATTTACTTTGGAAATCCGTCATCGATTCGCGCATCTTAGAGACCGACAACTTCATGATTTTTATGGTGCACATAATCGTTCATCTGAGCAATCCATAAGTCCAACTGTGGACAAATTTTATAGCACATACTCACTAAATGATGCAGTAACACCAACACGTCTAAGCAATGTGCGTACTGAAGAGAATATCGCCGCTGTAAGCGAAAGTGTGGAAGAAGATTCAAATTTATAGATTTGTCCTCGGGCTTTGTCCGTCCACTACGTGGAAAATTGTGTGTAACGATCTTGGCCCTACACCCGCATAAGATCCAGCTGGTGCAGAATTTAAAACCACGAGACCATCGTTCTTTCGCCGATTGTACTCTACAGCCGTTGGGAACTGACCATCATGTGCTAGCGCATAATTATGTTCAGCAATGGCGCTACATATTGGTTTGACGGATTTGTCAATAAAAAAATTTGCCGCATATGGGGTGAGACCAATCCACAACAGACCCTACAGACTCCATTACATATCGCACAATGCACCGTATGGTACGGTTTACACGCTGGTGGCATAATTGGACCCTATTTCTTCAAAAATTTAGGCAAAGCTCACGTTACTGTCAACGGAGATCGTAACCGCGCTATAATTAATGATTTTTGGTTTGGAAATATAGATGACATTGATCGGGGCGAGATGTGGTTTCAACAGGATGGCGCTACGTGCCATATGGCTTCCGCAACCATCGATTTATTGAAATCAAAAATTTGCGAAAATTTCGAGAAATTCACCTGGACTTCCAAGGTAGTGCGATTTGAAAAATCTCGTTAATTTCCTGTGGGGCTACGTAAAGTCACTGGTTTATGCTAATAAACCAGCAACAATGGGCGCCTGGGAGTCCACAATTGCTCGTATTTTTATAGTCTTTGGTCATAGTGACGCATAGTGACGGCGACACTATCGAGTATTTAGCCATGAAAAAGCTTCTCAAAATACCGTTCGGAATCGGTGTAAAAACTGTAGGTCCCAATCAGTGAGTGAAAAATTAGAAAGCGCACAGCTCACTGGTTGTGAGAAGCTCTCCCCAATCCCTTCATGGGATGTAATGGGAAACGGTTTTTTTTTTGTGGTCTTTTGGTTGGGGATACCACTGGTTTCAGCGTCGCCATATATGCTGGACTTAAAGCTGGTATGATGAGATAAATTTGTCGGGATATTATTATTAGAAACATAAAATAGTTAAAATTGAGTCATTCTACTATTCAGCATTCTATTGTAGAAAAATAGTTTTGTCCAATTTTTTGCATTTTCTATAGCAGGTCCACCACCTCATTTTGCATTTCTATTGTCTTCCTTAGTCGGATACATTACTCTAAACTCTTAAACAATGGAAATGCGTTTCAATGCGGATTATGAGGGAGTTAGTGAGCTGAATGTATAAGTACGAGAATGTTATGAAATGGTTGAGTACATGTGGGGATACGAAGAGGTGACAGCAAGTCTTGCATGAAATCTAAACACACTACACGGCCGGATGAAAACTGAGGTCATATCGAAATTGAAATGCTGTAGTTTTTAGTGACGGAGTGTGGGGGATTTTGAAAAAAGATAAATATGTATTATGTTGATAGAGGGTAACTTGGATGGACGCAAAGCAGCAACAATAGTTTAATCTACATGACTGCAATAAAAGATTTAACCTACAATTTGGTTCGGATTAAGTGACACATAAATAAAAATAACAAAATCAATCACATGTTGTGGAGTAGCCAGTTGAAATCGCTATGATATACAGCTAAACAGCCAAAACAGAATCCGCTATTATGGACTAGTCAACCACAGCCGCTATTGTGGAATAGTCTGTTGGTGTCTGTATGGTGGAATAGTCAGATGAATTCGCTATGATGGAGTAATCAACCGAAACCGAATACGTTATGGCGAACAAGCCAACAGTGATTTCACTCCTTTTGTCTGTTACTTGTGAGGTACCAACGATATGTGAATAATCCCGAAACGATCCGCACCCTGAAGGTTAGTATCGTATGAGCCATTCGTGAGATAGGACCAGAAACCGTCAACAAAGTCTTGGAAAATTTGACTGACAGTATGAGCTATTGCGAAGCCAGCAGCGCCAGCCCCATGAATGAAATCGTGTTCCATAAATAATGGGAATAGTAGTTATTTCTAATAAAGCCATAATACACCGAAAGAAATTAAGTTCAAGTTTTATGATAAAAAAAAACATAATAAAAAATATTAATCCTAGATTTAGAATACGATTGATGATGATTTAAGTTAATTTGTTAACAGCTACTTGCATTTCGACCACCCTTTATATAGAGATGAGGAATGCCAACAGAATTCAGGATAAATTCGAATGCAGTATCCTAATTTATCTTAAGTACGGCTTCTACAATTGAATAAATGCCAAATACGCTTGATGCAATGGACTTAAACCGAATTTCGGTTGTTGGGACCAAATTGATACCAAATTAATTTGTTGCAAACAAATTTCCACCAAACTCAGTTGCTGGAATCGGATTGGTACCAAATTTGGTTGCTGCAATCGTATTGGTACCAAATTCGGTTGTTGGATTCGAATTGATGCCGCATTCAGTTACAAATGTAGTTGCCGAAACCGAATTGCACCGAATTGGTGCAACCGAAAAATTGTCAGTTGGTGCAACCGAACAGTTAAAAATTCGGTTGCTGCAATCGAATTGGTACCAATGTCGGTTGTTGCAACCGCATGGTTGCCAAAGTCGGTTGTTGGATCCGAATAGATGCCGCATACAGTTGCAAATTTGGTTGCTGGAACGGAATTACACCGAATTGGTTCAACCGAAATAATGCCACATTCAGTTGGTGCAACAAAATAGGTACCAAATTCGATTGATGTAATCGAATTGGTACCAAGTTCGGTTGTCGCAACCGCATTGGTAACAAACTCGGTTGTTGGATCCGAATTGACGCCGCCTTCAGTTGCAAATTTGGTTGCCGGCACCAAATTGCACGGAATTGGTGCTACCGAATTAATGGTGCAACCGAATTGTGCAACAGAATAGATACCAAAATGGATGGCTGCAATCAAATTGACACCAATTCGGTTGTTGGCTCCGAATTGATGTCGCATTCAGTTACAAATTTGGTTGCTGGAACGGAACTGCACGGAATTGATGAAACTGAAATAATGCCACATTCAGTTGGTTCAACAGAATAGGTCCAAAATTCTGTTGCTTCAATCGAATTGTTACCAAATTTGTTGGTTGCAACCGCATTGGTAACAAATTCGGTTGTAGGACATGAATTGATGCCGCATTCGGTTGCAAATTTGGTTCCTGAATCCAAATTGGTGCAATCGAATTAATGCCGCACTTAGTTGGTGAAACCAAACATGTACCAAATTCGGTTGCTACAATAGATCCGTTACCAAACGTGGTTGCTGCAACCGCATTGGTACAAAATTCGGTTGTTGTATCCGAACTGATGACGCATTCAGCTGCAAATTTGGTTGCTGGAACCGAATTGCACCGAATTGGTGCAATCGAAATAATGCCACATTCAGTTGGTGCAACAAAATAGGTATCAAATTCGGTTGTTGCAATCGAATTGGCACAAAATTCGGCTGTTGCAACCGAACTGGTACCTAATTCGGTTGTTGGTTACGAATTGATGCCGCATTCAGTTGCAAATTCGGTTGTTGGATCCGAATTGATTCAAAATTTCGAGATTGCGACTGAAGTGATAGAAAATGTAGTTGATAAAACGAGCATAATTGGAACTTCAGTTGCCACAACCGATTTAATTATGAAATAAGGCTGTTTCAACCGAATTTCAGTTGTTGGTACTAACTTTAGTTACAACTTCAATTCGATTGTGGAAACTGCAATACGGTGGCAGCAGACAAATTTGTAGTCCATCTGGCAAAGAACTGGAACAGCTTTAAGGGTCTTCGAAAGGGAAATCCTCTAAATAATAGATGTTTATTACCGCGATCGCCTCGCATAGTGACGGCGACACTATCGAGTATTTAGCCAGGAAAAAGGATTTCAAAATACCGTTCAGATCGGGTGTAAAACTGTAGGCTCCAATCAGTGAGTATAAAGCACAGCTAGAATGCGCACTACTCACTGGTTGTGAGAAGCTCGCCCCAATCCCTTCATGGGATGTAATGGGGAAACCATTTATTTATTTATTTTAATGCTTAGTGAAACTGACAGAAGAGATGTGAATCAAAGAGGTACCGGTTGATAGCATATCGACACGTTCCCGGCAGAATGTATTAAGCGACAAAATGGAAAAAAAAACTTCCTGTCAAGTAGCTGATTTGTTTATTTTGTCGGTTATTACCATTTCAGTTGCTTAATAGCTCATGACGTGGTCATGCCACGGACGTTCTCTGTATATCGAAATGTGGAGCTTGGCATAAATTTTGAGAATATGGAAAAAAGTCATTGTGGCCAAATATGTCGTTTAATACGTTCTTCCGGGAACGTGTCGCTATTTTTATATTGTCTTGAATTCGGAAAACTATATTAATAGTGTAATGAAGATACACTAATCAACTTGTAATTTTCCTAAATATTTTGGCGCACAAAAGTAGAAATATAAGCGTTATACTCTTTCCATTTGCTGGGAGATCAAAATATAAACTAAAGGATTCTTAAGGATTCTTTTGAATAAATTGTACTATTTTGCATTTGACTATCAATTGAACTCCTTCTCCACTAAATCAATTTTGAAAAGGAATCATTTAAACACACTCTCAAAATAAAATATAAATTTCAACAAAGAAAAAAATGGCACAATAGATTTATAATCTTTTGTTTATATTTATATACAATGGATTAATTGAAGACAATTATCGTCAGTACAAATAAAAATATAAATACTGTTTATAAGGACTTCTGTTCCTTCCCTCTCTCTCTCTCTGTGTTTGTCTACACAAAAAATTACACTGTATCTTTGCAAATAAAACACACACTTACTTGCAGAGTGATGGATGTATGTGGTGAGGGTTCTACTATACCATCAGCAAGGATATAACAATATTACAATATTACAATACAACAATGTATACATACAGAGCTTCTTTAAAGGGACGCATTTCAAAACAATGGCAAATATAAACGAATAATATAAATACAATAAAAACCAATGAAAATCATTATTAAACATCTCATTCCCTTGGAATGTTTTCCTAGTCCCTTTTTTGTATAAATATACCTCCCTTCGGGCTTTTGTCACCCATCTTCTTCTTATCATTCGTAAAGTTTTCATGAAAAGGAAAATTTGATACTTTGGAACTGTAAGACTTGCAACATAAATTTAAATCACAAGTTAAACTTTTAATAATTTTATCGCAGCATTAACTTCATTTTCCTTTAAGTCGATAAAGTTTAAGTGTTACAGCATTTAAACTTTCACCCCGACATTGATTTTTTAATCCTCTTATTAATCGGAATTGATATGCTTTCGCTTCGGGGAGAACGCAGTCAATGCCAGAAGAAAGTTTTTTTTGTGTTTCCTCTTTGCTTATAAAGGACCTTGATATTTTTTACATTTTCCTTTTATACAGACACATAACAAGCGGTTGAAACTAGTAAACTTACAAACAAGAAGCTTCCATTGTTTTTGTTCTATCAATTTCAGGACATGCATTTTTTGTTAGAAGCTAAAGCAGCAAACATTATGGCAGTTGCATGGCAAAAAGTTTTAACAAAGAAACCAATAAAGACCATAAAAAACGTTCTATATAATACAAAATGCTACAGACAGACAACTTGTTTGGTACTTTGTACAAAAAAAAACAATGATGTCCTTGCCGTCAAGCAGAAGCATCAACATCCTATCCCACATAGAGTCATTTTGTATAACAATTTGGATACATTCTCAAATTTAGAGAATTCAAGTTTTTTTCACTAACGCAGCCCAACCCCAAAAGAGTCATAACTCATAATTTTTGATTAAAATTAATAAACAACCATTTTTTACTTCCTTACTGACTTATCTGGTCTCGAACAACTCCGGAGGGTCAGGGACCTTACACAACGAAGATAACATATTTCGACAACCAGTTCGCTCTTTTGCCCTATCTCTCCAGTTGGTTATACGAGGGTTGATAAATAAGTCCGTGACTTTTCGAACTTCCCTCGTAGTTATATGAAATGCAACACTGCTCCCATCAAGTACCACCTGTTAATAGACCAATTTCAAATTTTGGGCAAGCTCCGTCATTTACTTTGCGTTGAACAGCTGTTCAAAAAATACAACCTCGGGCATTTTTTTAAAAATGGAAAAAGTGAATTCCGAGATCTCAGTAAACATATTTTTTTCCAAAAAAAAACCGTCAATCAAATAAAGGAAAAGCTTGATAAATACTATGGGGACTCTGCACCAGCGATTTCAATAGCAAAGCGGTGGGTTAGTGACTATTGTTGTGGTCGCACAAGTACAAATTGCGCTGAACGTTCTGGACGGCCACTTGAGGTCAATACACCCGAAAATGTCGAAAAAATCCACGATATAATGTTGGCCGATCGAAGAGTAAAAGTACGTGAGATTGTTGATGCCATAGGCATTTCATATGGCAGTGTGGTTTCGATTTTAAATGATCAGTTGGGTTTAAGAAAGCTGTCTGCAAGATGGGTGCCGCGTTTGCTCTCAATTGATCATGAACGTAATCGTGTGACAACTTCAAAGGATTGATTGGGATTGTTTAATTGGGCTACGAATAGGTACCTCAGCCGCCATATTCTTCGGATTTAGCCCCCAGTGACTATTTCCTATTTCCAAACCTAAAGAAATGGCTCGGTGGAAAGAGATTTAGGTCCAACGATGAAATTATTGATCAAACAAATGCCTATTTTTTGGACCTCGAAAAATGCTATTTTGTGGAAGCGAAACAACAATTGGACTAAGTGTACTGAGCTAAAAGGAGATTATGTTGAAAAATCATTTTTTTTTGCCAAAAAAAAAAACTGTTTCATTCAAAGAGTAACGGACTTACTGGTCCGCCCTCGTACCTAAGGCACTCAGGGATTCGTCAACCTAATCCCTTCAACGGAATCTGCGTCTTCCTATTTTTTGTCCTCCATCGGGTTCGGTTTCGAAAACCCTTCATTCGTCTTTATCCATTCTAGTTACTTGCATTACCTATTCAGCGCAATCGGGTTATCTCGATCCGCTTAACTATGTCAATGTCGGGATATAGCCCATACAACTCATGGTCCATGCGACGCCGATACTCGCCATTGTGCACTATATGGCCCTAAATTTTTCGAAGTATTTTTTTTCGAAAACTACAGATGTTTCGTCTGCTTGCTATAGGAACCAGGATTTTGCGCCATAAAACAAGACAGGTTGTATGAGAGTCTGATATAGCTGGACTCTTGTTACTCGAGAGAATATCTTTATCTCCAAAGTGCTTGCTTAGACCACAATAACATCTATTCGCAAGCACAATTCTCCGCTTGATCTCACGGCTGACGTTGTTGTCTTTGTCCACGGCAGATCTGAGGTATAGACGTCTTTTTTTGTTGTTTGGATCCAAATATAACGTTTTTGTAGCTTGTCACAAATATAGTATACTTGTGTCCAAACACATTGTGTTTGCTATTAAATATAACATGTTTGAAACACAATGATTAATAGCTTATAATATGTGTGTTTGTGACCCAATTGTGGATTTATTTCTTGGAAATTTTTGAAAATAAAAACGTAAAAGAAAATAAAGAAACAAAAAGAAACAAACAAAAGAAAATAAAGAAACAAATAGAAACAATTCACGAAAACAATAATTGCAAACATGTACATTGTGCCTGTAATATGTTGCTGGGACAGATATTTTTCAGCGTGTATAAATTCCATCACCACCTCGAAATTATAATGTTTATTAACGTTCACGCTTTGGTCTAGTCGCGTGGAGGCCCTGCTCATTAAAACCATTAATTTTGTTTTGTCCTAATATGCTTTCCGACCCACTTTCAATTCTCGAAAACACCGCAGTAACTTCTCTAACTGCGCGTCCAATGACATCGATACCATCAGTATACGCCAGCAGCATGTGACTTTTTCCGTTGATGGTTTTATTAATTTTAACTGCAGCTTTTCTCATAATGATCTCCATTAAGATGTTAAAGAGATCGTACGATAGGGTGTCGCCTTGCCTGAGGCCTCGCTTAGTTTCAAAAGCTTCGGTAAGATGCTTACCAACTTTCAGTGCGGATTTCGTATTCGTCAAGGGCATTCTGCAAAGGCGTATGAGTTTTGCAGGAATACCAAGCTCAGACATTGCTTCGTAGATTTATCATGTATAGGCCTATTGAAGGCCGCCTTATTATCGACAAATAGGTGGTAGGTGTATGTGGGTTTTCGTGGGTCTTCTCCAGGATTTGCGGTAGAGTGAAAATCTGATCAGTTGTCGATTTTCCACGCCTAAAGCCGCTCTGGTATGACCCAATCAAAAAAAAAATAAATGGTTTCCCATTACATCCCATGAAGGGACAAGGAAGAACTTCTCACAATCACTGAGCTGTGCGCTTTCCGATTCCGAACGGTTTTTGAGAAGCTGTTTCATGGCTATATACTCGGCAGAGTCGCCGTCACAATGCGAGGTTACCGCCGCCGAAAGAGATTTTAAGGTGGTCAGAGCAGGGTTCGAACCCAGGACCTCATGTACAAGAGCCGCGCCCACTAACCATTTTGCAGCTTTATTGTTCTTAAGCCGGGCAATAGCTGTTCGTCGTCAAAAATGTGATCAATAGTATCCTCGCTATAGGGTACTGACGCGATGAGATTTCCATCCTTGTATTTACAGAAGGGGCACCTCCACCATGCCCATTAGTTTGGTTCTTGATTACTTATCAGAATTTTCGGGCGTCGTTCTTCCTTCTGTATTTTCTCACCATCGCGCTTTCTCCACTGCCGTTTCTTACGCCTAAAGAGTTGGTTTACCGCCTTTATATTTCCCTATACCTCTCAGTCACAGCTCGCGTTGCAATTGACTGAAGCATTGCCATAAGTGCAGCGTTCTTTTCTTCATTTGACATGCGGCACTGCTGATGCGACTACCAACGTTTGTTGCGAAGTGGTTCTTCAAAACCTAGAACGGTTATTGCGGCAGTTTTCATAGAGTCGCAAATGGGTTGCCACAGCGCTTCTGGATTGTCAGCGGTAGGGGAACTGGGTTTGCCAACCGCCACTGTTCATAATGGCAGTGAATATAAAAAAACGAAAAGGAGAACATAAACCCCTATTTGTTGACGACCCCCGCCAAGGTTTAAAAGACCATTTCTACATCCTACATCCGTCTTCTGCTGTTGGCATGCAAATATAACGTGTTTGTGGCTCGTCGCAAATATATCTTACTTGTGTCCAAAGGCATAGTGTTTGCTACTCAATATATTATGTTGGAGGCACAATAATTCATAGGTTATAATATATGTTTTAATGACCCAAATTTGGTTTGTTTGTTGAAAACTGCTGAAAGCTGAAAACAAAAACGTGGCAGACAGTAAAGAAACAAAAAAGTAGCAGTCCTTGATGTCATGAAAACACTGCTTGGAAACATGTACATGGTTCCTGCGATATGCTACTGGGACCGTTTTTTTCATCGTCTATCCGCTGTAAAATTCTGTTTTAGTTCCTTTTTGCATTCGTTTTAAAAATTCCCGTATGACAATTCATATAAATGAGAATTTTCGTACAGTTCGTAAATTAGGAAATCAAGTTTTATACTGAAGATTGGTATATTTTGAGTTATGCTATTGAAGGAGCGGTACACGCTGAAAAATTATTTTTTAATTATTTGAATGCAAATATAAGGTGTTTGTAGCTTGCCGCAAATATAGTATACTTGTGTCCAAACACATTGTGTTTGCTATTCAATATTACATGTTTCAGACACAATGATTAATACTCGTTGGTTTTAATATATGTAAAGGGTTATCCATTTCGTGGTTTCAAAAGTATAGGGCTGGAATTCGACATTTGTCAAACTAAATTGTTAAACCAATTTTTTTTTCAGTTGAGAGTCTGACATTGACGAAAATGGATGGCTTAACTATCGCAAAACGCATTAAAACCTACTACAAAAATGGTGATTCTGGCACAGCCACATACCATTAGACTTCTTTTTGTAGGGCTACGCGAAAGACCGTGTTTATGCAGATAAACGTTTAAATCTTGAGCACTTAAGAACCAACATTCGACAAGTTATGGCTGAGATACCGCCCAATATGTGTCAAAAAGTTGTCGAAAATTACCTCAAACGAATCAATGCTTGCAATACTTCGCGTGGTAGTAATTTAAATGATGTAGTGTTTCACGCATAATGTCAACGTTCAAAGTTTATAATAAAAAAGAAATATCATGAAAAAAAAATATTTCATATGTCTTTTATTTACGTTTACTTTTGAAACCGCAAAATGGTTGCACACCCCCCCCCCACCCTTATTTTTATGTCACTGGTGTCTGTCACAATATAGTACCGAAATTCTGCTAATCGTCAATTCACGAAAACAATGCTTGCAAACATGTACATGGTTCCTGCAATATGTTATTAAGAAAATTGTAAACAGTATTACTTTGATACTAAAAAGGACAAGGACAAGGACAAATTCAAAGGATCTGTTTCATATTATCTCGTGGCTTTGAATATTTTGCAGACACTGAATAAACACAATCTTTAGGTCCGACTTGATAAGGAAGTTACCATTTAATACGCAAAAATGTATCACAAAAGACAACCATATCACTTGCGATGTCTTCTACCTTTTAAAATCGGTAAATAGTAAATTAGATGCAGCTGTAAACATTGAGAAGAGGAGACAAATGAAGGAAGTTATGTATTACATTCTTGCTCATAATCAGTAAACAGTCGTCGAAAGTGAAAGTTAACCTAATGCATCCGATAAAATGAGAGAGAGTCGTAGTTGAAGAACCATTGGAACTGTGTTGTGCATATTAAGTCATAAATCCGATATTATCCTTTATTTCAACAAAAATTAACCGGTTAGAATTTTTTCAAAAACAAAAACTATTTAAGAGTTTTCACCCAGTAAAAGTTACGTATTAGTCGGCAATGGTTAGGGTGCGCAACTATTGTAAATGAGATCGTGGATTCGATCCTGCTCTGAACATTTCTTTCGACGTCGGTCACCTCCCTTAGTGATGGTGACACTATCGAGTATTTAGTCATTAACAAGCTACTCAAAATACCGTTCGGAACCGGTGTATGAAATCGTTAAAGTCTGCTCCCTTTTGGCAGCATGTGGACCATTTATGAGATATTTATGATTATGTGGATACTTATGAGATCATATGGTCTCCAATATATGTTTTGCACTACCTTCCAGCTCACACCATCACACTGCCAAATGCTCGAATATTTTCAATTAAATGAATGTCAATAATTGTCATAGCAATTAAAGTTATTCAAACAAATGTCAAAAGTCACTTGAAATTTTTCCGCTCGACATTCTCATAGAAATAAGACAAATAAACTCTTACCTTATTCTTAAATTATCAATTGAAGATAACTCTTTTTGCAGTACTGGCCATTGAGAGGAGGAGTTCTCAAACATATCAAATGAAGTGGAAATAACTAGAATTGCATTTAAACATTTCCTTTGTATGAGTGTATGGCTTTAAGCATGCGGGTGTTCCTGCTATTGACATAGTATTACAATTTTTATATTCTCATATCCTTTTAAACGTTTACGTGTTGCCTGTTTGTATTTGAACGAGTATGTGGGGTGACTTTTCAATCGGAAACCACGGGCATTATTATAATCGCCAGATCTTGAATAACAAATATATGTACATATGCATAAGAAATCGACACAATACTCCGTTTGAATTAAATAGTGACTAATCGGAACACAAATAATCTCCCATATAAATGTTGTTCCTAAGTTTGACCAAACTAATTTTCGAATATACTAGACAGTTGTTCTAATAATTTTAGAATATACTAGACAGTTGCAGAGAATATTGCAGTCAGTGGCAGCCTGTATCAACATAGTTGGTGATAAAGGCTGTCAAACTGGATGTCTTGAATTTTCAAATCCTGATACTTCTACACTCATTAGATGTGCGTGAAGATAGATTCCGAATCTAACTAGTAAAGACACTAACCACATTAGGTAACAGACCTCTTTTATTGAGTTAACAGACCAATGTTAAAGTATATAAAGGTAGGTTTACGTACAATTTCACGATTTTTACACAATTTATCCAATATATTTACAGAAAAACTTTACATATAATAAGAGTATTCATAAAGTGCGGAAAATTAATGACTTAATTGCAAAAATTTTTTCTCAACATTTAGGCCCACTGTGTCTAAACGAGACAAACTGCCACAACATCACATATACAGTTTGAAAGAGGGGACAATGTACTTTCATTGTACCTATTCCATACCATCCAGTCTAATTTCAGAATAGGATTTTTTGAGATTTAGTGTTAAATTAATGTTTAAAACATTTTTGCCCACTGTGTTCGAACGGGAAAAACTGTCGCAACCGCACGTATACTCATAGAAAGTGTTCAGTATAATATTTCATACAATTCAGACAAATTTCAGAATCAAATATGATGCATTTTTAGCTTCAGATTCTATTTTGGAATTTTGCCCACTGTGTCGAAGCGAGACATACTGCCATAACCCCACATATACCGCTAGAAAGGATGCAGTCTGCGCTACATGAAAAACTAATCAAGTATTTCGAAATTTAAATTTTAGATTCTTTTCTCGAAATTTGCCCACTGTATCCAAACGGGACATACTGCCACAATCCCATATGTATCGTTGGAAAGGGACCGTCATTTACTATTGGAAAACTTGTCCCACACAACTCAGGCGAATTTCTGAATTACGTCATTTCACATTTGTTACTTATGACTATTGCTGCCCCACTCACACCATTAGAAAGGGTCGAGCATGTCCCGTTGTGTGAGCTATTCCAAAACATCCACCCTAATTTCAAACTCTTTTTTTCTTAAATTTTTTGGGTTAAATTAATTATTTACGGATTTTTGCCCACTGTCTTTGAATGGGACATACTGCCATAGCCCCACTAATACCATGAGACGGGGCTGAGGGTGATCTGTCGAACTATCTATTCCGTATCTTTCAATCTAATTTCAGAATCAGATCTTTTTAAATCTGTGGTGCAAATTATTTTTATTTTTTGGATTTTAGCCCACTGTGTCAAGATGGGGAAAACTGATGACACCCCACATACACCATTAGAAAGACTCAAACATATCCTATTGAACACAGTATTCCATACAATTCAGGCGAATTTCAGAATCTCATTTTTTTAAGTTTTAGTGTCAGATTCTTTTTGGGAGTTTTGTCCACTGTGTACAAACGGGACAAACTGCTGGATTCTCACTTATACGAAACCAGTAGAAACGTGTCTTCGTGTATTATCCGAATCCATACAATTCGGAAGAATTTCAGAATTAAGTTATTTGAAGTTTTAAATTTTTGATTATGGGTGGGTCTTTTGCCCACTGTGTCCAATAGGGGCGTACTGCCACAACGCCACTTATACCTTTAGAACGGCCTGAGCACGTTCTGTCGAATTATCTATTTTTTAAACTTTTGCTGCAAAATATTTGTATTTTTTTTTATTTTAGCCCACTGTGCCCAAACGGGACATACTGCAGCCACCCCACATAAACCATTAAAAACGATCCAACACGTACTATCAAAAACATTATTGCATACAGTTCAGTCGAATTTAAGAATCTAATGTTTAGACGTTTTAATTTCAGATCATTTTTGGGAGTTTTGCTCACTGTGTCCAAACGGAACGGACTGCCGCTACCCCACATATACCGTTAGAAAGGATCCAGCTTTCGAAATAATTAAATATATATATTAAATATATATTAAATATATTATTAAAAATATAATTTATAAAAATAAAAAATAATTGCGCACAAACGTGGGGATATTTATCGTGCCTACGTTTGTAGCTTCATCGTCACATTTTTAAAAATGTCATATTCTCCGATGAAGCGCATTTCCCTCTGAATGGCTTCCTGAATACACAAAATTGTCGAATTTGAGACTCAGAAAATCCTCATGCAATCCATGAGAAACAAATGCACACACAAAGAGCAACTATCTGGTGCGGATTTTGGTCAGGCGGCGTGATTGGGCCTTACTTCTTTTAAGATGAGCCCGAAATTGCAGTGACTGTGAACGGGGTTCGTTACAGGACCATGATAACGGAGTTGTTGTGGCCCCAGCTGGACGGCATGGATCTGGACGACATGTGGTTTGAGCATGACGGCGCCACCTGCCACACCGCGTATGAAACAATCGATTTATTGCAGCAAAGATATCCAGTTCAAATTATCTCAAGAAATTCTGGCGTCAACTGGTCACAAAGATTATGCGATTTAACGCCGTGTTATTTCTTTCTTTGGGGTTTTGTGAAATCTTGGGTTTACGCGAATAAACCGGAAAACATCCTGCTAGGCCGCGGAGTACGGGATACAAGTGAGGAATTGAGGATGCTGGAAGTTGCCTATGGAGAAGTAGAACCAATCTCTTTTAATCACAAAACAGTATTACCTTTGATTTTGTCGATCCATAATAATGGTGGAACAGATATCCAGCATTGGCTATTGGTAAAAAGAAACTAGAGTGGACCATATTCGGAGTAACTGAGGATTGATGCGTCGTTTGAACCCTTTACTCTGAAAGATTTGTATTTTTTGCTGTTTGACTGCATATAAAATATGTTTGTATCTTTTCACAAATATAGTATACTTGTGTCCAAACACATTGTGTTTGCTATTCAATATTACATGTTGGAGACATAATAGTTATTAGGTTGCAACATATGTTTTTGTGACCCAAATATGGGTTTGTTTGTTGAACACTGCTGAAAAGACAAACGTGACAGACAACAAAGAAACAGAGAACGGGTAGATCTGTGTATTTAAAAATATATTTGATACCGCCAAAAAGTATGCAATAATTTGCGGTAATAATGCAAACAACATAAAAAAGTATTTGTATTAATGCTGCAAATACATTTTGTTATACGTAACTTTTTTGGTTTTGAATAAAACTGGATACTTCCAACGCAAAATCTTCTTGGTTTTTAAGGGCTTTAATTTATAAAAAAAAAAAATTGTAAAAATTTTAGGGGTATGAGGTCTTCATTATGAGGTCTTCATTAGAAAATGATGTCGTACGTTAGCGACATCTATAGTATCATCTATAATGTAGTACTCGTTGAGAGCTATACAACGATGTCTTCCATGTTGCGATCGAGCCACAAACAAAAAAAAAATAAGGAAAAAAAACGATTTTAACAGTTTTTCACGGACTCGGAAATTAAAATTTTTTTTTAATTGTCTCTAGGTGATCTTTAAATATTTACCCTCGACTTTGGGAATATTTTTTTATATGGAGGCCGACTCGGTCTAATATTATTCCCCAAACATATGCATGGCATGGCTAGGGTTTTGATGGTTATGTTCCAAACATATACATGGTAGCACATTATGATACAGGAACAGTTTTTTCCAGCCTGTCGGCATTTAACTTTTGTTTCCGTTTGTATCATCATGTCAAAAAAGAAACACAGTGCTCTTACCAACTGCTAAATCCAACAGATTGTCAAAAATCTGCCTCGAATCTATTATGAAATCGAGAAAATATCCACAAACTTCGAGCGCTGCGACAGAATTATTTCCATTTGTTTCGAATGCAACGGAGTGTACATGCATAACAGTTGCAATACAATCAAAAACCGTATCCTTTGGTTCATCTTTTCCTCTCTTATGGTTTGCAATCAAAAGAAGGTGGTACACGTTAACGAGTGGGACGTAAAGAGGTGGAATAAGGCATGGATTTGCAAACGGAAATTAAGCTGTCACGTATAAAGGACATCACAAGAAATTGACTTGGCTGCAGGAAATGACATAATATAAATCACAATTAAAGTTAATAAAAAGAGAATTGAGTAAGAGTTATATTATTGCAAAAGGATAACTGCAATGCACTATCTTTAAATGTAGGGAATGTAAAAAAAAAAACTATTTAGAACAAATTTCACCATGTCTGGTTAGAGGTAACCAACAGCAATGGATTTCAAATTGCATTTAAACTGATAGATATTACAGCTTGTTAGCTGTAATTGTGGAATGTGGAGATGGTGAAAATTTGGGGAAAATAATTATACATCTTCTCCCCAAACGGAATCCTAAAAAATGAGGGCAAATCTCCTAGCCCTTTTTATATCAATTTCAAATGGAAGAAAATTCTCCCCCAATTTGTAAAACATGGAAAATATTGTAACTTCCTGTTTGCATTTGTCGGCAACATTTCGCTAAACTCATCGTCAACCATCTGCTGAGACGATTACAACTTCAGAATTGACAATTACATACATGACAATGAAGTATTCTGTTCAAATTTTACATGCAAACGAAACAACAATTGTAAAGGTTCATTTGTTGTTAAAGACGCATGAGAAAATGATTTATTACTTTTTACAAAATGTACAATACAATACACATGACATATGAATCTTGGAAGTAATTAATTATCCAGGGGGACAAGTTGTCAAGAGTTTAAGCGAGTTTAATTCCACTTCCGGTGACAGTCAATTCATGAATTCAAGTGACTGAAAATTTTGCTGTGGTAAAATAATCTGGGGTTTCTACTGGTATGATTTTTTTATGTTGTTTTAGGATCTCATGTACCGTTGCCTATAGACAATATAAGGCGTGGCACATTTTTCATGTCATGCAATTTAAAGCGCTGTTACAAACACCACTGGTAAAAATCGTAAGTCTAAATGAAAGACAGTTTAAAACAACTACAAACAAGACACAGAATTGCAGTGTTGTTAAGCGACAAATAAAAAAAAACAATGAGTGTTCGAACACACGGGCGATATGTTAACACCTTTTGCTTACACGGTACCTGTTCGATTTCTATGAACGCATCAGTAAATGTTACATTTGAAAATAAAAAACAGCGTTCAATCATATGATGGCGTTTCATGTAAATAATATTAATACTTAAAATTATTTAAAGACAAGTGCAAGCACATGTGTCATTATTTTCTTGCTTAATGCTTTTTGTTTTATACCCAAAAAAAAACAAAGAGAGTGCAAGGTAACACACATCAATAAAGCAATATTTAGCACACTGAAATAATTGTTTTTGTTTTGTCATAAACAGAGTGACGACATAAAGTACTGAATAGTATAGAGAACGTATTGCACTCTTTTTGCGCTCCATGTAGAGTCTGAGTAAAAGAGCATAAACGAGTCTTATTCTCTTTATAGAATATTTCAATATAATTGCAGCATTTCGACAATTTTATTACACAAAACAAATCAAAACGCATAAATGTTTCAAAAGGCATTAATGTTTCACATCAAAATTATGAATGGACCAAGTTATGACAAAAAACAAGTAATACGTTTTGAATCATTCGCCTTTTGTCGCCACTGCGTTTGAGTCATACAATTCGTTCTATGAGTTCTCTATACTATTCAACACTCGTTGGCGATGACGACCTGTTTGTTTGTTCGCTGCCGCTACATGAATACCATCATACTACTTGTTTTCAGGCAGACTATTGTTGTACAACAACTACGTATGTGATGCTAACGCTGTGTGTTGTTGCCATGTGTTCACTTTGATAGATTGCCCTACCCGGGCCTATAGATGCTAACACATCAAAAATATAACCCATGCACTGCATTTGCTAGTACTTATTTGCACGTAACTGCATTAGTTTAGTACGTCCATCTAAATAGCTACATTTCGATGTTTTCATTGGACGCCAGGCACAAAATATGACATTCCTATTCCTATCCTATAACAAAGTGTAATTATATCCAATCTACTTATATATCAAACATGTGAATCGGACATTTTTATTATTATTTTATTCAATATATTAGATGAGTTACCAATTTCTTTATCTGTTTGTTGTCGACCTTGAGCTTGGCCCGTATTCACACTTGCCTTCTATCTCCGTCTAGCCGCTGTCAACGCACGCAAAGAAAAAACTCGTTCCTCCCAAACGAAATCTCAGATAACTGAAGTTCGTCTGGGGAACGTAGTTGGGAGAAACGAACTTCTGTTAAGCCATACATGTCATTTCGTTTGGGAGATCCGAAAAATGTGTGCACCAAACGAGTTATGAAAAATATATGCTCAAAAACCCTTTGCGAGAAACGAATAACGGTTCCGCCAACTGTTGTTGCGGTTACAGCAATCAAGTTCTAGTTACTCAAAATAAAAAACGTTTGCGAGAACTGAAAAACGTTTTCAGTAAATGAGTTATGAGAAATGAGAGCTGAAAAAACCTTTACGTTAAACCAAAAATGGTTTTGCCAACTGTTACTTCGGTTAGAGCAACCGAGTTGCAGTTACTTCAAACTAAAGAACGTTTGCGAGAACTGAAAAACGTTTGCAGTAAACGAGTTCTTAAAAATTAGTGCTGAAAAAACCGTTGCTAGAAACGGAAAACGGTTGGACTAACTGTTCTTTCGGTTACAGCAACCGAGTTGGAATTAAAACTTTTATTTATGGCTTCCATAAGCTCTTGTTTGTCTAAATTTGCAGCGTTTTTGAGTTTGGATTCACCCATAAAGTTTGTTTTAAAAAAAGTTGGCATTTTTGTCTATTTTTTCACTGTCTACTTACACGTCTGTCTAGCCTCGGATTCAAATAACAACTATAAGCGCTGCAAAATACAACGCGTCAATTGTCCATCCAAGATATATTGACAAGGTAGAAGCATTAGAGTGTGTGATCACATTTATGTGTATGTGTATGCCAAACAAGTGGATACGACTGTGTATGAGAGAATGAGAGAAATTTACGTTCTTCGTAATCTGTGCTCTCATTAGAAAAATGGCTAATTTCAGTTATCTCAAACGATTTTTGCTTTTGTGGCAAATGTAATTTTGTACGAGTTTGATGCAAACGAGAATTTTTTTTTTTGGTAAAAGTAGCAACTCTGGAATTTGGCAGCTGTCAGACATGTTTGCTCTGATTATTAAAAATGGAGCGCTTTATGAAAGAAAAACTTGCTTTAAATGTGAAAACTTATTAGAAAAATTTGGAATGTTATGCTGAGCTCAAATCCAAGATCCAAAGCGTCATCGGTAAGATACAGCCTCATCTCTGTGACAACGTCATGGAAAATTTCATGAAAAGAGCAATGGCCTGTCATCAGAGCCGTGGGGGCCATTTGACGGATATTTTATTTCATACTTAATCGGAACATGTCCTCTTTAAAATCCAATAAAAATATTAAAACTATCTGAAAAATACGTGTATTTATGTTAAAATGAAAAAGTGTATTCTTACTGAGACACCCTTTATATATAATAGAGAACGGTGATTATCGAAAAAAAACACGAGAAAACCACGAAGTTAAGCGAATCAAAAAAAATTAACACCGGTTATGTTGGTTAGGCCTTGTCAGTAGAATGGATCAAGATGAACCAATGCGAAAAAAGATTCGTAGATGTACTCGCAGGACATCGAAAACAGGACGATCACGATTTTGCTAATGGAAGAATGCCTACGAGGGCTTTGTGTTGACAAGTGGAAGAGGAGCCGGCTGGAAAGATATGTTGTCTTTGTTTTGTGTCTATTTTTTGTAAGGCTTGAGCCCCCAAAGTGTGTAAGTGAGTTGGAATTGAGGAAAATATATATTTTTTTTATATGTTAATGTATTAGAAGTTCACACTCGTATTATTTATAGGTATGTAATATTTTTTAAACTGGAAAATGATTTATGGTTATTGCTGGGATAATAGATAATTCTGGGAAGCAACACAGATTTATTTTAATAAAAATTTTATATTTTAGTAAAATGATTACCTGAAAATACCGAGAAACAACGAACATGTATTAATAAAATGTAATGTTCTTCCATAATATCGGTTCAAAATCAGTTACTATTGAAAGTACTTTTTCATAGAAAAATTTAACAGAAATAATATGTAATATTTCAAATATTTTAAAAAAATTTAAGTGATTTTATTTATAATAAATAAATGGTTTCCCATTACATGCCACGAAGGAATCGCGGAGAGCTTCTCCCAACCAGTGAGCTGTCCGCTTTCTTGTTTTATACTCACTGATTGGGACCTACAGTTTTACCCCGGTTCCGAACGGTATTTTTGAGAAGCATTTTCATGGCTAAATACTCGATAGTGTCGCCGTCACTATGCGTGGTGACCGCCGTCGAAAGATATTTTAAGGTGGTCAGAGCAGGGATCGAACCCAGGATCTGAAGTACAAAAGGGGCGCACACTACCCGTTGCACCAGCGACGGCCACATTTATAATAAATATTGTGTGAACTAATTAGCGACTTCTGGTAGACATCTCAGTGCCCATCGGTAGCAAAATGGTGAGTGTGCGTGACTCTTGTACGGGAGAACGTGGGTTCGATTCCTGGTCTGACTACCCTACATTCCTTTCGTCGATGGCCACCTCGCTTAGTGATGGTGACACTATCGAATACATGAAAAATCTTCTCAAAATACCGTTCGGAAGCGATGTAAAACTGTAGATCCCAATCAATAAGTGTAAAACTAAAATACGCACATCACACTGGTTGTAATAAGATCACCCCAATCCCTTGATGGGATGTAATGGGGCCACATTTTTGTATCTCATTAATAGTATGACGAGCAAATATTACAATGCTCACATATAGGAAAATATTCGCTACACACAGAGAAAAGATTAGTTGGAAATCAATTCAGGCATTGGAAATTCCATGATAAAGTCTATAGTTTGATTCGACTTCATAATTATCATACATCAGAATTCTTTGTGGATGTTATTGATAACTTAGAAACAGGTTTTACTAACTAGCAGTTGTTACTACCGAAATTAGGTTGTGTTAACTAATTTGAGTATTTCTAAAATCGCATTCATCGGAAATAGAAGATACAACTCATAAAAAGTACAACATTAGAATTCGTGTTCAAATATCATAATTCAGTGTCTGTTACAATAACACTTGTTACAAAGTATTGTATTCGATTTTGCTTAAGAGGATTTGCAGTAAAAGAGGAACAATATTTGAATGTTACACGAGGTCTTTCCAGATAAACTATAATTTTAAACAGAAAGTGAGAAATAAATTTGTGAAAAAACAATAAAGTATTTAAATTTCGTCCACCGAAAATTATACGTAAAACTTTTTACGTCGTATAGACCCAGAATTTGTTAGGATTTTTTTTAATCAAACCAACACTCAGGGGATGCCTCAGGGGATGACGGCTACAACTATAGAGATCATATACATGTTCTTGCTGTGGCGGAGGGGGTAGTAGATCTGCAACCAGGAAAGCAGTTCCCATTGTAGGAAAATTGTGATCTGCTAAACGGAGTAAGCTTTAACAAAGGTTGTTACATTGCATTGTGTTGGCGAAGGAAAATTGAGGTAGTGGAGGGTGGAAAGAGGGAGTATTATCTGTTGGCGTTTGCCTTGAATCTTTGTATATCACAATTGATGGGAAATACAATAGCCGGAAGTATATTCCACATACGGACTGAACACCGAAATTGCTCTATAGTATGTAGTGCGGTCAACCGGCCACTCGATAAAAAATGGATGAGAGATCCCGGAAAGCGGCGTGCTCTGGCTAAATATCCTCACGTCTGACATAAGTTGACGGCTGTCTGAGGTACACATACCGTGGAAATATCGATAGAACAGCGACACGCGACCCACATTTCGACGATGCTCAAGGGAGACAATAGAGTTGGATACTCTACTGTCTTCTAACAACACCATCGCTCTCCTCTGGACACGGTCGAGAAGCACCAAAGATGTCCTAGGAGCACCTGCCCATATATGGGAGTTATATTCCATCTTTAGCCTGATGTAGGTGGTGTAGATATTGAGAGGATCAGATGGAGTGAAGTATTTCTTGCACCGCTTTAAAAAGCCCAGACACTTGAATGCATCTTTCGACCCTTCAAATACATGTTTTGCCCAACGGACATCACATTGTATTTTCATGCCCAGAACATCAAGAGCGTCGGATTCATCAATATCCACACCGTCCATAGACAATGACGACACACCTGGGTCAGCAATCCGCTTATGCGACAACAAACAACACTGGGTCGTACCCGCATTAAAATCTACTCTATTCATTCGACCCCATTCAACAATAGACCCCAGATCCCGGCCGAGTGTCTCATTCATCGTCCGGCGTTTGACTTTAATCTCTTGAAGACTTGGCCTACGGTCGAATGAATAAGAATGGCAGAGATTACTGTCATCGGCAAAAGAGTAGATTGGATTCACAGTCTGACCCAGGAGATCGTCAATGAAAATAAGAAAAAGAGACGCAGAAATAACAGACACCTGCAGTCAATTTATGCTTGTCGGATGAAACCGCATCTACAATATAACAAATATTTTTCTATACGAAATCAAAAGAAAATCATTAAAGTCCATGTAAAGGGTGTCTCAGTAAGAATGCACTTTTTAATTTTAAAATAAAAATACGTATTTTTTGAGATAGTTGTGATTTTTTTATTAGATTGTAAAGAACACATGTTCCGATTAATAAATCAATACATAAATGGTTTCCCAAGACCTTCCACGAAGGGATCGTTCGTTCCGACTAAGTATAGAATAATACATCCGTCAAATATCCCCCACGGCTCCAATAACAGACAATTACTACTTTCATGAAATTTTCCATGATTTTTTCACAGAAATATGTCGGTATCTCAACGATGACGCGTTGGCTGTCCGATTTGAGCTCAGGAATTGTTTCTGGGTTATTCGCATTAACCCGAGATTTCATAAAACCCCAAAGAAAGAAATCGCACGGCGTTAAATCCCATGATCTTGGTTGCCAGTTGACATCAGAATTTCTTGAGAAAATTTGTTCTGCACACTAAAATATCTGTCTTTTTGTTGTTGTTTGGATGCAAATATAACGTGTTTGTAGCTTGTCGCAAATATACTATACTTGTGCCCAAACACATTGTGTTTGCTATTCAATATAACATGTTTGAGACACAATGATTAATATGCTATAATTTATGTGTTTGAGACCCGCAGGTGTTTTTTTTTTTTGTTGAAAACCGCTAAAACCCAATACGAGACAGACAACAAAGACACAATAAAGCAGCAGATCTTCAATACACGAAAACAGTGCTTGAAAATATGTACATGTTTCGTGCAATATGTTGCTGGGGCCGATATTTTTCAGCGTGTAGAAATCGGCGATGCAATGTATCGATTGTTTCATGCGCGTTGTGGCAGGTAGCGCTGTCTTGCTGAAATTACATGTCGTCCAGATCCATGCTGTCCAGTTGAGGCCACTAGAACTCCGTTATCATCATGTTCGGCCTAACCAAAAGCAGCATCAGACATTTGATCGTTGTGGCTGCATTTGTGTCTCATGGATTGCATGAGGATTTTCTGAGCCCCAAATTCAACAATTTTGTGTATTCACGGAGCCATTCAGATGCAAATGCGCTTCATCGTAGAAGATGATTTTTTTTTTAAAGTTGGCATTGACTTCACTTTGCTCCAATACCCATTGAACGAATTGCCGGCGCTTTCCATGGTCTGCTGGTTTGAGGTCCTGAGTAAGCCGAATTTGGTCCCTCATGCGTCTTTTTTCAAAATTCGCTGGGTAATAACAGGCTTTTCAATAAAAGCGCTACAAAAGTTTTTTTTAAATAAAACAAAACCGGTTTTAGATACCAATTAAATTCTTTAATCCAGTGAAAGTACGTTCGATGCCATTATGTATGGAACTCGATTTCTTTTGCATGGCCACCACGGGCACGCTTGCAGAAGTCCAGATGCTGAACCCAATTTTCGACGGTTTTCAAGCATAAATCGGCCGATACTGCTGCAATTTCACGTTCGATATTCGTACGAAGTTCATCAATCGTCGCTGGCTTGTTGGCATAGACCATAGGCTTGACGTAGCCCCACAGGAAATAGTCTAACGGCGTCAAATCGCACGACCGAGGCGGCCAATCGACTGGGCCATTTCGTGAGATAACACGTTCACCAAACTTGGTTTCCAATAAATTGATTGTGGCATTCGCTGTGTGGCTTGTGGTGCCGTCCTGTTGGAACCACATGTCCTCCAAGTCCATATTATCCAATTGGGGCCAAAAATATTCGGTTATCATTGAACGGTAGCGATTCGCATTCACAGTAATGTGCCGGTCTTGATCATCACGGAAGAAGTACGGCCCAATGACGCCGCCGGCCCATAAACCGCACCAAACCGTAATTTTTTCGGGATGCAATGATGACTCATGGATTACGTGTGGATTGCTGTCTGACCAATAACGCATATTTTGCTTATTGACGAAGCCATTCAGCCGGAAATGAGCCTCATCGCTGAAGATGATTTACCGATAAAAATCCGAATCATTTTCAAGTTGTTGATCAGCCCAATTCACGAACATACGACGCTTATGGTGGTCAAGCAGCTTCAGTTCTTGCGTCAATTTGATCTTGTAAGGATATAGGTCAAGATCTTTTCGCAAAATTCACCACAACAACGTCACAGAGATGCCAAACGCTTGAGAACGATGTGCGAGACACACATTTGGGCTTTCTTGAACTGAAGCCTCAGCGGCAGTAATATTGTCGACACTGCGGGCACTCTTTGTCTCACTGGGACGGGAACATTTTGTACTGTGATGTTGATCTGGTAGGATGATTATGACGACCATAAATTGGACGTAGCACTCTTAAAGTTGAGGCCACTGACTCCAAATGTTGGTAGTAAATTTTAATAATTTCGACTCGTTGTTTGATGAAATGGCAAACCTTACTGAAGAGAAATGTCAAAAGAGCGGGAAAAAATATGGCGTCGTTTGCTGTCCCTATCGATTTACTTTTGTAGCGTCTCTGTTGAAAAACCCTTTACTTCATGAAATTTGAAGCCGTTGAGAATGATGCCGAATTGATGTTTTCGGGGTTTCGGCGACACTCTCGTTTAAAGCTGCAATATTTTCAAGAGACCGACCTGCACGTTGACGCACAGGAGTCTCACTGGCCATAACCGACCCAGTTTCTTCAAATTTTCTGACCACTCTTCGAATGGTTGACTCATTAGGTGCATTTACTTGACTGAAAATTCTTCGAAGTTTGCGAGCGGTCTCAGCATAAATGTCCAAATTTTTTTAACGTCTTCACAATTATAACGCGTTGGCCTGTTGTAAAGCGCGCGGAATAAACTTAAAAAGCGCAATAAAATTTAAAAAGTCCAAACTTACTGAGACACCCTCTATAATAAACCCTATTTCTCTGAGTGTACTTCTGTTACTTCGACCAGGAGATAAATGTTCGATATCGAGTTTGAAAATGTTTAATTATTCCCATTACAATGCGTTCTTCCCATTAATTACAAACGATTTATATTTATTTCACGCTCTGCTCGATATGATAATGCAAATGCTGCTGATAAGGACGATAATGCCTGTCATGGCTAATTGACTTAATGTTAAGGCTTAATTGAAGCAAAACCACAGAACCGCACTCGTTTCACAAATATCTACATACAAACGCAGGAAATATCAAAATAAATATTTATTTGTATTCGATAAGAATGTGACAGGAGGTAGAGAGAGATAAAATACAGGACAGCTAAAAAATAAAGAGGGTAATAAAGAATAAGCAAAAGTCAATTAAAGAACCAAACAACAATTAGACACGTTTTGTTCATGGTATATGATCCATCAGATACCGTCCAAGAAGGCACGTAATGAGAGACGGATTTAGACTCCAGGGGGCCCAAGACAATACCGAGGCCATGGGACTAATTGAACCACATCTTGGTTTTTCTGATGTCTTTCCTTGGGCTTTTTTTACCTTACTCCGACGCCCATTACATTGCAGGAAGGGATTTGAGAGAAATTCTCACAACAACAACTGAAATATATAGACTCAGTAATCCGGATGTTCTTGATGAACCTTCTATTTAAACTTAAACTTTCTATTGAAAAATTGTTTATATTGTTATAGTTTGATTAAATAAATAAAGGATATATACATATATACTAGGGCGGGTCAAATTGTACGGAACGATTTTTTTTTTGATGAAGCGTATAGCAAAACCGTAATCTATAGGTGATTCTGAGAAATTTTGCTCAAGAAACCATAGCTCTAAGTCGGATTTGGAGCCCCCCAAATGTTCAAAATAGATATTAGTGTTAATAGTGTTTTTTTGTTGAAACCTTGAAAATGTTGATTTTTTCAGATCGATTTTCTTACATAAAGGAGTTCGAAAACAAAAAAAATTGATCGTAATAGAAGTTGTTGGAAATTATCTGAACTTTCATAATCTAATAAATAAAATAAAAAATCTCGAAAAAAATCGAAGAAAATTCAGAATTTATTAGTAAACAGTTCATTTTAGGCTATTTTTCGACAAAAAATTCCGAATATCTCTACTAAAAATAAAAAAAAGTATTAGTATCAATACAGATTCTGAAAGGTGATAAAAATACCTTTCTAACAAGCCCACATATAATTCTATCCGATTTTATGACGAATTTAATTAAATTATTCTATGTATATATGGAAAAACATCAATTTCGAAATTTTGGGGGGCTCCAAATCCGACTTAGAGCTATGGTCTTTGAGCAAAATTTCTCAAAATCACCTATAGATTACGTTTTTGCTATACGCTTCGTCAAAAAAAATTAACCCGCCCTAATATATACATAAAAGGGACCTATAATACTCGTAATACAACATAAGCTTTCCTAAAAATAAAAAAACAGCAGACAGTTGTCCGAGGCCTTCGGCCACGGACTGTCCCTGCAGGCTGTGTTAGAGACACGGCCATTAAGTTTAACGTAGAATACGCCATCCGATAAGATAGAAAACATATATATCAATAAATGATAAATAACATAAGCAAATGAATTTATTTATTTGACAGTTTTTCATATATTTTTTATAATTATATATATCCATGTTAAATTCAAATTCACATTTAACATTTTGTTTCACTTAAATACATAAGTAAACATACGAAATTTCAATATTTCATCAATCAAAACAACAGCCGAAGGTTTGTGTCCACACTGAAACAGCAGCATAGTTTGTGTTCACGCTACAAACTCAAACACTCAACCAAACACCACACATATGTTTGAGTGTATGTGGTTAAACAATTTTCATTTGAGAAATTTAAATATTAGGAAGATATCAACCAATATGAAATGTATATCAAACGAAAGATAACATCTTCATTTACCTACAAAAATATTTTTAAAAAAAGTTATCTCGCCGTTTCCTCATAATCAATGAAATAAAGATTACAACAATAACAATCTGACATGACTCCCTATACTGTAAGGTAAGACGTATTCTACGCCAAAAATTTCTACACCAAACTAATATTTGTGCTGACCTCTTTTATTTAAGTTTCCTGCTGTTTCGTAGCAAATATTTGATACGACTAACATGTCATTCGTTTGTTCACTTAACCCCATCAATGGATTCTTTCAAGTTAACAATTTAGTAATGAATCCTTGTAGAAAGAATCTGTTATGTACTTGCTCCACTTGACTGCATTCCACTTTTGCATTTTTCACCACACGAACTTGCTCCTTTAATAAAGGGAAAAAATAAAAGATTTCAATATAAAAACTGCGATTTATATTTACAACGATGGAATACAACTGTGGAAAACATTTATATGCTGTGGCACGTTGGAAAACAAACAAAAGCTTATGAAACCACAAAAGAAATTGCAGAACTTTGTTGCAGCAACATGAATACGGTTTCAGTGAAATGGAGCACTAAAAAATGTTTAGGGTTCCTTTGTTAGCTGAGCGAATTCTTGTATATAAGTAATTTAAAAAAAAACAAATTAAAAAATATTTGTGTATTAAAATATCGTATGTGACACATAGAGGGAAGCTCGAGAATGAAAGATACACCGATGATGGAATTTACAAAAATGACAGAAAAACAGATTATTAAACTGGTAATACAATAAACCAATGAAAAATATAATTTAAAATAACATTTCATTGCTAAAGATGCCATATTAAAATTTATTGAAAGAAACGGAAGATTGATTATTATTCTTTACGTATGATTGATTTTATTTCAAAGTCAAATGGTGGCGTATGGGTAATATTAATTTGACCTCATCAGTACAATGAGTATTGTAAAGAATGTGCTATGGCGTAACACTAATATATGAGCAGCAACATGTATGACGTTTCAGTGAAATGTCGCACTAAAAAATGCTTAGCATTCCTTTGTTAGGTGAGCAAATTTTTGTATACAGGTAAATTTAAAAAAAAAAAAACAATTAAAAAAATATTTGGACATTAAAATATCTGACACAGAGAGAGAAGCTCAAGAATGAAAGATACACCAGTGATGGAACTTACAAAAAGGACAGAAAAAAAGAGTATTAAACTGGTCGGCTCTTGTCCATGATATCGTGAGTTTGAGACCTGCTCTGACTACATTAATTTGCTTTCAACGGTGGTCAACTCGCTTAGTGACGGCGACATTATCGAGTATTCAGCAACAACAAATCTTCTCAAAATACTGCCCAGAACCGGTGTAAAACTGAAGGACCCAATCACTGAGTATAAAACTAAAAAGCCTACAGAACATTGGTTGTGAGAAGCTCTTCGCAAACCCTTCATGGGATGTAATGGGAAACCATATTTATATTTATATGACATGGTAATGATCGCCTTTGACGGTAACTACCGCTCCTGAGCCATTTTGGAGAACAAAGATTATATGTCCCATGCCAAAAACCGCAAAAAACACTCACTCGTTGTGGATACACTGGCTTCTACTCGATAACGTGTGAATCTCCCGAGCATAATTTTATTATCTAACGTAGCCCCCGAGGTAACAATGAGCTTCATCGGAAAATATGATTTTTCGATAAAAATTCCTATCTTCAGCCAATCGATTTAACGAAGCGAAAACGCATTGGATGGTCACGAAGATTCCGTTCTTGGACTAATTGGACTTTATAGCGAGGTGTTTATGCAAAATTCTGCGCACAGGAGTGAGAGAAATGTTTAACTGCAGCGAAAGGCGGCGAGTTGATGTTGCTGGCTGTTCGAGCACACTTTCAGCGACAGCGTTAAAATTTTCCACTGAACGCACTGGGCAAGTACGTGCGAGAGATTCTTTGTCCACTAAGTACGAGTTTTGAAAGGCATTTCAGTAAGAAGAAAATACCAACTGTAAGAGATAAACTTCATCTATCTTTGCTTTTAGACTGTAGTACTGGCGTATGATTAATATTAATTCATCTACATTTGAACTAATATGCGTTGATCACAACTGAATCGTAATTCCGACAAATTGAACGATGATTGTGACATACAATTTAAAGAAAAAACAACAAGCTGGATAGGTTCCGGGTTCCAAAACCCAAATCAAGCGTTTTGAATGTTATAGTGGTGAATATTTCAAAATGTAACAATGGAGTATGGTTCATATTAGCTTGATGTCAGGATTATTCGAGCATCACACAAAGTCTGAGTATTGGAAAGAATTGCAGTTATACATAATTAAGCAAAAGATATAACAGAAAAACTTGAGTCGTCTTTGACTATATTGGTGGCGTATGATTAATATTAATTCGTGTTTATTTTGCCTGCAGTCTGGGTAAAATTGAACGGTGATGGTGACATACGATACAATTGAAAGAAAGTGCCCGCGAATCAAGCTGGATAGGTTGATGATTATTCGAACATCACACATAGTTTGAGTATTGGAAAGAATTTCAGTTATACATAAGTATGCAAAATATATAGTTAACAGAAAAACTTGAGTCGTCTTTGACTGTAGTGGTGGCGTATAATTAATATTAATTCGCCTTTATTTTGCCCACATTCTGGGCAAAATTGAACAGTGATTGTGACATACATTTGAAAGAAAGTGGTCCCGAATCAAGCTGGACAGATTTTGGATTCCTGTACCCCAAATAAAATTCCTGAATGTTGTAGTAGCGAATTATTTCAAATTCAAGAGTTGGGCTAAGGATTATAATAGCTTGATGCCATGTTTTTATGCGGCTAACATAGCGGGAGGTTCAAATACAGGTCAAAAAAGCGCTGTCCCATAACATCCCATGAAGGGATTGAGGAGAGCTTCTCACAATCAGTGAGATGTGCGCTTTCTAGTTTTTACACTCAGTGATAGGGACTTCCAGTTTTACACCGGTTCCGAAAGGTATTTTAAGTAGCTTTTACAGGTATCCTGTGTAAATCGTACGTTCTTTTGCTACTGATAGATTTTTTCTGTTTGAAGTATTGATTATCAAGTATTACACTTCCACTGGCCAAACTCCAATCGAACATCGAATTTGGCCGAATAACATCTTGCATTTTCTTCTTGGCGGCTATGTCAACAAACAAAATTGCCGCATCTGGGTATCGGAAAACCTGCACATCATTTTCGAGAAGCCAACGGCATCATCCACAGAGAGCGACAGTTTGGTGTCGATTGTGGAGTGCTGGCATCATTGGCCCATGTCTTCGAAAATGTTGCCGCAAACTTCATGGCAGTCTATGGCAAACGCTAAAGAGCCATGATTACGGACTTTTTATAGTCTGAAATGGAAGATATGAACTTGGATAATCTTTGGTTTCAGCAGGATGGCGAACCATGTTATCAGCATGTGTGTGAAGATAAATTCGAATTTAACTAGCAAAGATACAAACCAATTATGTTAGCAGAGCTCTGTTATTCTATTAACAGAACTGTGTTCGACACCTAAATTGGGGGCGGTTATATAAAATACAGATTTTATCGAGATGTAACACACATTCATAACCAAAAGTTATATTTTATACTGCCAACATTTAGTAAATAATATGTCAGAACGTAAAATTTAGATATTCTATGCCAAATCATAATAATATGGCATTTTTGTAATAGAAGTTGTTGAAACAATTTGGAGCTTTTCCGGCTCATTAGAAAAAGACTAACCATTGGGACTAGTGTAAAATTAGAGCTATTGGCATCTATTTTCATTATTTAATACCCTTGTTTCCAAAAGTAACTTCTGAATACCAAATTCGTAGAACTTATGATATTTTCGAGTCGGACGCGCAATATGCGTCCATGGTGATAACCAGGAAAAAGTTTACCTATTGGGAATAGTGTCAAATTATAGCCTTGGCATATATTTTCATTATTTAATAGCCTCGTTTGCAACTCTACCTTCAGAATGCCAAATTCGTCCAAGAACTATGAAACTTTCGAGTCGGACGCTCAAGAAGCGTCCAAAGATTCCCGATTGGGACTACTGTCAAATTACAGCTATTGACATCAATTTTCATTATTTAATACCTTCGCTTCCAAAAGTACCTTAAGGACACCAAATTCGTCCAAGAACTTATGAAATTTTCGATTCGGATGCACAAGATGCGTCCATGGTGGTCACCAGGAAAAAGTTTACTGATTGGGACTAGTGTCAAATTACAGCTATTGGCATCTAGTTTCATTATTTAATAGCCTCGTTCCAAGAGTGCCTTCAGAATACCAAATTCGTCCAAGAACTTATGATATTTTCGAGTCGGACGCACAAGATGCGTCCATGGTGATCACCAGGAAAAAGTTTACCAACTGGGACTTGTGTGAAATTACATTTATTGGCATCTATTTTTATTATTTAATACCTTTGTTTCCAAAAGTACCTTCTGAATACCAAATTCGACCAAGAACTTATGAAATTTTCGATTCAGACGGACAAGATGCGTCCATGGTGGTCACCAGGAAAAAGTTTACCGATTGGGACTAGTGTCAAATTACATCTATTGGCATCTATTTTCATTACTTAATAGCCTCGTTTCCAAATCTACCTTCAGAATTCCAAATTCGTCCAAGAACTATGAATCTTTCGAGTCGGACGCTCAAGATGCGTCCAAAGTTTCCCGATTGGGACTACTGTCAAATTACAGCTATTGGCATTAATTTTCATTATTAAATACCCTCGTTTCCCAAATTACATTCAGGATACCAAATTCGTCCAAGAACTTATGAAATTTTCGAGTTGGAAGCACAAGATGCATACATGGTGGCAACCAGCAAAAAGTTTACTGATTGGGACTAGTGTCAAATTACAGCTATTGGCATCTATTTTCATTATTTAATACCATCGTTTCCAAAAGTACCTTCAGAATATCAAGTTCATCCAAGAACTTATGAAATTTTCGAGTCGGACGCACCAGCTGCGTCCATGGTGGTCACCAGGAAAAAGTTTACCGATTGCGACCAGTGTCAAATATCCTACAAAGTTCATTGTTGATCACTAAAAAAAGTTGTTTTTTTTCACTCAGTCTAAGCTGAAGGATATTTTTATACACCAAATTCACCAAAAAGAGGCAAAAATATAACTAGAACAAGATATTTCATATCCAAAAGTTTGTTTTGGTTAAATACTTTTGGATACTTAAACAAAAAGGCAACACGATGACATGTGATATTTAAGAATATACAAACTTCTAAGTGAGTTGGTGTAAGGAATCAAGAAATTTTAAATATTCGAATACCGTCTCACAACACCAACAAAAATTAGATGTATGTGTTCTTAACGTACTTATGAATGTCTATGTCTTTCGGCAATCCTCGCATATCCTTTGTTTTTGCATCAACGTTCTTTTGCAATTTCCGTTTCCGTCCGTTTGCCTTAAATTCTAATGTTGATTTTTGTTGAAAATTAAATAAACATAAGTTTATGTTAAGCGGTTATGCTGTCACTTCATAAGACATGAAGAGTGAAACCGCACAACACAAACGTTTATGCAAATCAGACAAACACACACCAATGCAGAATAAAACACAGACCCACGATCAAATAAAATACATGTTTATCTGAACATAAGTTAACACAAAAGAAATAACACATATGTATGTGTTCATTTTGGCCTTTTTGCTAAAGAAAGGATTTAACAAATTCATATACATGTCATGAATATAATAACACTTACATATGTTGTGATGTACATTTGACTTTGTTATACAAATATGAATAATTTAATAACATAAACGAAATCGTCTACAGAACATCTGTTGGTGCCTGTGAATACCACGCGAATGCCAAAAAATGTCATTATTTAGGAGAAACAATCAAGCTTAGGAATTCCAGCAATCGAAAAGACAAAAAAACTAAATTGTTATCAAAATCCTTGTCCGCACCTCTGACTACAGAAAACAATCGAAATTGATTTCTATTAACAAATTCGCGATCTTTTCAATTAAATATCAATTAAATTCTTGTTTCATTTTGCACTGATAAAGAAATTGATGTTATCAATTAAATACATTTTATAATATTAGTTGTGTAAAGTTCAAAGTCAAATGGTGGCGTATGGTTAATATTAGCTTGAACTCATGAGTGTTCGCGGAGAACAGTACCATGAGTATTATAAAGAATAACAGTAATAAACAATTACCTAGTACAAAAAATATGTTACCAGGGAAATGGCGCTCTAAAAAATGTTTAGGGTTCCTTTGTTGGAGGAGCGAATTTTTCTATATAAGTAACTTAAAGGAGCAATCAAAAAATATTTGTAAATTAAAATATGTGACACAAAGAGGGAAGCTCAAGAATGAAAGATACACCGATGATTGCATTTACAAAAAGGACAGAAAAAGAGTATTAAACTGGTTATAAAATATACCAATGAATAATATGATTAAAAATAACTTTGAATTGCTAAATATACCATATTAAAATTACTGTTTTATTTATGCGTATGATTGATTATTATTCTTTACGTATGATTGATTTTATTTCAAATACAAATAGTGGCGTAAGTAACTAAATTGTTAAGAAAATCCTTGTCACAGCTCTGAATACACAAAACAATCGAAATTGATTTCTATTAACAAATTCGCGTTCTAAATTAAATTCTTGTTTCATTTTTCACTGATAAAGAAATTGATGATATCAATTAAATAAATCGTAAGATATTAGTTGCGTAATATTCAATATATAAAATATTATTTTAAACAAATAATTAATTGATTCATGAGGGATAAATCAAACAAATATATTTGTCGATCCAAATAAACATTAAAGCCCAATTTCACCAAACAAAGTTAAAGCTAAATGACAGCTAAAAAATTGAATTCCATACAAACTGACGGCTAAACCTGTTCATTAGCTCTAACTGAAAGGTACCTGGAATTGGTGAAATCGATCGTTAGTAAATACACATTTAATGGTTTACTTGAAAAAATTAAACAAATACGAGTACACAAATATTCCAATTAATTTTGACATATAATTCAATTTCAACAATGAAAAAATTAATCGCATTTAAGAAAAATCAAATACAATATGTTTCAAAAATTGCTAAAATTTTTCAAATAAAAAATCGCTAAAACATGGGGAATGAGTTGGCGGCCTTTACAGATTATCCACAGCGATGAGTAATGGATTACCCTGGAAATGGGTTACACTCTCAAAGGGTAACCAATCCCTATTTATAATCAAAAATATGAAAAAATTTTAAAATTCCAAATTCTCGGAAACGGAGTGTCCAATCGAAAAACATCTAATGTTTGGGGTTTTAAAGGCTTTTCACAGATTGGTCCAATTCGTATGGAAGAACTTAAGAAAAAAGCCTAAAACGCTAGAGTAAAAAAATGTATAAAAAACTCATATGAGGTGTCAGTGGACACCCGGTTGGAACGAAGTTCCTTTCCCAATATATTATGACCTATTTAGTTCCAACACGCCTAAGGCCTCCGTTGAAAAATAACATAATTTAAATGCATCTTTAAGAAAAGATACTTTTTGTAAAATGTTAAACTTTTTCAAGAATTTCTTTTTTATAGAATGTATTTTTTTTAAGAAAAGTATATTTCTAGGTACTTTTTGTATTTTATATTACCGTTTATATTATGTATTATATTACCCCGAAAAGGTCAATTTTTAAAGAGGAGGTACTTCTTTTATTAAAAGCTAATGTTTTTTTAAGAAAAGGTACAATTTTTAAGAAGAAGTACTTTCTGTATCAAAAAGCCGTAAGAGTATGAATTTTTTTTACAAAGAAGTACCTTTTTTAAGAACAGGTACTTTTTAACAAAAGGCAAGATTCTTTTAGCAAAAGGTAATTTTTTTAAGAAAATGTACTCATTTTCAGAAAGGCTACTTATCTCAAGAAAAGGAAAGAAAGAAAAGGTATTATTTTATTTTTAAGAAAAGGTACTTTTAAGAACAGGAATTTTTGTAAGAAAAGGTACTTTTTTAAGAGAAGGTATTTTTTTTGCAGAAGAGGTTTGTTTTTAAGAAATGGGAATTTTTGTTTAGAATTGGTCCTTTTTTCAAATGTACTTCTTTAAGATAAGGTATTTTTTTTAAAAAAAGCTACTTTGGTTAAAAATATCAATAGGTATTGTTTTTGAGAAAAATTTTTTTTTTTAAGAAGACACTTATTTAAGAAAATTTTCTTTTTTGAAATTCTTTCATTTGGCTTTTCTAAATTTACTTTTTATTGGGTTCAAAACTACAATATAAATATACTAAATAGTGGTTACAGGGTAGGTATTTTACAGATATTATTTTTAAGAGAAGGTATTCTTTTTGAAGGAAGGAAATGGCAATTTTTTTTAAATTGTTCTTTCTTTCAAGTACAGGTATAATTTAAAGACTAGGTACTTATCTCAATAAAAGTTATTTTGTTTCACAAAAAAGGTACTCTTTAAAGAAAAGGTAGTTTTTTAAGAAAATGCAATTTGTTGTAAGAAAATGTACCTTTTAAAGAAAAAGTACTTATTTAAAAAAAAAATTAAGAAAAAGTACTTTTTTTAAGAAAAGGTACTTTCTGTAAGAAAAGTTAATTTTTTTAAGCAAAGGTACTTGTTTAAGATACGGTATTTTTTTTTTAAGAAATGGTACTTTGTATTTTTTTGAGAAAATTAAAATTTTTTACGAAAAAACACTTATTTAATAAAATTTTATTTTTTTGAACTTCTTCCACTTTGGCTTTTATAAATTTACTTTTTATTGGGTTCAAAACTACAATATAAATATACTAAATAGTGGTTACAGGGTAGGTATTTTACAGGTATTTTTTTAAGAGAAGGTATCTTTTTGAAGGAAGGAAATGACATTTTGATTTAAATTGTTCTTTCTTTCAAGTATAGGTATAATTTAAAGAGTAGGTACTTATCTCAAGAAAAGTTATTTTGTTTCACAAAAAATTTAGTCTTTAAAGAAAAGGTAGTTTTTTAAGAAACGGCAATTTGTTGTAAGAAAATGTACCTTTTAAAGAAAAAGTACTTATTTAAAAAAAGAAGCTTTTTGAAGAAACGGTATTTTTTTTTAAATGTACTTTAAAAAAAATACTTTTTTTAAGCAAAGGTACTTCTTTAAGATAAGGCATTTTTTTAAAGAAAAGGTACTTTGTTTCAGACTATGAATAGGTAATTTTTTTGAGAAATTTTACTTTTTTTAAAAAAAGGCACTTATGTATTTAAGGAAATGTTATTTTTTACACTTTTTTCACTTTGGCTTTTCTAAATTTACATTTCATTTCGTTCAAAACTACAATATAAATATTGGTGGTTACTGGCTCCACCTAGAAAACTTCCCATTAATCGAGAAATTTACCAACATATGTCAGATATCTAGTTAGTCTAGACACAAACCAAAGCAAAAATAAACAATATAGTTGATAATAGTGGGATGTAGCATAATAGTGTTAAAAAAAAGTTGTTTAATTTTTTTCATTTACTCCCTAGGAGGCTTTAACCAATGGGTGTCTGTATTACGGCATCACTTTAAAAAAAGTGTATATAACTAAAACTTTTTCAAATAAAAAATCCCTAAAACGCACATATGTCAATAACTCGTAAACTGCACGTTCAATCGAAAAAATAACTACTTTTTGCTGGTTTCTATGGTGTTTCCCAACAGTGGTCCAGTTGGTACGAAAGATTTTTTTCCCAAAAATTGCCAAAATTAAAAAATCGGTAAAATAACTTTTTTCATTGGTAGAAATTGTACGTCAGAATGTTATTTCCAAAAAATAACAAACATGAAAATCGTTATAATAAAAATATGTCTGTAAAGCGCTGCGATGCGTCCAATCGCAAAATATGGCATATTGTTTCAAATCGATAAAGACATATTTTTATATTGTTGCTTTTTCTTATTATGACATTGTCACTTGTCACTAATTTTACCAAATGACAAATGCGGTCCTGAATCTTTCTGTTGCGTTTAGGAGCAGTCGAAGTTTAAATATTTTCTTCGGTTTTATTCTCTGAATCGTCATAGTATGACTTACATTAAACTGTTTGCCAACGTTCCGAAGACAATTAAAATAAAAAATAAATGGTTTCCCATTAAGAAATGGGGGAGAGCTTCTCACAACCAGTGAGCTGTGCGGTTTCTAGTTTATTCTCACTAATTGGGACCTACAGTTTTACCCCGGTTCCGAACGGTATTTTAAGAAGCTTTTTCATTGCTAAATACTCGATAGTGTCGCTGAAATAAATTTAAGGTGATTAGAGCAGGTATCGATCCCAGGATCTCATGTACAAGTGGATTTATGAAATCATAATTCTATGATTTCAACTAGTTTAGATGCTTCCATTTTTGATCAGCACGTGGGCAATAATGATGAAAACCAGAACGGTAACTTTATGAGCTACGTGTTGATTGCATTTGAGTTTCTTGATCTTTAAAGAGTTGAGGAGAGTGCAATATTGTAACATTGAAGAGAGTGCGTAATTGTAACACTGTGCTTTGTTCATATATTACACTCTTTTAAACACATGTTATGTGTAGAATTTTTGTATTTTAATGTGTTTATTATGAAAAAGACGATATCATATCAAAAGAATGCTTTAGTGCTAAGGTTGAACGCTGCAAAACATAAAAGTTTAAACTTCCATTATGGCAAACCTGTTACACTTTTGCTCGTCACTGTATATACAGTGTGTGCTAGAGCAGTTTACATATTAACACGAGTCACATAAAAAAGCTCAAAACTTTGTGATAAGGGGCCGAGAAGATATATTCATAATCAGTAAGTAACGCACCTTTTATATTTTCCTACTAAGTGTTTGTGACCCAAATATATCTGTGTTTGTGATATAAATACAGCCGTGTTTGTTGCACTGTTTATGCTCTCCAGAGAGCAAGAGTATAAAAGAGGGGCAACGAGTGTGTATATCTTGTGAGTGTGAATCTGTATTTTTGCATTATTCTCTCAGTGAGTGTAAGTTGCAGATGAAGTCAGTGTTTCTTATTTTGGCTGATGTATTGCGTTTTAATTTCATGTATTCAGTCGTCAATGGTTCATCGGAGAGAGGATATCAAAAGATCAGTGTAATAAGAATAAAAAAATGCATATATGTTTGTGTGCTACCAAAGTGAGAAACGATTTTGAGGAAATAAAGTGGAGAGGACACCAACGTGAATCCCTTTTTCTTGGAGAATCAAATTGAAGATTTTTAATATGTTAATACAGTAATATCGAAATTTGCCATTGATTTATTATTTGGTACCACAAACGTTTCATTACTTCCATGTTCCTGTCAAATATATTCGTTCTTGTCAAAATACAATATTGTGCCATTGAAACGTTGAGATGAATTGAAATCCTTAACACATATACTATGCATTGTGTTTTAGATTTAATTAAATTTCCAGTTTAAATCTTAAACCATTTTCCTTTGAAAAGTTTATATCATATTTGCATTTATATTGAAAATTTTTGAAACTGTAGTATATAAATATTCTAAACACAATTTCGCACATAAGAGTATAAATATATTTATTATTGCTTGGTGAACCTCTACCATGTGGAGAAGAACCACAACCAGTAAAATAATAACATCAATTACAGTGGCTTACAAGTAACAGAAATAGGCAAATATATTACGGAATGTAAGCGGCGGAGTCAATCATGAAATAACCAATTATGTTCATACTTTATAACAGCTTGTTCTTTGATCTCGAACGAAAGCTTTCGCTCCTGTTCTAGATAAAAGAAAGTTGATTTGGGTTCCACAATCTTCTCATTTCAAGTCGAATGATAACAGAAAATTGTTCAAAACGTTTCAGTGCAAATTTTGGTTCCTCTATTTCGAATTTGCTGTCATTTGGGAACAAGCATAGAGTCAGACGAAGGAAAATTTCGACTTAGAAGACCCAATCTGACTCGAACAGTGAGAGACATTCGCGGCATTTACATTTTTTTCATTAACCGGAGAGAATATGATCTCTTAGGCTAAAGGAAAATACAACTGTAAAAATAACGAGGATCTAAGACAACTTAATTCGAGACTGATTTTCGTTCGGTTAGATTTTCGTTTTCGTGGCCGTCGTGGTGCAATGGTTAGTGTGCGCGGCTCTTGTACATGAGATCCTGGGTTCGAACCCGGCTCTGACCACCTTCAAATTTTCTTTCGGCGGCGGTCACCTCGCATAGTGACGGCGACACTATCGAGTATCTAGCCATGAAAAAGCTTCTCAAAATACCGTTCGGAATCGGTGTAAAACTGTAGGTCCCAATCAGTGAGTGAAAACTGGAAAGCGCACAGCTCAGTGATTGTGAGAAGTTCTCCCCAGTCCCTTTATGGGATGTAATGGGAAACTATTTATTTTTTTTATTTTATTTAGATTTTCGTTCGAGATCACGGAACAGGCCATAAATCTCTAAATTCAAAAGCGACTGCTACAATACTGACTAAATAAAATTGTCCGCTTACCATCATTTTACGCAGAGAGGCGATATTCATTGGAGGACCCCAATAATAACTATGGTAATATTAAAATTTCAAACATAATGTTTTTGGGCGGAAAACAATCAACTATTCAAAAGCATTACAATATTTTCCGGTGAATCGTAATATGCTACTGGCATGCAAACAATATAATTTTCGAACTCATTTATTTGTCAGTGGATACATTATAATTCGCGTAGAAAATTATATGTTTGCCTGTAACAAACTAGTTGCTTGAATACAAATATATTGCATTTGCTGCTAGATAAATTTTACTTCGAGTCAAGATAATTATATTCGGGGTAATCTAATAATATCAATCGAAGCAAACGTATTGCATTTTTTTCCAATTAATTATTTTACTTAATTTCTCAATGTTCATATTTTATTATTATGATGTTCATATTCCAATTACCATAAAATATTATATGATAATATTATATAATATGGTTGTATGCGAAATAGTTCTATCTTTTGTAACAACTTTAAAACCACAGTATTTATGCAGAAAAAATCTGGCTCACAGGCTGCCATATATAGCTAACACATAAAATTAATATAACAATATGATAAATAATTTATAAGAGACGTGACGTTACATCAGGGAACATTGAATAAATTAAACGAAAATACAAACTCCGCTGTAATATATGCAAAGCTTTACATTTATTCTAAAAACAACTAAAAGTATGCAATATATGTTTACATACTTAAAGTAGCACATACATCAAGACAACTGAGGGGATGATAATAAATTTTTGGTTTTATAAACTTGCTCAAAGGAGCACCTATCCGAGACCTCAGGTATCTTTTGCTGAAAATGTTATGTCAATTGATCCACGTGTATGTGGACACGATTACTTTTGTAAAACACTACTGAACGTAATAAAATTACGCCTTAGGCTGAGCTTTTTTAAACGCCAGTCACCCAGTAGTAAATAATGATTTTGCCACGCCTACACACAAATGTTGTGTGGCCGGCAAATTTACAAAATCACGGTAACAACATGATAAATAATTTTTAAACGACGTGACCTCTTAACACGGCACAGTGAATACTATAAGCGAAAGAAGAAACTCCGCTGAAAAGTAGGCAAAGCTTTACGCCAACACGAAAAACAGCTAAAAGTATGCAATACATATTTACATTATAATACAGTAAATATAGCATGACAGTTGAGGAGTTGAAAAGATACTGTCTATTTTGACCGTTTAAGTTTTACCAAGTGAATCGTTTCTTATCTGAGTAATTCATTTGCCTATTTGAACTGACTGATATCCAAGGAGGTATTAAGATATTTACTGCCATAGGTATTAGTGGTGTGAGAGGGCATTTGAACATCATTGACGATGCCCCTTCTCAGGGAATGTTTAAACCTCTATCGCCTATCCCAAAAAAATAATATGAACATGACGACACATTCCGAATCAAAATTGCAGAGACACAAACCACTAGAATTGATGAGGTCTGTAATGGAGTTAACATAACTCTGTTATCATGTTGCAAAAATTGTGTTTTTAATGAAATTTTATTCGCAGCTGATCCTTTAGAAACCAAAGTTATAACTCAAACAGGACCAAAAAACCACTTTCAAAAGATATTCACCTTGTTAGCACATGTGGTACCGTTTCCGCACAGTGAGCCAAAGCAAATTTAGTATGTGAAAATCTAAATCGATCTACTTCAGAAAACAAGACATTCTTCCGCGTTCCTACGTACATCATTAGAAAGTTCTTTGCAAACACTTTCATAATATAAAATCAAAATGTGAAAAATAAATTTGGAAGAAAAAATAATATTCTTATATGGTTTCAGATTCGACCAAGTAGTTTCGCCCATTGTGCAAAAACAAGAAATTTTTCTCAAAAACTTTCACAATCGGAAATGAAAATGTGCAACATAAGTTCGGAAGTAACCAAATACCCTCATTTGGTTTCAGACCTACACTAACATTTTGGCCCATTGTGGAACCCTTACGTGTTCTCATATACGTCAATGTACAGGTTTTGAGGAAACACATACAGACTTTGACCTAAACAAACCGGTTGACCGGTTTCAATACCAATATCACTTCTCCGGTTATTATTCACAGTTATTTTTCTAATAACAGAAAACCAGGACTTTCCACTCCCGTATAATGCTCAAAAATCAAACTTTTAAAAACTTCCTTTTTTCAAAATAATTCAGCTCAGTTCAAGCCAAGTCAATTGAATTCAATTGAATTGAATTGAATTGAATTTAATTTAATTGAATTGAATTGAATTGAATTGAATTGAATTGAATTGAATTGAATTGAATTGAATTGAATTGAATTGAATTGAATTGAATTGTATTGAATTGAATTGAATTGAATTGAATTGAATTGAATTGAATTGAATTGAATTGAATTGAATTGAATTGTATTGTATTGAATTGAATTGAATTGAATTGAATTGAATTGAATTGAAATGAAATGAATTGAATTGAATTGAATTGAATTGAATTGAATTGAATTGAATTGAATTGAATTGAATTGAATTGAATTGAATTGAATTGAATTGAATTGAATTGAATTGAATTGAATTGAATTGAATTGAATTGAATTGAATTGAATTGAATTGAATTGAATTGAATTGAATTGAATTGAATTGAATTGAATTGAATTGAATTGAATTGAATTGAATTGAATTGAATTGAATTGAATTGAATTGAATTGAATTGAATTGAATTGAATTGAATTGAATTGAATTGAATTGAATTTAATTGAGTTGAATTGAATTGAATTGAATTGAATTGAATTGAATTGAATTGAATTGAATTGAATTGAATTGAATTGAATTGAATTGAATTGAATTGAATTGAATTGAATTGAATTGAATTGAATTGAATTGAATTGAATTGAATTGAGTTGACTGCATTGAATTGAATTGAATTGAATTGAATTGAATTGAATTGAATTGAATTGAATTGAATTGAATTGAATTGAATTGAATTGAATTGAATTGAATTGAATTGAATTGAATTGAATTGAATTGAATTGAATTGAATTGAATTGAATTGAATTGAACTGAATTGAATTGAATTGTATTGAATTGAATGGAATTGAATTGTATTGAATTGAATTGAATTGAATTTAATTGGAATGAATTCAATTGAATTGATTTAAACCGAAATGAATTGAATTGAATTTAATTCAATTGAATTGATGTGAACTAAATTAAATTTAATTAAATTACATTAAATTAAATTAAATTCAATTCAATTCAATTCATTCCAATTCAACTCAATTAGACTCAATTCATTTCAATTCATTTCTATTCAATTCAATTCAACTCAAATCAATTCGGCTTAATTCAATTCATTCCAATTAATTTCAATTCAATTCAATTCAATTCAATTCAATTCAATTCAATTCAATTCAATTCAGTTCAATTCAATTGAATTCAATTCAATTCAATTAAATTCAGTTCAACTCAATTCAATTAATTTCAATTCAATTCTATTCAATTCAATTCAATTCAATTCAATTCAATTCAATTCAATTCAATTCAATTCAATTCAATTCAATTCAATTCAATTCAATTCAATTCAATTCAATTCAATTCAATTCAATTCAATTCAATTCAATTCAATTCAATTCAATTCAATTCAATTCAATTCAATTCAATTCAATTCAATTCAATTCAATTCAATTCAATTCAATTCAATTCAATTCAATTCAATTCAATTCAATTCAATTCAATTCAATTCAATTCAATTCAATTCAATTCAATTCAATTCAATTCAATTCAATTCAACTCAATTCAATTCAATTCAATTCAATTCAATTCAATTCAATTCAATTCAATTCAATTTAATTCAATTCAATTCAATTCAATTCAATTCAATTCAATTCAATTCAATTCAATTCAATTCAATTCAATTCAATTCAATTCAATTCAAATCAATTCAATTCAATTCAATTCAATTAAATTAAATTAAATTAAATTAAATTAAATTAAATTAAATTAAATTAAATTAAATTAAATTAAATTAAATTAAATTAAATTAAATTAAATTAAATTCAATTCAATTCAATTCAATTCAATTCAATTCAATTCAACTCAGTGCAGTTCCATTCAATTCATTTCAGTTTAAGCCAATTCAATTCAGTTTCGAAGCAAAGTAAAAATATATTATTTTATATTGATTTTGTATTAATGTTTGCGAAACGGAAATCCGGTTTTCGAAATCACAATTTTTCGAATAAACCAAATCCGGTGATTAAATAACGGAGGTTTTCCGAGCGGTCTAGATTGAAATCAAAATATGCACTACGAAGTGTATTTGATTTAATGAACCAATTAGTTTGGGTTCGGTTTGAATCGCTTATGTGACATACAAACTGGTCGAAGAATATTGATTAGCAAAAGGTGATTTGTATAAATTTTAATAAAACAAATGACACAAAGAAGAAGACAGTAAGGGGTGATGCCAAAATTGGCAACGACAAGGGTGACATTATTTCTTACAAAAGAAATATTTATAAAAAAGTTTTAAAGCAAAATAAATTAAAAATTTGACATGGATCACTACAATTTGATAATACAACATATTGTGAAGAATGAGCGTAGTTATTAAACAGCAACGCCCACCTACAAAATTTATACATTTTGTGAATATTTTGAAAACGAATGGAATTAACAGAAACATTGGTATGTGATGTGACAATTTTTTGTTGTGGAGCGTTAACGAGACCCATTTGTTCAAAACGAATATATTCTCTGTGATGAATAACTCTGAGCCGGTCAGCTACTAGTTCAGGATATTAGGTAAAGCCATATACTTCAGTACCTCCAGAAAGTATGCTATAAATAGCGATGGATTTGTCATACTCTATCCTCACTTTTGTGTTGCTATTGAACTTTGTCTCCAGTTAATGAATTTACCCAATTTAATGCAGGTGGTAAGATTCGACGTGGTTGAAATCGATCCTATCACAATTTGTACCCATCTATCTCTTTTATTTTGCGAGCTTTAAGCTGTTGTGTGTACGTCTCTTTAATACAGATTTGAGACCTTCGAAAAAGATGGGCTTTGCCATTTATTATTTACATTTGAGATGTAGTGACATCTTTCTACTTCGTCCTCAACTTGATGTAACCCAAATAATACACTTAATCAAAAACTTCTCTCATTTGCTTCTGCCAGAGGGGAAGAGGAAATAAAGAACTAATAAATGAGAAATTTTCCGATTTTCCCTTTCATGAACTCTTCTGTTAATCAATTGTCAATGTTGACATTTTGTTTGCGACTGACAGCCCAACGCATTTAAATATTTACTTATGCGAAATGCTGCTATCACTGATGGGTGAAAACGTATGTCCTTCAAACACGAGATGTGTCTGTGTGTCCCTTAACCACTAACCACGGAAGCAGCAACAGCAACAATGACAGCGTTGATGGTTGATAACATAAAAATAAATATTTATTTTGTTGTGGCATCAAATTTGAATGGCTTTTGATAACCATGCAACCAATCAGCCATACAATTACACACAGTAGTAGGTGGTACTCGATTCCGAGTGGCAGAAATTACATTCATTATTCATGATAAACTCGTAAAAAAATAGGCATTTGCCGGAAAGAAAGTTGTTCTGTGCAACATTCGATAGTCATGACAGAGTGAAACATAATCATTAACATTTCCATTGGCGCTTTGATGATGAAGATGTTGATGTTGATGCTGATGTTGCTGTCGTTTTTTGCGTGGCTGACTGTTTTGACATTCGACTATTTAATGCGCTAGACGCACAGAATGACAAGCAACCAAGCGCCTGGCTGTATCTAAGACACCTCAGCCCAGGCGCTTGATGGAAATGTCAATTGTTTGAAATATTTAAAACATTTCCACCACTTTCCGTTACCTGTTCAATGCGATTTGCGTGAAAGGCAAACTTGATGGTAGCACGTAAAATCGCTTACAATAGAATGTTAGAGATTTTTTCTCATTGTCACCTTGCTGACAAATTAAAGATTTTGTTACTAAATGTCATTGGGTCTGCAGGACAAATAAACTCATGCAAAATAATTCATAGAACTTGCCAGGAAATCAATGCAGGTATCAGTTCTGATAAAATGCTAGGAAATACAAAGTAGTGAACAAGTAGACACCTTAGATTTTAAAGGCTGTTTCCCGAGGAATGTGTATAAACACAATAAGGGCGATGACGTAACATTTCTTGATTAGATTGATTTTTCAAGCTGCGACACAGAATACTTCAAATTTTTTCTTTAAGAAGAATGATTTGAAATTTTGAAAATGTGATTAAAACTGAAAATTTGGCTGTCTGTTTTCTCAAAACAAATTTGATCGAATCGGCATAAATAATACGAATACTATACGAATAGGTCAAATGATTTATTTATTTAGAGTAGTTAATAATTCTTCATGTGGTCCTTTAATAAATTTGCAAAAGATTTTCCACCTTTGTCCCTACTTATTAACGTTTTAGTTTTGGCCGATTCGTTCGTTCGCTCAATTTTATTTTATGAAAACGGGCAGTAACTTTTTTCTTCACAAGTTCGTCAAAATGATCTCATAAGTGAGGTTCTTTCGAGTTGATTCAACTTAATAGATCCCTTATTCCAACAATTCCTTTGACTGAATAGATGTACATGCTTGAAAAAACGGTCTCTGTAATATATTCTCCCAAACATATTCTGCAGGAACCATGCATATGTTTGGAACACACTTCAAACATTTATATGTTTGCAAATCCCAAACTCTGGTGTATTTAAATGCAAACATTAGCACGTTTACTGACAAATATGTATGATTTTACGTGGAAACAAATGCGTGCTTCATCCCAAACATTTATATACTTACGTTAAAGCATTCGCGTGTTTCCCCCAAACCTCCATATACTTACGTGCAAACATATACGTATTTTCTCCCAAACATAATAATATTTAGAAACGAATTATTCTTTCTTTCTTTAATTATTATAATTAATTTTATCAATATATATCCATATTTACTTGCATTGAATGCATTACTATTTTTATGAAATGAGAATCTGCTGCTCTTTTGCTTCTCCTTTCTTTGTTGTCTCTCATGTTTTTAGTTTTCAGAAGGTTTCAACTATGCCTTGGTTATCACTTTGCGTTGGTATACACACAATACACACAATACACACAATACACTTTTATACAAATCTAGTTCATGAAGCCAAGCGTGTAGTAATTACTTGTGTTTGTTTTATTATATTTTACAAATGATCCGCCTTTCCGATTTTTTCAGTAGAGGCTCGGATAGAAAAAGGGATTCACGTTGTTGCCCTTTCCACTTTCTTTCCTCAAAATCGTTTCTCACTTTGGTAGCACACATAAATATATGCGAAACACATACACAAAAAACAAAGCAACATCGCAGACTATTTAACCGTCCGAGCGTTTGTTCATTCTTCGGCTGTATTTGTATCACAAACACAGATATATTTGGCTCGCAAACAAAAAAAAACACAGGTAATTAATACACACATGTCTTGCATGAACTAGATTTATATATAAGTACATTGTTTGTGTATCAACGCATAGAGATAACCAAGGCATAGTTGAAACCTTCTGAAAACAAAAACGTGAGAGACAACAATAAAAAAGAGAAACAAAAGAGCAGAAGATTCCCATTTCATAACAAAAGTAATGCACTCAATGCAAGTAAATGTAAAAAGGGTAATTTTAAATATTTTGATTTTTTGTATTAATTATTTATAAATGTGGATATATATTGATAAAATTAATTATAATAAATAAATAAAGAATAATTCGTTTCTAAATATTATTATGTTTGGGAGGAAATAGGCATATGTTTCCACAGAAGTATATGGAGGTTTGGGAAAACACGCGAATGCTTCCACGTAAGTATATGGATGTTTGGTATGAAGCACGTATATATTTCCACGTAAAAACATACATATTTGTCAGTAAACATGCAAATGTTTGCATTTAAATACACCTGAGTTTGGGACTTGCAAACAGGTTCCTGCAAAATATGTTTGGGAGAATATGTTACAGAGGTCTTTTTTTCAGCGTGTAGGGTGTGGGAGGCTATTCATTGTAGGTCTTATCAGGCGGAAATTTTTGATATTAGGGAAGAGACGGGTTGCCACAGGTATATCTTCTCAAACAATCATGTCTTCTCTAACAATCATGTGGCTATGAAGCCCTAAAATCCTCCGAAAATCAATTAAAAAAATGGATCAGCGATACGATATGAGTATTCACCTTATATAGGGGTCAGAGCTCAGGGAAATTCATGGCAGCTGCATAACCAATGTAATGGAAAGACTGGAGACTACGTTACAAGTTTCACTGTAATTGCAAAGTGTTGGCAAGCCTCTAGTGAGGTGTAAGAATATCCTGAGTGAAAGTTCTTTAAAATAATGGATAAAAGGTGGAAGAGAATACAGCCGCTTTTACAATTGTAATTCAGAAAACATCAAATGAAATTCGGAATTTCCAATTGAAATTCAGAAAACACCAAATAAAATTAATAATTTCTATTTAAAAATCAGAAAATAGCAATAGAAATTCAGAAAACATCCATTGAAATTCAGTAAACTCAAATTGAAATTCAGAAACTATCAATTGAGATTCGAAACAAATCATTTGAAATTCGGAAAATATCAATTGTAATTCAAAAAACTCCATTGGAATTCAGTCTACTCAAATCGAAACTCAGAAAATATCAATTAAAATTCTGAAAATAATCATTTGGGATTCAGAAAACATCAATGGAAATTCGGAATTTCCAATTGAATTTAAGAAACGATCGGACGAAATTCAGAATTTCCAATGGAAATTCAGAGAATACCAATTGATATTTATAATTTACATTTAAAAATCAGAAAATGGCAATAGAAATTCAGAAAAATCCATTGAAATTCTGTATACTCAAATTGAAACTTAGGAAATGTCAATTGAAATTCAGAACCAAATCATTTGAAATTCAGAAACTATCGGTTGAAAATCACTCAAATTTCAATTTAAGTTTCAACTCGTTATTTTCATTTGTTTGAATTTCAATTGATATTTCCTGAATACAATTTGATGTTGTCGGAAATTCAGTTGATGTTTGGTTTCTCATTACATCCCATGAAGGAATTGGGGAGAGCTTCTCACAACCAGTGAGTTGTGCGCTTTTGTACTCAATGATTGGGACCAACAGTTTTACACCGGTTCCGAACGGTATTTTGAGAAGCTTTTTCATGGCTAAGTACTCGATAGTGTCGCCGTCACTAAGCGAGGTGACCATCGTCGAAAGAAATTTTAAGGTGGTCGGAGCAGGGATCGAACCCAGGATCTCCTGTACAAGAGGCGCGCGCACTAACCATTGCACCATCGATGGTTTACTGAATTTTAATTTCCGTTTTCTGAATTGTAATTCTCAATTTCAGGATTTCAATTGATGTTTTCTGAACTGGAATTGATGTTTTCTGAATTTTAGTTAATATTTCTTGCTCTTCACTAGATTCTTTCTGATTTATGGAATTTCGGAATTTTTATTGATATTTCGGAATTTTATTGGAATTTCGGAATTTGAATCAGAAGTTCTTACACAAAATTGAATTTCCTGATAACAAATTATATTTTCAGAATTACAGTTAGAAAAGATGTAGGGACTTTGCTATAGGTTCTTGACGAAATGGAAAGTGTTGGCAAGCCTCGAGAGACGTATAAGCATATCCTGCTGAAATCTCCTATGTGATAATGCTTGCAAAGTGCACGAGAAGCACTGGTTGTGCATGCTCAAGACAAATCTGATCCAATTTGGATTGGAACAGATGTATAATTTCTGTCTCTATCTAGGCACAAGGTCTCTATGCTTGTGGCAGTCGTAACAGAAGTCGTATAATGTTGCATTAATGTTTTCGTTCGGAGGTTTACTGCTACCTGAAACATTTGTATTTTTCTTGTTTGGATTCAGCCACAAAGATCTTGCTGAAAATATAGTGCGCTTGTGTCCAAACACATTGTGTTTGCTGTGTAATATTACATGTTTGGGACACAATGTTATAATACATGTGTTTGTGACTCAAACAAAGCTGCGGTTGTGATACACCTGTGTTTGGTGCACTGTATACTTAATTTATTTTTGCCGCTATGATCTGTCGAGAGCAAAATAATAAAAGATGGACAAAGAGAGATTGGCCTCAGTCTAAGTTGATTATAAATTATTCTTTGTCAGTGATTTATAAATATTCAGAAAATCCGAATGTAAGTGAATCGAGTGTTTCTAATATTGACTGATCTGATGCGTTTAAGCATCATGCATTCAGTCGCCAGTAGTTCGTTTGGGAGGAAACATACGAATGCTTCGACGTAAGTATATGGATGTTTGGGGTGCACCACGCATATGGTTCCACGTAAAAGTATACCTCTTTGCTTGTTGGGTTCAGTGTATGGGGCAGTTCATTTCGAAATTGAGGTCAAGTGTGTAAAATGTGGGATGGTGGATTAGATCTGTATATTGGATCTAGTGGATTGGATCTGTAAATACGGCTTTTTTTTATCGTGATTGATGATTGATAAAGGGCGATAAATAGCGCCCATTGTCAAACATTGCAACAAAAATTTCGAACAAACAACAAGGATTTTTTCTTAAATATTTTCAAATGCCGTGATTCTCTTGACAGTTTTACAAAAGGACATCAAGGCAAAATCATAAAAATCCGTGAGCAAGCAACAATATTTTATTTTTAAATTCTTATTTTTATGATTGAATTTCAACTTTCAACTTTTTTTTATTTTTTTCTAATTTTTTTCTAATTAGTTTTATCTTTTAATTTTTACTATTTTGATACAGTCCCGAGTAGGACTTGAACTTATATTGCCAGAACATCGGTTCGAAGTTTTTGAAACTTAATTTTTTATATTCTGGGCTACTGGCCGCCTGATCAAATGTGACAATTAGGTTTTTTTCGTTTGTCACTGCCAACATTTGTTCGTTCTTCTTTACATGTTCTGGTACTGGATTTAAGCACATCTCCATCTCCAACAAATTATTCCAAACTCAAATCTTTGTAATTTTATATCCGAGTAAAATAGATCCCAAAATGTGTGTTTGGAAAATATTTATATTTTGTTGTCGGGCTTAATTTCAGTTGGAGTTAAATCCTTACGCCTGTGTAATTTACTAAAGTTGAAGGACGTAAAGCATTCATAAGTTATAATGGTTTTCCGTAAGAAAATTAAAATAGATAATGGAAATTAATTTACAGATACACTTTGGCATAAGAAAGGATGTTCTGCGACAAAAATTATATTTCATACAACACTAGTGATCCTTAATTTTCTTGTATTTGATATTTCTACTAAAGCTATCTCCATTTAAGCAACCAACAAATCTCCTGTTATCCCCAACATAGGAAAGCAATCATTTAACCATAAAATATTATATATCCTTTCGACTGCATAGAAATCCTGTACGTAGGATAACTGAATAATGTTTGATATTGCAACGAGGTGGTTTCTTTGCTTGCACGTTACCTACATAACATGAGAAGGTATAATAAATAATCCCTGGCAATAGTCTCTCTGAACAGGATGTACTTACAGTATAAGGATTCCCTTTATATCATCTTACCCCGGTACTAACAAACAGTAACGAAGGGTAAAGTAAACAATCCCTCGTATAAATGATTTACCTGGAATAAAAGAATGAAGTGTCGAAAAAGGATTTGAAGATAAGATAAATTGATTGACTTTCAACATCTAGGGAAATACTGTATCCAGTTAAAAGCATTTGAAAGATGAAACTTTAACGAATTGATTGAGTTCAGTTGTGGAATAAATCCTAAAGCGTGATTAACGTTCGAAGAGCTTATAAATTAATTACGTTTTAAAGCGATATAATTAGTATTGGTAGAGATTAATTAACGGTTAATTATTCTACAGATTTGTAACGAGAAGACTCTGGTGTATGTATAAACGTTAGTTTTAATATGATATAGAAATCGTTGCACAAATACTATCCAGAGTGGGTTTGGAAGGTACATGCCATAAAAATGGATTGAAATTTCCCAGTACCTAGAGTTCTCTAGAACCAAAAACAAAATGAACAAGAGCCAGATGAAACCATCAGGTGAGCAACTAATTCCTAAGCAATTGTTGGTGTAATTAACTGAGGAAAGGTTAAAAGATTCCAACAGTTTAAAATATCAGTAGTGCCTGTTATGTGCAAAAAGAGAAGACACACAGGAAAGAAGACAACGATTTTTCTGTGGGTTTTTGTTTTTAATAATATTGTTTTTCAGCTTTGGTCCACGCTATCAATTTTTACTCTACTTGATCTTTTGAACAATGCAGGTCAGTCATTTCCAGGACTTCTTCAGAGCACATCAGTGAGTGAAGAAATTAAAAAGCTGACAGCTCATTGGTTGTGAGAAGCGCATCCTAATCCCTTCACGGGATGTAATGGGAAACAGTTTTTTTTTTTGTTTAGATTTAGTTTAGAGTATAAAATATTCAGCGCAGTTCTCGTGTTCACATTTATCGCTGTCTATCGCACGCTGAATTTTTTTGTTGTTTGGATGCAAATATGTTTGCAAATAATATGATGTAGTTTATCGCACATATAATATACTTGTGTCCAAACACATTGTGTTTGCTATTTAAAATAACATGTTTGGGACACAATATTTAATAGGTTATAACATAATGTATTTGTGACCCAAACCTGGGTTTCGTTAGTTGAGAGATATTGAAAATAAGAACAACAAATAAACAAAAAGTACCAGATCTTCTATCCACGAAAACAATGATTGCAAACATCTACATGATTCCTCGAAAATGTTGCTGGGGCCATAATTTTTCAGCATGCATCGAAGCATTTGGCGTACGGGTCAGTTTGATTACATTTCCCATTTGTCACGTATGATGTTTAAAAGATTTCACATTAGACTTTAAGGTAAGATAACTAAACTTAAGAGCTATCTCATTCTGAAAACCATTTGGATTACTGAAAGAAGCTTAAGATCTTGTCAACGCCTATGTGAGACAATTTTCCCAGGCTCTTATAAATATAACAAAGATGCCATCGAAGACATCCTCTTGCCCGGTAGGGGTGGACACGAGTAACCAAGATGGGTCTAGGAAAATTGCGTCTTTTCCCCTTTATCCCTCAGGTATTACAATGGACTACAAGATATAAGAGAGCCTGAAATGCAACCTGCCACTCTAACCTAACCTACTAAAATTAGGTTATAAGTTACGTTTTCTATCCCCACAACCAAAGTTGGTAATAGTAGTTGATATTAACCAAAGTTTTAACCAATTCCTGGATAAAATTCTTCTGACCGTCGATGGTGCATTGATTAGTGTGCGCGGCTCTTGCACATGAGACGCGTCGCTTCGATCACTGCTCAAACCTTCCTTACATTTTATTAGACGGCGGTCACTTCGCTTAGCGATGGCCACACTATTGTGTATTTAGCCATGAAAACGCTTATTAAAATTCCGTTCGGAACCGGTGTAAAATTGTAGGTCCTAATCTATGAGTGTAAAACTAAAAAGCGCACAGGTCATTGGTTGTAAGAAGCTCTTCCGAATCCCTTCATGGGATGTAAAGGGGAAATCATTGTTGTTGTTGTTTATGGGACAGACATTGAAAAATCTATCTCATTTTGTTGTTCGGATGCAAATGTAACGTGGTTTTAGCGTAGAGCTTGTCTCAAATATAGTATAATTGTGTCCAAACACATTGTCCTCGCTATTCAATATTACGTGTTGAAGGCAATAATGATTAATTGTTTGTTGAAAGCTGCTGAAAATAAAAACGTGACAGACAACAAAGAAACAATCAAGCAGCAGATCTTCAATTCGTGAAAACAATGCTTGCAAACATATACATGGTTCCTGAAATATGTTGCTCGGCCCGTTTCTTGCAGCGTATAGAGATTTGGCTTGTCCAAATACAACGGCGGCCCGAAGCCTAGCCGACTTGAGGCATAGATGATATCAGTAGTTTGAAAAATTTTTTGGTGAAAAGTGCCAAATTCATAAAATATGTATATCTATTAGGGTGGGTCAATTTTTCTGCCGACCAAGAGTATAACAGAAACGTAATCTACGGTAAATTTTATGAAAATGTTCCCAAGAGAACATGGTTCTAAAATCGAAATCCAGCCCGCGTTTTTGCACTTGAAAATTTCTATACATATTAGCGTAAAAAATCGACCCAAAAGACATTCTTTTGAAACATGGTACTGTTCGCTTCTGATGAAATTTCACACATATATTCTAGTCGTTGCTGCCTTTACAAGGACGTTTATTTTTGGTTGAAACTCCCCACGGTTCCTATTTTATAGCTGTGTAAAGTTGGTCATCTGCAGCATTTTTGTTAAGAGATGCCTGTATTAATGTTAGAATAACTTTTGATCGCGATATTAGATTTGCTATTTATATTTTTATTCCTAAAGAGAAGGTTAAAACCTATCAGGCGATACCTCGATCGCTACAATCTGATGTCACATTCAAAAGTTATTCTAAAATTACATAAAAATGCTGCAGATGACCAAGTTTGCACACCTATAAAACATGAAATGTGGGGAGTTTTGACCTAAAATAAATGTCATAGTAACGGCAGCAGCGAGTAGAATATATGTGTGGAATTTCATCGAAATCAAAGAGTATAGAGTTTCAAAAGTGTGGTTTTTGGGTCGATTTTTTACGCTAATATGTATAGAAATTTTTGATTTTGATTTTAGAACCATGGTTTCTTGGGAACATTTCTTAGAATTTGCCGTAGATTACGTTTCTGCTATACTCTTTGGCAAGTATTTTGGTCAAATTGGGCCACCCTAATGCATATATTTTAAGTTTCAAGGCGACATGTTGTTGAGTATTTTTATTTCAGCCATCAAAAGTAGACGACCTCAGGGAATTTGTAAACATGGGAAAAAGTGGTCACCGTTATGGAATACAATAATTCCATTTGAAAGATCTCAGTTCAAGCGATATTAAAGCCGAGATAGATTCTACTCTGGGGGAGTCTGCTCCTTCGTTTACGGCTGTAAAATATTGGGTAGCAGAGCTTAATCAAGGCCGTACGAGCTGACAGGACGAACACTGTAGTGGTCGACCAATTGTGGGGTCCACGCCAAACACGGTTAAGAAAATCCACAAAATGGTATTGGATGATTGCCGGCATAAGGTGCGAGAGCTAGTTGAAATGATAGGCATTTCAGAAAGTGCTATACATCGTATATTGAACGAAGATTTGAACTTGAGACAGCTGTGCGCAAGATGGGTGCCGCGCTTGCTTTCAAGAGAGCAAAAACAGCGTCGTGAAGATGTTTCAGTAGAGTGTTTGGCGATGTTTCTTCGCAATAAAGACGAATTTTTGCATGGACTTATACACACTGAAAAACCTGCATTTATTTTTTGTTTGGATGCAGATATAAGGTGTGTTTGTAGCTTGTCGCAAATATGGTATACTTGTGCCCAAACATAAGGTATTTGCTATTCAATATTACATGTTTGAGCCGCAATGATTAATATGTTATAATCGGGTATGTGATGGAAATCGATCGATTTAAATCGAATACGATTTGAAATAATAATAAAATCAAAAAATGTATTCCTCTTTTTCTGCCATTAAATAATGTACATACATATATAAAAAAAATATAAAATATTTGTTCCCCAACACTAGGAATTATGCCAATAAAATTCGTTGAAATGCCAAATCGTATTCGATTTTGACTCGATCGTTTTCCATCACATACCCGAACATATTCGTTTGTCATCCAAACATAGCGTTGTTTGTGATACAACTACAGCTGTATTTGGTGCACAATTTACTTCTTTTTTTTTCGCTATGCTCTGTCGAGAGCAAAATACTAGAGGGCGGACATACAAAGATTGTTCTCAGCCTAAGCTAATGTTGTTACAGTGTACTGTATTTTTGCATTATTAATTCAGTCAGTGATTTATAAATATTCCTAAATGCATATTCAAATGAATTGCGTGTTGTGTTTTAGTTTCATGCATTATTCGTTCGCGAGGAAACACACGAATCATTCGTTTGGGAGGAAACACACGAATGGCTCCACGTAAAAGTATGCATCTTTGCAAGTTAACATTTGCATTTAAATATAAGTGAGTCTTGCGGTTTAGAAATCAGTGGGTGAAAAATTAGAAATTACATCGCTCACTGGTTGTGAGAAGCTCACCCCCAATCCATTCATGGGACGTATGAGAAACCGTGTTTTTAATGAAGTTTAGGACTTGCAAACATATGAATGTTTAGAATGTGTTCCAAACATATACATGGTTCCTGCAGAATATTTAACAGAGAATATTTTACAGAGGCATGGGCCCACCACTTCACACCTAAGACACAGGGACAGTCAAAGCAGTGGACTGGAATGGGAGAATCGTGTCGAAAGAAGGCGAAGACGGTTCCATCTGCAGGCGTTGGCATGGCGTCTGTTTTTTGGGATGCGCATGGGATAATTTTATTGATTATCTTCAATTATTATCAATTCTGCTAATTTTTTGGCAGGGCTTAAGTGATGTAACTGTGGTAAAATATGCGGCATTTGGCGAAAGGGAAAGTGTTGTTTCATCCAGACATTGTTCCAGTTCACACATCCACTATTGCGATAGCCAAAATTAATGAATTAAAGTTCGAAGTGCTTCATCATGTACCTTATTCGCCAGATTTAGCTCCTCTGACTATTTTCTATTTCCAAACGTGAAAAAACGGCTCAGTGGTACAAGATTTGCCAACAATGAAGAGGGTGGAGTCTGTGGTTTATGGCTGTTTTAAGGAGTTTAACAGTTCTTACTATAAACAGGGTATCGAAGCTATTGAATATCGCAGGGAAAAGTATATCGAGCTAAATGGAGATTGTGTTGAAAAAAAAAAAAAAAATTATGAACTCTTTTGTGTCTTCTTTGTTAGGTCGACTAGTTTTGGAACCTCCCAAGTACACTAACATAGGTTAGAGTGACAACTTAAGCTGAATAATTGACATACTTGGGGTCATACTTAAATGTTATTGTTTCTTAGGTTGCTATGCTTCCTGGGTCGGATTGCTGAACTTCATGGGTGGAATTCCTGTTGCTTGTGCCTTCTAACCGTGTTGTTTCCATTTAGTTTCATTACACGCTGCAAAAACCCGGCCTCTGTAATATATACCCCCAAACACATTCTGCAGGTACCATGTATATTTCCGTTCCCAATACTCATATATTTGCAAGTCCTAAACTCACTTATATTAAAACGCAAACATCTGCATGTTAACAGATCAGTCAACATGTTAAACACTCAATTCATTTACACACGCATTCAGGCATATTTATGAATCGCGGACTGTAATAATAATGAGAAAATATGGTAACACACTTGCTATAACATTAAACTAGGCTGACAACAATCCCTCTATCTGCCTGTTTTATTATTTTTCTCTCGACAAAGCATAGCAGCAAAAAACATAAACGTAAATCGTGCACCAAACACAGGTGTGTTTGTATCACAAACATAGCTGTATTTGCATCAAAAACACATATATTATAACATATTGATCATTGTATCTCAAACATGTAATATTGAATAGCAAGCACAATGTCTTTGGACACAAGTATACAATATTTTTTCGACAAGCTCCAAGCACACGTTATATTTGCATCCAAAGAAGGAAAAAATACGGATTTTTCAGTGTTTATTTATATATTCAAGCTTGCTGTTTTAAATATTTCGACAAGGCCAACCAGATTTCAATACAATACGAGAAAAAAAATTGCAACATTTGTGGCAGTTGTACTTTAATATTTTGACAGTTCAAATATGAAATTGATTGATATTATTAGTTCAATTAACAAAGGGTTGCTAACAAATAATTACCTTAATTAATTTGAGTTTTTTTTTTCAAATCAACGGCGTAGTTTAACTACACAACTAATGGTTTCTACTCCCATATATTTTTTCTTTGTTTTTGTGAATGAAAGTAAATAATCAGAGAACCAAAAGATTCTCTACTAACACATTTACAGTTTGGACTGAACATAGATATGTTTGTCATAGAAAATTTGTCTGTGGCTGTGCATGTACAGTTTTTGTTCCTTACCTTGTTACGCTTGCGAAAAAGCAATATATGCACATGCGTCTGTGTTTGGCAAGCAAAGCATCTCAACCACTATGCATTTTGATTTGTGGCTGTAGGCCACATTGTAACTTTTTTGCCAACAACTTTATGAAGTAAGATTTGTTAGACTTTTTCAATCTCGTGGGTATAAAAGTTTACTGGTAACTCGCCATTTCCTGCAAGTCTGTGGGTGTGAAATGTAATAGTGTTGCTCACTAGATTCTGACACAGACGAAAAATCATTAATGTTTTCACTAACGAAAGCAATATAGAGGCGACACAACCATTTCAATCACTATCAAAAATACAACTAGAATTAGAATACAATTTTGTCGCTGGACACCAGTAAAAAGGGAATACTGGTAAGTAATAGTTCGACATTGTTTTTATTGAACAATTTTATAATAATTTTCAGTCACACGTAGCCTAACAAGGATGTTTCCTCCTATTTGCATTGGTTTACAAGATAATAGTACTGGAAAAGTGTAAGCGTAGACCAAGAGTACCAAAAAATCACATGAGGTGTCAGGGGGTACCCGGTTGGATGGAAGTTCCTTTCGCTATATATTATGTACTAGTTAGTTCCAACACGCCTAAGGCGCCCGTTGAAAAATACGGTAACTTACATGGAACTTTAAGAAAATATACTTTTTGTAAAATGATAAACTTTTTTAAAAAATTTTTTTTTATACACTACATTTGTTTTAAACAAAAAAAGGATATTTTTAGATCCTTTTTGTAAGAATTTGTGTTATATTTTTTAAAGATAGGTACTTCTTTTATTAAAAGCTAATGTTTGTTTTTATAGAAAAGGTACTATTTTTAACAAGACGTACTTTCTGTAAGAAAAAGCTAAGAGTATGAATTTTGTTTACAAAGAAGTACGTTTTTTAAGAACAGGTACTTTTTAAGTGGTACTCTTTTTGGGAAAATGTTTATTTTTAAGAAGAAGTACTTTCTGTAAGAAAAATCCATAAGAAAATGAATTTATTTTACAAAGAAGTACTTCTTTTTAAGAACAGGTACTTTTTAAAGAACTCTCTCTTTTAAGGAAACGGCTATTTTTTTAAGAAAATTTACTTATTTTCAGAAAGGCTACATATTTCAAGAAAAGAAAAGAAAAGAAAAGAAAAGGTATTATTTTCTTTTTAAGAAAAGGTACTTTTTGTAAGAAAATTTATTTTTTTAAGAGAAGGTACTGTTTTGATGAAAATGTATTTTTTTAGAAATGGAATTTCTTTTAGAACTAGTCCTGTTTTCAAGAATAGGTACATTTTAAGAGTAGATACTTATATCAACAAAAGTTATTTTGTTTCACAAAAAAGGTACTCTTTAAAGATAAGGTAGTTTTTTCAGAAAAGGCAATTTGCTGTAGGAAAATGTACTTTCTTAAGAAAAGGGATTTCTTTAAAAAAAAAACGATATTTTTAAGAATAGGTACTTTTTGTAAGGAAATATACTTCTTTAAGCAAAGGTACTACTTTAAGATAAGGTATTTTTGTAAGAAAAGATACTTTGTTTTAGAATATGAAAAGGTATTTTTTTTTTGAGAAAATTTACTTTTTCTATTCAAGTAAATTTTCTTTTTATGAACTTCTTTCACTTTGGGTTTTCTAAATTTACTTTTTATTGGGTTCAAAACTACAATATATACTAAATATTGGTTACAGGCTCCACCTAGATAACTTCCCGTTAAACAAGAAATTTCCCAACATATGTTAGTCTAAACACAAACCAAAGAAAAAATACCCAATATAGTTGATAATACTGGATTGTAGGATAATAGTGTTAAAAAAAAGTTGTTTAATTTTTTTTCATTTAGCCCTCATCGCTCAACCTTTTTTACCTTTTCTTTTCTCTTATTGAGATAAGTAGCCCTTTGAGTAACATTTCTGAAAAAAATAACCTTTTCCTAAAAAGAGTATTAAAAAGCACCTGTTCTTAAAAAAAGTACTTCTGTGTAACGTGTTGGAACTAGTACATATTATATAGCGAAAGGAACTTCGTACCAACCGGGTGTCCCCTGACACCTCATTTGATTTATTTACCCGGAACTGTGACGAAGACGTATCCGTTTCAACAGCATTTGGTTGCAGCAAGATGGAGTAACTGCACACATATCCAGACCTCCTCACACAGAAAATTTCAAATCCTGAAGTTCTGTAAGTCAATTGGAAATTCTAGATGTTATTTATATATTTCGAAGGACTTTCGACCGGCATATGTTTGGTTCGTGGAGAATTCTTCGGTTGGGCAATTTGGGCGAAAAACTGTTGTCGTATATGTAATACAAAATGAAAAATTTTGGGTTCTAAAGGCCATCTGAAATATGTGGATGGCATCTTCGGAAAGGACGTGCCAAGCACTACCCAACTGCACATATTTGGTTCATAGAGAATTCGTTGTTTGAACACAGTGGGCCTAAATCTGGCAAAGGGACCTTACACAGAAAATTTTAAATTCTGAATTTCTGAAGGTTCTTAGGAAATTCTAGATTTTTTATTTCGAAGACACTCTTTAAGGACAGGCATACGTTTTGTTCGTGGAGAATCGTATGACCATATTTTTACTTAATAGTCCCACTATATGTCACATTTTTAAATAACAATATTTGGGATTTGGTTGATTATATATTAGTTTGGTAAGCAAATATATTTAGCTTGGAGTGTGTTTTTATTAATTACTGTATTTTTAATTTCTGCATCTATTTTTTAATTGAAAAAATCAGTAAAGTACTGATTTATCTTTAAAATAAAGTGCTTAACAGAGCTCTGTTTGTTCTATAGCAGAACTGTGCTAAGTAAATTGGTTTGTGTCTTTGCTTTTCTAAATACGAATTTATCTTCTCGCACATCCTGACTGCACCAGACTTTTTATGGAGTTATGTCACGCAAGAGGTGTACTAAACGAAACCAGGGAATTTGACTGAATTGAAGCAGTCCATTGAAACAATAATTGAGACGAGCCCGACTTCAACCCGTCCCGGACGCAATGAATAATTTTCTGATCAGGTGTCGCATATGCGTGGATGAGCATAGAGGTCATTTATGGCCTATCACCTTCAAAACTAATTAGTCATATAAAATAAAATTGAAATTTCTATATAATAAAAAATAAATAAATGAAATATGTACATTCATTCAAAAGTTATTTGAATTTCTTATTGTAGCACAATTGGTGTGCCACCCTGTATATGGGTTATACACTTATGTACGCTGTGTGTCGTTGAATGACACGAATGTGAGTACTGACACGCGAATTCAGACAATGATGACTAGTATATTATGCAACATAATAAAGTATAGTGTCGATGTAGTTGTGTCATATAATTAAAAATGTTTGTAGACTTAGGGGAGACCGTCGCTATCAACCTGTAGATGCAGCAGGATGACAAAAGACTCAGCAAGTTAGAGGATAATGTGAATTAAACAACCCAGAGCACAAAGCCTACAGAGGATTGTACTGAAGACATTAAATTGCACAGTGCAGGATATTAATATTTTTAAATGTAAATATTAGAATACATTTGCAGCTTTCACGTGCTAGGGGACAAAATATGGAACAAGGATATTATATACTTAGTATGGGCTTTAATACTGTTACAACATTGAATACACCCAATCCAAAAGTGGAATTTAATATACACTGTTTTTACCACATTGGTTATGAAAGCTACACACTGAAAAAATGGCTCCAGAAACATATTACAGCAACCATGTGCATGTTTGCACGCATTGTTTCCATGAATTGAAACAAATTTTTGGTTTCTTTGTTGTCTGTCACTTTTTTGTTTTCACAAGTGTTCTACAAACAGAACCATATTTAGGTAAGAAAAACATACATATAGTACAACATATTACGCACTATATCTGCAACATATAATATTGAATAGCAAACACAATGTGTTTGGACACACGTATACTATATTTGCACCAAGCTACAAACTATAACGCATACAAACAACAACAAAATACAGATTTTCAGCGTGTAACCACTATAGCGTTAGTCTGTAACAGGAATTCAAAATTGTTTCAGCTTTCACTATGGAGTGGTCAATGAGAACCTTATCGCTGCTATAGCAATTTTTGTGTGTGAAATTCAAAAATTTCCAAAACGCTCCTTCCGCTCGGGATCAGTTGAATTACACTGTGCGACACCAAAAAAAAATGATGGCGTTCTGTCAACGGATTCTGGTAGAATGGCCTGAAAAAAAATATACGTGTATCGGCGTTTTGCCAGATCTGATCAGAATTTTTTTTTAGAGCGGGTCAAAGTTTCCGCCCCTCGGAACTTTCCTGCAACATATCGGCATGCAAAATTGTGTGTTCCTTACTTCTGAGGTACAAACTATGTTCAGAAGTTTTATAGAAAAGATTTACAGCCAAAGTCACGATCTCGAAAGAAAACCTAAGCGAACGAAAGCCAGTCAGTCACTTTCTTTCTTATCCCAGGCTTTAAATGTTATTGTGTGATTGTGTATTAGAAAAATCGGAAGCCACTAACTATTTTCGCTGTCATCTATGCGAACGAAAATGTCAAAACCAGTCACTTGTATTTTGGTTGTCGCATAGCTGGAAATCGAATAAAAGGTTGAAACAAAAACAATTTAAATAGAAATCAATGAAAGAATCACAATGGACTGAAAATAATGTCATTATAATAAATTTGTTATTAAAATATATTTCAATTTCAGCACAAAAACGCCAACTTTGTGGCACCTGCAGATACGGGTTCCTCGTACTCTTCTCTCTCGCTCCGAAATTAAATGGCGAACCACAACTTTATGTTATTGCTTTGAACAACAACCACACAAACACACGTAAAACCATGCGAACGACAAGTTGAAAGATAGTGACTCGCATTCTGAAACGAAAGTGAGTGCCTGGCTTCGTTCGCTTGGATTTTGAGGGAGAGGGTGTAAGTGGGGTCCGATTTTGTACTGAATTGTATATGTTTTCGTTCGCTTGTTAGTGACTCCCAAATCAGCTGTTTGTCGCATAGAAAGAAAGCGAACATTAACGTTCGACATCGTGACTTTGGCTGTTAGATAAACATTTTTGTGGAACAAATTAACCCTCTAACTGTCACGTACAACCATAATTTTTACTTTTTTTTGAAAACTCGCAAAAAAAGCTGCTCGAAAATGACGGGGGCGTGGTCAAAATGTTCTACAAAAATTATCGCCATAAAATTTCACTATATGTGTCCGAACACTCCAAAACACAAATCTTAGCCCAAGTAGTTGATAATAAGCAAGAACTAACTGCCTTCTATGGGTTAATAATGAATTTTGTCATTTTATTATTTCCATTAAAACTAATGAATTTTGTCATATTTCATCTTTTATCTAGCACTTGGGCTAAGAGGCCAGAGTCCACCAAGAGACCATTTTTAAAGCTGTTGGGAAGTCATTTAATCTTTCCAGCAGGATTTTGCGCCGGCCCATAGGGCTAAAACGACCCAGACCAGGCCTATTCCTAGTTTTCATTTACTCTGAAAAATTATCTCCTGGCAGCCCTGATTTTAACCCCCGGGGGTTACAAATTGTGAGCAGTTTTAGAGGACATAACTTGCCACAAAATATCCCCAACAACGATTCTCTTAACTCTTTGACGACCACAGGCAACTATGTGTGCACTAGGGTTTTTGCCACCTTTAATTGTACAAGAAGGAGATAGAGCAACAATAGTGTAGTAGTCATCAGTTCATTAACTGACCCAATTTAACCCCTATAAGACATCAAATTGGGTCAAAAGGTAGTATTACTACAATGGGGTGCAACGGGTCTAAAAAAGGGTCGAATGTGGGGGAAACATTTGCGACGTTAGCTTGTAAAAAATAAAAAAAAATCTTGCCAGCTCATCTGCTCCTCGGTCCCTGGAATGATACTGTGCTCGGAAACCATATAAGATGGATACAGACCAAAATGGCCATGTCATATGAGATGCGCGTTAGTTTTGGGCAGTTCTTCATATCAGGAATACAGATTGCAGAGATTTTATAGCACCCTGACCGTCAGAGTAGATGTTGATACCCCAGGTGGTGACGGCAACTTTTCCGTTCGCTATGACTTCTGAATGAGAGACAATACAATGGTCTAATAGACTTTGTTCAAGGTGTAGACCCAGCTCTTTAGAATAAACTCCAAACCCTACCTTGCCATCAAGTTTGGAGCCGTCAGTGAAGAAATCTAAATGCTTTCTATAACACGTATCTCTTCCAGTCCTGACTGTCCGAGATATGAGTGGGGAAGATTCTCTAAAAGGTTGAAATATGTGTCATGTAGCCGCCTAAACGCAGATCCCCCAAAATCTCCCCATATGGCCTGGTGATCGATTGCGAAGAATATTCTAGGCGGATTGCTGAATTTCCAGCCATTTGCCTTCCCAGCACATCTAGTAGTAACCGGTGTAGGATAACCCCCAAATCCTCGGTAGGGATTTTGCGTGATAAATACCATTGCCATCCTCTTGATTTTTACCAACAGACTTAGATAAGGGTATTTTTCCGGTACTGGCCACCAAGCAACAATGCCATACAACCATATCGGGCGGAGTACAGTTGTGTATATCCAGTAAACTATTCTCGAGGGTAAGCCCCATCGACCTCCTTGCTACACGTACATAGGGACACTGTGGCTCTACTTATCCTTGACTTGAAGCCAAGCTTTCTGTCGAGAATCCCGCCTACCTATTTCGCAATATTCTTTGGGAAAATTTATCTACCACACGCTGAAAATTTAACACCTATATGCACGGGTAGGGCAATCTATATAAGTGAACACATGCAAACAACACACAGCGTAAGCATCACATACGTGGTTGTTGTACAACAATAGTTTCTGCCTGAAAATATGTATGATGGTATTGATGTAGCGGCAGCGAACAGACAAGCAGGTCGTCGTCGCCAAAGAGTATTGAATAGTATAGAGAACTCATGGAACGAATTGTATGACGCAAAAGAAGTCGAACAGGTATCGTGTAACAGAAAGGTGTTAACACATAGCCCGTGACTTCGAACACTCATTGATTATTGTTGTTGTCAAATGCAAATATAACGTATTTGTAGCTTGTCGCAAAAATAGTCTACTTGTGTGCAAATACATTGTGTTTGCTATACAATATTATATGTTGGAGACACAATGATTAATATGTTATAATTTATGATTTTGTGATCGAAATATGGCTGCGTTTGCTGAAAACTGCTGAAAATAAAAACGTGACAGACAATAACGAAACAAAAACCAGCATATCTTCAATTCACAAAAACAATGATTGCACACATCCTATAAAATTTAACCATTTATATACAAATTTACGTAAATTTCTAGACAGTTTTAGGCAATACTACCGTATGTTCGTGAAATCGATTAGCTGTTATTAAAATGTGGTTATCTGTCTTCCCATAAAAGCAATCGACTTTGTTCAGTTGAAATTAAGAGCTCCACATTCACTTTTGACATCATTATTCGTTGCTGCTCAGAATCCAATTAAAAATTGGAACAAGTTGTACTCCTAAGCGGCTTTGCTTAGCAACTCACATGCTGCTCATTGCGTTACCACTTCAATAGTATTTCATATGCTGTAATTTTTTACCCTTCACCACTCTGCAGCTCACCGTTTTGCCGCTCATTGCGTGGCCTCATCCTAAGGCGTGCGTGAAGGCCAAACGCGGACATTTCGAATGTGTGTAACAATATTGTTGTCCCAGCTAAGTTGAGCCAACAACCACTACCTCCTCCTTCCTCCTTTCCCCTACCTAACTTCCCGACAAAACAAGAAAGGGAATCCCCTAAATTTGAGTTAGAACTAAAACAAATTCAAAAAATAATGAAATAAACCTTAGGCTATGTCGAAAATAGTTGTGAAATTTTCCTCAACTCAAATGCAACAAAATGTAACATTTATTATTTCTTTCTCAGATTATGAGAAAGAAATCATGTCAATATATTTTGTCTGGGTCATCAAAAGCCACAACCCCTAGCTTTTTGTTTCATTCTATCATCAACCTAAAAGTATGCTTTGCCAAGCTACACGAATTTATCCAAAGAATAACAAACTATTCAAATTATACTTATAAATAACAAAAACTTTAAATAGAAAATTTTTCATATTTATTAATATCAAAAGTTTTGGTTCTCTGTTATGTTTGTTAAATATGCTTTCTCCTTGAAAATACAGATTATTTACAAAACTTTTGAGGAAACTTGTATCGACTGGACTTGCTGGAGTTTCTTTTAGTTAGTTACATACATTGTTACAAAACTTCCAACAGTTTTGACACATTCCTGGTTTATTCAACAAAATAACACGTGTAGCAAATTATTAACTCTTATTGCATACTTTTAAGCAGGGGAATTTTAAACAAAGTTATTGCCTATTTTAAGGAGCTGAAGCTGAATAACGGATTTTAAGTAAAAGGTTAAAAATTTACGATATGGGTCGCTTTTCGCTTGAAGAAAATTGGGAAATATTAAAAGCTTTGTTTTTCGTGGATTTTATAGTATTGTTATCAGGTCGATGGTTGACTTCCAAGACCTAAATCCACACTGAAAAGGTCCGATCAGGTCTGCAAGCTAAACAACAAACGAAAAATTTCTCGGCGTGTAATTAAAACCATCACTAATTGAGGCGACCGTCTTGAAATTAAGTGTTGTCAGAATGGGGCTAGAACCTGCATGATGCACGCTAAGACGGTCTTTGTAGCTGTCATTAAGAGCTTTCAATTTTTTTTAGGACAATATTAAATTGTATAGTTTTAGGCATTTGGAATTTTTCAACACAAACTTCAAAATTGTTTTGAACTAATTTCTTTTTGTTGACATCGCTTTGTTTATTGACAATTAATCTTTATTTCCTTTCTAGCAAACTGGAGACTTCAACCACTTTTAGTATTTTCTTTGAAAATCTAGCATACTTTCCGGCAATACATATTTCCCTCTCTTTTTGACTATTGCAGACATTGAAAGACAAGCAAATATGTTGCCTACTCTAAGGCTACAAAACATGTATTGAACAAAATTGAAGAAACATTTTCTAATGTCCAACAACGTTTACTAACAAATACTGAAGATTTGCATACAATTCAATTCTCTAGGTTTTATAACTTCCTCATTTTGCCGAACCTTTTGTAAAAGTGCAATTCATTTGCATATTTATGTCTTTTGGAAAACCATTTTAGAAATTGCAAAAATTGTTGGTTACGAAGGAAAGGGCATCGTGCAATTCACTCCAGATTCCATTCAATGTTATCTAAAGTATTAACGATTGCTAAAGCTTTTCTTCTTAAACGAGAGCATTTACAAAGAAAAAAAAATAAACTTGAACAGGAAAACATTGTTTATGAGTCCCTACTTTCTCGTCCATAAAAATTTACTGCATAACGAACGCGAGTTCCTGGAACAGGTAACAAGGAAAATATTAACCTGAGTTCTAAGAAAGCAAAGGGGAAAGGTATATAGAAATGCATGGATGTTGAAAATGAAAAAAGACAAGAACTCCCAAAGGCATAAAGTAAAATTAACTTTTGCAGGAATCGATGCAACATAAAAAAACAAGGACCTGTTAAAGACTAGCACGAAGGAGTTATAAATTGCGATAAAATATATAAGGTAGCAGAAATATCTGTCATTCTACGTAAGTCAGCAATGAGTTGATGTTTACCAACTTATATCCCCCATCATCATCAGCACTTGCAGCGTCAACCTCCTCCTCATCCTTGGATGTGTCATCACCTTCGGTGGCAGTAAAGTTACGACACATGTCTTTTATGGTCTTAGTCATTGGTTTGTGTTTCCTTTATGGATGCAGTTTGTTCCTGGAGAAACACAAATCTTAAATTTAAGTTCTTTAATAAAAAAAAATTGTTATTGCACATTTAATTTATAGAAAGCAAACGGAAATAGGTGATGCAGTTAAAATAATTTTCCGATACAAGATTTACATGCTAACGTGTATGACAAAATAACATTAGAATGTCAACTAACAGTTTATGGAGTATATAACAGAATGCAAACAGTTTATGGAGTATATTACAGGTCAATTGCCTAATGTTAATTACGCCTAAAAGTATGCTGTCGTGGCAAGTTGAAAGTCACCTCATACCAACTCACCACAAAAGTTTGATGATATTTCAAGAACATTATGAAACAATCGAGAACACATGGAATCTAGCCACTACGTCGATGTCGAATTTTCCAAAACAATCGAGAACGGACAAAGATAGTACTGGATGGTTCTGGAACCTATATAAATGATTTGCAGCAAAGCTGAGGTTATTCTCGTTTTAAACGCGTAAAAGTCTACATCGTTGAATACCAGTGCTATTGAGGAAACTTATTGTAAAGTGTGAAGTTTGTACTGTACAAGTAAAATAAAAAATACTGTTGTACGTATCGAAATTTAAAAAGAACCCTGGTTTAATCACGGGAAGTAAAACAGCGCTTAAAAGGACAATTCCGAAATTCGTAACAATCAACATCGGATTCATGTTGTATGCGCAAATGGACCAAATGGACCCCTTAACCCAATTACTAAATAAAGTACTTATACAGGGTGTCGCAAAATGAACGAAGGGGTTTGAATTCCCTATAAATTTTTTTTTTCATAATTCTTTTTCTTATTTCTTTGCATTACGTTTTATAATTTTACAATTTATGGTAAAAAATTATCAAATAGCTTTTGTATTGGGAAAAGGGAAAATATCGATAAATCAAAAATATCGTGCGTGAAGATAAACACGAATACAACTAGCACAGATCCAAACCACTTCAGTTACCCGACGTCTGATATTGAGTTAACAGAGGTCTGTTAAGCGCATAGGGGTATAAGGGTGTATTGCAGCAACCATGTCTATGTTTGGAAGCATTCTTTTAATGAAGTGAAGATCTGTTGCTTTTTTGTTTCTTTGTTGTCTGTCACGTTTTTTCAGCAGTATTCAACAAAACAAAGCCACATTTTTGTCTCAAAAAGATATAGTATACACAATTAATAATTGTGTCTCCAACAGCTAATATTGAATAGCAAACAGAATATGTTTGGATACAAGTATACTATATTTGCAACCAGCTACAAACATGTTACATTTGTATCCAAACAAGAACAACAAGACACATTTTTCGGGAAGTACTAACCAATCTAGCTGTTCCAAATTCCAGTGTATTTATTTCTCTCGGTGGTGCAATGGTTAGTGTGCGCGCCTCTTGTAGATGAGTCCCTGGGTTCGAACCCTGCTTTGACCACCTACAAATTTCTTTCGGCGACGGTCACCTCGCATAGTGACGGCGACACTATCGAGTATTTAGACATGAAAAAGCTTCTCAAAATACCGTTCGGAATCGGTGTAAAACTATAGGTCCCAATCAGTGAGTGAAAACTGGAAAGCGCACAGCTCAGTGATTGTGAGAAGTTCTCCCCTGTCCCGTCGTGGGATGTAATGGGAAACCATTTATTTATTTTATATTTCTCTTAAAATTTTGTATAACTTTAACAGAGCCCTGTTACTACTACAACAGAACTCTACTAACCAAAGGGGTTTGTGCCTTCGCTTGATGCATTCCACTGTATCTCCACTCACAAAGAAATCCGTATACATGAGATATATAACGTTATCTTGAGCAGCTCCAAACAGCAACCATTGTACCAGTTCGTTTCAAATTTTCTCTGAAAGCTACAATGATTCTCCCCATATAACTCAAAGAGCAACCTACCAAAGAGGAACCCATGTAAGTCATTGTAAACCTATATGCTCTTTGAAACGTCATTTCAATTGTGTAAAAATATGCCAAAGGAAATTCAAGTCAGTTAAAGGAATCTTTTTGTCCTCGTATGGAAAAAAAAATACAATTACAAATTCTGTGTCGATAAGAAGGCAGGAAAGAACCTGTACAAATTAAATATGTATACGCCAAGAGAAACTTCAAAGAGTTGTCGCGAACAATACCACAGACAATGCAGCCTAAAAGTAGGCTAGAACTGTTGGTATATTAATTGAAAATTTCTGCAATCTAAAAATCAACTAAAGTTTGTGATATTATTTGGCTGGTACTATACGTTTTATCTAGATTCATAGTTAATGACACTTCAAAAATATGTTGTGGGCACTTGCATCATTTGCGGCTAACACGTCAAAGTATATTGGTCCCTTTTTTTCCCCGCGATGTCAATTTATAAATTTCCAACTTCCTCTGCTGCGTCAATTTTGATAGGTTTTTCTTAAACTCATACAACCAACACATTCCGCACGAGTGAAACGTGTGGATTTTGGTTGAGGCCTATTGGGTTCGAAATCAGGAAATAATTTGTACGAAATTTTATCTAAAACTTGGTAACTGCGGCTGCATATTGTTGTAATAAATAAACAATAAATATCCGCAGACTCGGTTAATAAAACTAACCTTTTGGCTGAAATATTTGCGAAGAATTCGTCTTTGCCGCAAGACTATCTGCTACTCCCAAATTCTACTCCCGAATCCAATAACCACCAATATCCAATACATCAACCACCTGCAATTAATGGTGATTTAGCAAGGTTTGATGCAAATAAATACAAGGAGCCGGATGGTCTTCCATAACCAAGATTTCCGGAGCTTGCTTGTCCAGTTTACAAAGCTGTCAGCATTTCACAACGTGGGGGTATTGTTCTGTCCCGTTGGTTAGTTGCGTATGTACAACTGATCCCAAAAAGGGTTGAAGCTAGTAACCATGAAAACTATCGACAACAGAAATATTTTTCTCTTTCTGACCTTATGGTCTCGACGACCAACAGTACTCGCTGAAAAATCGATCTTTTTTGTTGTTGTTTGGATGCAAATATAACGTGTTTGTAGCTTGTCGCAAATAGAGTATACTTGTGCCCAAACACATTGTGTTTGCTACTCCATATTACATGTTTGAGACACAATGATTAATATGTTATAACATATGTGTTGGTGACTCGATAGTGGATTAGTTTTTTGCAATCTGCTAACAAAATCGTGATAGACCACAAATAAACAAAAAAGAAGCAAATATTCAATTCGTGAATACAATGATCCAATTATACATACACATGGTTCCTGCACTGTGTTGTTGGGCCCGCTTTTTTGAGCGTGTATAGCTTTAGAATAAATAAATTTACGGGCGACCTGATGGCTTTACTACCGGCACAACATAAAAATGTGTTGAGCGCAAGGTCATAACTCTTAATCCTTTCAAGGATTTCGATGGATTAAATTTATGTCAAAATTTGGCCCATATAGATGTTATTGGTGTGATTTCATCAAAATAGTATCACCTCAATGCAGGAATATCACATATATTTGTCTAAAATTTATTAGCGATTTATATACTGAAAGAAAACCTTTTCATCACATCGATGATAAATGTTCATCAACCGTTCATCGTCCGAATTGATGACAAATTTCATCAAATTAAAGAAAACTTTCTACAGTTTGAAGATTGTGCGTATCTTCAACTTTTTCTGCCATTGATCTCTTAACGAGATGCTTTAGTAGCACGATATAGACCGAATATGGATGCCGGGGAGAGGGTCATTCTAGAGAACTGCAGAATGGATGAACTCGCCAGACTAGGCACTAATATACAGGCTTCACATGAATTGGAGAGTGTTGGCTAACGCTTCTATGTGACGATTCAGGAGAGGTGGTCGAGTGGCGCAGATTATGTAGGCGTAACGTAGACTCAATCTGCCCAGGACTATCGCTTATCTCTAAACGAGGTATTTTAGTAGAACGATATACACCGCATATGAGTGCCAGCGAAAGGGACATTCCAGAGAACTGTAGAGTGGATGAACTCGCCAGACTAGGTTCTACCATACACAGGAATTGGGCAGTGTTGGCAAACGCTTCTGTATGACGATTCAAGAGAGGCGTTCGAGGGACACAGATTGTGTTTGCGCAACATAATTTTGGCCGATAGTGGAAAGCAGCTCATTCTGTCTCTAGCCAGGCCCAAGGTATCACTGTTTTGAAAGGACTCTGTGATTGGTAGAAACTCTGCGAGACTAAAGGCAAGGGCAAATAACTTATGAAGAAGCCACCACTGCACATATTCTCCGCACGTGTCCACCAATAGCCGACAGAAGGCTTTATAATCTGGGGTCATATTTACGAGCCTGAGATAATGACCTCATATAGCCATCGTTAATAAGTATTCCTAAGCTCTACATTTAGGCCTGCCATAGATCTTCTAATGAGATCTCTTCACTTAGTGAGGTAACCGCCATCGAAAGAAATGTACGATGGTCAGTGCAGGGATCGAACCAACGTCCTCATGAACAAGAGTCACGCACACTAAACATTACACCACCGATGGAATACGTGTCATTATTCCACAGGTCAGGGTATTCAGACGTGAAATTCCCATCTAATTCAATTCATTCTACAGCAAGACTATCCGTGTGTGGAATAATCTTACACCTTCCGTTTCCCATTCTAATTTCAACATGGGCTACCTAAAGTCAAATACTAACAATCACCAATTCTTTCCTTTGTATACACCCACCCGACGACTTTCCTGTAACCGATAGAATTCACTACATTTGTGGTGCAATGGTTGTGTGTGCTGGTCTTGGACATGAGAACTGGGGTTCAATTCCAGCTCTGATCACCTTACATTTCTTTCGACGGCGGTGACCGCGGTTAGTGACAGCGTCACTATCGAGTATTTAGCCATGAAAAAGTTTCTCAAAATACCGTCCGGAATTGGTGTAAAATTGTAGGTCCCAATCAGTGAGTGAAAAACTGGAACGCGCACAGCTCACTGATTGTGAGTAGCTCTCCCTAATCCCTACGTGGGATGTAACGGGAAGACATTTATTTATTTTTTATAAGCAGATGATGAGACAATGAAAAACTTAAGACAAAGCCAAGCGTCAAATAGCGGCCTATTGCGTTGAAAGCTGAACAAATAGCAATTCAACAAGTGCTAATTTTTCTTTTAATCAAATTTCTTAAAAATAGGTCATGTACCATTTAAATTCCACCCCACAATTCCTAAATATGTTGCATTTGATTCACTGCCAGGCTAAAGGCCGTCAGAAATAAATATACCAAAAGAAGGCAGTGCCACGAATGATGCCAGAGTGCATCAGGAAAAGAAGACACAGTAAAAATGATAGTTTAAGAAACATAACCATTTTTAATACAACGCCAAAAAGTATGCACCACTATGAATCCATATGAGGCATTTCGCAAACCATTCAAAAGTGTGTACACTATAATGGTAGGTGACCGTTCTAACAATAACTAAACACGACCTCATTAGCCACCTAATTCCTATTTTACAATACAGTGTAGTAGTCTTTTGTTAAAGCAATGCCCAAAAGTATGCAATACTATTTGAACGAATTTCAAAAGCCCTGAAACCACACAAAACTTTTCTTGCAACCATCGAATGTATGCAACACTATTTAAGATAAAACACTATGGTACATATTCTCCTATTCTCTTAAACTTGCACCACAAGTCGGTTTGATTTCGAATTGCAGTTGAACTACTTCAATGCCTAGAGTGTTTCATCATCATCATTATTTAAATGTCTCGCATATCATCATCACCTTTATCAAGAGCTGTCCTCACTGTGCCAGTGCATTGAATAAACTGCAGAATTTCATTCGTTAGTATCAAGGTATATTTACCGAGCAAACATATCCTCATTCTGACAAAAGGTGATTACGGACTTACCACAATTTCCGTGACTTTTTGTATGAGCGAAACATTTCCCTGTCATGCTGACACAGTATGAATATCATATAAGCGACAGAGTCATTTGAACTGAAGGTTTGAGCGCTTCGTGCAGCAACTTCATCGTTCCTCATAATCTAGGCTAAATGTTGGTAATGTAAATTTGGTATAGCAGTTTCATGCAGTTGGGTTAAGGACGGACTAAGTAAGACTGAAGCAAACTGTGATGGTATTATACATTTTCGTGTTTCCAAGGAATCGTGTAGCATTATATCGTTCCATCCTAAAAATAACGAAGTCACAGAATTTTGGCATATTTCGAAAGACAGCAGATGTTCAATTTGCGAAAACAATTCTTGCAAACATGTACATGTTCCCTGCAATACATTGCTGGGGCCGTAATTTTTCATCGTGAAGATATACCAACTATAGATTGGTATTGTATTAGGGTAAGGCTGTAAAGGCTCTCCTTTTGTACGTAGATAGAACGTACGAAAGGGTTATCTGTCAAACGGACTGTCCTAGTGCGCTCATTTTTTACTTCAAAATTGTGTTCAACGATGAGGTTAATTTTTGGCTTCACGGGTCTGTCAATTAACAAAATTGCAGGATATGGTCTCAAAGCAGTCCACAACAGACCCTACGTAATCCATTACATCCACAAAAAATTCACCGTTTGGTGCGGTTTCCACGCTAGTGGCATCATCGGATCCAATTTCTTCAAAACTGAATTGTTCGTGTTATTCGTGACAACAGCCAGTAATGCTCTAAAAAGTAACCCAAAATTGGACGTCCAGAATGCGGTTCGTTATGAACAGTGGCGGTGGACATATGCCGGAAATCATTTTCAAATACTAACGCCATGCATTGATCTTTCGAATAAAAAATTTTTTTGGTTAAAAATTAATTTTTTGTGTTATTTTTTACAAATTTCAATTTCTGTCGCGCTTAAAAGAACAGCCTTTATAAATAAACATAAAGCAGTAGGCAAAAAATCCAAATATCGTGAATACACCCCAATACACAATTTTATAAGCACTGGCAACAAAATGTCACATACGTTTAGGATGATATATTTTCAAAAATATATTGCCTACTTTTGGGCGCTACTAAATGGCTTGTTCTTATTGACATCGACGCGAACTTAATAAAGGCCCTACGTAGAAAAGAAAACTACTTCTCAGACACGTTGCGAAAACTGCGAACCGACATATACTTGTATGCACGTTTACTCAAACAAAAAATCCAACACATTCTCAATCGTACACACCTTTCCGTAATACTCCTATAACTTTACATATACACGGCCTTAAATTCACAAACTTTGACGTTTATCAACGTGACTTTGTGAAACTTTGTGGGATTTTTCTGTTCTTTTTATTCGGTGTTGTGTTTGATTTCGCTGTTTTCCATTTTCCGCTGAATTTCCGTTAAACACAAACCGACTGAGATTCAGGTTAAGTACAAATCCGTGTTATGAAATATTTACGAGACTTTCTATTCATAGAAGTTTTATGCGAAACGGTGACGATGATTTTATCGAAAGTGTTTCGAATTGCATTACGTATTTGGTGTTTTACAGAAGAAATAACCTTTTGTACTTTCTTAATAGCGCATGCATGTACAACACGTCGTTCGTTTAAGGCGGCGCCTAAAAGTAGGCAATAATACTGTTTCAAACCGCCCCTTGGGAGTATACTTTACAATATAAACAGTGTTGGTGTGAAAATCGTATGAATGTGCTTAAAAATATGTTACGAATATAAACTGTGTGTTAAATAAATCAGAGGGTGGGGGTATACACGGGATTCATACAGAAGGATTCAGTAGACATGGTTTCAAAAAACCTAATCATAGATAGACGAATAGAAAGAAAAAACGAATATATATTTTATGCCATGTAGATATAGGTTGACAGTTTCTTCAATCAATCTGATGCTACTTTAAAAAGTGCCTAACAATAATGACGGTACTGTATTTCAGATCACAAGGTCAATGGGGACATAAGGTGGACATAAAGTGGAGATAAGGTGGACATGCAAGGAAATTAAGGTCTCTGGAGAAATCAATCGCTATTAATGTAATCGAGATCGGATTCATTCCTCGGAACGAATAACAAATTAAGACATCAAAATGGTCAGCAAATCCTATGAATTTTAAGTCGGTGTAAAACTTTACATCTGTACACGTTACCTTAAAATGTGTAAAGAACTGCGACCATTCCTCTTATTTTATAACATGAAATAATCTCTTGATAGTAGACCATAAGTGATGGGGTATAAAATATTATAATCACTTAGATTTTCTCATCCATCAAGACTTTCAGAAACACAAATATGCACATACTAGGGTTGCCATTTATATTTCCGGCCTATGCAATTTTCAGTGCTGCCAGGACCAATGTGGCAATTCCTTGGGAGAGTGTTCTAGTATCTAGCTTCACAGTAATCAGAACGTGTTGATGTGCAATCATTATTCCTGGCTTTCTCAGTGACCCGAATAATTCATCTCAGGCAAGAGATGAGAACATTTTCGTCCGATTATTTGTCATTAATTGCGGCATGGATTTCCAAGAGTAGAGTGCACTGATGAACTTAAATCTTTCTATGCCTACGTTGCACCATCCTTCGGTGCTGTGAAAAATTGGTCTAAATGAAGTCGATTTGCGCCGACGTTCGCTTCAGGACTCATTTCTTGCAGGTCGTCCAAAATCGGTGATTGTGCCGGAAAACATCGATGCTGTGTATAAACTGGTATTGCAAGATCATCATGTTGTATACCGTGATAACATTCAATACTACATGAAGATTTGACCGTAATGAACATTCCTTGCAGCATTTGACAATCGCTCAAGGACTTGTTGAAAAACTGGAATGCAAAAGACGTCTATAACATAACGACAGGAGACGAATCGTGGATTTTAACATAACAAACTAGGACTAAACAGCAATCGACTATATGGATCTTCAAAGAGAAATCAACTTCAACAACAGCTGTTCGTGAACGAAGCACTTCAAACCAAAGCAGCTCCCCAGCTTCTTCGGCATAAATAGTCATGTGCCAACAGATCCGTAACAACAACATAGGGCGGTCAATTTTGAATGACACACAACCATTTGCTCGGCAGAAGTTTTTGGTAAACTCAGGAAAACCAACCTCTAAAGAAGAATCATTCTCCATCACGACAATGCTAGCAATAACACATCGGCCGCATCAAATGCGTATTTGACCAGCAAAAACATTGATTTGATGGATCATACGTCTTACAGCCCTGATTTCCTTTTAATCCCGCACATTGAAAACAAATTGCTTGGTCGAAGTTTTTTGACGCCTAAGGAAGCGGCTGAAGCGTTCAAACCGCAAGTTTTGTTGGTTTCGCATTTGAAGCGGCAAAAGTGATTCTAAAATTGGTTAAAATGCATGCAAAAGAGTATTGTTCTTAAAGGAAAATAGTTTGAAAAACAATAAAGCCAATTTTAATCATCAATATTTGATTTTGTCATTAGAAGGCCACAAATATAAACAGCATCCCTCATATATGATATTAGTATGACAGCCACTTGGACATATAAGTAACATTGATTCATTAGACCCGTATGCGAATGAGTACTATTGATGTATAATACTCATTCGCAAATGTTTAGATTACTCTGCGTATACAATCATGTGTAGTAGAGTAGGAAATTCAAACCACAATCCACACACAGGCCAACGAAGGACAAATACATCTTTCTCTAAGCGGAGTCGAGATAACAAATTGCTACTTTGCCTAATTCAAATGTTGTTAATCTGTGGGGACTTTAGATTCATCAACAGATACACGCTTTGGTATTACATTCGTATTAAAATGACTGACCAGTGGGATGTATGAGTAACATTATTAAAATGTACCCTTGTGCGTATGACTAACAATATTTGTAGGTATCACTCATTCGCATGAATTTAATTAATTAATTATAACCTCAGTAAGCTTGCACTTTTAAATTTAGCGTAATTTTTTTTTTGCAAGTGACAACTCTGTAATTTGGCAGCTGTCACATATGTTTATTCCGATTATTAAAAATGAAGCGCTTCACAAAAGAACAACGCGTTATAATTATGAAAGCTAATTACAAAAATTTCGAAAGTAATGCTGAGACCGCTCGAAAACTTCGAAGAATTTTCAGTCGAGAAAGTGCACCTAATGTGTCAACCATTCCAAGAAAGGTCAACAAATTTGAAAAAACTTGGGCGTTTATGGACAGTAAGACTCCTGTGCGTCACCGCACCGGTCGGTCGCTTGAAAATATTGCTGCTGTAAATGCGAGTGTCGCCGAAAACCCGTAAACATCAATTCAGCATTGTTCTCAATAACTTCAACTTTTACGGAGCCCTACGCAGCGAATTTTGACACACGACCTCCACCTTCATGAGTACAACATTCAGCTTACTCAGGAGCTTAAACCAGCAGACCATGAAAAGCGCCGGCAATTCGTTCAGTGGGAAATGAAGGAAAGTGAAGTCAATGCAAATTTTTCAAACTAAAACTCATATTCTCCGATGAAGCGCATTTCCATCTGAATGGCTTCGTGAATACACAAAATTTTCGAATTTGGGGCTCAGAAAATCCTCTAGCAATCCATGAGAAACAACTGCAGCCACAACGAGCAACTGTCTGGGCGGCGTGATTGGGCCTTACTTTTTGGAAGATGAGGCCGAAATTGCAGTGGATTAACTGGACGGCATGGATTTGGGCGACATGAGGTTTCAGCAAGCCGGCGCCACCTTCCAAACCTCGCTTGACACAATCGATTTATTGCAGCAACAATTTCCAAAACAAATTAAAAACAAAACAAAAACAAATTCTGATGTCAACTGGCCTCCAAGAGCATGCGATTTAACGCCGGGCGATTTCTTTCTTTGGAGTTTTGTGAAATCTCGGGTTTTCTGCGCATGAACCAGAAACAAATCCTGAGCTCGATTCAGAGATACAACACGACATCGGTTTTTCACATGTCTGTGAAAAAGTCATAAAAAATTTCATGAAAACAGTTATGGCCTGTCGTCAGAGCCGTGGGGGCTGTTGAAGGATATTTTATTCTATACTTAATCGGAACATGTCTTCTTTACAATCCAATAGGAAAATGACAACTATCTCAAAAACTACGTGCTTTTATTTTAAAATTAAAATGTGCATTCTAACTGAGACACCATTTATCTCTGTTAGCAATTTTTCATTGATCTAGGAAAATGTTTCAAATCTTAGAACCCTAACAGACAAGCAAAATATCTATAACTCGTCTGAACTGAACTATACGTAAGTGCTATCATTAGTTAAGGTAATGACAGACAATCCGATCAAATCCAACGATTTGCGTGCTATCTGTAAAAATATGAAGATGTGGAAAGCAATAGTCTTGAAAGATCCAAAGACTAAATCTGAGAGTGGGCCTTGGAATTTTGTCTTGTTTCCGTAACTTCAATTGTATTATTCGGAACAGTGGAACCAATCGATACATCGTGAAATAGAATGCATGCTAGGAATTATGGGTAATACATAACAGAATCACTAGTTGGACGTACATGAATCCTCAAGTCATGGGACTCTTAGGCGTATGACTAATACTGATAAGAATTATTCATACGGAGTAATTTTAGGCTCTCAGCCTGTGTCTTCGATGGCACAATCCTTTGTGAAGCAACACCAAACACATATTATATCCTCCATAAGTATGTCAACCACTATCTGAGAAATTAGTATGATCCCATAATATACATCCTCGACCCAGCTAGGGCTGGACATCCTGCAACTACAAAACATAATAAAATTCCCTGCTGACGCTTAAATGGTAATTTGAACATCCTCGCCTTTAAGATTTTGCTCGTCTTCTTGGACTAATTACAAGTTCGTTATTCTGCAATTTGGCTGCCCTAACAACAAATTGTCGTTACTTAATGCAATCTGCTGCCTCCAGTGTTCATCCTTTGCCTAACATCAGAGAGCTACAAGTGGGACAATTTGTGACTTATGCTTTTGATATTGGCACAGAACACTTCTGTGGAAAAATCCAATTGGTTTTGAAAAGTCCCCCAGCTTTTTTTTGTCAAAGGTCGAAAGGATAAGTAGAAAGGAGAGAACAGCAACTACAATTGGTATTTAAGGACAAGAACATTTCAAAGCACTTGAGTGGGAAATATAAGCGAAAAATGGCTTACGACTAAAGATATAAGATAAAAATGGTTTAAAGGCAAGACAAGATAAACTTGTAATTTGAATAAATGTGAAGGTGTTTTTTTATTTTGTAGAAAATTATGAATAACAGTCATTTAATAATTATACGATTTTCGCAAGCTGTAACAAGATTTATTTTTAAAGCAAGATCCGTAACAGGATATTTAGAGGATAAGCGATTCAACAGCTTCATAAGAAATTAGTTGTCATTAGCTCCATTCATAAGCTACGTTCCATAAATTCCAACAAGAATATAATATGATGGGCCACGTGGACGTATGATTATTTCTAATATTAGGAGTCCCAACACGTATTAGTTATAACAATTATTTATGTCCGGTGGCAGCGCCGTTAGAATGTTAAAAACTATTAGAACCTTTAGAAAAATTTACAAATTGTTTTAATTTTTCTGAATAAACCCTATACAATCGAATGAACACCGAGAGATTTGAATTTTCCTCAATCTGAAGGATCCTGATATATATTCTTAGATCATTTTAAAATATGTTTTCAATGGCTATGAATGAGAGAAAGGACTAAGTTCTATCATAGGGGTACTCGGGCTAAGCGAAAAAAATTCAAAACTCGTTTATTTAACTTTTGGTCCATGAGTCTTATTAAACTCTCATAGTTTGTTCTTCGTGTTGATTATTTTGAATATAGTATTCAATTTTCTTAATTTGTAACTTAGTGACTCTAGCAATTCTCACGAATTATTTTTAATCCTTTCCCAAAAGCTAAAGAACAATAAGGTTCTCTTTAACTCTTCTTTGTTTCCAGTCCTGCGATTCCTTAATATAGTGCTTTATAATGGCAAAATGAATCCTGATCACAAGGAAGTCTTTGACAAAAGAAAAAAGTTTTCATATTCAGATAATTGCAGCGAATTTCTAATAAATTTAAAAGATTTAAATTGATTTTTTTTACATTAAAGAAAGTTTTATATTCTGTTTCTAGGAGTTTGTCAATTAAATGGCAATTTGAGGACTTTTTGCAATTTGCACAGATCCTTAGGCAGCCAAGTGAAAAATGCGCTTTGGACATGGACTTTTTTGCGCATGAAATGTTTTTCCTGTTTGAAATCACAGAATTGAATGAAAGGAGAAAACATAACCTCTTCAGAGGTTAGTAGCACAGTTGCAGTGGAATGGACACAGGAAGAAATACGGGAAACATATTGAATATTTCTATTGTTATATATATTAAGATCAAGTATTTCGCGTTGTTATTTCACCTACAGTAACTATAATAGACAGTTTTTAAATTAAGATAATTGTATGATATTTACCAACTGTTTCCAAAAAATACAACATATAAGCGTACCTATAAAAGAAAAATAATTTATGGTTAATAATGTAAAGTTGTTGTTCTTTAAATTTCTATATTTTGTTTAGGTAAATAAAGGGCATATACGTAATAGTATATATAATAATAAATAAAAGCGAACTCAAGTTAAATACCATCACTTTGAATAAAATTTACTACTATTAAATGTTAGCAGAGTTTTATTGTTTGTGGCCTGTTTCAATATTATGAGCATCACTAGCTTCGAATACTTAATATTAATTCATCTACGTATGATTGTTCTGGTTGCATATTACCATACGCTTAAGCAGCTGGTCTACGAACAAATAACATCACAAATATTTACGCTTAAAATACCCGAAATAGTACAAATCTTCAAGTTAATCTGTTAGTTCCATTCGCTCACGGTTTATTGCACTGAACAAAACCATCGTATTGTTTTCGAAAAACTGGCAGTCAATCAACCAGTCACGTGGAAAAGCCCCACCGGAAAAACATTTTGTTTCTCCAAGAAGCCTAAGATCCTGCTAACTTGTATCTAAGAAATAAGTAGGGTACCAAAATAGACATGATGCAGCTAGCAAGTACCGGAAACGTGCATCGAATATGTTTAGAGGATTCTCCTCCCCTGTTACTCTTTCGTTTTCTATTTCTCATTCTGTTTCTCTTATTCTTTCTACATCTCTTTCTGTTGCTCTTCATCTTCATCTTCATCTTCATCTTCATCTTCATCTTCATCTTCATCTTCATCTTCATCTTCATCTTCATCTTCATCTTCATCTTCATCTTCATCTTCATCTTCATCTTCATCTTCATCTTCATCTTCATCTTCATCTTCATCTTCATCTTCATCTTCATCTTCATCTTCATCTTCATCTTCATCTTCATCTTCATCTTCATCTTCGTCTTCATCTTCATCTTCATCTTCATCTTCATCTTCATCTTCATCTTCATCTTCATCTTCATCTTCATCTTCATCTTCATCTTCATCTTCATCTTCATCTTCATTTTCATCTTCATCTTCATCTTCATCTTCAAAAAAAAAAAAATCTGCATCTTCATAAAAAAAAAATCTGCATCTTCATATTCTTTATCTTCCTCTACCTCTACCTCTACCTCTACCTCTACCTCTACCTCTACCTCTACCTCTACCTCTACCTCTACCTCTACCTCTACCTCTACCTCTACCTCTACCTCTACCTCTACCTCTACCTCTACCTCTACCTCTACCTCTACCTCTACCTCTACCTCTACCTCTACCTCTACCTCTACATCTACCTCTACCTCTACCTCTACCTCTACCTCTACCTCTACCTCTACCTCTACCTCTACCTCTACCTCTACCTCTACCTCTACCTCTACCTCTACCTCTACCTCTACCTCTACCTCTACCTCTACCTCTACCTCTACCTCTACCTCTACCTCTACCTCTACCTCTACCTCTACCTCTACCTCTACCTCTACCTCTACCTCTACCTCTACCTCTACCTCTACCTCTACCTCTACCTCTACCTCTACCTCTACCTCTACCTCTACCTCTACCTCTACCTCTACCTCTACCTCTACCTCTACCTCTACCTCTACCTCTACCTCTACCTCTACCTCTACCTCTACCTCTACCTCTACCTCTACCTCTACCTCTACCTCTACCTCTACCTCTACCTCTACCTCTACCTCTACCTCTACCTCTACCTCTACCTCTACCTCTACCTCTACCTCTACCTCTACCTCTACCTCTACCTCTACCTCTACCTCTACCTCTACCTCTACCTCTACCTCTACCTCTACCTCTACCTCTACCTCTACCTCTACCTCTACCTCTACCTCTACCTCTACCTCTACCTCTACCTCTACCTCTACCTCTACCTCTACCTCTACCTCTACCTCTACCTCTACCTCTACCTCTACCTCTACCTCTACCTCTACCTCTACCTCTACCTCTACCTCTACCTCTACCTCTACCTCTACCTCTACCTCTACCTCTACCTCTACCTCTACCTCTACCTCTACCTCTACCTCTACCTCTACCTCTACCTCTACCTCTACCTCTACCTCTACCTCTACCTCTACCTCTACCTCTACCTCTACCTCTACCTCTACCTCTACCTCTACCTCTACCTCTACCTCTACCTCTACCTCTACCTCTACCTCTACCTCTACCTCTACCTCTACCTCTACCTCTACCTCTACCTCTACCTCTACCTCTACCTCAACCTCTATTTTTCTTTTTTTTTAATTTCGCGATATTTTGAAAAAAATTCTTCCATTCGAAATGAACCACTTTTTGAAAAAATTTATTCAAAAATTGGTTATGTTTTCGATTGGACGCTCCGTTTCCAAGATATAGACATGTGGCCGTTTTTTTCCAAAAATTTTAGTCTTAGGAATTCCAATGGAACATCCTATGGAAGTAACAAATTTGGCTCCACGAAGTACCCTCCAAGGAAATAACCCCCAAACGAGAAATGAAATAATCTCTAATGTTTTTTCACACATTTTTGGGTGTTATTTCATATGAAAAAACAACCAAATTTTTTTGGGAAGTATTTCAATTATTTTGGAAGTTATTTCGTTTTGCAATCGGGGTTTCCAAATGGGCCGTTTACAACGAAATTTTTTCGCCATTGTTTCCATTTTGCCTTGGAGTTAATTTCATTTTTGTTTGGCTTTTATTTCATTCTTTGTTTTTGGATGTTATTTCTTTTTTTTGGGTTTATTTTATTGGCCGTTATTTCCTGGGGGAGTACTTCTTGGAGCCACAAGTCATAAAAAACCCGTTTCCCATTACATCCCATGAAGGTATTGGGGAGAACTTCTCACAACCAGTAAGCGGTGCACTTTCTAGATTTATAATCACTGATTGGGACCTACAGTTTTTACACCGGTTCCGAATGGTATTTTGTGAAGCCTTTTCATGGCTAAATACTCGATAGTGTCGCAGTCACTAAGCGAGATGCCCGCCGTTGAAAGGAATTTAAGGTGGTCAGAGCAGGGATCGAACCCAGGATCTCTTGTACAAAAGGCGCGCACACTACCCATTGCACCGCCGACGGCGGTTCCGAGTCATAGCCACTTTTTATTTTAACGATTTTTTATTTCGCCGAGTTTTTGGAAAAAAACCTTCCACACGAATTGGACCACTTTATGAAAAAACTTAGAAACCATCAAAAATTGGTTATTTTTTAGATTTTTTCATATTTTCGATCAAACATTGGGATGGGTTACCCTGGGTAACCCATTAGCCATCGTCGTGGTAAACGATCGCTACGCATTCCCCACGCCAATACCCTGGGTAACCCATTACCCACGAAATATGAACCCTGCTCAAAAGTACCAAACACATGGTCGTATTATTAATATTAATTCAATAGGTCACCTATGAGGATGATTAATGTTAATGGTTAATGGCAATTCCCCAGTCGTCTTCCTGTCATAGTGAACATTACTTAAAAGATACTTCGCAAATGTACCGTACACATTACAGATACATTCATGTTCTGCATCAAATTCCATTGTCACCTAAACGTCTTGACTCGCCCCCCTTGATTATCAAAGGAGTACGGATTGCTTTGAATATTGTATATTCTCCGATGTGCCCTCGTATAGATAGTCAACTTATGACCTTAGTTAGTCCACCTTGACAGCGCGTTTCAAGGGAATTTCAATACGATTCTTCTGAGATAAATTTACGGTGGCTTTTCTAAGGTTTTAAAGGTCTGCAATAATTGCAACTATTCTACGAATTCAGGGAAAAATCGTGGGTAAGTCTAAAAATAGAAGGTAATAGTGGCAAGCAATTTATTTTTTGTTTAATAATCAATTTAGTCTTCGATTGTATTAATTTTTCCATAATGTGCCGATATGGAAACTTGCCTATATTTTCCATTCATTCTCTTCAACATAAACAAATATATAATCACTGCTTAATAAAAATTTTGTTTAAAATTATTAGAAATAATACAAATACAAGTGAGGAACTTGCTAAGGTACATTAATACCAACGACAAAACTTGTCATATTCCAAAATATAAAACGAGTAAAAAAAACTTAAAAAACATTATTCTGGCAACAAACTTATGCAACCTGAAAGGCAAACGCCAACTTTCTTCAAATATCTTACAACAGACACAATAAATATTGCTGAGTGGAAGTTTCCCATTTTCACCTGTAACAAAGGCACAAAGAAATGAGAGTTATTCGTTGCAAAATAATCACATTCATTTATTACGTCCAAAGTTCTGCTTCGCTATCGCACAAGAGCAGTAGTAGCACTAAACCAGAACACAACTATTCAACACAAACATCTGGTGGTATTCCAACATTGCTCGAGCAGAAAACTCATAAAAATACTTGGAATATAAAATGTTCTCAGTACGTGCCGGTGTATTCCTCCCCTAAACAACACCCATTTCCCGGGACATTAAAACTATTTGTCATGGAGTTTTTATTTCGAAATCTTGACATTTCCAAACAAACTCCAAGTCGTTTTCTAGGCCAAAAGGCTATGTTAATGTTTATCGAAAGTGCAATAAAGGCAGCAGCACCGCAAACGCCAATACGAGTAGTATCAGGAAAATCGCCCAAATATCTGTACGGAAAAAAATTTTGCTCCTGTCAAGCACTTAAAAAATAGTTTTTCATGTTATTGCTATTGTTAGGAGTTTCTCCACAATTTCTTTAAATGTTGTTGCTCCTTCTGCAGCTACAACATTTATACGTGTAGCAAGTATGTTGATATGTTTGTTTGTATTTAGTGGGGGTACATAGATTTGCAATTTGAAAAATCGTTTAGATGTTGTGGATAATGTTATATCGTAGTTGTTGTACAAAAAAAAGTGCATTAAACATGTACAGTGCTATGCACAAGATGGCAGTAAGGCATCGAAAATGCAACCGCGTAGATGACACGCCGAAAAATCTGAAATTTTTCTTGTTTGGATGCAAATATAACGTGTTTGTAGCTTGTCGCAAATATTGTATACTTGTGTCCAAACACATTGTGTTTGCCATTCAATATTACATGTTGGAGACACAATGATTTATAGTTCATGTGTCTGTGGCCCAAATATAGCTTTGTTTGTTGAAAACTGTTGAAACAAAAACGTAACAGACAACAAAGAAAAGAAAAGAAAAATTCATGAAAACTACGTTCGAAGCATATACATTAGAGCGACTGACAGTGTATGTTGGGGAAAAAAATTGTTCTTTGCCCACCCCTCAAAATGTACCTTGGTTTGCTCTCTAATGAATCCCTAAATATTTCGTGTCTAACATTAACATCCCGGGAGCTGGACCATCTTTAAAAAAAAAAACAAATTTTCCCCAAAAAAATTTTTGCTTTAGCTAAAGACAATTTATACAATATTACTATCAAATTAAAGGGGTTTTTATGGTGCGTCCAACGATATATACAACATGTCAAAACACGTCCTGACACATCCTTTTTTCAGAGATAATCTGGAAAAAACACGAACTTTTGAGTATTTAGTAGGTAGGTTTTTCTGATTTAAATGTCAGATTGGTGTAATTCTAAATATCCAAAATTTTGCCCAGATCGCATGGGAAAATGTATTCAAAAATAAAAAAATTATTTCATTTTCATAAAAATTCAAAAATTTTGCCCTTTTAAGAACGTAATGTTCCCACCGTACTGAATTTTTAGTAAAACGCCAAATAGTGACAATTTCAAAAAAAAAACACTGAAACACGTAGTTACTTAAATCGACTACACGCTGAAAAGTATCACCGTAACCAACATATTGCAGGCACCATGTACATATTTGCAAGCATTGGTTTTGTGAATTGAAGAACTGCGCTTTTTTTTTCTTTAGTGTCTGTAATGTTTCTGTTTTCAGCAGTTTTCTACAAAAAAACAAATTTGGGTCACAAATACAAATATTATCATATTAATCGTTGTGTCCCAAACATGTTTTATTGAAGAGCAAACACAATGTGTTTTGGGACAAGCATAATATATTTGCAACAAGCTAAAACACGTTATATTTGCACCCAAATAACAAATCAACATAATTTTTTTAGCGTGTGAAGATTAAAATATGTCAGTCCGACATATAAATCAGAAAAATCTCCATATTAAAATCTTAAAAATTAAATTTTTTTGCAGAATATCCCTGAAAAAAGGATGTGTCAGGACATATTTTGCCATGTTTTGTATACCGCTGGACGCGCCTTTAATATGATACCACCCTTTTCCACATTGTCCATAGCTAAAGCACACAATTCTTTGGAAAACTTGAAAAAATACCTTTTTTACAAATGGTCCAGCTCACGGGATCCTAATGCTAGATACGAAATATTTTGGGACTCATCATAAAACAAACCAAGGTACATTTTGAGGGGTCGACATAAGGAGCTTTTTGTGAGTCGGTCTAATATACTTAGTTGTTTGCAAGCATTGCTTTTGTGAATAGTGACACATGGTGACACACAGACACACAGCAGTGTTTTCAGCAGTTTTTAACAAACAAAACCACATTTGGGTCACAAATACATATATTATTAATCCCTGTGCTCCTAACATGTTATATTGAATAACCAACACAATGTGTTTGGACACAAGTATACCACATTTGCGACTAGCTACAAACACGTTATATTTGCATCCAAACACCAAAACATCAAATTAAAAATAGTTCACCGTGTACCATTTAAACCAGACCTTCTAATCCATTGGGACCTCACGACTCTCTAGAAGTGTTTTTCATGTTCTCGTGGCCCCTTCAAATGAGAAGGCAAATCAGCTGGTCGCTGGCTCACCTTACACACATCCGTATATTTAAAAATATAATAACAATCGTACACGCTAAAACAAGACAACAACAGGCAACATATTGCAGGAACCATGTATATGTTTGCAAGCATAAATTGAAGATCTGATACTTTCCTGTTCCTTTGTAGCCCGTCGCGTTTTGATTTCGGCAGTTTTCAACAAACAAAGTCACATTCGGGTCACAAACACACCTATTAATCAAGAGTCTCGAACATGTAATATTGAATAGCAAACACAATGTGTTTGCACACAAGTATACTATATTTCCGATCAGCTACAAACACGTTATGTTTTCATAGAAACAACAAAAGAGACAGATTTTTCAAATAAATTTGAAGATGTATCCAAAAACAAGATTTATAACGGGTGATTCAATTCTAATACATTTCTTTGACACCCATTATACGCGATATAGTAATATTTTTTATTTTTGTTTACAATACAATTACTACTACAGGCTTTGGCAAACTTAGTCATGGAGCGACACACAATTGATGAATGCGTAGAAGAGATTCTCACGTTTTATAAAAATTGTCGTTTTGCAAGAAGCCCATTCGCGCATTGCGTGATTATTTCGATTTCATGAATTGAAGATCTGCTGCTTTGTTGTTTCTTTGTTGTCTGTCTCGTTTTTGTTTTTTGCAACAATCAAAACCAAACATGTTATTTTGAATAGCAAACACAATGTGTTTGGGCACAAGTATAGTATATTTGCCACAAGCTACAAACACGATATATTTGCAACCAAACGACAACACAATACAAATTTTTGCAGCGTGCGTTGGGTGCAGAAATTCGAAAAAATCGGTTGGTTGCAAAACGTGCAACACTGGTGCGACTTTGCGCAGGTCGTGTGACATACAATATTACTGATGTGGAACAATGTGTGGATCAGGCCGCGACAATCTCAAGTCGTCGGCATGCACACCAATTGAACCTATCCTGCAGCACCGTTCAGCAGGTTCTAACAAAACGCCTATTTTTGCAATCAATTGGCACATGAACTGAAGCCTAGAGAACATTTGCTGCGCCGTTTATTTACCAATTGCATGCTAGAACAACAAGCAGTTGATGCCGACTTTTCAAAAAAGAAAATCATCATGAGCAATGAGGCACATTTTCACCTAAACGGATACGTTAACAAACAAAACTGGAGACGCATTTGGGGTACTGAAAATTCAGATATCATTAAAGCAACAACTAGGCACCCACCCATAAAGAGTCACTGCTTGGTGTGGGTTTTGGGCTGGCTAAGTCATCGAACAGTCCTCCTTCGAAAATGTTACAGGAATCTCGTGGAATGGCAACACACATTTTAGGGCCTCGATTATATGACACGGTCTTGGACAATATGTGATTCCAACTGGACGGTGCCACTTGCCACGCAATGCATGAAACAATGGTCCTATTGCAAACCAAGTTCCCAGGACACATTATCTCAAGAAACATCGAGGTCAAAAGGCCGCCGACATCTTCCGACACCATTGGACTTCTTTCCCTGGGGTTACGTGATAGAAATCACCCAGTTGTGCCGTCATTGTCAATGGAGGTCTATGGATATTGATGAATCAGACGCTCTTAATGTTCTGATCATGAAAATACAATGTGATGTTCGTTGGGAAAAAAAATAGATTTGAAGTGTCGAAAGATGCATTCAAGTGCCTAAGCTTTTTAAAGCGGTGCAAGAAATTCTTCAATCCATCTGATCTTCTCAATATCTACAGCACCTACATCAGCCCAAATATGGAATATAACTCCCATATATGAGCAGGTACTCCTATCTCATTTTTAGAGGTTCTCTACTGTGTCCAAAGGAGAGCGACGGTGTTGATAGGGGACGGTAGGGTATCCAAGTCTATTGTCTCCCTTGAGCATGGTCGAAATGTGGGTTGCGTGTCGCTATTCTACCGATATTTCCACGGCATGTTATTCCTCCGACATCCGACAACTTATGCCAGAGATGAGGATATTTAGCCGAAGCACAAGGTTTTCCAGGAACTATCATCCGTTTTTTATCGGGCCAATCGGCCGCACTACACACTATAGGGAAAATTTGCTCTTCAGCCATACAGTCCGTATGTGAAATAAACTTCCGACTGGTGTATTTCCCACCAATTGTGACATACAAAGATTCAAGGCAAATGTCAACAGACTGTATTTCCTCTTTCCGCCCTCCACTACCTCAGTTTTCCTTCACCAACATAACGCAATGCATTTATAGGGGGCATCCCCTGGTAAAAAAAACGACACATATTGCATTTAAAGTTAAAGTTCAAAACTATTTAGAAAAAAGAACGGAAAGGACTCACAGTCTATACAAATAGCCTATTCAAGAATCAAGAGTTAACCATTTTGAAGAAAATTTCAACCCTCAAACTGGATATTCTAGGTCAATATCTTTATACTGCTTCGGAAAAGGTCAAGCAGGACGGGAACACAAAACAGTCTCATTCAATTGCACTGAATATCTCTTACATCGAAAATGCGCTACCGTATTGACTAACAGATTTTTGGAAATTTTTCAAATACTATATCGGCTGAAAATATAAATGTCATTAGACAATAAGACCTAAGAGGGGTCTGTCTTTCCAGGATTTTAATATATTCACCTAAGGCTTTCACTCTGCAAAGGAATATTTCACCCCCCCCAAAAAGTTGTTGCACTGTGTATTTTCCAATTTGAATATTTTTTTATATAAATATTTTCCTCTCTATTCTTGTAACTTTAAATATCGTAACAAGGATATTGAAAAATAAGGAATGTAGAAAACTTTTACTAAACAAGTAGGAACTACTTCAAATATTTGCGAAATAAAACAGACTTGATCTTCTCTTATTTGAACAGAACCCAAATAAACTGCATTCCTGGTAGGTACTAATGGCATCTAATGCATGACATTTCCAACTTCATCTCACAGAACATGTTGAAATTTTCCAGATGTTTATATTATTTTTCTTGTCATCACACCAAATGGGTAATGTCCAAGATGGGCAGCTGCAAAAGAAGTAAGAGAACAACAAATTCTTAACTAAAATCGTGTTCACATGTGCAAAATGTTAAGTGAATTGTCACATGTCTGACATAACATTTAATTATAAGACCCAGTTGTTGACTATAAACCAAATCGCTATGGTATATTTCATATCCTTTAGTGTACGATGAGAGAGAATGAATGCAAAGAAACAACAATCATCTGTATCAAAATCTAAAAATATATAGTAAAAACTGATAAAGCCAGACCGTAAGAGGTAGACCGAACAAGGAACTTGTTGTTTTTTTTTTTATAGAAAATTTGCAGACATTTAGGCACTTTGTTTGCACATTTAGGGGAGAAAATAAAATGTAGTAATTAAAATAGAGCAGAAACAACATAGAACACAACTATCGTCTGTGGATGTATTTATATATAAATTAAAACAAATTTTTTAAAACATTGTGCTTAAAGGAATTTAAATTTAAATAATATTTATAATTCACTTGGTTTCACTGATGACGTATGATACAGTTATTGACTCACAATTTATTTGCTATGTACTTGAATGAAAACTACTAGGACTATTTCTTTATATAACTAAACTTCGAATCTTTCCAGCGAAGTCTTGGTCGTACCATTTTCAGATGTCCTTCTAGTACGTTTTCGAGTTCCCATCACAATGGTTCATTGTGATCCATTCTTCTGATATGACCTATCCAGCGTACCGCGTTATCTTGATTCGCATAACTGCGTCGATGTTTGGGTACAGATTGTAAAGCTTATGGTTAATCCGTTGTCGATAGTAGTTGTTCTCTATTATAGGAATATGTATTTTTCAGATCATTTTTGTCTCGAAGACTCCTAGTGATGTTTCATCAGCATGCGATGTGCCACAGGATTCAGCGCTATAAAGAAAGACAGATTGAATGAGAGACAGATCTTCGTTTCCCGAGAGAGGGTCTTATGTGTGAAGCGCATGTTTAGGCCTGTTTGCAAGCACAATTCTGGATTGATTTCTAGGCTGACGTTGTTGGTAATGTACACGGCAAATTCAAGGTAAATGAATCCATGCACTACCTTGAAACTATAACGGTTATCAATGTTCCCCCTTTCCCCAAAGCCGGTGGATGTTTTTCTTGCCGAAACCATTAATTTTATCTTTACCTCGTTTACTGCCAAATCCTTCCCAATTCTCAAAAATAAATAAATAAATGGTTTCCCATTACATCCCAGTTTTCACTTACTGATTGGGACCTACAGTTTTACACCGATTCCGAACGGTATTTTGAGAAGTTTTTTCATGGCTATATACTCAATAGTGTCGCCGTCACTATGCGAGGTGACCGCCGCCGAAAGAAATTTTAAGGTGATCAGAGCAGGGTTCGAACCTCGAATCTCATGTACAAGAGGCGCGCACACTGACCATTGCACCACCGATGGCCATAATTCTCAAAAATACTGCAGAAAATTCTCACCGATTATCGCCTAATGATGTCTAAATCATCAGCATACGCGAGCAGTATGTGGCTTTTGCTGCTGCTAGCTTTGTTCGTTTTTTATACCGTTCGGAACCGGTGTAAAACTGTAGGTCGCAATCAGTGAGTGTAACACTAGAATGCGCACAGCTCACTGGTTTGTGAGAAGGTCTCCCTAATGCCTTCATAGGATGTAACAGAAAAACCATTTTTGGATGAAATTCCTTATCGCACGTTGCGGGATGGGGGCTAAATGAAAAACAAATACACAACTTTTGTTTTAACACTATTATGCTACAACCCACTATTATCAACTATATTGTTTACTTTTGCTTTGGTTTGTGTCTGGACTAACGGCTTGGATTACAGAGAAAGTAATTAACTAGATGTCTCACATATCTTGGGAAATTTCTTGTTTAATGGGTAGTTTTCTAGGTCAACCATATTGTTCAACTATATTGTTTTCGTTTGATTTGGTTTGTGTCTCTACTATCATATCTTGGGAAATTTCTTGTTTAATGGGAAGTTTTCTATGTGGAGCCTGTAACCAATATTTAGTATATATTTCAGTTTTGAACCCAATAAAAAGTAAATTTAGAAAATCCAAAGTGAAAAAAGTTTAGTAAACGAACATTTTCTTAAATAAGTGTCTTTTTTTAAAAAAAAGAAAATTTTCTCAAAAAAAACCCATTGATATTGTCAAAGTACCTTTTTTAAAAAAATATCTTATCTTAAAAAAGTTCATTTGCTTAAAAAAGTAAATTTTCTTAAATAAGTAAATTTTTTTAAGACTACCTTTTTGTGACATGAAGTAACTTTTCTTGAGATAAGTACCTACTCATAAAAATTTACCTATTCTGAAAAACGGACCAATTCTAAAAAAATTCCCATTTCTTAAAAAACCCTTTTCTTTAACAAAAAAATACATTCTCTTAAAAAAATACATTTTCTTCAAAAAAAAAACCTTTTCTTACAAAAATTGCTTTTCTTAACCTCTTAAGTCCTGAACATGAACCGCTTGACATAAAATATTTTTTAACTATTTTTTTATCTTATGAGGTGTAATTAAAATAATGGTTTATATTATTTTTCAATTTTTTTTATTTAAAGTGGTAGAAAAAGGAGGTGCACATATGTGTACTTCAGGTTTAAATGACTGATTAGTGAGGAACAATATCCTTCACAGTATGATAGTTTTCAAAACAGTTATTTTTCAAAATACATAAATAGACATTGCATTTTACACATACTGTATGGCAGCGTGAAGAGCACGTTGGGTGGCGACATTTCGATGCAAAATTGCTGTCTACAAAACGCGGTAGGTGACCAACATTGTTAAGCCTTATTTCTGGCGGTGGGTGTGGCACAACCGCACGGTGCTTCTTTGAAGGAGGTTCGCTTAGACAATCTCGGCCGTCATCTGTGACATTCAAGCTAGATCTTGGAGATGTACTGGTGTTGGGACGAGATGTGGAGCCGCAATACAAAAAATTGGGTTAAACCCTGCCTCCGTCATATTTCATCATCGCTTTTACCAGGTTAAGCCTGTATTGGAGCAAGTCTAGCTTATCCTTTTGTTTAACATTTTCTTGTACACAACAACGAGTGTACATTACTCATCAATTGACGACAACCAGGTCCAAGAAATGGCAGAAAGCTCTCACAGGCCATTTTTTTGTCCGCGTTGAACTTCCATAGTAAGCTATTAGTCTATCACATAAATCTATGCCATCCATGCAGCAGCTGGCCGAGTTACATCGATTTTTTCCTTTTGTTTTTTGCACCAACGTTGGCAGGTATTTGCAGAGTAGCTCCCTGAACAAGTAGACAGCATCTTTACTGCTTTTGTGTCCATCCATTTAACGACACAGACTTTGTCACTAACTTCTAACTTTCTCATCCCATTCTCCTCTTTGCAACTGCTTGTCTGACTTTAGTTTTTGTGCCACTTGGCCAATCCTATTTACCATCACAGTCCCGGTGAGAAAAATCCCGCATCTTTTTTCATTTAAATGATCAGCCAACTTTAGACTGGTAAAAAATCTGTCTGTGTATAAAACACAGCTGTCGTTAATTGTCCGACAAAACTTTTTCACAATTCCTGCTCCTAGTCCAAGACTTTCCATAACATCTTGAGGTAAAGTATCCTTGCCAACATAGATCTCGAAATCTAATACCAGCCCGAAACGGGCAGCCAATACAAAGTTTTTTAGTCCAAGTGGATTAGGCTTGGCTGGCATATATTGCCGGCACTCACAACGTCCTGAAAAAGGGATCATCTGCTCGTCAATTGACATGTGCTTGGAACGTGGCAAACTTTGGCATTTCCTCAAAACAGGGTCTAGTAGTGGTCTTATTCTCCAAAGTTTATCATTGCCATTGGGGTGGTTGCTATCTGAGAAGTGCAAATAATTTCTGATTTCAAAAAACCTGTCGGGATTGATTGCTTCTCTAACAATTGGCACACAAAGATCTCTGCTCCAATAAAGCTTCCCTTGAGGGTAATTGAGGGTGCCCATCATCAGCTGCACACCAGCAAAACGTCTCATCTCAATGGTATTCGTGTTAATTGATTTTAATTCCCGCTTTTGTGCCGAATATATGTATTGCTTTGATCTTCCACTAATTTCCAAAACTCTAGCCACAAATACTCTAAAAAAGAGTATAAGATGTTAACGTCAGAGCTACCCTGTGAAGTTAGGATATCATCCTTAATATCTGGTCCAGATTTAGCCATTTCTTTGGTCCGCCACCTTCATTTTCAGTATTTGCCTCATTTTGCCTCTCTTCTTCATCTCTGACCAACTCCACAGATGACTGAAGTGCTCGTATTACTTCCGGAGGCAAGTACTCGTCATCATCGTCGTCTCTTGAGAAATCAAATTCACTCTCATTGAGCATATCCGCAATCTGCTGTTCATCCATATCCAAGCTAAGAAATATTCAATGTTTACGCAAAACAAAGATTTAATCCGGAGGTACACATATGTCTATCAAAAAAAACAAAGTAGCATTTTATTTCGAAAAACCACAAAATATAAAAAACTTACTTTTTACACGTTTTCCCAGCAAATTTACAATAGAAAACTACAAAAAGTATAAACGTCACTGAAGAACTAAATTTTTTATAAGCTCTTTACAATTTTAGCCAAGGCCTACTTGAGACTTTTTCAAACTGTCAAATTCAAATGCAAAAAAAAAGCTTCAACTTTAGAGCGATGCCATCTGTTGATATTTTTTTTGTAGCCCAGTAGTCTAAAGCAACAAAAAAAAATATTTGCAGTGATCACAAGATGCCGCCAGAGTTTAAAGCTTTAAATAAATTAAGGTACACATATGTGTACCGACGGTCTCAAGAGGTTAAAAGTACCTTTTCATAAAAATAAAATAATATCTTTTCCTTTCTTTTCTTTATTTTTACCTTTTCCTAAAAAGATTACCACTTCTACGTTCACCAGGGGTGATTTCTTTTTATTCGGCCTTTTTATTGGTACTTTTTTATTTCATTGTTCAAGCTCAAGACCATTCTACAGGGTGTCCCCTAAACTTTTGTCTAAACTTAAACACGTGATAGCTGAGAACAAAAGCTACAATGTTTGTTCTTACGCCAATTGCCTAGGTGGCTTCGTTTTCGAGATATTCGTGTTTAAAATAATTGCATTTTTGAATGTATTTTCAATAAATGCATAATTTACTTTTTAAATGAAAAAGAAATATCATTGAAAATTGCTTCAAAATTGATTTTAAATCAAATGCGACAGGAAATGACTATTAATACAACTACAACTGAAATAAGAGACCGCTTATCTAAGTGCATAACGCAACAAGGCTCTCATTTTGAAAATTTTCGTTAATTGAAAACATTTTAAAAAAAATTCGTTTTCATTTCAAACGAAAAAATAAATTATTTAAAATCAATTTTGAAGCAATTTTCAATGATATTTGTTTTTCATTTAAAAAGTAGATTATGCATTTATTGAAAATACATTCAAAAATGCATATATTTTAAACACGAATATCTCGAAAACGAAGCCACCTAGGCAATTGGCGTAAGAACAAACATTGTAGATTTTGTTCTCAGCTATCCCGTGTTTAAGTTTAGACAAAAGTTTAGGGGACACCCTGTATATCCCTATAAATAGAGATACAGTTTTTGAAAAAAGATGTTTTGCAAATGCATCCTCATGTTTCACAAGCAGAATTTTCACAACCAGAGCCAAAGTTTATCATGAAAGAAAAATACATCAAATGAAATTTGCGTGATTAATATTGTCCCACCTTCTATATATAAAGTAGAATCCGAAAAAAAGTGTATTTTCAAAAGTTAAATTTTCAAAGGCTAAGGATCAGAAATGTATTGTGCAAGGACTCCGGCTTCTAAACGGTTTGAAGTTCCTCATATTTTCGACTCTTTTATGGCCCAGAATTTCTGAGCGCCCCGAAAATTTAAACTGAATCACATTCATTGAAAGAACGATATGTGTTTATCTGCCATTGATCGTTGTCGTAATGGTTAGGCTATCGGGGTTATGTCGGGCCCATAAATACTGAAGGCAAGAAACCTTTATAAATGTACCAGCCGCTAATTTCCAACGCTAAAACTTTGTAGGCTTTCACACATTTTTTTCCACAAGTTGTAATATTTTACTATTTAATTTTCACTACAAACCATAGTGCATTTTAGTTTAATCAAATCACTTAATATTTTAAAACAATTGCTTTTAATACCGCCCAAGGCTGTGCACTAAATGTTATACTTTATGTAGATTTACGAAAATGTGCAATAGTTTATGGCTTTCATATAAATAATATTGCGTGCCAAAATATAATTTAGGTTTCATTACAACCAATTGCTCCCAATAAATGCTTTGCCAACTCCCAGAAATATGCAACATTCATGAGTTTAAGTGAATATCCTAAAAGTAGGCAACATTTTCAGCTGACATATAATTTATGTTTAATGTATTTAAAAGTTTGGATGTAAAACTGAATGAAATAGTTGAAACATTAAATCAGAGTATATTTCTAAGTCGGTGAAGAAAACGAAACAATTGAATTGAAGCAAAGACAACAATTTTATATTATTATTATTAAAATAAAATAGCTCAGACCCTCAATATCACAGACCACCTCCTATTTCATTGGGCAACGTTCCCCACGAATAATGCTGGTGACACTGTTTTCTAATTAGGCATGAAAAAGGTTTGTGAAACACGTTGGCGATTGGTGTACTTTGGGTGTTACGTTGTTGTGAACAGCATTCGTTACAGGAACAAGATAACATAGTTATTGTGGTCTCAACTGGGCGGCACGAAACTGGACGACATGTGGTTCCAGCAAGACGGCGCCTCCTGCCACATCGCCCATGAAACAATCGATTTATTGCGGCACCGATTTCCAGAACAAATTATCTCAAGGAATTCTGATGTCAACTGGCCACCAAGATCATGCGATTTGACGCCATGTGATTTCTTTCTTTGGGGTTTTCTGAAAACTTGGATTTACGCGAATAAAACAGAAACAATTCCTAAGCGTAAATCCCACATCCAACGAGTCATCGGTGAGATACAGCCACATCTCTGTAAAAAAGTCATGGAAAATTTCATGAAAAGAGTAATGTCCTGTCATCTGCGCCGTGGTGGCAATACGTTTGTATGCAATTATAAACTGGAAAGATTAGAAACTGTATGATTACTACCTGGTGCTAACTGTGATGCTGAAAATTATACTGAAAAATTTTACTATAAAAATTTTGACTGACACTTTCACTGTGTCTGTTACATATCATTACAGATAACAGATGATAAACTTTTGAAAAGAACACATTAAAATAAGAGTTTAACTTTTATTTTCAAACCAACCTAGCTATTGAATAAAAGAAACTCCTTGATTCAATTATGCTCGAACATTTTAACTCTAAGACCTTTAAGGATAAATCAGCAACAAGTGCAACATTCGGGAGTCAACATCCTTTTTTAAAACATCTCTATTATTTTGTGTGTCTGTTACAGATATGAGTTTTGTTAGGATGTCGAGACAAAAAAATCCCTTGATGTTGCAAAATTCTCAAGTGTTGAGTTGTGACTTCAAAAACTGCATGTGCGGAAGCTGTAACAGCGGCAAACAATGGCAGATGTAGCACTCGCATAAATACTAACATTTGCAGAGGAGAAATTTTACCAAATAATAGGAATTTTGTAAAACATAAACAGCAGATATACACACGTAACATATATAAGTATAATGCATGCAACAGCTGTATGTTTATGCTTCAGAGAAAAGACAGAACAAACGAACAGCAAACGTGTTGGTTATTGTTCATTTCAATGACACAACACAAAATCTATCATAATGTAAGTTAATTATAGAGCAACAAATTAAATTGTTTGCTGTTTCCATGTAGTTCTGTTTATTCTTAATAAATTTTAAAGAAATTAAAATTCGGTGACTACATTTAGGGGTTAATAAAAAACAAAAATTAAAGCATACTTTTAGGAACCGCAGTACAAAAAGTCGTTAATGTTAAATAATTATAAAGAAAATATTGTCTAAACGGATATTTAAGTCTAAGGCATCTTATGGGACCTGAAGATCGTGTATATCCAACCGCTGTTAATGTAACATGCAATATTAATTCAGAGACCTGCAATACTGAAGTAAAAGAAAACTGCGAAAATTAAACTGGATACCTATGCCACAAGATTTTCATTCAACTAAAACCCAACTTTTGTTTTAGCATTTTTTGTTATTACGTACAGATTACTATTAAAATATAAATACACATAATCGGCAGTTTATATAAAATCCAACTAAATTAAATTTTTGTGGTCATTTATTCGGATACTAAATGTCGATTATGTTTATAAACATGACACGTAATATTTTTGAATAACCATAAAAACTACTAATTGGATATTTAATGAATATTTTACATAATTGTTGCCACAAATTTAAAGCACTAGTTTTAATACAATACATATTATTAAGGGAAACTAGAGCAAGGCTGTAACACAAATGGGATGTACATGGTAGTGAAATTAATATGAACAATTGAATTGATATATTTAGGGAATCCTAATTTTTGAAACATGTATAAAATTGGAAATATAAAAAATATATAACGATCAGTTTCTGAATTGATTCACCGATCCCCTCTGTCAGTCGGATGTCCATCATGAAACGACCATTTTTTAAATCAAACATCCTTTATGATAAATAAACAAAATCATGGTAAAATCGTTAAAAATTTTGGAAAACTAAAATCATTTCCGAGAACACAAAAACGCCTCGATATACTGGAAACATAAACTTAAATAAGTAAAGCTTTACGAATAACGAAAAACGTTTTCATGAACTAATTTTTAGTTTACCACGATCTAGTTATAGTAAGTATAATTATTTTTATGATTTTTCTAATTATATTTGTCTTTTCTAGCCGTGTTTTATTTCCTGTTAAATAAACAATGGTACAGCACAACAGTTCTTTCTCTTTTACATGTACAGTACAAACTTAAAACAAGTCTTCCTCTTTAGCTCTCCCTTACCTATTTGGAATGAGGCTGACCTTAAATTCGTTTCCAGAACCATTTCCTAGTAACGCTGCCTGCTCTCGAGACTTCGGCATACTTTGTGGGGAGACGACATCTGCTGTCGATTGCTTCAGACTGTTCTTCCCATATTGACAAACATTCGTGGTGAGTTGGTATGAGATTGATTTTCTACTAGCAGCGACGGCATACTTCTAGGCGTAATTAACATTAGACAATCGCGCTGCAATATTCACCACAAACTGTTTGTTGGCATTCTAATGTCATTTTGTCATTAATGTCAGCTAAACCTAACATAAAGACGTTAGCGTAATAGTATTAACTAATTTCAAATCTAGTATATAAAAAAATTCTTATGGTGAAAAATTTTGAAAAAGTGCTATACAACGTTTCTATTTATATTTCGGATCCAGCAGTAAAAAACAATCATTAATCGTTGAAAATGGTTTTATTGTTTTTCAAAATATTCTTATATTTTCAATATATTTTTCATGCGCTCAAACCAATTTATTTTCGAAGCACTATTTCCACTTCGATTGAGACACATCCAAAACATGGTTTTTGAATGTTTCAACAACTGTTTCGGGCGTCGAAAAACGTTGACGATGCAGAAATAAGGGCTGTACGGCGGATGACCCATCAATTAGACATGTCGAGTGCTCAAATATCCCATTGTTTCGCTGATGTGTGAGAGCTCGCATTGCCCTGATATAAAATGATCCGTCTGATCTTGTTGTTTTTCCTTATTTCTTCGAAAACTTTTGGCAAGCAGATGGTGGTATATCACTCACGATTGGCAGTCCTACGTTCCACTGTGGCCACATGACCAGTTACATCGAAAAAACCGCGATCATTTGCTTCGATGTGCTTCTTCCTCGAGCAACTTTTGTTGGAGTTAGCTCATATTGAAAGACCCATACGGGTGACTCCTGTTTTATTTCGGGCTCATATGTCTAGATCCATGATTCGTCACCTGTGACGATTTAATACCCTACATTTGAGTTACCGCGGTTGTATTTCTTCAACACTTCGTTGCTCCAATCGACACGAACTTTTTTTGAGCATTCTTCAAATTATGTGGGATCCAACGAGAACAAATCCTTTTCACGGCCAAATGAACATACAATATATTATTGATGCTAGTGTTACTAATGCCCAAGGAATCTTCAATCTCACGATAGGTCACATGTCGATCTTGCATTATCTGTTCACGCAGTGCTTCGATGGTTTCCGGCAAAACGACCGAAGTTGGACTACCTTCACGAAATTCATCGTGGAGCGAACGGCTTTGGCCAAATATAGTTGCTTATAACTTAGTGCTTTTAAACTTGAAATCCTGTCCACTTCTTTTTACTTGAAACTGTTGCATATATAAAGGCACTCATAACACCAAAACTATATACAATAGTATAAACAAAAATCGGCGACCTTTATTTGTTCAAGAAAAGAAAAGACAACGAAAATGGCTTCCCATTACATCCAATGAAGGGATTATGGAGACCTTGACAGTAAACGAAGACCTAGAATCAAAGCGAATACTTAATCTTTAGTTACTACGAAATAATAGAGATTATTTATCTCTCATCCGCTTAACCAAAAATTGTATGAATCTGGAAATTGTACGTAGTATGGAGCCCACAAAAAATGTACACTTTAAGTTCGGTTCGGTACAAGGTGTGTATCATCCAGCTACAGCAGAGTCGTACTTACTCGATCTTGTTAAATGACACAGAAAAACTAAAGTTATCGCGAAAAAATATAGTGTCATTCTGGTAGTTTTCGCCAGACAAATGTTCTCAGAAAATGTAGGGACTTATTGTCTTTTATGTCCAGTTTTTCCAATGTAGGAACTTCGAACTGCAACAACAATATCGACAAAGTTAAGAGTTCTCCATGAATATGTCTGCCAGTATTAGTGTCATGAATTGAAGATGTCCCGTGTTTTTGTTTCTTTGTAGTTTGTCATGTTTTCTGCAGCAGTTTTAAACAATCAAAGTTACAGTTGGGCAACAAAAACATATATTATAACCTATTAATCATTGTGTTTCCAGCATGTAATATTGAATAGCAAACACAATGTGTTTGGACACAAGTATTCTATATTAGCAGCAACCTACAAACACGTTATATTTGCATTCAAACATCAAAAAGCATAGATTTTTCAAAGTCTATAAAAATACAGAGATCGGGATGTCTGTGACATACTGTGATAAGCATAGCTCTCATACCAAAACAGTTTAAAGCGTGGTAAATATATTTTAAGGCTAGTGCCAAGATTACACGCAGAAAAATATCGGCTCCAGCAACATATTGCAGGAACCATGTAGTAGTTTTGTAATTTTATTTCGCTGTTGTAATTTTTTTTACTTTATAGTCTGTCACGTTTTTGTATTCAGCAGTTGGAGTTGAACAAAGCCACATATGGGTCACAAATACATATATTATAAACTAGTAATCACTCTGTCCCAAACATGTTACATTGAATAGCAAACGCTATGTGTTTGGACGCAAGTATACTATATTTGCGACAAGCTACAAACACGTTATATTGGCATCTAAACAATAAAAACGGCAAATTCGTCAGAGTGTATACACCAACATTGTTATGTTCATTACCGTCAGCCACGTTTTCAAATTTACAACAAAAATATTATGCTTTTCAACCTCTAGTACTTAAACGCACACAAAACCTTGCATACTTAGAGGAGGCAAATGCTAATGAACTTTACAGCATATTTTAGGCGTTCGCATTAAAATGTAATTCACTGTTAAAACAAAATTATACACAGCCAAGAGCTAATTAAAAATAAAATTATTGCAATTAAATGTAATCAAACACAAAAAGCTTTTTGTAACAATTAATTATGCCATATTTGATTATAATATTTGTTTATAGGTCACCGAATTGGAATTTAAACAAATTGTAGGTATTTATAAAGCATAATTAATAACAACAAATGTACATAAATTACAAAGTAATTATTGTGACTCAACTTTGGATAGAGACCAATTACCCAAAGTGTAATGATTAGTGTGGACGATTTGTGTATATGATAATGTGGGCTCGATCCCTGCTCTGACCACATTACAATTCTTTCGATCACACATATGGGGTCAGAATCAATTTTCATTACATTACATTCACATTAAAAAACTTTTAATAAGGTAAGTACCTCTAAACCGCTACCTAAAAGTACCTCTAAAACTGTATGAGGTACAGTTCAAGAAATTCTAAATATAATTTTTTGTAATTTTAAAAACTTGAATAAAGTTCAAATTTCTAAAACCAACAAAAATATGTTTATTGTCTGCACTAGGAATAAGTAAAAAAAAATATAAAAACGAAAATAGTAAACTTGTTGTATTCTTTGAAATCGAAAACTAAGAAATATATTCACATTTGGGTTAATTACTAATATGTACCAAAGATGGTAGAAAGTCCTAGAAGGTGAAATAAAGGTGGTGGGTTTCAAAGTCAAAGGAAATTTTGTAGATGGCGTAGGAATGGTGGAAATGGTCAAATTTGATTGAAAACAAAATATATTTAAAAAATTACATGAGTTTTCAGGGGACACCCCTATTATGTACTAGTTAGTTCCAACACGCCTAAGGCGCCCGTTGAAAAATTTGATAATTTAAGTGGATCTTTAACAAAATATACTTTTTGTAATACGATAGACTTTTTTAGGAATTTATTTTTTTTGTTATGAATGTATTTCTTTTTTAAAAGTATATTCTTAGGTCGTTTTTGTAAGAATATGTATTGCATTTTCCCGAAAAGATCCTTTTTTAAAGAGAGGTACTTCTTTTATTGAAAGCTAATGTTTTTTTAAGGCAAGGTACTATTTTTAGGAAGAAGTACTTTTTATAAGACAAAGCCATACGAGTATGAATTTTTTTTACAAAGAAGTACCTTTTTTAAGAACAGGTACGTTTTGAAGAAGTGGTACTCTTTTTAGGAAGAGGTTAGTTTTTTAAGAAAATGTACTCATTTTCAGAAAGCCAGCCTACTTATCTTACAAAAAGAAAAGAGAATGTAATATTTTATTTTTAAGAAAAGGAGTTTTTGTAAGAAAATTATTTTTTTTAGAGAAGGTATTTTTTGGAAGAAAAGATTTTTTTAAAGAAATGTAAATTTTTTAATATTGGTCCTTTTGTCAAGAATAGGTAAATTTTTAAGTGCAGGTACTTATCTCAAGAAAAGTTATTTTGTTTCACAAAAAAGGTACTCTTTAAAGAAAAGGTAGTCTTTTAAGAAATGGCAATTTGTTGTACGAAAATTTTATTTATTAAAAAAAGGTACTTATTTTTAAAAAAATTTAATTTTTTTTAGAAAATTTACTTTTTATCCGTTTGAGTTCATATCATTCGATGTTTTTCATAGAAAAAGTACTTTTTAATAGTTATTGATCTTGAACCCAACTATTATTCAAACAAAATGTACTTTTTGTAAGAAAGTTTACTTTTTTAAAGCAAAGGTACTTCTTTAAGATAAGGTATTTTTTTTAAGAAAATGTACTTTGTTTAAGATAGGTATAGGTATTATAGGTATTTTTTTTTTTTAGAAAATTTACTATTTTTAAGAAAAGGCTCTTATTTAAGAAAATTTTCTTTTTTTAAACATTTTTCACTTTGGTTTTTCCAAATTTACTATTTATTGGGTTCATAACTACAATATATACTAAATATTGGTTACAGGCTCCACCTAGAAAACTTCCCATTCAAAAAGATATTTCCCAACATATGTTAGTCAAGACACAAACCAAAGCAAATATATCCAATATAGGTGATAATACTGGGTTATAGCATAATAGTATTAAAAAAAATATGTTTAATTATTTCTCATTTAGCCCCCATTCCACAACGTGCGATAAGGAACTTCGTTCCAAAATATTGAAAAACATAAGCAACAGTAAGGATTACAAGCTATTTGCATATGCAGTAGGTCAGGATTGTGGTGATCAAACTAACTGTCGACTTAATGCAGTTTCCTAAGTTACAGTGCAGAAATTAATGGAACTAGATGAAGCATAAATTTAACATGAACTACTTAAGTTAATGGCGTCCAGGACCACAGAGGTCATATTGTTGCGATTTAGTAAAAGCTTTTACTTACGCTTAATGTCTAAATTAACATAATGTAAATAACAAAGCGATTAATGTTGCGCCTGAAATTATGCCTTTGAAGCATAGCCTTTGGTGATCAAATACGGCAGTACCGATCAAATACGGTTGAGATCTCCACTATTCGAGAAAAAGATGGTAATACGGTCTACGTCTTTCAGTATGTTCGACAGATAATAATAACGATATAGCGACAAGGAAAAGGCAAGGAATCATCGAGAAATAGGTTCTGGAATCAGGTGGAATCGTCTAGAGAACCTAGCGGCGAGAAATAAAGGGTTTTCAATAAGAGCGCTACAAAAGTTTTTTTTTAAAATAAAACAAACCCGATTTTAGATACCAATGAAATTCTTTATTCCTGTGAAAGTACTTTCGATGCCATTATGTATGGAACTCGATTTCTTTTGCATGGCCACCACGGGCACGCTTGCAGAAAGTCCAGACGCTGAGCCCAATTTTCGACGGTTTTCAAGCATAAATCGGCCGATACTGCTGCAATTTCACGTTCGATATTCGTACGAAGTTCATCAATCGTCGCTGGCTTGTTGGCATAGACCACACAGGAAATAATCATAGCCCCACAGGGAATAATCTAACGGCGTCAAATCGCACGACCGAGGCGGCCAATCGACTGGGCCATTTCGTGAGATAACACGTTCACCCAACTTGGTTTCCAATAAATTGTTTGTGGCATTCGCTGTGTGGCTTGTGGCGCCGTCCTGTTGGAACCACATGTCCTCCAAGTCCATATTATCCAATTGGGGCCAAAAATATTCGGTTATCATTGAACGGTAGCGATTCGCATTCACAGTAATGTGCCGGTCTTGATCATCACGGAAGAAGTATGGCCCAATGACGCCGCCGGCCCATAAACCGCACCAAACCGTAATTTTTTTCGGGATGCAATGATGACTCATGGATTACGTGTGGATTGCTGTCTGACCAATAACGCATATTTTGCTTATTGACGAAGCCATTCAGCCAGAAATGAGCCTCATCGCTGAATATGATTTTCCGATGAAAATCCGAATCATTTGCAAGTTATTGCTCAGCCCAATTCACGAACATACGACGCTTATGGTGGTCAAGCGGCTTCAGTACTTGCGTCAATTTGATCTTGTAAAGATGTAGGCCTAGATTTTTTCGCAAAATTCACCACAACAACGTCACAGAGATGCCTAACGCTTGAGAACGACGTGTGAGAGACACATTTGGGCTATCTTGAACTGAAGCCTCAGCGGCAGCAATATTCTCAACGCTACGGGCACTTCTTTGTCTCCCTGGCACGGGAACATTTTGTACTGTGCCTGTGGATTCAAAGTTTTCCACTATACGCTCAATTGTTGATCTGGTAGGACGATTATGACGACCATAAATTGGACGTAGCGCTCTTAAAGTTGAGGCCACTGACTCCAAATTTCGGTAGTAAATTTTAATAATTTCGACTCGTTGTTGTTGGCTTGTATATCTTTCCATGATGAAATGGCAAACCTTACTGAAGAGAAATGTCAAAAGAGCGGGAAAAAATATGGCGTCGCTTGCTGTCTCTATCGATTTACTTTTGTAGCGTCTGTGTTGAAAAACCCTTTAGAACTCGTATAAATAGCTAGGGTGTTTGACACTTGGAGCTAGGCTGTGATTAAAGACAATAGAGAACGGTTGAATACAAATTCGTCGGCAATAGTGATATCACCGGTGAGTTATGGTAAAAAAGTTGAACTATGGACTTATTGTAAAATGTTGACTTTAAAACTGTACAGGTAAAATAAAAGGAACTAAAACTGTTGTACTTACAGTAATTTAAATCGAACCTTGTTTTATTACGGGGAAACAAAACAGCGCTTTAAACAGGACGATTAGAAAATTCGAAACAATATGTGTGGGACAGTGTTAGAATGTTAGAGACGCTTATACTTGAAGATAACACAACCATTTCTACTGACTCTTACCTAAAAAATTGATAGTGAATAGAAAATCGTATCGGAAAATCCTATAAGATCTAAAACACTATAAAGTAAAACATGTTTCATATTTCTAATATACAAAATGCTATTTAATTGTAATTACTTACAACGATAATCACAATAAAATTATTAATTTATATTTGCACAAAAATTTAAAAATTATACAAAAGCAAAATCAAAACAGATGAACAAAAAACTAAAATTAAATTATTTATCGTTAAAAACCCAAAGTCACGTTCAATTCTTTAAAAACAAATATGCAAATAAGCGAAATGTTTGTTTATTTTCCTTTCGGCTAAACTAGCGGGAGAAGCCACTCTGTGCCGACATACAACCTATAGTGTTAGCAACGCAGCTTGTCTGGAAAACACCAACAAGGGGCAATGCTTAGTTGGACATGTGTAGCTGATGACGGGTGTCAAACAGCTACATCTTAGTCCATCCATACGTGATTATACATTTTTTGATAAACTGCCAGCATTTTTGCGGGGAAAAACTATAAAACGTTTATTTATTAAATTGTTGTTTCGTTTCTACACTAATTTTAAGTTTATTGACTTCGAGTGGCTCATGTACATATGTACTTGACATGATTTTGCGGAAATCGTACTATTCTTTAGGGTAGAAATTTGAAAGATCGGCAGTATTGAATACACTCGAAAAAAAACTAAAGTTTGCTAGGAACAGGAAATAGTGCTTGCTACTTATGAGTAGGTAACTTGCCGGCAATTGCAGTAAATGTACTGCAGCAACAACAAAATGTTCGCTATGTTGATCAAATACCGGACCAAATGGTTCACCTAGTATACGAGGGCGTCTCAAAAAGTCCGTGACTTTGCGAACTTCCCTCGTAGTTATATGAAATGCAACACTGCTCCCATCAAGTACCACCTGTTAATAGACTACTGTCAAATTTTGACCAACTTAAGTCATTTATTTTGCGTTTAACAGCTGTTCGAACAATACAACCTCGTGCATTTTTTTAAAAATGGAAAAACGTGAATTTCGGGTTCGCATTAAACATTATTTGTTTCGAAAAAAAAAAACCATCAATCAACCTAAAGAAAAGCTTGATAAATACTATGGGACTGTGCACCATCGATTTCAATGGTAAAAAAGTGGTTTACAGGCTTTCGTTGTGGTCGCACAAGTACAAATGACGCTGAACGTTCTGGACGGCCAATAGAGGTCAATACACCCGAAAATGTCGAAAAAATCCGCGAAATGGTGTTGGCCGATCGACGAGTAAAAGTGCGTGAGCTGCCATAGGCATTTCATATGGCAGTGGGGTTTCGATTTTAAATGATCAGTTGGGTTTAAGAAAGCTGCCTGCAAGATGGGTGCCGCGTTTGCTCTCAATTGAATATAAACGTACAGGTGCAAACGTGTGTAGTCTCAATGGCAAAATTCCACGAATTGTCGGTAGCTCATCCGCCATATTCTCCGGATTTAGCCCCCAGTGACTATTTCTTATTTCCAAACCTTAAGAAATGGCTCGGTGGAAAGACATTTAGCTCTAACGATGAAATTATTGATCAATCAAATGCCTATTTTATGGGCCTCGACAAATCCTATTTTATGGAAGGGATACAAAAATTGGAGAAACGTTAGACTAAGTGTATTGAGCTAAAAGGAGATTATGTAGAAAAATAACTTTTTTTTGCAAAACAAACTGTGTTTCATTCAAAAAGTCACGGACTTATTGATTCGCCGTCGTACAGTTCCAGAAAATCGAAATAAATAAATAAATTTTTTTATTCGATTTTCAAAATTTGATACAACTGAAAATTTGTATTACGAAAAAAAAATTTTATATTTTGTGCACATTTTGGCAATATATGTAAAAAAGATTAACAACGAAAATAGTTAATTTTTAGTTTCCTTTGAAATTGCTAAATAAGAAAAGTAGTTAACTTTAGGCAAATTTCCAAAGTAAAACCAATTGTCTGATTTTCAATGGTTATTCATCAAAATAATTCCTTACTTCTCGTCTACAATCGGCTTTCTACAGAACTCCAAAATGATTGCTAGATCAAAAGTTTTTGAATTTTAGGCGATGGAACCACTGCGGCCGTATTGAATGCCGAATGGTTTGAACATATTTTTGACAAAAGCTTTTTTTGCTTTTCTTGTAATCTCTTGACTTTTACGCGTCGTTTGAGTTCCATGACGTTGAAAAATAACAAAAGATGCATTTTACAGCGCACACTAATGCTAGAAACGCACCCTAATGATAAAGATTATGTTGCATACCTTAAGGAAACTCCAAAGAAATCTCTGACATATTATAATAACTGCAAAATAGGGGTTAAAATCCTCAACTGCTGAATGTCACAGTGAAAATGGAATGTGAGAAAAGAATATAAACAGGTGAATGTACGAAAAGGCACAAAAGGTTTAAATAGGGACAAAAAGGGAGAATTACATATTTTCCGTAGCATACCTTGAGGGTGGTTTGAATAAAAATTGCCTTTAGTGTCCATGATAAATAAAGAAATAATATAGCAATTACCAAGGTGAGTAAACTCTAAGTATTGCTTACGTTGCTGTGTACTTTATATTAAATATTTAATTTACTTTGAGGGAAAAATCCATTGAAGACGTTCTTACAACCTCCGAGTATTCAGAGATTTGAAACCCATCAATAGCAACATTTGTCCACTCTTAAAATAAACATTTAGTTCAGTTCTAGTTGGAGCCGAATTTACTATAGCCGGTTTATTAATTTCAAACAGATCGATGAGAGAGTGGAGTTAAATTTCCTATCCTTATTTATGGGCGATAGAAATGTCCAGCCTTGAGGGAGGCGCAGTGCTGACTGTGGCAACCACGGTGTTTATTTTCCCCAAAGCATCGACAAGTGGGCCTTATGTTGGATCATTGCTGCAATTTATAGTTAATCAATTATTAACGAATCAAACAATAGTTTGATTCTAACACTTATAATACTGGCTGCAAACTAAGAATTAAATTTCAAAATAGCCTGCAAAAGCTATGACTGACTTGAAGACTTTCTTTTGAGGAGTAAAAGGACCTTTATTCCCATGTCGTTAAAGGACATACATTTCAAATGGTGTAAATGTTATATCAACCGCACTTGGAGTAATATAGGTATTATATTATATCGATGAAGATAGAGGGCCTCTATCGATGAAGATAGAGGGCCTCTTGATAACTCCGTAACTTTTTGAAAGAAGTTAATTTAAAAAAAATACCTTTTTTTTCTCAATATTGTTTCCTTGTATAGAGCTAACATTTAGTCTACTGTATTTCTAATTTTTTGTATTCCTCCAAATAATAGATTTGTTCAAGGTCCTCGAAATAGTGGCTTGTTCTAGTATGACCCCCATTCAATCCAAATCTCTTTCTGCCAATCCATTTCTTCAGATTTGGAAATTGAAAGTAGTAACATGGTGGCTAAAATCGAAGATCATGGCGGGTGAAGTAGCAATTCGTAGCCCGATTTATGGGTTTATGTCATGGCAACTAGAATGTGTTTGGACGCAAGTCTACCTATATTTGTGAAAAGCTACAAACACACTATATTTGCATGCAAGTAACAACAAAAGACAGAAACAGACGCAGTGGGGAAAAATACCTTTTCATGTGAAAATATGTATTTGAAAAAGTTTCTGTTCTGAAATTCCACAGTGACTTCTGATCAACTTTTATGAAAAGCACACGCTGTGCCCTATCCAAATATATGGGCGCCTATGTTGCAGTTGCTCCCTTTAGAAAAAGTGGCAAATTTTTCTACCAAATGCCTATTTCGAACACCGTCAAAGTAGGGTATAATCTATAGTTTTTTTATTTAAGTAATGCAAATATTTCTTGTGAAATATAGGCTTATATAATTTAATTTTTGTATTTGAATGTTGCACAGATCGCCAAGAATCCGACCTTTCATTTATATATATATCCCTTTAAATGTGCTAACATAGCTCTGCTAACTCTATAACAGAGCTCTGTAATTTGAAGTTTACTAGATGCCAGCAACGTATTGCAGGAACCATGAACATGTTAGCAAGCATTGTTTTCATGAATTGAAGATCTGCTGCTTTTTTGTTTCCCTGATGTCTATCACGTTTATGTTTTCGGCAGCTTCAAACAAAAAAAAAATATATGTGGGACACAAAAATTAATATTATATCCACCCATCGCGCCGTTAGCTTTTTCATGTTCAAATATTCTTGTAAACTGTGACGTATCCGGGCAGCTGAGATGCTTACAGCCACAGTCACCCCACGTACTTTCATTCTCTGTTCGATGAAAAAGGATTCTTTCGGCTTTGTGTTGACTAAGGAATCATTAGTTTGACCTATGAATTATTTACCACAATGCGCATAACCTCGCCCCTGGGATCTGCCTTTTTTTGTTGTCTGGGTGCAAATATGACGTGTTTGTAGCTTGTCCCAAATATACTAAACTTGTGCCCAAACACATTGTGTGTACTATTCAATACAACATGATTGAGACACAATGATTTAAACACTCTGAAAATGTTGTCTTGTTTTCTTGTTTGGATGCAAATACAACGTGTTTGTACCTTGCCGCAAATATAGTATACTTGTGTCCAAACACAATGCGTTTGCTATTCAATACAGCATGTTAGGGATACAATGATTAATAGGTTATTAATGTATGTACTTGTGACCCAAATGTGAATTTTTTTTATTGAAAACTGCAGAAAACTTTGGAAAACATATTGTGTATGTCACAATAAAGAAACAAAAAGCAGCAGATCTTGAATTCACCAAAATAATGCTTGCAACTATGTACATGGATCCTGCAATTATTTTACAGCGTGTACCTTTCTCAAAGTCTACTTTAACATATTCCATTGTCTTGGGTGTTATAAAGCCTATTTCATATCTATCTTATTCAAACTTTAATTTAAAAAATTCTATGGGCAGAAATTCCAAAAATAAAAAGTTTCAAACTTCTTTGTAAAAAAAATATTTTGTTACTCAGCTAATTGCAAAAATGTTTTACCACAGCTTAAATGTCATTACATTTATATTAAAAAAATCCCGCAATTTGTTTTTTCTTTTAAATGGCAACTACTTTAATTCTAGTTGCAATTTATATTGCATACTTTCCAGGCCATCGCTGAAAACCATTGCATACTTATTGGGGTCACCCCACAAAAAGCTAGCCAAAAACACAATATTCATTGCATACATTTGGGCTTACCCAGTTATTTGCTCTTCACTCCATGTGCTGTATACATACCAACAAAAAAATATCGTTTGGCATTTGGCTCCACTTACCTAAAATGAGAAGGGGAGAAACAAAAATGTTAGTTAGAATTTTTTGAAAATAATTTTAAACAAAACAGATGAAAACAAAAAGTTTAACCGAAGCAACTACAGTTTATTTTGAAATAAAAAGGAATTAAGGCAAAACAAAATTCAGCTTTAATTAAAATTAAACAAGGGAAAATAAAATAAATCCCCCCAAAAATCCAAGGCATATAAAGGAAATGCTGTTGCTCTCACCAGTGGGGTGTTAGTTTGCCACTTTAGAGAAACCATTCAACATGTGTTACCCAAGAGTTTGCTTTTGCAATGCCCTCGCTCTCAGTTATACGCCAGCTTGCATTGTTGTTGTACGTATAACAATTTGTTTTTGTATATGTGTTGTCATGCAAAAACCTTAACATACTTTTAGGTGAAGTCAACATACTGTGGCAAATAACTACAAAATGTAACAAATATTCTGGCAATATGGTGAAGAAATTGCTACGCCTTTAAATATGCAACAGAATGATTGAGGATGTTCAAAAGAAAGGAAGGAAAAGAAAGGAAGGAAAAGAAAGGAAGGTATAGAACGGAAGATAACAATGTTTATTTAACCAATTCTATTTAAGTTTCTTCGTAAATAGAGAGAACACAATTATTATGACCGCAATTGCTGATTTTCTGATATTATAAGGAACCTTACGAAGTTAAAATTTTGACGTATGGATTGTTTTGGATGTCTGGTAGGCAGACTTGGGTTTTAAAACATCGCTGGAAGTAGAACATGTTAGACGTGTAATCGCAAACAAAGGCTGAACCGATACTCTGGAAGACAGTAAAAATTCCTATATCTGTGAGAACAATATCCCGTGAATCTCCCCCAAATAGCAGGAATGAACTTGTATTTAAATGGATTGAAGTGTGAGGGAAACTTCAACTTGTTACTCTGGAAAACTGTCAAAACTGCGTCGCATAGCAAGAACAGTATCAGCTTTATTTACACTAGGTCACCATTAACACTCCCAGATAACAAATTGTTTGAAAAGAGCTTGTAGCAACCGTAAATTCAGCTGTTACCACCGAATTGATGTTTCCACAACCGAATTGAGGTTTTTACGGACGAATTTAGTCCCCACAACCGAAATTCGGTTAAAGAAAACTCGTTTCATAATTGGTTCGGTTGTGACAACTGAATTTTCAATTATGTTATGTTCAGTCAACTAAATTTTCGGTTGGAACAACCGATTTTGAAATTAATTCGGGTGCAGCAATCGAAATTGGTACCAAATTCGGTTGGCTTCGGTTGTCGTAACCAAATCTGGCATCAATTCAGTTGTAGTAACCGAATTTGGCGTCAGTTTCTTTCTCATGAATTATGTTTCATTTCATTCGAATTCATTTTCAATTGTGTCAACCAACCTCCAATGAGGTTTTGTCAACCTCCAATGATGTTTTGTCAACCTCTAATGAGGTTGTGTCAACCTCTAACTCGGTTGAGACAACATCTAACACAACCACTATCGAGTATTTAGCCATGCAAAAGCTTGTCAAAATACCGTGCGGAACCGGTGTAAAACTGTAGGCCCCAATCAGTGAGTGTAAAGCTAGTAAGTGTACAGCTTACTGGTTCTGAGAAGATCTCCAAAATCCATTCATGAGATGAAATGGAACACCATTTTAATTATATCCCGTTTCCGGTAAACGAAACAACAGTTTATGGAAACGTTTTTCGATTCTCGTAAACGTTGTTTAAGTTAAATGTTATCATGTATCGTTTCTTGTCAACGTTTATGGGTTTTATTTATTTATCACAAAGAAGATTTCATGTTTGATTGAACACACGTTCGTTTGCTGCAATTGTCCAACCGAATTTCGTTTATCTGAGATCGCGTTTAGACGTAACGAAATTTTTGGTTGTGTGTAAACGAATTTGAAATAAACAAGTTAAGATATTTATGGAACTGGAATATGATACCAATTAGGTTCGCTGCAGACGTTTCATTCTTTTCAGCTATAAGAAGTTCAAAAGATCGAACAATAGGCGGGCACTTTGTATGAGATGTTTGCTTTCCTTATCGGTTCTCAGTGACGATTTGTGTCACTCTAAACAGAAGTATTCGTTCAGAAGGGTATTCGTTCGGATACGAATATTTCGGGGAAAAAATAAACTAAATATATGTGGAAACTTGCTAAAAAGAAAAACAATTTGGGACATATAAAATTGTACACGCTGAAAATCTGTATTTTTTTTGTTTGGATGAAAATATAACGTGTTGGTAGCTTGTCGTAAAAACAACATACTTCTGTCCAAACAGATTGTGTTTGCTATCCAAAATAACATGTTTGGAGCACAATGATTAATAGGTTATAATATAGGTATTTGTGACCCAAATGTGTCTTTGTTTGGTGAAAACTATTGGAAAAACGTGACAGGCAGTAAAGGTAAAAAAAAAGATCTTCTATTCACGAAAACAATGCTTGCAAACATTTACATGGATCCTTCAATATGTTGAAGGTGCCGTTATTTTTCAGCGTGTATAAGTACAGGGTGACTCAAAATTTACGTTGTGGGTTGAATTCTTTGTAACTTTTTTATGTAAGCAATAATTATTACATCTATTTTTTTAATACAGTATATAAATGGAGACTATTTTTGGTTCAACTATGAAAAATTATATCTCGCAAGTGGTGACCATTTTCTGCTTCGCATATTCCTGCTCTTGCTAAAACATTTTCCATAACCTTTCGCAAAATTGGAGGTGTTATGGCCTCGATTTCAGTGCGATTGTTAATTTTTAATTGGGGATATCCAAAAAGGAAGCAGCCAGGAGCGGGTAAATCAGGTGAACGCGGAGGCCAATTGATATCGATTTTGTGCGAAATAGCACGCTGGCCAAAGATGCCCCGTAAAAAATCCATTGAGTCCCTCCAGGTATGCGCTGTGGCTCCATATTGTTAGAATCAGAATTGTGAATGGATTTCCACGGTAACGGCGACACCGTCTTCCTTTTCAAAGAAATGCGGCCCAGTCATCGTTTCGGAAGATACACCGCGACAAACAGTGCAATTCCACACGGAAAAATCTTGTTGTTTGGATGCAAATACAACGTGTTTGTAGTTTGTCACAAATATATATTTGATGCCTGCAAACATATACCTGGTTCCTTCAACATGTTGCTGGTGTCGTTTTTTCAGCGTGTATTGTCCTTAAGCCTTACAACGCTTTAACGCAATCACATGTTGTTTAATTTCTCTCTATTGATGCCTTTTTGTATCCAAATAATGCTGTTGATGGCAAAATCAGAATTGTTTTAATTGCCTACAACTAAGCACAAGGAACAGGAGTTTACATTTTAACCACAGGACATAAAGGAGAATTTTATGTGTATAATTTAATATAATATGTTTCAAGTGTCAAAGGTACTTATACACAAGTCATTGAGATTTCTTAGATGCTAAGGAAGCGGGTGTGCTACAAGGGGATGATATAAATTTGTATGGAATATGACTGAATAGTCGGCGTTTCTAAAGCAAAACGTTTGGAATTATAAAACTATTATGAACCACGACGTAGCCCCAAATAAAACAAAGTCTGAGCACGCTGAAAAATCTGTCGTTTTTTGTAGTGTGGTTGCAAATATAACATGTGTTTGGAAACTTGTCGCAAATATATTATACTTGTGTCCAAACATATTGTGTTTGCTATTCACTATTACATGTTTGAGACACAATGAGTAATATGTTATAATATATGGGTTTGCGACCAAAATGTATATGTATTTGTGATACAAATACAGCTGTGGTTTTTGCACTTTTTATGCTCTCTCGGGAGTAAGATAATAAAAGAGGTTCATCGAGAAAGTCGATCTTGTACGTGTGTTTCAGAATTTTTGCCTTATTCTCTCAGTCACTGATTCATAAGCATTCCCTAATGTGCGTGTGAATTGCAGCGGAAGTTTCATGTATTCAATCGTCAATGGTTCATCGGACAGAGGATATCAAAAGTTCCTGATCAGTGAAAAAAATAATAAACAAAGGCTCCGACGTTTAAATGGTTTGTGATGTTGCTTTGGTTTTAGTGTTTCGTATACATAAAGGGTTTTTCAATAAGAGCGCTACAAAAGTTTTTTTAAATAAAACAAAACCGGTTTTAGATACCAATGAAATTCTTTATTCCTGTGAAAGTACGTCCGATGCCATTATGTATGGAACTCGATTTCTTTTGCATGGCCACCACGGGCACGCTTGCAGTAGTCCAGACGCTGAACCCAGATGGTTTTCAAGTATAAAGCGGCCGATACTGCTGCAATTTCACGTTCGAAATTCGTACGAAGTTCATCAATCGTCGCTGGCTTGTTGGCATAGACCATAGGCTTGACGTAGCCCCACAGGAAATAATCTAACGGCGTCAAATCGCACGATCGAGGCGGCCAATCGACTGGGCCATTTCGTGAGATAACACGTTCACCAAACTTGGTTTCCAATAAATTGATTGTGGGATTCGCTGTATGGCTTGTGGCGCCGCCGTCCTGTTGGAACCACATGTCCTCCAAGTCCATATTATCCAATTGGGGCCAAAAATATTCGGTTATCATTGAACGGTAGCGATTCGCATTCACAGTAATGTGCCGGTCTTGATCATGACGGAAGAAGTACGGCCCAATGACGCCGGCGGCCCATAAACCTCACCAAACTGTAATTTTTTTCGGGATGCAATGATGACTCATGGATTACGTGTGGATTGCTGTCTGACCAATAACGCGTATTTTGCTTATTGACGAAGCCATTCAGCCAGAAATGAGCCTCATCGTTGATTGTTGAGGCCTCTTAAAGTTGAGGCCACTGACTCCAAATTTCGGTAGTAAATTTTAATAATTTCGAGTCGTTGTTGGCTCGTATATCTTTCCATGATGAAATGGCAAACCTTACTGAAGAGAAATGTCAAAAGAGCGGGAAAAAATATGGCGTCGTCTATCCCTATCTAATTACTTTTGTAGCGTCTCTGTTGAAAAACCCTTTATATGTGTGCTACCAAAGTGAGAAACGATTTTGAGGAAAGAAACTGGAAAGGGCAACAACGTGAAGCCCTTTTCTGCCCGAGCCTTTACTGCGAAAATCGGAACGGCGGGCCATTTGTGCCTTCTGAAAACAAATATGTGAAAGATAACAAAGATAGCAGAAGCAAAAGAGTAGCAGATTCTCATTTCATGAAAAACAAAGCAAATAATTCATTCAATACAAGTAATTGCAAAAAGGGTCGCTTAAAATTTTTTAATTTTATGTATTAATTGTTTCTAAATGTTGATTTGATAAAACTAATTATTGTAAATGATAAAATTGTATTGAATTCAAAGAATAATTCGTTTCTAAATATTATTATGTTTGGGAGGAAATACGCACATGTTTCCACGTAAGTATATATATGTTTGGGGGAAACACGCGAATGCTTCCACGTAAGTGTATGGATGTTTGGGATGAGGAACACATATGTGTCCACGTAACAGCATACATGTTTGCCAGTACGCATGATATTATTTGCATTTAAATACAAGTGTGTTTGGAACTTGCAAACATAAGAATCTTTGAAGTGCGTTCCAAACATATACATGGTTCTTACAGAATATGTTTGGGAGAATATGTTACAGAGGCCACTTTTTGTTCAGCGTGAAGATAAAAACCTTAAAAAAGTAAAATAAAACTGAAAATTGAAGAAAGCACTCAAAGAAAAAAGTTAGCTATTATTTATTAATTCTTAGCTACTTATCAGCAGCCAATTTGTGCTCTGTTGCAGCAAATATACAGTCATAACAAACAAGCTTTTGCAGTTTTGATGCAGCACATATTCTAGTCAAATATGTCGAGTGTAATACAAATACACTGAAAATTAACGGCCCCAGCAACATATCGCAGGAACCATGTACGTGTTTTCAAGAATTGTTTTCGTGAATTGAAGATCTGTTACTTTTTGTTTGATTATTGTCTGCCACGTGTTTTTAGGAATTTTAAACAAACAAATCCACATTTGGTTCACAAATACATATATTATAAGTTAATAAACATTGTGTCCCAATCTTGTTATATTGAATAGAAACCGCAATGTGTTTGGACACAAGTATACCATATTTGCGACAAGCTACAAACACGTTTTTGTTTTCAGGAGTTTTCAACAAACAAATTAGCATTTGGGTCACAAATACATATATTATAACCTATTAATCATTGTGTCCCAAACTCGTTATATTGAATTTAAAAACACAATGTATTTGGACACAAGTATACTATATTTGCGATACAGCTACAAACACGTTATATTTGCATACTAACAACAAAAAATGAAATGTTTGGGCTTTGCTTCATTGCACGCTATTTTGAAAGTATGTACAATCCAATTAATGCAGTAAACTACAAAATTTATAATTCATAATCATGCGAAACGACATCCCAAAATATTTAAATTAATTTTGGGGGTTGGTTTCTAAAGAGTCCAAATTTACATCATTCCTTTTAGAAATCCCCTTTTCTTGGGATGTATCACAATCAGTGACGACAACAAAAACTGTGGTTGCTACGACTATTAAAAAAAGTTAAACAACAAAATAAAATTTTAAATGAGGCACTTAACATAAAAACACAAAAACAACAACAAAAGTACTTACAAACACCACATAGTACACATTTTTGTGTAGGAATAGTGAAAGGATATTTCGTCCTTTATTTTCTATACCTTGGTATGATATGGTACAGCAAGGAATGGTATCACTGGAAAGGGAACAGTAATCTACATAATAAAAGTTGCTGTTGCTGGTAAGAAAAGCAAAATTTTCTCAGAATATAAAATTTAATTGACTGAGAAGCAAAAATTGTTTATTTTTTTAGAAACTTAAGAAAAGGATATTCCAAGAATATTCTCCCAGCAAATCAAAATGGTTCAGGTTGGAAAGTAAAAGTGTTGGTAATTGTGTAAGTATTAAAAATTTCCTCCTTAAAATCATCGGAACCTATTCCAAGATATGCATCGAAGTTTTGGTTTATTTTTGTGTCTCTTGTCGAGAATTTTCTGAGCCGCTAAAGTTCTTGTCATCACCGCGGGAAGTGGTTATTATCTGTTTGTGTAACAAAATACGTGATCCTTAAAAAGACCGCAAATAGCTCATCAGAGTCTTGGAGTGAAAAAATGCCAAACAACATGTTCTTCAACTTGTGTCTCTTGAGCCTATCCTTTGGTTCGACCACAAAAGGATATTGGTGACAGTTTTTTTTTCTAATTAAATCTAAGAGTTGAAACCCTAAACAACAAGAAATAATAAAACCACAAAAAACAATGGTGAACTTTTAGGAAAATATACAGAATGATTTTGAGACTCAAATCAAAAGATGAATGAAATCAAAGAAGAAATTGGCAAACAAAAACGGGTTGTTACGTTTAATGTCAGATAACTCAATTTCGTTTGGTAACTTATATAGCTGCAAACGAACATTTGCTAAATCAATTATAATCAATTATTTCCTTTGAGATAAATAAATAAAATAAAATTGTTTACATGAAGCGGAGACCATTTCCAACAAACTATACATGGCAGCTCTAAACCCAAAATATATATAAGTGACATAAAAAACTTTCAATTAACAGTTAATTCGTGTAGCGCAAACGAAGTTAAAGTAACTACAAACTAAAAAATAATTTTACACGAAACGAAAAACGATTCCGACAAACCAAAAAAAATGCTGAATTGTCAGAAGAACATGAGGAATAAAGTTTCGATTCCAATTAAAAGTTAAATGAAATCAAAGGAGAAATTGCCAAACAAAATCCATGAAAAAATTCGTTCCGCCGAAACTGAATGTCAGACAAATGAACTTCGTTTGAGGAATATGGTTATGTCAAACGAAGAGTTGCTAAATCAATTATTACCTATCCGTTGCGATAAACAAATAAAATCGTCCCCGTGATCCAAAGAACGTTCACAACAAAGCATATATGGAAACCAGAGTTTGTATATCGTGGGTAATGGGCTACCCATGTAGTTACCTATACGGGTGTTGTAGCTATTTTATATTTGAAAAAGTTTCACTTTACTATTTTTTAAAACTGCTGCTGTATTAACCACATCCATTGCTTAAGGCCTCCAGCGGGGGTAACAAATTTATTATTTTGGAGATTGGACGCACCGTTTCCGATTTATAGCCATTTTTTTATTTTAGCGATTTTCATCTTTTGGCAATTTATTACAAAAATATTCTCCCATACGCAGACGAACACTTTATGAAAACCCTTTAGAAATTTGCAAACAAAAAATAGTTACTTTTTCGATTGGACGCTCCGTTTTCGAGATATAGACATAGGGCAGTTTTAGCAGTTTTTTATTTGAAAAAATTGTAGTTCTAGCGTTTCTTTAGGTGGCGCCATATTAAAGACTTCCATTGGTTAAAACCTCCAAAGAAGATATCAAAAAATTATTATTTTTGGGCGACATATTAAAGACATCCATTGGTTAAACCCTCCAAAGAAGATAATAAAAAATTATTATTTTTGCGCTTGAACGTACTGCGTCCGAGTTATAGTCATATTTGTATTTTAGCGATTTTGTAATTTTGGCGAAAACAAATTTGAAGAAAACAAATTGTTCCATTCCAAGTGGTTCTACTTTATGAAAAACCCTTAGAAATTCTCAAAAATTAGTTACTTTTTCGCTTGAACGCTCCGTTTTCGAGATAATGAAATTTGGGCATTTTACCGATTTTTTATATGAGAATGTTTTAGTTTTAGCCGGTTTGTTTTTAAGTAGTGTCGTATTAAAGACATTCATCCATTGATTAAATCTTCCTATGGAGGTTACAAATTGCTATTGGAACGAAGATAAATGAAAAAAATTGGCATAAAACTATTTTAGCAGCAAACTCAGATCTGCAACAAAATTTCACTAACGATAAAGGCTTTTGCGCTGAGTTTAGAAATAAGTTTTTTTTTCACGATAGGCCCAACATCTTGAGATATAGGTCTTTAAAGCTTGAGTATATAATCGGCCATATCTCAGGTATTTATCATCGGATCTGATTGAAATATATATCATTACAAAGCCCTTGTGAAACTCTATAACTCTGTATATAAATATATTTCCTCATTTAAAAAAATATTTTTTAATCTCACTTTTTTGGTTTAATCAAACTTGTTGTTCTTGTCTTTTGGTGTTGTTGTCTTTTGTCGTTGTTGTTGTTGTCTTTAATTTCTGTTGTCCTTAGCTGAAGTTTTTACACACCAAAATAAAAAAAATATTTCTCAAAAAAAAATACCTTATCTGAAAGTACCTTTGCTTCAAAAAAGTAAACTTTCTTACAAAAACTACCTTTTCTTAAAAAAATTAATTTTCTTTTAAATACGAACCTTTTCTTAAAAAAGTAAATTTTCTTACAACAAATTGCCTTTTCTTAAAAAACTACATTTACTTTTTTGTGAAACAATGATGTCTTTTAAATTGCAATTATTGTTTTTTTAAATTTCAATTGACGTCTTTCGAATTTCAAATATACATAATTATACCCTCACCCATAGGGATGGGGGTTTATATCATTTAATACGCAAACAAATGTAACACATAGAAGGAGCCATATTAGATCCTTAGTATCTTTGGACGAAATTCGTTTTACGACTTTTTAAGACGTTTGAGCCATGTCCGTCTGTCTGTCTGGCTGGCTGGTCAACACGATAACTGCCGTAAATCTTTACAGATCACAATGAAATTTTGTCACTGACTATTATTTGCCAATATTGAGTTTGGGATTGAAAATGGGCATTGTGACCACGCCCGTTCTGGTACCTCCCATACAAATCGACACATTTAGCACAAAATCATATTTCTTTCAAACATTTCTTCTGGTAGATGTGATTAACTTCAACTCTCACACCGGTTAATAATCTGTAAATGCCTAGTTAACTGGAGGAAATGGGGGAGATTGTCACGCCCATTCTGGTACCTCCCATACAAAACAGGGTGTTTGACCGGATTGTCAATCCGATAATTCGCGTGAAACACTTCGGACATTACTGAAATTAGGTATACGGCTTCAAGTTATCAAACGCCGATCACCGATTAAAACAAGGGTGATTTTGCCACGCCCATTGTGGTACCTCCCATACAAAAGTTGTTTTGCCGTCTCGGTGTTCGGCACGAGAAGTCCCGCAAAACCAAACCAATTTTTATCAAAGTTTGTACTAGTCAATATTTAGTCAAATAAAACTCTCCTATAGAAAATGAGCTATTTGGCCACACCCATTCTGGTACCTCCCATATAAAAGTTGGGCGGATGACCGGTTGATTGACACGATAACTGTGGTAAACTACTATCGATCTTAATAAAATACGGTACTAGGCAATATTTTGCTAAAAGCTACTGTGTAAGTAATAACTGACTATTGTGCTACGCTCAGTTTCGTACCTCCCATACAAAAGTTAGCCGTGTTTGCGGTTTGCCGCCTCGATATCTCCAATAAATCATAACCTATCTTAATAAAATTTGATACTCATCAAAATTTTGGCAACAACTTGCCATGCCCATTTTTGTACCTCGCATATAAATATTGGGGGGGAAACTAATTAATTTGGGTATTCAATAATATTTAGCGCAATGTCAATCTGTTATTGTATATGGTCACTTTTGAGTATGGGCGGTTTTTTATTTAACAGAACTCCTACGCAATGGATGACTTAGGGTGAGGGTGTGATTAAGTCGGTTCACCCGACTGAAACTTATGTACTGGTTTTCAAAATTTCAATTGATGAATTTCAAATATAATTTTCTAAATTTCAATTGGAAACGGTGTAGACATTCAAATTTTTTTGGAACCAAGTTCTTTATCGGCATAATGAAAAAAAATAAAACAACTTTTTGTTAAAACTATTATGCTACAACCCAGTATTATCAACTATATTGGGTTCTTTTGCTTTGGTTTGTGTCTACACTAACATACATATGTTGGGAAATTTCTTGTTCAGAAGCCTTTAACCAATATTTAGTATATATTGTAGTTTTGAACCCAATAAAAAGTAAATTTAGAACAACGAAAGTGAAAGAAGTTCAAAAAAGAATTTTTTCTCAAATATGTGCCTTATTTTAAAAAAAAGTAAATTTTCTGAAACATTCTTAAACAAAGTACCTTTTCTTAAAAAAAATACCTTGTCTTAAAGAACTACCTTTTCTTAAAAAAAGTAAATTTTCTTACAAAAAGTAAATTTTCTTACAAAAAAGTACCTTTTCTAATAAAAAGTCAATTTTCTTAAAAAACCACCTTATATTTAAAGCCTACTTTTTACTGAAATAAAATAACTTTTCTTGAGATAAATACCTACTCTCAAAAATGTACCCATTCTTGAAAAAGGACCAGTTCTAAAAAAAATACCCATTTCTTAAAAAAAAACTTTTCTTCAAAAAAATACCTCCTCTTAAAAAAATATATTTTCTTACAACACTTCCTTTTTCTTAAAAGTACCTTTTCTTCAAAATGAAATAATACCTTTTCTATTATTTTCTTGAGATAAGTAGTCTTTCTGAAAATAAGTAAATTTTCTTAAAACAATACCCTTTTCCTAAAAAGAGTACCACTTCTTTAAAAAGTACCGGTTCTCAAAAAAGTACTTCTTTGTAAAAAAACAAATCATACTCTTATGGCTTTTTCTTACAAAACGTCTTAAAAATAGTACCTTTTCGTAAGAAAAACATTAGCTTTCAATAGAAGTACGTACCTCTCTTTACAAAAATACCTTTTCAAATTCATCCGGGGCATTTTTATTGGTACTTTTTAAGTTTATTGTTCAAGCGCGAGGACATTCTATATCTCTATTAATAGAGAGATATATCTCTATTAATAAATAGCTATACGGCTTGCCAGAAATCATAGGAATACATTTGCAAAGCTCCGTTTTAAAAACTATATATATAATATAAAATGGCCTCGAGCTTGAACAATGAAATTAAAAATATCTTTTCGGCAAAATATAATACATATTCTTACAAAAAGGACCCACAAACCCTTTTTTTTTAAAAAATAGAAAAAGTTTATCATCAAAGTTTATCACCCGGTTGGAACGAAGTTCCTTTCGCTATATATTATGTACGAGTACTAGTTAGTTCCAACACACCTAAGGCGCTCGTTGAAAAATACGATAATTTAAATGGATCTTTATGAGAAAAGATACTTTTTGTAAAATGATAAACTTTTATTAAGAAATTTTTTTTTATAGAAAGTATTTTTTAAGTATATTTTTAGGTCCTTTGTGTAATAATATAAATTATATTTTCCCGAGAAGGTAATGTTTTAAAGCTAGGTACATCTTTTATTAAAAGCTAATGCCTTTTTTAAGAAAAGGTACTATTTTTAAGAAGAAGTACTTTCTGTATGAAGAAGCCATGAGTATGAATTTTTTTACAAAGAACAACAGGTACAAAATTTACTTATTTTCAGACCGGCTACTTATCTCGAGATTAGAAAAGAAAAGGTAGTATTTTATTTTTAAGAAAATGTACTTTTAAGAAAAGGAATTTTTGTAAGAAAATGTATTTTTTAGGAGAAGATATTTTTTGAAGAAACGTTTTTTTAAGAAAAAGGTTTTTTTTTCAGAATTGGTCCTTTGTTTAAGAATAGATAAATTTTTAAGAGTAGGTACTTATCTCAAGAAAAGTTATTTTGTGTCACAAAAAATGCGCTCTTTAAAGAAAAGGTAGTTTTTTAAGAAAAGGCAATTTGTTGTAAAAAAAATTTACTTTTTTAAGAATAGGTACTTATTTAAAAGAAAATTTATTTTTTTTTAATTAATTTTTTTTTCGCTTTGGCTTCTCTAAATTTACTTTTTATTGGGTTCAAAACTTCAATATATAGTAAATAGTGGTTACAGGCTCCACCTAGAAAACTTCCCATTAAACAAGAAATTACCCAACATATGTTAGTTAGTCTAGACACAAACCAAAGCAAAGGTACCCAATATAGTTGATAGATAATACTGCGTTGTACCATAATAGTGTTAAAACACAGTTGTTTTTTTTTTTTTTGTTTCTGGGAAGTATACAATTCTGCGGTCAACCATGGAACCAAAATATTTTTGGGGCAAACGAATAATATTTGCGTCAATCGATCTGTAAACTTTTTTGCATTTGTTTGAATCTTACAATATTTGAAAATTTTCAAATACAAAATTTAGGCACTACTTCACTCAGATTCTTCCACTGAAGATCAGGAGGTAATGATAGTGGAAGATAGTGTAGATTGTACATCTTAATAGAGATAATAATGAAAAAGGATGCAGTAAATACGAACATGACCATTAACACGAAAAGCCATATGTTGCTAGCGTATGCTGACGACATAGACTTCATTGGGCGAAATTTGCGAGAGGTTATGGCAGTATTTTCAAGAACCGAAAAGGAATCAGCAGCGAATGTGGGTCTTGCTGTTAATTAAGGCAAGACCAAATCGATGGTGTCAACGACTCGAGAAACCTCTCGACTTGGTCCGCACTTGAACGTTGACAACCGATTTAATTTTGAAGTGGTAGATGAATTTGTCTACCGTGGATCCGCCGTGAAGAATGACAACAACATCAGCCTGGAGATAGATAGGAGAATTGTGCTTGCAAATAGATGCTATTTTGGGCTCAGCAAGCAGTTTAGGAACAAAGCCCTCTCTCGACGCACAAAAGTCCAGCTATATCAGACTCTCATTTTACCTGTCTTGACATATGGCTCCGAAACTTGGGTCATATCGCAAGCGGATAAAAAACATATGGGAGTTTTCGAGAGAAAAATTATCCGTAATATGGTCCTGTTAGGGAAAACGGCGAGTACCGACATCGCTGGAACGCAGAGCTATATAATCTATATTATGACGTGGATATAGCTAGACGAATCAAATTGGGCCAATTGTGTTGGCTAGGCCATGTTATCAGAATGGATGAAGATAAGCCAGCGCGAAAGCTATTCGATAACGTATCCGATGGAAGCAGGAAAAGAGGACGACCAAGACTCCGCTGGAAAGACCAGTCGGAAGAATCCCTCCGTATCCTTGGTGTTACCAACTGAATGAGTTGGCGTGTGTTTGTGATACAGCATATCTATAGAACGGCGTGACGGATTTGGCTGAGCCTTTTTTTATTTTGTTCACTGTCAACTCCGAATGGAACGTAGACAAAAAAATTTCCTTAATTTCCATAGATAGGTGGCGCTGCAAAGTAGGTGGCGCTGATGTCGATTTCGGTTATTTATGAACCGATTTGTTTCAAATTCGCAACATAAAATTCCTAGGCAAGAGTAAATGTGTTGATAAAATAGATGGCGCCCACGTCGAGATATTAATCACTGTTTACCATCTGATGTTACAAATACTTTTGAAGGCAGGACGAAGTCTGCCGGGTCTGCTAGTAGTCAATAAAAGTAAAGACATTGATAAACATTTTTAAATTTTTCCCGTTCTGTGAATGCCGCCAAACCCAAAATGTTGCATACCAAATAAATTTATCCTGTTTAGCATTGATCTTAATATCTAAAGAAGTATTAAACCAAAAATTTCATTTTGTAGTTTTAACAAAAAGCTTAAACAGCGTCGAATTTCACCAAATGCACCAAAAATTAAAAAACATGAAAATATATTCCTCTCGTTCTCTCTACCGCAATATCAATTTAAAAATGTCCAACTTTTTCATCTGCGGGAATGCATGAATTTTGATAGTAGTTATGTGTGTGAAAGTCATAGAATCAAAACATTTTGTCCGGGTAACAAGTGGGAATTTTGTTTGAGGCCTAACAGCCGATTGTCATATTATATTTTTATTATGTTGTCATAATTTTCTCCTCATAAATGTGTGTGTACAAACATTAAAGATTCCATATATGGATAAATATTTTATTACAATGAATTACCCCTTTTCCAACCGGTTTCATTAACTTGCGCGCATGAAATGAATTCAAATGGGTGGAATTATGAATTCAAAAGGGTGGAATTATGTCTGTTATTAATTGACGAAACTATTAGAATTTTTGATTGCTTTCAATGACAATTAAATATGAAATTTATGGAAAGAGTGAATTTTTTTGTTACGTCAAACATTTAGAGAATATGAATTTTATGTTGACGCCCTAAAGGTGAACTATTTCAGCGGCACGTTATAATTAAACTTTTACGTAGGCACTTTAGTAAATCGATAATTAATTGATGACATTGAGTATTGAAGCAATAAAGTAATTTACGAAAATACCATAAAAACAAAACGTAATAAACAAAAGCAAAGTCATCAACAACAACAACAACAAACCAAACAAACTTCCTGAGCTAAACATGTTCTTATTATATATTTATTGATCAATTAACACCTTCCAATATAAATAATGGTTAGTGGCTAATAGTAACGGGTTTTTCAATAAGAGCGCTACCAAAGTTTTTTTAAATAAAACAAAACCGGTTTTAGATACCAATGAAATTCTTTATTCCTGTGAAGGTACGTTCGATGCCATTATGTATGGAACTCGATTTCTTTTGCATGGCCACCACGGGCACGCTTGCAGAAGTCCAGACGATGAACCCAATTTTCGACGGTTTTCAAGCATAAATCGGACGATACTGCTGCAATTTCACGTTCGATATTCGTACGAAGTTCATCAATCGTCGCTGGCTTGTTGGTATAGACCATAGACTTGACGTAGCCCCACAGGAAATAATCTAACGGCGTGAAATCGCACGACCGTGGCGGCCAATCGACTGGGCCATTTCCTGAGATAACACGTTCCCAAACTTGGTTTCCAATAAATTGATTGTGGCGTTCGCTGTGTGGCTTGTGGCGCCGTCCTGTTGGAACCACATGTCCGCCAAGTCCATATTATCCAATTGGGGCCAAAAATATTCGGTTAGCGATTCGCATTCACAGTAATATGCCGGTCTTGATCATCACGGAAGAAGTACGGCCCAATGCAGTTTGGGCCACAGAGACATTATTAATCATTGTGGCTTCAACATGTAATATTGAATAGCAAACACAATGTGTTTGGATACAAGTATACTATATTTTCCTCCACAGAACAAAAAAAATTACATGAGGTGTCAGGGGACACCCGCTTGGTAGGAAGTTCCTTTCGCTATATATTATGCACTAGTTAGTTCCAACACGCCTAAGGCGCCCATTGAAAAATACGATAATTGAAATGGATCTTTAAGAAAAGGTACTTTTTGTAATATGATAAATTTTTTAAAAAAAAATTTTTTTTATTGAATGTATTTTTTAAAATAAAACGTAAATTTTTAAGTCCGTTTTGTAAGGGTATGTGTTACAATTTCCCGAAAAAGTATTTTTTTTAAAGAGAGGTACTTCTTTTATTAAAATTTAAAGTTTTTTAGAAAAGGTAAAATTTTTAAGAAGAAGTACTTTCTGTAAGAAAAAGGTTAAGAGTATGAATTTTGGAACGAAGTTCCTTATCGCAAGTTGCAGGATGGGGGCTAAATGCAAAAAAAAATAAACTTTTTCTAACACTATTATGCTACAACCCAGTATTATCAACTATATTGGGTACTTTTGCTTTGGTTTGTGTCTAGACTAACATATGTTGGAAAATTTCTGGTTTAATGGGAAGTTTTCTAGGTGGAGCCTGTAACCAATATTTAGTAAATATTGTAGTTTAGAACCCAATAAAAATTAAATTTAGAAAAGCCAAAGTGAAAGAAGTCAAAAAAGAAAATTTTCTTAAATAAGTGATATTTCTTAAGAAAAGTAAATTTCCTCAAATAAAATATCTATTCATACTCTACCTTTTTTTAAAGAGTACCTTTTGTGTGAAGCAAAATAACTTTTCTTGAGATAAGTACATACTCTTAAAAATTTACCTATTCCTGAAAAAATAACCAATTCTAAAAAAATTCCCATTTCTTAAAAAAACATTTTCTTCAAAACAAACACACCATTTCCATAGGAAAGAAATGTGAATATTGATGGTTATGGCAAAGTATTGTTGTGAATATTTTGCAAAATAATCTTTTCCTAAATACGGTACCATTTCTTTAAAAGTACATGTTCCTAAAAAACTTACTTCTTTGTAAAAAAATGGTAGTGGTACTCTTTTTTGGGAGAAGGTTATTTTTTTAAGAAAATTTACTTATTTTCAGAAAGGCTACTTAACTTAAGAAAAAAAAAAGGTATTATTTTATTTTTAACCAAATTTACTTTGTTAAAATTTATTTTTTTAAGAGGATGTATTTTTTTGAAGGAAAAGTTTTTTTTAACAAATGCAAATTTTCTCAAGAATAGTTATTTTGTTTCACAAAAAAGGTACTCTATAACGAAAGGTAGTTTTTTAAGAAAAGGCAATTTGTTGTCAGAAAATGTACTTTTTTGTGAAAAAGTACTTTTTTTACACAAAGGTACTTCTTTAAGATAAGGTTTTGTTTTTTAAATGTACTTTGTTTAAGAATATGTAGAGGTATTTTTGGTTTTTGAGAAAATTTACTTTTTTTAAGAAAATGTTATATTTTTATACTTCTTTTACTTTGGCTTTTCTAAAATTACTTTTTATTGGGTTCAATACTACAATATAAAAACTAATTAAATAAATGGTTTCCCGTTATATCCCATGTAGGGATTAGGGAGAGCTTTACACAACCAGTGAACTGTGCGCGTTCTACTTTTACACTCACTGATTGGGAACTACAGTATTACACCGGTTCCGAACGGTATTTCGAGAAGCTTTTTCGTGACAATATTGCCATCCCTAAGCGAGGTGACCGCCATCGAAAGAAATTGAAGGTGGTCAGAGCAGGGATCGAACCCACGTGCTCATGCAAAAGAGACGCGCACAATACCTTTGCACCACCGACATTTTATATATTTCTTACAAACAATTTGAGAAACTATTGAAAGATTGATGGTGATTTTCCTAACAAATTTATTATTTTTTTTTTTTGGTTTGAAAAATGTTAAATTTGAGAAGTTGTTGATACTAACCGGCTTTAAATACTTTAAAAATGTTTTAAACTTACATTTGGTTGAAGTGTTGCCAATGTAACTGTGTTTTGAACTACATTTCGACAAAAAATTACCAAGTTATGATCAACAAAACTAAAGAAAGTCAGTGCAAAAGTTTACATTTTAAACCTTTGATGCCAAATATCTTTGTAACGATTAGAGATATCTCAAAAACAAAGAACATTTAAATGGAGCTACAAGTTAAGAAGTTTCATGCCATGAAAGGTTGGTCACCCTGACAGCCTGTAGCAAAACGTAAAACCTGACTCCTCCCCTACAAATACTTAGTGCATTCTAAAACAATCGGACCTATAGTTTAGAAGTTCGGTTGTTATTACCAATTTATTGCAATCGATCCCATTGTAAAACGTATAAAAACTCCTACGCTTGTAGCAGAGTTCCTTTTAGAACTGTTAGCAGTGAATTTAGGAGCATTTTTGACCATTGATTGGTTGTGAAAAAAGGACGAGCATTCATTGAATGTTTCTTAAAATAAAATTAAAGTGCTGATTTGTGAAAAATTGTTTATTAATTTAGTTGAATAAATAACTAAAATATCCAAGTGCTTCGTCATAATTTATTTGTGTAGTTGAAGTAGCAAAGACTTAATTGCAATTCCAATCAGCTAAAAGACGAAGGCGATAGGGGATGAATTTAATTGAATTGCTGCAACTTGATAAAATGGGTGAGAACATAAATCTATAAAATATTGAGTGGCTTCTTAATGTTGACTGATGTCACACCACCAATCCTCACTCTCTGCTACGAATTGTGCGACACATGCACTTCCGCATGGTGTGCGATGTAAGCAGATTTAATCCATCTTAGTATTGCCAATATTTACATAGGATTTTACTGTACTTGGATTAAGTTCTTCCCAATACCTGCATAGTAGGGACTTTAATACTTGCTTGCTTCTCTTGATATAGAGATACATAATTATCAAATATTTAATTGAAGTCTGTGTACACTGAGAGAACTAATTGTTAGAGAAGAGGTTGATGCAACCGTTTAGCCACCGTGTTGCTACCGAATCGATTGTGCCAACTGAATCTTTACTTATATTCGTTGTGTCAACTACATTTTATATAATTTCGGTTGCATTAACCGAAGTGGAAATTAATTCTTATGCAACAACCGAAATCGATACCATTGATTGTCCTGAATCACGCGTGAATATGATTAAATTTTAGCTCACTTTAGCGTGCGTTAATGCCAGTAGCAAACAAATCTTTGTATTTAGCGACTATTTTATTTTCGTGAGTGTGTATGAATGGCGCAGGATGACTCTCTAACACCCCTATTCTGTGTGTGTGACAACACTCAAATTGTAACCACAAAATTGTTACAAAGTTGTCACCATCGTTTGTATCTGGTATTCTGGCAACACGGTGACAACGAAAACTTCACCTCGTAACAAATAACGCTGTGTGTAATTTTTTAAGTCATGGAAATATAACCCTATACGGACACCACTACGTGATAAAAGACAAAAAAAGACTCAGTCCCAGTTTTGCCCAAAGTCATGCACTTTTTTTATGGGCCCCCAAAGATTTGGGGCCTCGGTGTAATTTTTGCAAAAAAAAAAGTGATAATTTTATCAGGCTCATATCTTGCAAACCGGTCGGAATTTTGATTTACTCTCTGAGGGAAAGTTATAGCTCTTGTTATGTAGCTCTACATATAAAATCAAAAAAAACGTCATCTTCAAGGTCTAAATCGCAAAAAAAAAACCTTTAAAAAATTCGACTTTTTTTACCTTTCTTCCCCTGTTCAGGTTCATAGGTAGCAAACCGTTCAAAATCAGAATCATTCCTAGGAAATTCAAATGTTCTAGAAAGTTGTTTATTGAGATCTTAGGTATAATCTTGTAGTTGAATGTTTCCTCGAATGTTGAACGGTTCAGTAGCTATGGACATGAACATGGGAACAAAGTTTAAAAAAAAACTTTTGAGTGATGTATATAATGACATAAATGTGGCATCAAACTGAAACCAGAACCAATTTGATATCCCACACTGTTGCTGTTTTATTTCAACTTCATTTCTTATCATTGTTATATGGCCACCCTTTACTACTTGTATTTCTCAAATTTTTAGCAACTGTATTAACACAGAATCGAAAGAATGCGGAAAAAAAAATTTTTTTCAAAACATAATTGTTCAATTTTATAGTTATGCGAGAAAGTCCGGGAAATTTTTAATGCCTAAAAACCTTTAGTGGCAATTGTAGGAAATATAAGTGAAATCCGCTTTCCTAAACATTAGTCTAGAAAGAAAAGCATTTTCCCCCAAAATTTAGTTAATATTTTGTAGTTCAGTATTATGTTTGTAACAATTATGAGTAATTGAACAACGTTAGCAACGTCCATGTAATCACATTTCTTGCAATAACTATTTGTTTGGAGATCAACAAATTTTAAGTTTTCCTTTATAATTCCGATAACTTTTTGCAATGTACTTGCAAACAATATTGTCGACGCCAAAAAATATATTTGTTTAATCTGAAAATTTATCAACATCATCACAATTCCCTTCAACAATTTAACTATTCCCATAATTAATGGTGGCGCCACACCAACCAGTCAGTCTCTTGGTATTGACTACAAAGATGTGAAGCCAAAAGGCGCCTAAATATGTGCTGAGTGAATACAAATTCCTCAGGAGAACATAAACTATCAAACTAGTGTTGCTCAAATATGGAGTGAATCGAATACCCGAACTTGGATGTGTTGAAGGAAACTAAAGAAAAAATATAATCAATACTTTAAGATTTGTTTTAGTAGCTGAAAGTTTACGTCCGTCTCATCAATGACGGAGATTAAATTCATTGCCGAATCTAAACTTTTATTTAAACAATATCCGACCTTTACTTTTTAAAGATAATTTAAAGATAATTTCATCCAGAAGGTCCAATTCTTGATCACTTTTTCCAGCAATGGTGCCATTATCTCGCGAATTACGCGAGTAATTCCAAGTCTTGAATCGTAGCTGGCTTATGGATGAAGACTTTTGACTTCAGATAACCCAAAAAAAAATCGAGATGTGTGATCTAGGCGGTCAGTTGACAGGTCCGGAACCCGAAATTAGCTGCTCACTTAAATGATTTCTCAATAATGTCATTATTTTGCGCGCTGTGTATGCCGTAGCACGGTCTGGCTGAAACCAAGTGTTGCCGCAATCATGTGCTTTAATTTCAGACAACAAAAACTCCGTTATCATAGCGCGGTAGGGCTCGCTATGGACGGTTACTTTCTGTCCTGCCTCATTTTTAAAGAAATACGGACCAATGATTCCACCAGTCGGTAGTTCAAGAAACTCTTCTGATTGCTCATCAGCCCTAATGCCGCAATTGTGTATATTTCCATTTAGCCAGAAATGTGTCTCGTCACTGAACAAAATTCGGCGCGAAAACAAAGCATCTTCATTGAAGTCTTGCAGAGCCCATTGACGGAAATTATTTCCAATCTGGCAGCTGCAATTCTTGCACGAGATGGATTTTGTAAGCCTTTAGACAAAGATCCTGTCGCAAAATTTACCAAAGTACGTGAGGTCAAGATGCGATGCATACGAGAGAGTTCAAGATGCGATGCATGGCATCGAATCGATTGGTCACGGTCTACTACCACACTCTCCGCTACAACCAGAATTACTTCGACCTGGATGTAGTCTATTCGGAAGCGTAGCATCCAATAATGCCTAGGCGGCCTCAAACACTGATACACAAATTTGCGGACGTCATTGGCAATAGTGGACGCGGAACTTCGATGATGCGCATCATATGTGGATCGAAGTGCACGTAAAACATTTTTCACAGAACTCTGACTTTCGCAATGCAGCTGCCTAATTTGGAGTTGTAGTTGTGGTGTGAGTCTTTCCCTGATGAATTATCACACAATACTGAATAAAAATAAGATCTGTGAAAAAAAACAAATGAAACCCCTCCTCTAAATGAATCACAATTTATCGGAAGTGGTTTAAAAGTAAATTATAATATTGAAGCTGTAAATACATTCCTCTAGACATTATATTTCTAAACCAATACAAATCGATTGGCCAAGATTCTGAATTGTATTTCGAGGTTACTGTTCCTCGAAATTCGAATTTAATGTGTTACCCTGGTTAACCCATTTACCGTCGTCGTGAAGAATAAGTAACGATCGTCTGCCCATTACCCACAGGGTAAGGGCAAAATATTGGGTAGTTATCCATTACCCACTGGGTATGAAGGCAAATAATGGGAAGTTACCCACGACGATGGGGAATTACCCGTCACGATTACACAGTACGTACCCATAGAAAATAATATGTAGTTACCGCCGACGATGGAGAATTACCCAGTACCCACAGGTTATGGGTAAGCGGCCTTTACACATTACCCACGGCGACGGGTAATGTCTAACCCATAACCCTTTTTAATCGAAAATTTTAAAAATTAGGAAAAACCGTTTATATCTCGAAAACGGAGCATACAATCAGAAAAATAACCAATGTTGGCAGGTTTCTAAGTCGTTTTAATAAAGTGCTCTAATACGTATTGAAATTTTTTTTTAATCGCCAAAATATGAAAATCGCTAAAATTAAAATGTGGCTATAACTCGCATACAGTGCGTCCAATCGACAAAATAATAATTACACTGGTGTACCAGGTTTTTGCCTGGGGCAACAAAATATCTTTCCTAAGGTAATTACGTGGGCTGAATTCGAATCTGTAATTGGTTTTTCTCCATCACGTCAGGTTTTCGAGAAAAAGTGAATGGCGTTTTTTGAACGTCGCACATAGGAGTATTTTGGCAAAAAACTGGACAAAATTATTTTACACTATTTTCTTACTGGAAATTAGTAAAAATGCATGAGTAAATACAAATAATATATTATTTGGTACGAATAAGGAAAAAAAAATTAAAAAAAAAATTATTTTTTTAGGCAAAAAATAACATTTCTTCTTTATACATTTATTTATAACTTCTAAACTATTGACTATATAGAGAAATACTGTACAAACAGTTTATAGGTATTGTAATTCTTAATTTTTCTAAATTTGTTTCAGCAAAATCAGACTAATCTTTCTCGAGTTATGTATATATAAGCAAAAAAAACGATTGAAAAAGGACCTGTGGAACTCAAAGTAGCTTATTTGGATGAAGCGGTAACTTTCGGAAAATGTTTTGAGGTATGATATCTGGTGAATCTCTTATAGTTTACTATAAAAAAAAAATTAACGCAATCTCGCGCCGAACATAAACAAAAATACTAATTTTTAAAAATAACATACAATAAATTAGGAAAATTTCTTGCATATCATTTTTGGTCCATTAGAATACTACATAGTCATCATAACTACATATATTATACATTAAAATTAAGTGCGGACCTTGTTCTCCAGATTCCATAATTTTTTTTTTAGGATTTACTTTATACAAGTACAAAAAACACCAAACACAAGTTTGAAAAAAAAGCGTATCGAAAATGAATGCGTGCGTGCTGAACGAAGTGTAGTTTCAGACTACTTGCCAGGAGCGTGGTGGCCGGGGGGGTTCAGGTTATCATAATATTATGATAGTAGTACATTAAGTCAGTTATACAAAAACCACAATTTGGGTGATATTGAATGCAGTTTGTATATCTGACTTTTGTCCAGTTTTTTTTGCCAAAATACTCCTTAGTGCGTCGTTTGTGTTGTGTTGGTTCGGTTTCACGAATTGAAGTCCAGCAATAGTCGCCCGGTATAATCCTTGATAATTTCTTTCAATTCTCATTAAATCTTGGTGAGCACGCTCCCCCCGTTCGTCGCTCACCGCGCTTAGGTTTTTGTGGAAACAAATCTAAATGCGAATGAAGGAAATGCATTTTGAGTGACATTCGTGCACTTAATTCCTGACAATTTTTCAATAACTCAGCCACAATTTGTGTGTAATTTTCACTCTTGTTGTTTCCAAGAAAACTTTCCACGATGCTGTTGACAGATTTCCAGGCAGCATATTCTGTCTCCAATAAACATTGTGAAAAATTGTCATCATGCAATAACTTCCTGATCTGAGGGCCAAGAAATATGCCCTCTTTGATCTTAGCATATGAAATTTTAGGAAAAACCGCTAACAAATATTTAAATGTGCACCATCTTTGTCCAGAGCCTAGACAAAGTTCTTAAAAAGGCCCAATTGTATGTGCAGCCATGTAGCGCGACTATCCCATAGACAAAGGAAACAACAATATTTTGTGAAACCAGTCAACAAAATAATGACCTGAAACAGATTAATTAACAGTTATTTACGATGGTCTATAGTATATAAATAAAGAAAATTATATCACACACCTTAAGGTCACCACAGATCTTCCATTTATTACACTGGTTTACAGCCAAAAAATACCAAGAACGCCACATGCCTAGATAAGTTAATTGGGACCTCCTGAACACGAAAAACGCTGTAATTTTTTTTTTCCTAAGTACCGCTTTTTAGATAAGGGTACTTTTGTGTTTTTCGGTGTATCATCCCACTCAACCCCTTGTGGAGCCCAACCGAAAAGACCGATCGATATATATGGCATATCGTTAAAAAGGTAATTGAATGCCCTTTCCGTCGATATGCTATACATTTCTCTCTGTTAAGAAATGACCGAGTAGTGGCCCCTCAAAGTTCAAAATTTGGTGTTTTTGAACGTTTTTTTCAAAATTTTTAATTTTTATTTCGTTTTTCTTCTACTTTATAGTGCAGATCTGGAATGGTTTATTTTTTAACCATATAGTTTATTTAGCTACCAACATTTTAAGCGTAACTTGAACAAAATCTGATGAAAAATAAATAAATAAACGTCAAACTGAAGTGGGTTGCCACCTCTATGTCTGCCTACTGTTAGTTAACATAGCTAAGATGAAAATGTACGTATTAAAACTGATGGACGCCGAATATAGTGTGTGAGCAATGAAAATGAAAATATTGTCGTTCCACAAAATGCTTAAAAAATGCCTTTATTTTTCATCAGATTTTGTTGAAATTACGCTTAAAATGTTGGTAGCTAAATAAACTATATGGTTAAAAAATAAAACATTCCAGATCTTCACTATAAAGTAAAAGAAAAACGAAATAAAAATGAAATATTTTGAAAAAAAACGTTCAAAAACACAAAAATTTGAGGGGCCACTACTCAGTCATTTCTTATCAGAGAGAAATGTACAGCAAATCGACGGAAAGGGCATTCAATTACCTTTTTAACGATATGCCATCATATATCTCGATCGGTCTTTCCGGTTGGGCTCCATAAGGGGTTGAGTGGGATGATACACCGAAAAATACAAAAGTACGGTTATCTAAAAATCGGTACTTAGGAAAAAAAAAATTACAGCGTTTTTCGTGTTCAGAAGGTCCCAATTGACTTATCTAGGCATGTGGCGTTCTTGGTATTTTTCCAAAGTTAAAATTTGTAAAGCAGTGTTATCGTTGTATTTGACTAATGTCAAAATTTCAGTCACTGATTCGTAATTGTCCTTTGTATTAATGGCAGAAGCAATTGGTATGGATGGTTCTTTATTCCCATTATGCAAAAGAAGAGCCTTTAAACTGTACTTAGAGCCATCAATAAATAATCTCCATTCAGTTTTGTCATATTGGCTGGTTCATTTTTTGAAATAAACCATCAACATCAGTACAGTATAGAATAGAGTGTTTCTTTTCAATATATGCAGCCAATTCCAAGCTTCTATCTCTATAGATTGTTACTTTTGTCCCAACTGCAAGATGTTTCCACTGCTGCATGCGTGAAGCTAGTAATTCTGCGTTTTCCTTCGTTAAATGTAAATCCCGAATTAGATCATTCAGCTCAGCTTGAGTCACTAAATAGCGTTCATCATCAGCCTCATACAAACTACCAATGCTGGTGAAAGATGTTGCGGACTCACTGGTCGTCGCATTGGGAATGACTGGTAATGAAGCATTTGGTGGACGTTGAACTGGCTTGGAAACCGATGGGACATTCGCGTAAGTAATATTTTATTCGATTTTCATATTGTATCCAGCAACTTTTGTTAAACACAAATAACAATCGGTTTGGTGATTAATTCACTCTCTCCAAAGTACTAGAATTGAAAAATCTAAATAGATCTTCTCGCCATTTGACCACTCGTATAAAACAGTTCTGCATTTATTGCAAAACATTGTCGGTGGCCACGGTTTGTCCAAGTTTATGACATCAAAACGAAAATAATGTAAATATGAATATTTTAATGATTCTGATATTGCATATCCTTTTTTTCCAACTAAATATTCACCACACACAAAACAAAAATAGCTTGAATTAGTAACACACGATCTGATCTGCTGAAACGCTGTTAACAATACAAAAATTTGCACGATCGTTTATTTCTAAATACAAAAAACATATAAATTAAATAACAAAATAAAATAGCACACAATAGTCACCGCAATTTTGCACCTCCTTCTCTGGCGACCGAAATATAATTAAAACTAATGGCGAACTTGTCACCGAATTTAGTGCGCCAAACGAAAAAGAACAAAGGAGAATGCAAAACGCGGCTTACAACTTAAACGTCAAACATCAATATGTAATTTCACTATAAAGCAAACATAATGTAATGACCACGGCCACAGCTGATCGTAACAGCCAGTGTTGTTTAATGTAATTTTAGGCCGTGTTGTTTAATGTACTAGAATGATTTTGAATTGTAAAATTGTAGTGTCAGTGTTGGCTGTTTTACAGTATTGCCAGCATGCGATAAAAAATGAACAAGACGTGATAGCCCAATTCTGATGCCAGATTCGAATGCAGCGTATCCAGATTAGCTAAAAACCATGCTTCGTTTCTGCAGTCAAATTTTCTGTTCAAATTTGTAGACCAGTGTTATTGACCTCCATAGGAGGCTTTAAGCAGTGGAGGCAAGTCTGTAATATAGCATCCTTTTTTTCTTAAAAACAATCAATTAAAAAGTACTTTTTCTATAAAAAGGGAGTTTAGGCAATTCTCGCTTAGTTGAGATTTATGTATCCCTAAAATGTGTGATGGATATACCTAAATACTTGTGGAGAAGAGAGCTGATGATAAGCCTTGGTGGAAATAGCTATAGGGTCCGCCATCTAACTTTTTTTTTTTTCAACTAGTGCTTATTTCGTGAATGGTAACACTTAGCTCGTGTCTGATTTGACAGATAATTAGTTTTATCCTTCCGCTGAACGAATATGGTTGTGTATACGCTTGAAGAACGCTGGCAAATATTGCGACATTACTTTGAAAATCATGGTAATGTTGCACAATGTGTGCGAAAATTGCGTACGGATTTTGGAAGAGGAGAAGCACCGTCAGCTCCGCATGTTCGTTATCTTGTGAAAAAAGTGAAAGAAACTGGCATCCTCAGCGATAAACCAAAGCGTGAAAAACCAAAAATAGTGCGTAGACCCGAGAATATTGCTGCTGTGGCAGAAAGTGTGCGTGAAGCGCTATCAACTACAATTCAACGTCGTTCTCAACAATTGAACATTTCGGAGACATCATTGAGACGAATTTTGCATAAAGACCTTGGTATGACGCCATACAAAGTCCAATTGGTTCAGGAGTTGAGGCCAACTGACCATCCAATGGGTTTTCGCTTCGCTAAGTGGGCCTGCGATCGACTTACAGAAGATGCCGAAATCATCTTTTCAGATGAAGCTCAATTTGATCTTGGCGGGTATGTAAACAAGCAAAATTGTCGCATTTGGGGCACAGAAAACCAGCACGCATACATTGAAAAGCCGATGCACCCAAAACGAGTCACTGTTTGGTGCGGATTTTGGTCCAGAGGCATTTTTCTTCGAAAATGAGCAAGGAGTGGCCGTTACAGTCAATGGCGATCGTTATCGGGCCATGTTGAACGCATTTTTGTTCACAAAAATTGAAGAGGAGGATATTGGCAACATTTGGTTTCAACAGGACGGCGCTACGTGCCACACAGCCGAAGCTACACTCGATGTTTTGCGCCCTATTTTTGAAGATCGCATTATCAGCCGCAGAGCTGATGTCGTTTGGCCACCTCGGAGCTACGATTTGACACCGTTGGACTATTATTTGTGGGATGCCCTCAAAGATAAGTGTTACGCCGACAAGCCAGAGACAATTGACGCTTTAAAGGACAATATTCGTGAAGCCATTGGTGAAATACAGCTGCACACAATCGATAATGTGCTTAAAAATTGGACCGATCGTGTAGGCTACTGCATGGCCAGCCGAGGCAGCCATTTGAATGAAATTATTTTCCATTATTAACCGGAAGGATTGTACTTTCAAATAAAAAAAGAAATTTGAGAAAATATTCAGTAGTTTTTTTTATAGAATTTTCAAAACAAAAAAAGTTATTTGGCGGACCCGTTATATTCCCAACCATCCACCATAATGATCAATTTCACACATTTCTTTTGTAATATTTCTATTGAAATTCGAAAAAAATCGAGTAACCACTCGTGCACCGACAATTCACAACCCTAAAAGCAACATTAAAAAACACATAGTCAACAACAGTTTCCTGTGAATTCTATCGAGAAGAGAGAAATGAAAAACGGTAGCACAGCCGCCGCCGCCGCTCCATAATAAAGTCATCTATTAAAATATTATAACAGCTTTTTAATTAATAGTTCCCCAGACGCAAACGATGGATGGATGGCATTGTTTTTCATTCAACCCGAAAATAATATATGATAAAGAGAATTTTGAAATTTGATGATGGTTTGAAAATCACATACCGTAAAATGGATGTAGCAAGAAACAGGAGATTCCAAATGTGTTCAACATATGCCAGAAGCACGAAGAGAATTATGATATTTACGTGTGGGTTGGCAGATTTGATAGTATAATTAAAACTTTAATTGTGGTAAATGATATGATACGAGAAGAGATATCTATCATTGAAATGGTGTTTATGCTAGGAGCTGTAAATTATAGGAGTATAAGCAGTTTGACGTTTTTGTGGAAACAAAATGAGTACGAAAAGTATGGAGAACTGATTTCTAACAATGTGACATCTAGGTAATATAAATTCTGAACATTTGTGAAATGAGTTTGAGACGATAAAAATTGAATTATAATATAGAATTACTGTGGGGTATTTTTCAAATTTTTCAAAACGATAAAAAAAAATCTTGACCGAAATTAAAACTCTCTACTCATTTGTTACTGACATTATGTTTAATTTTCCTCTATACCTATATATTCTCAAATGATAGCCAATCTAAAGTGCAGGGAATAGAATCGAGGCAGATTCAAAAGTCAATACATTTTAAACTTTATTGATTTTCTGTTTCCTTGAAATCTGCACCAAGGCCGAGAATTGTTCAATATACATTGCCTATCGTATCAGCACTCTGCAACATGATTGTACATTTCATTGTCTTCTAAAATGCCAGTTAATGCAAAGTGTCACTAAAGTCAGTGTCATCATCATATTCAACCTCAACGTGGGCATCTCAAGCGTCAACGTCATTCTTATTGTCGTCGTCATCATCATCATCATCATCATCATAATCATACTCTTCATCATCGTCTTCATCAAACGACAGAGTCAGCGTCATAGTGTCATCAGTGATTGTGACATTTGTTGTTTTTGTTTATGTGTCAGTTTACGACGCGGCTTTAGCTGAGAATACTCAACAACATTTTTAACAACAAGGTATGTCTGAATCGTGTGAGGGAATATCATCATCTATATATGCGAGGGTTGGTTACAAAGTATATTAGGATTATGAATACTAAATTATACCCATCGGATGGTAAACCAAATGATGGATGACCATTTATACTCTAAGTTTGAGAGAAGCAAAATGATGAGATTACCAGCAGCCTTCACTCATGAGGGCGTAATTTAATAAAATTTAAGAAATATAAACGGAGCGGTAAAGTGACTGAAAGTGATTGGGTGTGGTTTAATATTAATAATAAGTGACAACTGTTGCGGAAGTGCAAGTTTGATTTAGGCCTTATTAAGCGTTTAGTCACATTAGTTTTATTTTTAAATATCTACTGGTACACTGAAAGAAAAAGCTTCATCAAATTTATGAAATCGTTCCTCAATTTGGTGAAAAAATTCCTCATTTTCCAACCTACGACACATTTCTTAATATAGACGAGAGTCTGATGATATAGGGGATAATATGGTCAACTGTATTGTTGACCATATAGTTGCCTGAATCTTGATTTACCGTATACGCCAAATTGCTGTTTTGAAAAAATCGACTGCAAAGTTTAAAATCTGATAACTATCAGGCTTATGCGGCAACAGCAATACTCTATATCTCTGGAACCAATGAAGGTAGAAGAATGGGGATAAGCGTGCTGTAAAATTTGAGTGCTTCTCGAACCAAATCCGTTTCTAAATCAAAAACGTAAAAATGGCGTATACGGCAAATCAAGATTCAGATGACGATATGGTAAAATATAAAAAAGTATACAGTCGATAATATTATCAAAAAAATTATCGACACTAACGCCGGCAAAATAGTCGGTAATAATGTTGACAATATAGACGACAAGAACGTTGACAATATAGTGGATAATAACATCTAAAAATCCCTGCAATAAAATCGATCCAAAAGTTGACTGTATACAGTGATAAATCCTACCAAACGGTCAACAATGGGATCTATTGTATTATTATTGGCTTCAAACTTGGCAGAACCGACAATATACTCGACAGCAACAAATTGCCAACAATATAGTCGATAACACAGTCAACATTAAAGTCTTTAGGGTCGACTTTAATGTTGACTTGTATTTGACAACAATTTTTAACTTAGGCAGTTGACATTCTGGGAACGAAGGCATCGAGAAAATTGTCTACGATATACATAGATGGCAATATAAGCAACGATGCGGGAGGTAATATAGTTTGCGATATATTTGTAAATATAGTTGGCGATACAGTCGACAGTATAGTCACCGTTACAGCCTACAATATAGTCGATATTATAGTCGACGTTAACATCGGTAATATAGTGGGTAATAAAATGTACGATATAGATGACGAAATGGTCGACAATGTTTCCGACGATTTAGTCAACAATATGATCGTTAATATTTGCACTAGTATATTCGATAATATAGTGGATAAAAGCAGACGATACAGTGGATAACGTAGTTGAGAATACATATAGTTCAATATATATTTCAAAATGCAGTCGAAAATATAGTGGACAATGAAGTCAACAATATAGTCGACGATGTTGTCAACAATACGGTCGTGGATATAAGTGTTACAAACTATACCAGTCACCAACTCGACCATGATATCTACAATCTAGTCCACGATACAGCCAAGAAGACAGTAAGTAGTCGGTAATGGAGTGCCCAATGTACTGGATAATTTAGTACATGATACAGTCGATAACATAGTAAAAAACGAAGTCGACAATGTAGACTAAGGTCTTGTCAACAATATGGTCGACAAAATAATGTCGGCCGTCGGTGGTGCAATGGTACATGAGATCCTGGGTTCGAACCCTGATCTGACCACCTTAAAATTTCTTTCGGCGGCGGTCACCTCGCATAGTGACGGCGACACTATCGAGTATATAGCCATGAAAAAGCTTCTCAAAATACCGTTCGGAATCGGTGTAAAACTGTAGGTCCCAATCACTGAGTGAAAACTGGAAAGCGAACAGCTCAGTGATTGTGAGAAGATCTCCCTTGTCCCTTCATGGGATGTAATGGGAAACCATTTATTTATTTCATATAGTAGAGTATATTCGAAGACGAACTCGAAGGACATCGAAAAATATGACGACCAAGGCTTCGCTGCAAAGACCAGGTGGGCAATGCCTGCGAGAGCTTGGCAACTGAAAGAAAAAGCCTATATATCGAGTCGCTTAGAGAAATCTGTTATCCTCGTTTTGGAAGGGGCTTAAACCCTACGGGTTGTTTTAGGTTTCACAAATAAAATAAATGAATAACAAATATAGTAGATCATACAGTCGATAATATGGTCTATAATTTAGTCGACAATGAATATGAAAATATAATCGACGCCATAGGCAACAATGTGGTCAGATATATATTTATTTCTAATTGTACTATATGTTCGGCAATGAAGCTTACAAAGTAGTTGGCAATGTAGTCGATGTTATAGCAGGGGGTTTCCATGACAGCGACAGACCGATGAGCAACCAGACGCAAAACCAGCAGGAAACTAAGTTTAAATAGTGTTTTATGTTGGTTGCATCGAATGAAAATACGCATCCCTTTTATTTTTGTCCATGTTATGTCCAACCAAAGAGTAAAATAAAACAACACCCCGAACTCGATGAAATCACCTACTACACCGTCGTCATCGAGAGAATTTAAAGAGAGGGATATAAACTCTTATCTATTTCTCTATGATTATACACCATGATATTGATGTGTATTTAACAATATATAATCGACTGTGATTTCTACAATATAGTCAAAAATATAGTCGTATTTTATGGGCAATACTATGTAGTTGCCAATAAAAAATAATTAATAATAAAGTTAAAATTATGACAATATAGTAGACGATACAGTTGATAACAAAGTTCCAAATACAGTCGATAATGAAGTCGAAAATATAGTCGACCCTATAGTCAAGAATATGGTTGACGATATAGTTATTACTAACTATACTATACCATATTATACATAGTGGACAATATATTCGACGATATAATCTATGTTATGTCACATATATTAAATAAATAATACTAAACTTAAACGAATATTAAATAAATATATAAATATAATTAATTAAAAAGTATGATTGATAATATAGTTAAAACTAAGACAACAATATAGTAGACGGTACAGTCGCGAATAAAGTGCGAAATATAGTCGACAGGGGTTCGATAATATAGTCGAGACTATAGTGTACAACATAGTCGAGATACTATTGTCGATGTCATTCCAGACAATACAATTGACAATATAATACCCGATGCTGTACACAGCATAGACTAACATTTAGTCGCCAATGCAGTGGGAAATATGTATATACGACGATAGATTCAACGATGTAACCAACAATATAGTCGATGATATAGTCGACAATACAGTCGACACTATAGTCGATAAAATAGTGGGCTATATAGTAGATGATACATTCGATAATAAAGTAGCATCCATAGTTGACAGTGAAGTTGACAATATAGTCGACTCTATAGCCAACAAGAAGCTATCAGAAGCTATTTAGTGGGAAACCATTTTGTTATAGTCAACAATTCAGTGGACGATATAATTATTACTAACTACACTACAGTCACCATATTTTTTATTTGAAAATATCTTTTCGATACCAATCGCTCTGCAAATGACTGTGATCGCAGTTGTATTTATAGCATCATCCGTTAAATTCTTACACTTAAACTAATTTTGAATAATGCAAAAAAGAATACTTGTTGTATGTGTTGACGAGCAATAAATCTTAAGAATTTATTAAAGAAGCGTGGAGGGAAGTCACTTCTGCACAAACTTCTACCTAAGTCCTGATGTCTCTTTCACAAGTCCCGGCCCAATACAAACAGAGTGACAATAAAATGCGCAACTGATGTATAAAATTTAACTCAACTTTAATAAATAAAAAATTCTTAAAAAGCACTGGAGTATCAAACGTGACAAAGATATACAACCAACATAAATTAATACCCGGCTGTTTGGAGGGAGCGGTAGGGACGACACAATCCAATAAATATACGGAAACATGGCGGTAGAACAAGTTTTTATTAAAGTACGCGTGGTGTTTTTGGAATGGGATGACATAGAAAGGGTGTAACAGAAACGTGTAAGGAGATTTGAACATTTGAAAAAGGGAATTAAAAATGTTTTAAACATGGAATACGATTTATTCGAAATCACTTACTGCTAAAAGGGTGTCTCAGTAAGAATGCACTTTTTCATTTTAAATTAGAAACACGTATTTTTTGAGAGAGTTGTGATTTTTTTATTGGATTGTAAAGAAGACGTGTTCCGATTAAGTAAGGAATAAAATATCCGCCAAATGGCCCCCACAGCTCTGATGACAGGCCGTTAAGCCCTTCATGAAATTTTCCATGACTTTTTCACAGAGGATTGCATGATCATATTCTGAACTCCAAATTCGACAATTTTGTATATTCACGAAGCCATTCAGATGGAAATGCGCTTCACCGGAAAAGATGATTTTTTTTTTGAAAAATTGGCATTGACTTTACTTTGAACGAATTGCCGGCGCTTTCCATGGTATAAAGGTTTGAGCTCCTGACTAAGTCTTTTGTCATAATTCGCTGCCTAGTGATTTGTGAAATTTAACGTTGCCGAATTGATGTTTTCGGCGACACTCTTACTCTTGTTTACAGTAGCAACGTTTTCATGAGACCGACCGATACGTTGACGCACAGGAGTCTTACTATCCATAACCGACGCAGTTCCTTCAACATTTTTGAACATTCTTTGAATGGTTGGCACATTAGGTGCTCTTTCTCGACTGCAAATACTTCGACATTTGCAAGCCGTCTCAGCATAACTTCCCATATTTTTGTAATAAGTTTTCACAATTTTACCGCGTTATTCTTACGTAAAGCGCTCCCGTTTTTAGAAATCGGAATAAACATATGTGACAACAGCAAAATTTCAGAGTTGCCACTTGCACAAAACAAAAATTACAACAAATTTAAAAAGTGCTATCTTACTGCGAACTGGTTACCGAAATAAGATATCTTCGTTTTGTAAAGTCCCTGACCACCCGGGGTTGATCGAGACCGTTTAAGTAAGTAAGTAATCTTTCTGCAACACCTTTTATTATCGACTGTATCATCCACTATATTACCCACTATTTTATCGACATATTCATCGACTACATTGTTGACGACTCTATTGTTGTATATATTGGCGACTACACCGTCAACTATATTGGAGAAATCATAGTCGATTATATTTACAACTACTTTATTGACAGTCTAGGCGACTATATTGTCAATCATATCATCATCAATATCAATGTGAAATAAAATGAAAAATATATTATTGCCTACTTCGTCGACTCTATCGTTGTATATATTGGCGACTGCATTGTCGAATATACTGTGGACAGCAACGGCGACTATATTGGCAACTGTATTGTCGAGAATGACATCGATTATAAGGCCGACTATATCGTCGACTATCCTATCGTCAATACAGTATACAATAACTTTGTGGGATTCATTGTCGAATATGGTGAATGTAGCATATTTAGTAGTAACTATATCGTAGACTATATTCTTCACTATAGGGTGGACTATTATCAATTTTATTATCAACTATATTGTCTATATACTATACTTTAACGACATAATCAACTATATTTTATTGTCAACTATATGGTATTACCCACTATATTATCGACTATAATGCAACTATACTGCTGGCTACACCGTCAAATATATTTGAGAAATCAGAGTCGACTATATTTACAACTACTTTATTGACAGTATCGGTGACTATATTGTCAACAATATCATCATCAATATCAAAGTGAATAAAACTTAAAATAAAATGAAAAATATATTGTTGGCTACTTCGTCCACTCAATCGTTGTATATATTGGTCGACTAAATTTTCGACTATACTGTGGACAGCAACGGCGACTACGAGTATATTGGCAACTGTATTGTTTAGAATGACATCGACTATAAGGCCGACTGACTGTATTGAGTAAACAGAAACTTTGTGGGCTTCATTGTCGAATATGGTGAATGTAGCATAGTTAGTAATAACTATATCGTCGACCATATTGTTGACTATAGGATAGACTATTATCAACTGTATCATCTACGAAGCATATATCCATCTTAATTTTAACTATATTATCAACTATATTTAATTGACAACTTTATAAGTATTGTATTGTCCACTATATTATCGACCATAATGCAACTATTTTGTTGACTACGCCGTCAACTATATTGGAGAAATCAGAGTCGACTATATTTACCACTACTTTATTGACAGTATCGGCGACCATACTGTCAACCATATCATTATCAATATCAATTCGAACAAAACTTGAAATGAAATGAAAAATCATCGACTATAACAACGATTATAATAATACTACTAATAATATAGTAGTAGTGTATATATACAAAACTACGACGATACTTGAAAAACGAAATGAAACTGATAATCAACAAATTGAAAAATTTTAAAATTAAATTAAAATTATAATCAACAAATTGAAAATTTTATGAAAAAAATTGCGCGAGTTTATCTTTACAGATACTCTCAACTATGGTGGATGTATAGATTAATACTTATAGTAGATCTAATAGTTCTCCCACCAAATTTATGACATTTGGCCTAGTGTGATACTTACGTTTGATGTTGAAAAGAATTGCTTTACTAATACCAGATAGAGGCAATGGTTCAAAAGAACGAACAAAATAACAACAACGGCATTTCGTTTTGTGTGTTAAAATTATTGTGTTAAATACAACACAAATGTATTCTAACAATAACAGTCAATAAAAAAGAGTAAAACACATTCAAATTTCACAGCTTTTCACCAAAACGACATGAACAATTAAAGCAAGAAGTTATTGTCATTCCACCTGGTGTATGTCACTTTTCGTCAAACATCTCTCTATCACACCGACCGCATCACGAAGAGTGTGAAAGGAAACGTCAGATGGGCCAAATATTAATTTTAATAATTATCTACTAAGATTTACTCTATGAGTGGATGTAGCATAGTTAGTAACAACTACACATATTGTATGTAGTCGCCTATATTACACTATGCAACAAAATTAAAGTTTTGCTTTGGGGGTGGACGATTGCTGTGCCAAATGAGGCGAGTATAGTCAAGACCCAAAAATTTATACCGCTGTGAAGCTACGCTTTGTTTTTAAGAGCGTGGCAAGTTTGATTTTTTATCCGAATTGACCGAATTCTTGTGATAACATGTTTACAGTGAAATTTGACAGAGATTATTTCCGTAGAATATTCAAATGCTATACTTCGAAGTTTAAAGGGTCCATTTCGTCCTTTGTTCAAAAAGTACCAAAAATGTACACTAAAATGGACTGCTACAGATCCAGAATGTTCTACGAATTTATTCCTCATTAAATTTCATTATGGGTTGTCATAGAAAAAATTGGCTATCTTTATTTCCCGACGTCCTTTTTGTCCTTTTTTGAAACAATGTCAAGAAAACTGCACCAAAATAACCGGCAAAATTTCCAAATGTTCTACCAATTTTTTATGGAATAGATTTTACTAAACTTATTTTACAAAAATTACACGAAATTTTTAAAAATTCGAAAAAAAAAATTACAAAACAAATTGAAAAATTTAAAATACAAATCGCTCGATTTTTTAAAATAAAAATCCACTTGCGGCGCTTACTATGATACTTGCAAAATTAACTGAAACTGATAATAAACAAATTGAAAATTTTTGAAAAAATCGCGCGAAAATCTAATTTAGAACCGAACGAAGACATTTTCGAAGACCAAATTAGCAATGATACGGATTCGAACGTACCGGGTGAAGAAGAAGTTGAGACTTCCACAGTATATTTTGCAGTGTAAGCACTGTTTTTGACCCTTTGATCCCCATGGGTCCGACAGCCAAGAATTTTTTTCATTTTTCGTGTTCTTATATTTTACTCTAATTTTTGTTTTTGTTTCCTTTTTGTAATCAATTCAGCCATAAAATTATTGCATTTATGAAAAGCAATCTTCTGGTGATCATTTACGAGAAATCCATTTCTGAGGTAACACAAATACGCGATGTTTCTTATGTACACGCTGAAGAAAAAAAACGGTCCCAGCAACATATTGCAGGAAACATGAACATGTTTACATGCATTGTTGTCATGAATTGAAGATCTGCTGCTTTTTGTGTTTTTGTTGTCTGTCACGTTATTGTTTTCAGCGGTTTTCAACAAACAAAGCCACATTTGGGTCACAAAAAAAACAATTATTGCCTACCAATCATTGGGTCTCAAGCATGTAGCATTGAATAGCAAACACAATGTGTTTGGCCACAACTATACTATATTTGCAACCAGCTATACACACGCTATATTTGAATCCAAACAACAACAGAAGCCCAATTTTCAGCTTGTATACATAAGGTTTTTTTCTTGAATGGTAAATGGGCGTTTTATCACATGAACTATTTCTCATATTATGTATAACACGGTGCGACAGTCCAAAATACCTGGGAATTTAAGCGATGAACAAAGCCAACATTTTCATCAAGAAATGGCTACAATTGAAAAATGTTTTGAAGGAAAAATTAAATTAAAAATGATTTCAGAATATTGCCGGTCAATTCATAGAGAAACTCATGATGCTGAATTAAAAAAAAACGGCCATGCAAACATTTTTAAGTTGCATGACCCAATACTTGTATTTATGCAAAAATTATGTTTTTTTTTTAAAGTTATGTACGATTTTACCTTGAAGACGAAGTTTTTTGATTTTATATGTTCTTTATGACAAGAGCTACAACTTTCCCTCAGAGAGTAAATCAAAATTCCGAATGGTTTGCAAGATATGAGCCTGACAAAATTATCACTTTTTTTTGCAAATATGACACCAAGGCTTTTTTTTGTCGTTTATCACGTAGTTATGTCCGTACATAGTTATATTTCCATGACTTAAAAAATTACACACAGTGTATTCGACCATATTTCAATTCATAGAAAACTCATGATGCTGAATTTAAAAAAATACGGTCATCAAACATTTTTGAGTTGAATGACCCAATACTTGTACTTATGCAAAAATTATGTTTTTTATTTTTAAAAGTTATTTACGATTTATACCTTGAAGACGAAGATTTTTTGATTTTATATGTTCTTTATGACAAGAGCTACAACTTTCCCTCAGAGATTAAATCAAAATTCCGAACGGTTTGCAAGATATGAGCCTGACAAAATGATCACTTTTTTGCAAAAATGATACCGAGGCCCCAAATCTTTGGGGGCCCATAAAAAAGGGCATAACTTTGGGCAATACTGGTAGACACGGGTCTTTTTTTTTCTCTTTTATCTCGTAGTTGTGTCCGTATATGGTTATATTTCCATAACTTAAAAAATTACACACAGTGTATTCGACCATATTTCAATTCATAGAGAACTCATGAGGCTGAATTAAAAAAAAAACGGTCATGCAAACATTTTTGAGTTGAATGACCCAATACTTGTATTTATGCAAAAATTATGTTTTTTATTTTTTAAAGTTATTTACGATTTTATCTTGAAGACGAAGTTTTTTTGATTTTATATGTTCTTTATGACAAGAGCTACAACTTTCCCTCAGAGATTAAATCAAAATTCCGAGCGGTTTGCAAGATATGAGCCTGACAAAATGATAACTTTTTTGCAAAAATGACACCGAGGCCCCAAATCTTTGGCGGCCCATAAAAAAAGGGCATAACTTTGGGCAAAACTGGGAGACACGGGTCTTTTTTTTGTCGTTTATCACGTAGTTATGTCCGTATATGGTTATATTTCCATGACCATATTTTCGGGCGGTTTTCCAAATTTCACATGGGCGACTTTTTTTTAAATTTTTTTAGCCAAATTTCTATTATCTTTATAGGCCATTTTTCATATATTTTGAAGGATTTTGAATTTGGTCCATTTTTCATATTTGTTATTATAACACATCCTTTTTATCTACGAAATATGTTTTGAATGTAACGAACAACTTCTTATCACGCCTCCAAGCATTCCACTTTATCTGACAATATGTTACGCATATTTAATATAACAACAAAGTTGTGGGCAAACCGGGACAACGAAACCTACAATACTACATAACAATGAATAGCATAAGGCAACAAACACTTGTGTCGCTGTGGCGGCAGAAAGCGAAAATAAACGCAAATAAATACGCGGAAATTGATAAATGTACGCGCTGAATCCAATAACTTCAAATACAATGTATAATTCCTATTCATCCAATTGCGAAAAGTTTTTAATTTTATTATTACACACAACACGCAATCAATTGGCCTGAGTTCGACTAAACCAGCAACAACTATGGAGGTCTAAGATAACAAGTCATCCATGTGCTATGGGAACCGAGCCAGATCGTTGGACTGAGCGGGCATCGCAACACTTTCAGTCAGCACTGTAAAATGGAAACTCACCAGAAGTTCAAGTGTTATTTAAGCTGTTTAAAGAACATGAGAAAAACGGCAATCAAGTAGTAAAAGGTCCAATTAACTAGTGTACAATTTATTTATGACCAGCACACCAGAGACGGAAGACTGACTACATCTCCGAATAATAAAAAATAAATGGTGTAATAAATTTTCATTGACGGAAGTTATAATATGTTTTAAACTTTTATAAAAGTTGCGCTCTGTTTTTTTGTTCACCCAGAAGTTCTAAGTTGTTCGTGACCATGTGAAAAATGGCTACCAAAATTGGATGAGGAATGTATTGTGGACAATAGTAAAAAAAATACAAATAACTCTTCTTAGAGATGAAACCCATTACAGAAGCAAAAAGTACCGTGTCAAAGTATTATCATTTCTTCTTATAAAAAACGTACACGCTGAAAAGTTTGTCTTTGTTTGTTGTTTGGATGCAAACATAACGTTTTTGTAGCTGGTATACTTGTGTACAAACACATTGAGTTTGCTATTCAATAAAACATGTCGGAGACACAATGATTAATATATTATAATCTATTTTTTGTGACCCAAATCGAGATGGGCTTGTTGAAAACTGCTGAAAAAAAAATAAAGCAGCAGATCTTCAATGCATGAAACAATGTTCCAAACATAAAGATACATGAGACCGACTAACAAAAAAAATCGTTTGTCCACCTCACCAAATTTACCTTGGTGTGTTTATGATGATTCCCAAAATATATCGTGTCTAGCATTAAGATCCCGTGAGTAGGACCATTTTTATCTCCGAAAAAAGGATGTGTCGGCGTGTATACCCTCACCATTTGTACTTTATATGGGTTTAGTCGCGTAATATATTTGCGGCCTTATTCATAAAAAACGTCTCTCAAATCTCTCACAAGTTCTTGTGAATAAGGCGCTTAAAGTTTAGAGGAACTCTCAACTAAACTTCAGTATTAACGGAAGTGGGAAGTTAGAGGGATTATAATGGAGATATCAACTTCTTTTACCTTTCCAGATTGCGATGACGATTTGCCGAAATTGATGTGACGTTAAAGAAAATAAAGAAAAATACCCAACCTAACTTTCTCTTGCGATTATGAATGACAAATAAATGAAGGTGACAATATGGATGTGCCAATACAAATTTCTACATTTCTGTTAAAGTACGCAAAGACGAAAATAGTTCTCAAATCGGCGGCATGAGAAATCGACGAAAACAAAAAAATTATGAAGAGTTACAAAAATTAAAAATCTCCCAAAATGTATAAACATTTAAAAAATTACAGCATACAGTTGTCCGAGGCCTTCGGCCACGGACTATCCCTGCAGGCTGTGTCAGAGACACGGCCATTAAGTTTAACGTAGAATACGCCATCCGATAAGACAGAAAACATATATAACAATAAATTCATTTGCTTATATTATTTATCATTTATTGTTATATATGTTTTCTGTCTTATCGGATGGCGTATTCTACGTTAAACTTAATGGCCGTGTCTCTGACACAGCCTGCAGGGACAGTCCGTGGCCGAAGGCCTCGGACAACTGTCTGCTGTAATTTTTATATTTACCAACGGCATTTGATTCAAGTCCGTTTAAAAAAAAATATTATGTTCAATTTTTTTAAACTTAATTTAATTTATGTATTTTAATTAATATTTTTATTGAAATAAGTTCTGCGAATGTTGAGAGGGCCGCCCTAATATTAAAAAAGGTTTACCTTATCGAGTCTTCGCATTAGCATTCGAGCGTTGTGTGAAAGCTTTACGCTTTACAATTCAAAATTAATGTTGCAACAGCTTTATTGAAGCTTTCGCAAAAAAGCTTTATTTCGTTAGCTTACTGTTTGTTTCACTTTTTACTAGATACATGTTGCCAAGCAACATTAGCTTGCAGTTCGTTTCACTTTTTACTAGATACATGTTCCTAAGCAATGTTGAGCAACCAAAAACACTCAACCAAACACCACACATATGTTTGAGTGGATTTGTTTAAACAATTTTCATTTGAGAAATTAAAATACTAGAAATATATCAACCAATATGAAATGTATATCAAACGAAAGATAACATCTATATTTACCTACAAAAAAAATTTTAAAAAACTTCATTCTTCCTCAAATTCAATGAAATAAAGATTACAACAATAAAAACCTGACGTGACTTCTCATACCGTAAGGTAAGACGTATTCTACGTCAAAAAGAAAATAAAAATGTACCCCAAAAATTAATGAAAATGATTCACGTGAAATATTTAAAATCCCCCAAAAATATGGGCAATAGTTCATGGGAAAAATCGCCCCTATTTGTAAGAAAATAAAGAAATTAGACATAAGAAAACTTGCCACAGAAATAGACTTTTCGTAAAAAATTACCACAAGATTGCTTTTCATAAAATCAATAATTTTGTTTTTAATAATTTGATCTCAAGTGCTTACACGGCAGTAAGTTAAGCCGTGTTGGCCGGATAGTCCTGACAAACAATACATTTATTGGACCAGCATATTCTGATTGTCTCTACGTCTTCTGTACCTGGAACGTAAGAATTCACTTGCTGAAAAAACTGCACCAGCATCATGCTCGTATTGCAGGAAACATGTATGTATATGTTTGCAATCATTGTTTTCATGAATTAAAGATCTGGTGTTTTTTTGTTTCTATGTTGACTGTCGGGTTTTAGTTTTCAGCAGTTTTCAACAAACAAAACTACGTTTGGGTTACACAAATATATATTACAACCTATTAATCATTGTGTATCAAACATATAATATTGAATAGCAAACACAATGTGTTTGGACACAAGTATACTATATTTGCGACAAGCTACCAACACATTATATTTGCATCCAAACAATTAAAAAAGACGGAATTTTCAGGGTGCATATCACTACGCATTTGATTGTCCAAATATCATCGTCCGGTTCTAATTCGGTATAAAATGTAACTTTGGGGAAAACTGTTCTATTGGGGAAGGTGATTGGTTTTAAAGCAGCCTTCTACATGCTGAAAAATATCTTCCCCAGAAACGTACTGCAGGAAACATGTACATGTTTGCAAGCACTGTTTCATGAATTGAAGATCTGCTGCTTTTTTGTTTCTTTGTTGTCTGTCTCGTATTTGCTTTTATCGGTTTTCAATAAAAAAAAAGTCACATTTGGGTCTCCAAAACTTTAATCATTTTGCCTCAAACATGTTATATTTAATAGCAACCACAATGTGTTTGGGCACAAGTATAGTATATTTGCGACAAGCTATATTTGTTATATTTATATTTATACATATTGCGTTATATTTGCATCCAAACATAAAAAAAATACAGATTTTTCAGCGTGTACAAACTGTTTGATTAAGCAAGTGAAAAATTTAAAAAATACCACGCGTTTTTTTTAAGGCTCAATATATTTTTTAGTAAATCGTTCTTAACACCAATTGCGTAATGTTTTAAACAAGATTTTCAATGTGTTGATTATCATTTTTCAAGTGTCGTAGTCAGCGCTGCTAGATAATATTTTCTAATATATGTAATAGCAAGGCTAATAGAAACTGCGGAATTTAGCGCCGCAGGCGAACATGGTTTGAACGAAGTTCCTTATCGCACGTTGCGGGATGGGGTCTAAATGAAAAAAAACTAAACAATTTTGTTTTAACACTATTATCCTACAACCCAGTATTATCAACTTATTGGGTACTTTTACTTTGGTTTGTGTCTAGACTAACATATGTTGGGAAATTTCTTGTTTAATGGGATGTTTTCTAGGTAGAGCCTGCAACCAGTATTTAGTATATATTGTAGTTTTGAAGCATACAAAAAGTAAATTTAGAAAAGTCAATGTGAAAGAAGTTTAAAAAAATAAAATTTTCTTAAATAAGTGAAGTCTCTTAGAAAAAGTAAATTTACGTTTGCTTTGGTTTGTGACTAGACTAATTAGCCGTCTCACATATGTTGGGAAATTTATTGTTTAATGGGAAGTTTTCTAGGTGCAGCCTGTAACCAATATTGAGTATATATTATATAGGTAGTTTTGGGCACAATAAAAATTAAATTTAGAAAAGCCAAAGTGAAAGAAGTTTAAAAAAAATAAAATTTTCTTAAATAAGTGAAGTTTCTTAAAAAAAGTAAATTTACTTGCGCTTCGGTTTGTGTCTAGACTAACGGCTTGGATCGGCTATGTTGGCAAATTTCTTGTTTAACGGGAAGTTTTCTAGGTGGAGCCTGTAACCAATATTTAGTATATATTGTAGTTTTGAACCCAATAAAAAGTAATTTTAAAAAAGCCAAACTGAAAGAAGTTTAAAAAAAAATTTATTCTTCTTTGACTGATCAAGTGCTTTTGATATCCTCTGTCCGATGAACCATTGGCAACTGAATACACAAAACTACCACGCAATACATCACGCACATTCAGGAATATTTATGAATCACTCACTGAGAGAATAATGCAAAAATACAGACACACACTGACAAGATATATATACACTCGTTGCCCCTCTTTTATTCTCTTGCTCTGGAGAGAGCATAAACAGAGCAACAACAAACACCGATTAATTTGTATTACAAACACAAATATATTTGGGTCGCAAAAACATATGTTATAACATATTAATCATTGTGTCTCAAACATGTAATATTGAATAGCAAACACAATGCGTTTGGGCACAAGTTTATTATATTTGCGACAAGTTCCCAACACATGTTATATTTGAATCCAAACAATAAAAGATGACAGATTTTTCAGCGTGTACAATAAGTACACTTTCTTAAAACAACTAACCTTTCCGAAAAAGAGCACCACTTCTTTAAAAAGTACCTGTTCTTAAAATAAGTACTTCTTTTTACAAAAAAATCACACTCTTAAGGCTTTTTCTTACACAAAGTACTTCTTCTTAAAAATAGTAGCTTTTATTAAAAAAAAACATTAGCTTTTAATACAAGAAGTACCTCTCTTTAAAAAAGGGCGTTTTCGGGAAAATATAATACATATTCTTACAAAAAGATCCTATTAATATAATTTTTTCTTAAAAAAAATATATATATAAAAAATTTTTCTTAAAAAAATTTATCATTTTACAAAAAGTATATTTTCTTAAAGATCCATTTAAATGATCGTATTTTTCGACGGGCGCCTTAGGCGTGTTGGAACTAACTAGTATATACTATATAGCGAAAGGAACTTCGTTCCCACCGTGTGTCCTGTGATTTTGTTCATATAATTTTATTTTTTAAGTATTTCAATTCATTGATTATCATTTTCATGTCATGTTACCAGTATCGTAGTAAGGAAAATTTTTTTTTACGAAATTGCGCAATTTTTTTAAAAAAAATTTTCAATTTGTTGATTACACTGTTGTAGTCGCAAAATATGTCAACGTTCAAGTAAATTGTGTCGGTTACAGGCAAGTCTACTGAGTTGATCGGTACTCAAGAAATGTCTGTAGAATGTCAAATTTTTTAAAAAAAATCGAGTTTTAGCAATTCTCAGGTTTTCCAGCACTTTTAAAAAAAGAAGAGATTTTTGTTTTGCCTTTTTCAGCATAACTTCCACACACTGAAAAATGTTTATTTTTGTTTGTTGTTTGGATGCAAATATAACGTGTTTGTAGCTTGTCGCAAATATGGTATACTTGTGACCAAACACATTGTGTTTGCTATTCAATATAACATATTTGGGACACAATGATTAATAGGTTATAATATATATATTTGTCACCCATATGTGGCTTTGCTTGCTGAATACTGCTGTAAACAAAAACATGACACACATTTAAGAAATAGAAAGTAGGAGATCTTCAATTTATGAAAACAATGCTTGCAAACATGTACATGGTTCCTACAATATGTTGCTGAAGCCGTTATTTTTCAGCGTGCAGGGACTCCAAATTTTTCACTCAAATTGTAGCAATGGTAAAGCTGAACAACTTTTCTGAACATATTAATACAATCTGAACCGGTCTAGTCACCCTAAATAGCTCATAAAGGCCAATGTATATCTTAAATATTATCGTTTATTTGAGAATGTTATCATTACTCGAGAACGATGTGTTCGAGTTTGTCCAACGATATTTAGAAAAATTTAGACTTATACTATCTTTAATCTACTCCAATATAGTATTCTACAGTATTTTTGTTTTATTGATACCTTTTTAAAATATTTGTTATTTTAAGAAATTGCAACAAAAGTTGCTTAGGTTTTGCCAAATACTCTATACATATATCACACTTTATGCCTGCCATGTTCGTTTAAAAGTATCACTTCTCTCAACATTTTTTTTTGATGAACATACGATTTTTTTGTCGATTATCGTGACTTTGTTAACACTCTCTAATCCTAATCAGGATCATGTGATTGAAAAAGAAATCCGAAAGAAACTGATTCTTTGTAGCCGCCACTTATGTTATATATACAAAATTAGTTTTAGTACCCAAGTGGCCAGTGGGTGCACAACTAAACGATTCATAAGGCCAAAGCGAATCGTATCTATCACACTCCATTTAAATCTCACACGCCGGGACACATGTGTTTACACATCTCTTAAGTTGAAGAAACATGCGAGGAAGATGAAATGAACCGGTCCAAAATATTCACATGGTATCTTCATCGCCCATATGTTTTTTTCTTGTATTTATTAGGGGAACTCTTCATTCAGGGGCTGCTATTAATTTGTTATCATAAAATCTAGTGTCGAAAAATTATGCGAGAAGTGGGAATATAAATAAAGAGTTCCCAAAGGTAAAATAAGTATTGATGTGATAAGTGATGATGGAAAATTTCAAATTTAATAATTCACAGTATTGATGATTTCGATGCCCACTGTGAAACGTCTGACAGTAGTAGTAATAGATTTGGAAATATTTACCTTTAAAATGTGAAGTTCATTTATTTATTTAATATTGATGACGTACCTGTAAAGAAACGGAAACATAATTTAGTACTAGTTAACTATGTCATTAGTATATCGGAAAAACTAGACACTACAAGAAAATATGATGAAATTTGAAAAAAAATTTTTTATTTTTTTGTTGTTTGAATGCAACCATTACGTGTTTTGTAGCTAGTCGCAAATACAGTATACTTGTGTCCAAACACATTGTGTTTGCTATACAATAGAACATGTTTGGCACACAATTATTAATAGGTTATACTTAATATATACTATTGTGACCCAAATGTTGCTTTGTTTGTTGAAAACTGCTGAAAACAAAATCGCGACAGACAATAAAGAAACAAAAAGCAGCTGATCTTCAATTCATTTCAAACCTGTACATGGTTCCTGTAAAATGTTGCCGATATTTTTATGTTTAGACTCTCACAAATGTTGAGTTTTACACACACAAATTATGTTCCATATATTCTTCACAAATTGTCCACTTTGAATGTGTTTACGGGAATGACTTTCCAATGAACATTTTCTATTCATAGTCCCCCAATTGTTGCTCTCAATTCACTGTGCAAACGAATTCCTACTTCAATTTTGTTTCATTCATTCTTCAAATTGTTTGGTTTAACAAATTTGAGTTTTATTGATCTCTATGGAAAACTATGAAGATTTCTTTCAACTCAATTACAAATGGGATAGAACATTTCTCTAGATCTTCTTTCAGATACTCCTTATGCTCAACACATGAGGGTATTTCAAAAAGGAATGGAAACAAAACGAAAACTCCCAAAAACAATAACAATCTTAAGAAGGAACAACAACAACACACTAACAGTTGGAACAAAATCGTCGAACTATTTTTAAATGCGAAAGAGTTTGAAAATGCACAATTGGCACGAAAACACAATCAGTGCGTTCAAAGAATGTACTTAGGTTCCGCTTCATGGTCGGTGTGTATTTGGAAAATGTAACAGTTGGTGATTTTTAACACAGTCACACGATGAAACATCTGTGTTTTTTAGTTGTTTGGCTGCATGTTTGTAGATTGTCGCAAATATAATATTTTTGTCGAAAGACATTGTGTTTGCTATTGGAGACACAAGGATTAATTGGTTATAATATGTGTAGTTGTGACCCAAAGGTGGCTTTGTTTGTTGAAACCGTCTGAAAAAACAAAAGGTGACAGACAACAGGGAAACAAAAAACCAGCAGAACTTTAATTCACGAAAACAATGCACATATACGTTGCTGGAGCCGCAAGCTGAAAAATCTGACTTTTTGTTATCGTTCGGATGCAAATATAACGTGTTTGTCGCAAATATAGTATACTCGTGTCCAAACACATTGTGTTTGCTGTTCACAATTGCATGTTAGAGTCACAACAGATTAATATGTTTTTGGGACCCAAATGTCGCTCTGTTTGTTGAAAACTGCTAAAAACAAAAATGGTAGCCCATTACCCACAAAATATAAACCCTGGAATTATGACATGAACTGTCCCAAACATATACAAAAACTGGTTTCTCATTAAATCACATGAAGGGATTGGGGAGAACTTCGCACAACCAGTTTAGTTTTTATACTCACTGATTGGGATCTGAAGGTTTGAACCGGCTCCGGAAAAGAAAATCGTAGCTATTGACCGAGTTTTAAGAAAAATTCAAAAAACGCCCGGAATACCCGATTTTTGGGGGAAATTTGACTTGCGCAACCTCTAAACCACTTGCGAAAAATCTGAAAAAATTCGCATATTTCTCATTTTCATAATTTACCCTATACATTTTCAAATCAAGCTTGAGCAAAAAAAAAATTTATGGATGGGACACTCTAATTCAGTATCCAGGTGATGCAAACGATCCAACCTGTAAAGGTGATCCAATCTTAGTCCTGGAGCGGTATTCAGTTAAACAACGTGTAAAGGTGATCTAAAGGTTCTGCAAGAAGTGCATTTCGCGCACTGTGTGAATTTTTCAGTCAACATAACCGGTCATCTGAGTTAAGTTTTAAATCAATTAAAATTTAACGTAAACGTTTTGTATTTGTGACTAAAATTTAAGTGAGTCCAGGGTGATTGCGAGTGAAATATCCTTTACTCACATGAAAACAGCGTGAGTGTGATTTAAAAAAATACTGTTAATCAGTGAGTCGTGAATGATTAGAAGTATCAGACCCATGTGCTTGCGTGACTGCATACCAACATTCACTCACGCTGCCATATCCAGACAAATGTGTAAGTTGATACTTTTTTCGTTCCCCTTGTGCACATATGGGCAAGTACCATCAGCATCACCAAGAATTAGGGACTACAGTAAATTGAAGGAAAGAGTGGCAGGACGAGCTAAGGACGATTAATCTTTTTCACAAATATAAGTCTGCCGCTATCATCGCTTTCATGGTGTTGGTGACACGTTTTCTTAGTTCTATTTTTATTCTCTTTTCGTAATCTGAGTATTTGGTATAATTAATGAAGTGAATGGTTTGGTTTGAACTAAGGACTTGTAACAAATTGTTAGGTTATCTGCGGTCCGCTACTGTGTGATGTAGGGTACAAAAAAAGTCAATAAATCAAGCTTTAAATCAATTAACATTTTAGGTGAACATTTTGTTTATATGAGTAACATTTCAGTGAGTCGCGTTCAATTGTCAGCGCTATATCCTTTACTCACTTGAAAATACCAAGCGTGTGATTTAAAACAATGGTCATGGTTGAGTCGTGAGTGTTAAGACTTGTCATACAAGTGAGCGTGATTGAGTGCGTGCCACAATCCACTCATGCTGTCATATCTAGTAAAATGTGTTAGTTGATACTTTTTCGTTCCGCTTGTGCCCAGCTGGGCAATTACCATTGGCGGCACCATGAAATGGAATGAAAGGGTGCCTTTTGAACCCAAGGACAATAAATCTTCTCTCCGACTGTATGATATTTAATCATCGGCTGCCTGAACTTGGTGACGTTTTCTTGGTGACGTTTTCCGAACTTGGTGACGTTTTCTTAATATTTTCTTAATGTCTATAATTAATGCAATGAATATTTTAAATCTATTTTCGGATTTGTAAATAACTTTTTGGTATTTTTCAGTCTGCTACCGTTTTTTTCCTCAAAATTATCCGAAATTCAAATACAAATTTGTATTGGAAATATTAACATGGAAACGTTTTAATTTTTTCAATTCCTCCACTGGTTTTGATTGGAATTAATTCGATTTGTTTACCCGGTGTTTTCTTCAATAGAACCATAAATACATAAATTGTATGATTTTTCAATTGAATTTCATTTGTGTTGATTAAGGGAAGCATGAGTCAATGCTAATGTATGTTAACAAGGGGCAAAGTCTGACTCTTATATATGATTTTGTTTGTATGATAAAGTAGATATGGCGATGGTACAGTTGCAAAAAAAGAATTTTTGAAAATTCAATCATTCAAAATGTTGTTATATAAATTTCAGGACCCTTTATATGTTTCTGGTATTAATTAAAAGCAAACAACTTTTGTAGTATATTCAAGATACTTTGGATAGCTTTCATATGACTCCAGGCTAGTATTGTCTGCCTGACTAATTTCCGTTAATCTACAACAATATGCTTTATAAATATGTTGATTTACTAAACAGTTTGGATGAAGAGATAATGTATGGTTTTTCAACAGAGACGCTACAAAAGTAAATCGATAGGGACAGCAAACGACGCCATATTTTTTCCCGCTCTTTTGACATTTCTCTTCAGTAAGGTTTGCCATTTCATCATGGAAAGATATACGAGCCAACAATGAGTCGAAATTATTAAAATTTACTACCGAAATTTGGAGTCAGTGGCCTCAACTTTAAGAGCGCTACGTCCAATTTATGGTCGTCATAATCGTCCTACCAGATCAACAATTGAGCGTCTAGTGCAAAAATTTGAATCCACAGGCACAGTACAAAATGTTCCCGTGCCAGTGAGACAAGGAACTGCCCGTAGTGTCGAGAATATTGCTGCCGCTGAGGCTTCAGTTCAAGAAAGCCCAAATGTGTCTCTCACACGTCGTTCTCAGGTGTTGGGCATCTCTGTGACGTCGCTGTCGCGAATTTTGCGAAAAGATCTTGGCCTACATCCTTACATGATCAAATTGACGCAAGAACTGAAGCCGCTTGACCACCATAAGCGTCGTATGTTCGTGAATTGGGCTGAGCAACAACTTGAAAATGATTCGGATTTTCATCGGAAAATCATCTTCAGCGATGAGGCTCATTTCTGGCTGAATGGCTTCGTCAATAAGCAAAATATGCATTATTGGTCAGACAGCAATCCACACGTAATCCCGAAAAAATTACGGTTTGGTGCGGTTTATGGGCCGGCGGCGTCATTGGGCCGAACTTCTTCCATGATGATCAAGACCGGCACATTACTGTGAATGCGAATCGCTACCGTTCAATGATAACCGAATATTTTTGGCCCCTATTGGATAAAATGGACTTGGAGGACATGTGGTTCCAACAGGACGGCGCCACAAGCCACACAGCGAATGCCAGAATCAATTTATTGGAAACCAAGTTTGGTGAACGTGTTATCTCACGAAATGGCACAGTCGATTGGCCGCCTCGGTCGTGCGATTTCACGCCGTTAGAATATTTCCTGTGGGGCTACGTCAAGTCTATGGTCTATGCCAACAAGCCAGCGACGATTGATGAACTTCGTACGAATATCGAACGTGAAATTGCAGTAGTATCGGCCGATTTATGCTTGAAAACCGTCGAAAATTGGGTTTAGCGTCTGGACTTCTGCAAGCGTGCCCGTGGCGGCCATGCACAAGAAATCGAGTTCCATACATAATGGCATCGAACGTACTTTCACACGAATAAAGAATTTCATTGGTATCTAAAACCCGTTTTGTTTTATTTAAAAAAAAACTTTTGTAACGCTCTTATTTAAAAACCCGTTACTTCTAAGTCCTGTTTCATTTTTAGTCCGGGGCGTAATGTAGTTCATGTTTTACCTACATTAGACGCAGTCGACTTTTGTAGTTTTTGGGTAATAAAGTATCATAAATTTTATATACGCATGTATTTTAAATTATAGACGAACTGTCATTATCGACATTTTAGTATAGTTCAGGCGAAAATTCCGTGACTTTTTGAATGAAACACGGTTTTTTTGCAAACAAAAATTCTTTTTCAACATAATCTCCTTTAAATGTCCAATACACTTAGTCCAACGTTTCTCCAATTTTTGTATCCCTTCCAAAAAATAGGATTTTTCGAGGTCCTTAAAATGGGCATTTGTTTGATCAATAATTTCATCGTTGGAGCTAAATCTCTTTCCACGAAGCCATTTCTTTAGGTTTGGAAATAGGAAATAGTCACTGGGGGCTAAATCCGTTGAATATGGCGTATAAGATACCAATTCGTAGGCCAATTCATGGATTTTTGTCATTGAGACTACACACGTGTGCAACCGTGCGTTTATGGTCAATTGAGAGCAAACGCGGCACCCGTGTTGCAGACGGCTTTCTTAAACCCAACTGATCATTTAAAATCGAAACAACACTGCCATATGAAATGCCTATGGCATCAAAAATCTCGCGCACTTTTACTCTTCGATCGGCCAACACCATATCGTGGATTTTTTCGACATTTCGGGTGTATTGACCTCAATTGGCCGTCCAGTACGTTCAGGGTCATTTGTACTTGTGCGACCACAACGAAAGTCAGTAAACGACTTTTTTACCATTGAATTCGATGGTGCAGTCTCTACAGTATTTTTCAAGGTTTTGCTTGGTTTGATTGACGGTTTGTTTTCGCAAAAAAATAAAAATAATGAGCACTCGAACTTCGCTTTTTTCCATTATTTAAAAAATGCACAGGTTGTATGTTTTGAACAGCTGTTAAACGCAGAGTAATTGACGGGACCTGCTCAAAATTTGAGACTTGTCTATTAACAGGTGGTAGTTGATGGAAACAGTGTTGCATTTCATATAAGTACGATGGAAGTTCGAAAAGTCACGGACTTATTAATCGGCCCGTAATTAGACCTCAGCATTATCGAATCGCCGATATCATTTGGACGATTATGCACAATTAGGCCCCAGGATTAAATGGATGGAAATGTTAAAAAAAATTATGTGCGGGATCATAGATCGAAACTAACAAAGAAATAAAAAGAAAATTAAATGAGGTGTCAGGGGACACCCGGTCGGAACGAAGTTCTTCTCGTTATATATTATGTACTAGTTAGTTCCAACACGCCTAAGGCGCCCGTTAAAACATACGATAAACAAGCAGGCCGTCATCGCCAAAGTGTATTGAATAGTATAGAGAACTCATGAAACGAATTGTATGATTTAAAAGCACTGGCGACATCTGGCGAATGATTCAAAACGTATTACTCTCTTTTTATCATAACTTGATTCATTCATAATTTTAATGTGAAACATTGATGCCCTTTGAAACATGTATGCTTTTTGAATTGTTTTACGTGATAACATTGTCGAAGTAGTGCATTTATATTGTAATTTTCTATAAAGAGTATAAGACTCGTTTATGCTATTTTACTCAGACTCTCTACCTGAGAGCGGAAAAAGAGTGCAATAATCTCTCTATACTATTCAATACTTTTTGTCGTCGCTCTGTTTATAAATAAGAGTTACGTAAACAATCCCGAGTCAATTGAGGCCTAATAACGCGAATTCAACGCTGTCGTTCGCGAGATAGAGACCCAAAAAACCGAAAATTTACTGGGAAATTGGGTAGATCGCATAAGGGAGAAACACGCACCACAATTTGGGTGCCGCGTTAGCTTGCAATTAGCCATAATCAAATGTAGCATAGAACTGTAGAATCGGTGGAATTTTTGTCAAAATTTTGCATTTTGAATTTTTGTCAAAATACAACAACAAAATACAGATTTTCGGCGTGTGATAACAATATGGGGTTTTTCGATTACATTGAAAAAGAAAACTGTTTGTAATGTGTATATTAGTAAAACTGAAAACACTATTTAGCAGATATTTTATAGGACAATGCGGTAGCGTATATTTCACCGCTGTTTTACACAGAAAAAAATGTATTTTTTTGTTGTTTGGGTGCAAATTTAACGTGTTTGCAGCTCGTCGCAAATATAATATACTTGTGTCCAAACACATTGTGTTTGCTACTCAATATAACATCTTTGGGACACAATGATTAATAGGTTATATAATATATGTCATTGTGACTCAAAACATGGTTCCTGCAATATGTTGCGGGGGCCGTTATTTTTTAGCGTGTATATAAAAATTCCATGAATTTGGTCATTGAATGGCTTTATCATTCTACCGATTTATTTAACATTATCTGATGCATTGAACAACTCTTCTGTTCTGACAAAAAAGGAGACATCTTATTATTATTTAGAACGACAGAAATTCAAAATTATTTAGTGAAGAATTTAAGAAACATTGACGAACTAGTCCAGACTATAAAACTCATTCAACCCAATGTGCGTCATCTAAAGAATACAAAAAGTAAGATGTTGGTTCCGCTTGTGCCCATATGGCTCATTACCAGAAACAGCAAAACGAAAAAGGCACGAAAATTAAAAGATTTTCAAAACAATTTGAATATTTGAATAGAATTACAGACATTTAAATTGTCATAGACATAGTTGGAAAATACAATCCCTTCAACACATGTAAGTCTGCTGACATTTAATTATCAGTTTCACGATCTTGATGATGCTTCGCTTCATACTTCATGCATTCATCATTACTCCGGTTGTCCCTTGGTAGCCTAAAATTAAAGCATTTTCTGTCTTGGTTTTGGATTGCCGGGAAACAATTGTATTGTTCTTCGTAATCTGCCACCGTTTTTACCCTCGCTTCTTTGATATTCCAATATTCATATGTATTTAGGGCTTCTTATAGAAGTTTCATCATTCCTCGCGAAGATGATTAATTACTTTTTTCTACGTCTGATTTTTTTGGATGGGAAATTTTGTTGAAGTTACGTTGTGTCGACATATGTTTTCTAATATGACATTAAAAAATCTTGAAATGTATAATTGTCTAATGAATAATGACTCTGGGGAGTTGGGGACGAATGATCTAACATTGATTTATGTTCAAGAGGGGACAAACTTATCAATCAACAGATTTAAATACTGGTAATGACCATTAAATCAACGACAATTCATTTAATAACAACTGATCGCATGAGATATGTAAATAGGAAAGGAGAAAAGTAGCCAAAGTTGTCTTTACCATTAGGGAAACCAATAGAGGTATTAGATTGAGCTGTTAGATTTTACCAGAGACATAAAACGAAATCCTTTTTTATAAACTCACCTCACTGTGGGACAGTATAGGATATATAGGTTGAAGTCCTGTTGTTTGTAGCACCCAGAAATATTAAAAATAGACTTAACTAAATATATCGAGCCCTTCACTCACAGAAAAATTCGGTTGAGGCAGCCGAATAAACCGTAACCGAATTTAGAGGTTGTCACTCGAGGTCATCACAACCGAATTAGAGTTTGCCGCCACCGAACTAGAGGTTTCCACAAACGAATTATAGGTTGTCACAACATAATAGATTTTGTCACAACCGAATTTAGATTTTGTCACAACCGAATTTAGATTTTGTCACAATTGAAATTTTAAATTTGTGTCTAGTAATCCAGTGATGATTTATTTTCCTGTAGTCTCATAAATAATTACAAAGCGAGCAAATAATTTATATGGGGTGGTTATCTTCATGGGAACAAGATTATATCCATTTCCGGCCGCGTTTGTAGTCCCGGCCATCACAATCACATCAGTATAACATTGCGATCGCAACAATTGTAAATTCTGGTTAGGCTTTAATATAATATTTTCGATTAGAATTTTAAACATCATGTTTGCTATATGGGCATTTCCACGGAAAGGTCCACCTTTTTTCACATCACGTCACCCTCGTTAATCGCATATATTTTAAGACCAGTTAGTTAGATTGTTTTCTCATATGTTATTAAATATAGAGCTTCTTACATTCTGTATTTAGTAAAAGAATATAAAACAATCAACTTCATAGTCATAAAATATAAAGAATTTACGATGGTGATGTGATGCGACACACGGTACCACTTTCTGTGGAAATCCCCATATACAGAATTATGTTATGGTAAGCGAACTCAAAAGGAATTCGGTTGTCCCAACAGAATTCATGAGAAATTTGCGTATAGCGACCGAATTATGTGCGTGAAGATAAATTCGAATTTGATTAGCAAAGACACAAACCACTTTGGTTAGCAGAGCGGTGTTATTACGTTAACAGGTACCTGTTAAAGTACTAGAAAGGGAAGTATATTGAAATAAACAAAGTTTTTGGCGAATTAAATTAATAGAAAAATATAAAACTGACAAATCGTGTAAAAAACATTACGAGCTTTCAGTAATAGTGGCACAAATCTTGAACAGCTTACCAGCGAGCATTTTATATAAGTTCAATGTATATAATTTTAGAAAGGACATTTGAAAGGACATTTTCTTTGCGAACTAAATGAATATCATGCAATAGGCCGGAGCAGGTTTTTATTACAATACTTTTAAGGTTTCACACGAATTTCAGAATACAATAATTGTAGGTGTTTTCCGTTAAGCTCTTTGTTTACTCTACTTTTGAACACTTCAGTGTGTCCAAACCAAGCACTCTCGGCCGACGAGACTTACACCAGATTAAAGCCCCTTGTTACTGCTTTCCAAATTTAAACAAATAAATGGCTTCCCGTTACATGCCATGAAGCGAATAGGGAGAGTTTTTCACAACCAGTGAGCTGACCGCGTTCTAGTTTTACACTCACTGATTGGGACCTACAGTTTTACACCGGTTCCAAACTAAGAATTCTTCGCGGATCAGACTTATACCAGATTAAAGTCTTTCATCAGTACTTTCAAAATGTACCTTTCTCATATTTCAAAAGAATTTCAGAACAGCGATATATGGAATTTAATATTTGCACATGGCTTAACATTTTGACCCACTGTGCCCAAACTAAGAATTCTCCGCCGATTAAACTTACACCAGATTAAACTCTTTCATTAGTACTTCCAAAATATACCATCCTCATACTTCAGAGGCATTTCAGAACAGCGATATATTGAATTTAGTATTTGCACATGTCTTAGCATTTTAACCCACTGTGCGCAAACTAAGGATTGTTAGCGGACCAAACGTATACCAGATTAAAGTCCTTCATTAGTAATTTTCAAATTTATAATCCTCATATTTCAGAGGAATTTCAGTACAGCGATATAAGGAATTTAGTATTTTCCCATGTCTTAACACTTTGATCCAAAAATACCATATTGAGAGACTCTGAAATAGTTCTAAACTATGCGGATAACAAATAAGTGAAGAACACACCGAGGACTATTACCTGGTGTATTCTCATTCAAAGAATTCCTTAATTTGATCACAATTTGAAATTCTGTTAACCACTTTATGAAATTTTTGAACAGCAATATTTCATAATCGCTATATATTTTCCGAATCGTTAAATAAAACAAAATAAAATTTGAAATATATTTTATCAAAATTTCCATATATTCGATATTTCTGCAGTCATATAAAATTAGAACATATTCACTTGTTTTCCTATCTCTGTAGGTTTAACATAGCGTTGTTTACTCCATAAAAGATCTCTGTTAAACAAAGTGGTTTGAGTCTTTGCTTGTTTTCATCGAATTCACCTTCACGCACATAAAACTTGTTTGCTCTCATGACTGTCAAATGCAAACTGTAGAACGCAGCTGTTTAAAAACTTTATCGTCTGTTGGCAAAGGATAACATTTCTGCAAAAAATATAATTGTTTCAAAAACAGAACCAGCATCTCTTCACCAGGTAAGTTAGTTACCAATCAGCCCTCGCAAGTGTTCAATTCACGGTATCATGTGCTTCATATTGAAACTCCTCATGACTTTGTACATAATTTACGAGGTAACCAAATTTATCGTATATGATATTAAAAGCTGTGGCTGTGCGGCTGCAGAGGTGGCGTCGTTTGGTGCTGATAATGATGTGGAGCATAATTTATGATGTGAGTAAATATCGTTGACTGAATACTATCAAAGCTTGATTCGTAACAAGGCATCCATCCCCCACTGGGCGGAGCCAGAAATACTCGAATGATGCGAAAGATGATGTGGATGTGTATGAAGCTACAAATGTTGCTCGAATAACGTAGCACACACATAATTTATGATGTGGCCTGAAAAATTAAACATTTTGTAAATATTTAAATATCATTAGTATTCTGTTCGTAATTTTTTTATTTTATTTTTTTCTCAGATATTTGTTTAAACGACTTGAAATGTTTATGGCCCAGATGAAAAAACTTGTTTAAATACGAAAAAATTTTGTATTTTATTTGTTGAAGACACAAAAAACGGTAACACATTAGGAAGGTGATAAATGTTTAATTTATCAAATGTCGCTTTATTCCTAATAATCATCTGCGTAGATTATGTATTTGATATGTAGAATTTGTACTAAATTTGTACTATGTACTAAAATTCTAAAACAAAAGCTTTTTTGACACAAAATTAAAAAAGATAACATCATACTCGTATAATAAGAATAATAATACTCGTAATAACAATAAATCCTGGAAAACATTTATGAAATTCCGGGAACCATTTGTGCCACTGTACGCTGAAACAAAACGGACTCTGCAACATATTCTCCCAAACATTTTCTGCAGGAACCATGTATATGTTTGGACACACACTTCAAACATTTATATTTTTTCAAGTCCCAAACTCAGGTGTATTTAAATTCAAACATTAGCAAGTTTACAGACAAATATGTATGCTTTTACGTGGAAACATATGCGTGATTCATCCCAAACATTCATATACCTCCATATACTTACGTGGAAACATATGCCTATTTTCTCCCAAACATAATTATATTTAGAAACGAACTATTATTTCTTTCTTTATTTATTATAATTAATTTTATCAATATATAACCACATTTACTTATACAAATAATTAATACAAAAAATTTAAAGAGTTAAATGATTTTTATATTTACTTGCATTGAATGCATTATTTGTTTTTTTTTTGATGAAATGAGAATCCGCTGCTCTGATGTTTCTCCTTTCTCTGTTGTCTCTCACGTTTTTGTCTTCAGACGGTTTCAACTATGCGTTGGTTATAACTATGCGTTGGTATACAAACAATGTACTTATATACAAATCTAGTTCGTGCAAGACAAGCGTGTATTAATTACTTGTGATTTTTTATTATATTTCAAAAAATGGTGCGCCGTTCCGATTTTCTCAGTAAAGGCTCGGACAGACTTCACGGCTTCACGTTGTTGCCCTTTCCACTTTCTTTCCTGAACGTCGTTTCTCACTTTGGTAGCACACATACATATATACGAAACACACACACAAAAACTAAAGCAACATCAGAAACCATTTAATAGCCCGAGCGTTTGTTTTGTCCTTATTTTACTGTTCAAGCGCTTTTAACATCCTCTGTCCGATGAACCATTGATGACTGAATACATGAAATTATAACCCAATACATCACGCAAATTCAGGAATATTTATGAATCACTCACTGAGAGAATAATGCAAAAATACAGATACACACTTACAAGATATACACACTCGTTGCCCCTCTTTTATACTCTTGCTCTCGAGAGACAATAAACAGTGCAACGAACACGACTGTATTTGTATCACAAACTAGGATATATTTGGGTCGCAAACACACATGATATAACATATTAATCATTGTGTCTCAAACATGTAATATTGAATAGTAAACACAATGCGTTTGGGCAGTCTCCTTAGGAGGACTAGCAGACATGCCAGAAGGCCCGATTGAGAATATCTCCAAAGGCTTGTTCTATGCAGGCCACCTAGAAGATCTGCTAAGAAAACGGACATCAGCAGGCCTCTGCCTTTTTTGTAGAAATTTAATGCAAGATAGTAGTATATAGTATTTTATAGCAATAAACTAGAAATAATTGTGCACTTGGAAGCCAACAGTCGCCGCGTTATTGTCGAAACACAACCTAATTTACCGCGAAGAGAGTGTGAAAACTGGACCTCCAGATTACTCCATGTACACGCTGAAGTATCTGCCGTTTTTTGCTGTTTGGATGCAAATATAGAGTGTGTTTGGAGCTCGTCGCAAATATAATATACTTGTGTGCAAAACACATTGTGTTTGCTATTAATCAATATTACATGTTTGAGACACAATGATTAATATGTTATAATATAGGTGTTTGCGACCCAAATATATATGTGTTTGTTATACAAGGTGGCGCAAAAGTAAACTTCCGGTGTTTTTTGGCTGTAATTTAAAAAAAAATATTAAAAACTTTGATTCTTCTTGTAGATTATTTTTATTTGGTCTTTTAATTTTTTTTACATCAAGTCGAGAATTTGATGATGCCGCCGCCACAGTTGATTGTCATTTGAGCCCTTTTGATGGCATTTTCCATCACTTTGGCCAAAACTTCCGGCGATAGGTCCACACATTCTTGACGGATATTGTCTTTAAGAGCTACAAGAGTCTGAAGCTTGTTGATATAAACCCGCGACTTCAGAAAGCCCCACAAAAAGAAGTCTGGAGCGGTTAAATCAGGCGATCTTGCTGGCCAGTGCAAATCGCCAAAACGGGAGATTAGGCGCCCGGGAAATGCATCCTTCAGCATATCGGGTGTGGCACGTGCAGTGTGTGCCGTTGCACCGTCCTGTTGGAACCACATGTTTTCCAATCCCAATTCATCAAGTTGCGGCAAAAAGAACTCGTTGATCATTGCTCTGTAGCGTGGCACGTCGTCGACAGAGGAGGTCAAAAGCGCTTGGTCAGTGAGAAAATAATAAAAAATGTCTCGGACGGTTAAATGATTTGTGATGTTGCTTTGGTTTTTTTTTGTGTATGTGTTTCGTATATACTTACACGCTGAAAATCTGTCTTTTTTTTTGTTGTTTGGATGCAAATATGACGTGTTTGTAGCTTTTCGTAAATATACTATACTTGCGCCCAAACATATTGTGTTTGTTATTCAATATAATATGTTTGAGACAAAATAATTTATAAGTTATAGTATATGTTTTTGAGACCTAAATGTGGCTTTTTTGTTGAAACCCGCTAAAACAAATACAAGACAGACAACAAAGAAACAAAAACGTAGCAGATCTTCAATTCATGAAAACAGTGTTTGGAAACATGTCCTGCAATATGTTACTGGGCCGAAAGAAACTGCAAAGGGCAACAACGTAAAGCCCTTTGTCTGTCCGAGCCTTTAATGAGAAAATCGGAATGGCGGACCTATAATATAAAAACACAAGTAATTGCAATACATTATTAGCTTCCGTGATCTAGATGACTGATGTACTAACGCATAGTGGTGACCAACGCATAGCTGAAACCATCTGAAACTAAAAACGTGAGAGACAACAAAGAAAGGAGTTTTGCTTCTCATTTCAAGAAAAAAGATTCTCATTTCATGAAAAAAAAACAAATAATGTGTTCGATGCAAGTAACTGTAAAAAATCCGTTTTAAAATCTTTTATTTTTTTGTATTAATTATTTATAAATGTGGACCTATATATTGATAAAATTAATTATAATATATATTAAAAATATTTTGAATTCAAAGAATATTTCGTTTCCAAATATTATTATGTTTGGGAGGAAATACGCACATGTTTCCACGTAAGTATATGGAGGTTTTGGGGAAACACGCGAATACTTCCACGCAAGTATATGGATGTTTGGGATGAAGAACGCATGTGTATCCACGTAAAATCATACATTTTTGGCAGCCAACATGTTACTGTTTGCATTTAAATACAAGTGTGTTTGGAGCTTGCAGACATATAAATGTTTTAAGTGTGTTCCAAGCATATACATACATACATGGTTCCTGCGGAATATGTTTGGGAGAATATATTACAGAGGCCGTTTTTTTTTCAACGTTTTTTTCAAACATTAATCCCATCAAAATATCCTTTACATAAAACTAATTTAATAGATATTAAAAACATTTATCTGTGGTTTATATCGGTTTAAAGTTCTTTGCCTCCAAATAAAACGTTATTTGTGAATATTCCCCTCATCACATTTCACTGATTATGTTAACATTATATCAACATTTCAATTATATTAACAGTTACTTAATCCCATTTAACTAGAAGATTAGTTATTTATTGTGTTACATTTTGATATACAATCGCAGTGTGTAATGAGTTCAATGCACCTCCGTGCATATTTCAGACAATGAACTTTGAAAAGAATTTACCGGAATTGTTTGGAATTTGAAAGTAATCGAATTTCATTTAAACAGCAACAATACAATTATATTCATAGTCAGCGATTAGGGATCAAAAGTTGAATCAGCAAAAGATGTATATTCCACAATCAGACGTTAGTACGAAACACAACCCAGCGAAATGAATATGAAACTATTGATTGAGTCGTGGCAGAAGAAAAAGAGAAACTTATTTTTGTTTTGAATCCGAAATAAAACGGTCGTAAAAGGTCACCCTTCTTTGTAAAAGCTGCAGCAGCAGCATGCAAACAAAAATTATATTCAATATGAAATCTCATGTGAGTTTTTCTCAGTCGTCGGATATTTTGGATCCGCGTTTAATTCTCATGATTTCGCTTCTATAGTTGCTCTACATTTAAATACATATCTTATTTCAATATTCATAAAAATTATCATATGATATTCAGAGTTTATTTTAACGTTTTATGTTAATGTTGAAATATTCATACATCACAAAATCATCACAGTCAATGACATTTTTACTAAAACGATCACATTTCAAGACAGTCAATGTAGACGAAATCGTATCTAATTAGCAGAAAACAAAACAAAATGTAGGCAAAAGCTATAAAATGACACCAACATTTTAGCTAAATATCATACGACGTAAATTTATCTGTCCAAAATATATTGGGACAGACAAAACGTGTAAAAAAAAGGTCGTATCACTTTCAGCAGAATATTTTACTTTTTTTATTAACTTGATGCGTGTCGTATTTCATTGGATCTTTATCCATTTTGCGCTACACTTAGGTAGATAGTGTATTAGGTAGAGTACGTGGAATGTGGAAACCCTACTTCTGAAACCAGAAGCATTCCGCATGAAGGAAAAACTCGTTCCTCCCAAACGAAATCTCAGATAACTGACGTTCGTTTGGGGACTGTAGTTCGGAGAAACGAACTTCTGTTACGCCATACATGTCATTTCGTTTGGCAGAACCGAAAAATGTTTGCAGCAAGCGAGTTATGCGAAATATACGCTGAAAAAACGTTTGCGAGAAACGAAAAACGATTCCACCAACTGTTCTTTCGGTTACAGCAACCGAGTTGTAGTTACTCCAAATTAAAAAAACGTTCGCGAGAACTAAAAAACGTTTGCAGTAAACGAGTTGTGAGAAATACAAGATTAAAATATTTTTGTGTAATGACTTTTAAGCGCATGCGTGTGTGTTTGCCAAACGTTTGGATAAAGACTGTGTAAACAGTCGACAGAATTAAAGAATAATCTGTGCTCTCATTAGAAAAATTGTTAATTTTAGTTACCGAAAACGTTTTTTAACATTTGCGGAAAATTTAATTTTATACGCGTTTGATGCAAACGAGAAGTCGTTTGCAACAACATGATACACATTTGTGATATACGAGTTTATTTAGAAGAACTACATGAACGGTTGCGATTAATTAATTAACACAAATCAATCAAAGTATTGTTGTGGCAGCCGAGCAATAAACGTTTTTATTCTCTGCGTGTAATAGTCGATACGTGTACAACACAGAAGCTGTAAAACTCAGTGAAAATATGAAATACTTCCTTAGCCAAAGAAAATGCGACACAATAGTGTCTAAGCTGTAATATACACACAGAAATTTATTGCCCTAAAAATATCAATTAAGATTTTGTTTAAATACAAAACTTCGGATCCAATTACTTTTTAATTGAATCAATCACTCGGGTACTGAAGTGATCAAATTTATGCAAAAAATCGACAAATCAAAAATACACCTTCCTCCAATTACAATTTCAGTTGAGACACTTATCGAATCAATTATCATTAAGTTTTGTTTTGTTTAAACACAAATGCTTGTGGAATGTCTTTACGGGCACCTAACTAGCTAAATACACAACCATTTGCCACAATAAGCACAATCGTAGTCCTGTTTGATTATACATGTATGTATCTCCAAATATACAGACGCTGATAAAAACCGGCCTTTATAATATATTCTCCCAAACATATTCTGCAGCAATCATGTATATGTTTGGAATACACTCCAAACAAATTATATATTTTCAAGTCCTAAACACAGTTATATTAAAATGCAAACATTAGCATGTTTACTTGCAAAGATGCATACGTTTAGGTGGAGCCATATGCGTGTTTCATCCCAAACATCCATATACTTACGTCGAAATATTCGTGTGTTTCCTTCCAACCGAATGCATGAAACTAAGACGCAACCAATCAGTCAACATAAGAAAGACTCAATTCATTTTTATACACGCATTAAGGAATATTTATAAGTCACTGACTGAACAAATAAGGCAAAAATACAGTTATACACTTACATTGACTTAAGTTGAGATTAATCTGTTTTTGTGCCCCTTTTATTATATTGCTCTCGCTAGAGTAAAGCGGCAAAAAAATGAGATAAACAGTGCACCAAACACAGCTCTATTTGCATCACAAACAAATCTATTTATTTGGATCACAAACACATATGTATATTATAACATATAAATCGTTGTGTCTGAAAAATGTAATATTGAAGTGCAATCATAATGGGTTGGATACAAGTATACTATATTTGCGACAAGCTACAAACACTCATTATATTTGCATCCAAGGAAAATTCAATGTCCAATTTCCTGCATTATCTCAAATACAAATATAAAAGTAATTGTGTGGACAAACTTCGTTTTTGATTTGAGCATCACCAGTAATCATACAGTTAAAGTTAACTAAAGATTTTAGCTGTCAGATTTTATGGAATTTAAAAAGCATAACGGTTATTTAGCTCTAACTAGATATTGTGATAATGGTCATTTCCAGGTCGGCCATTACCTAGCGTTTTTAACGAGTGCGAGGTGTAAACGATATTTTATGACTTTCTGTTTCTGCGTTCGGTTTCGCTTTCATGTGGTTAAAACTGTTATGATGCCGAAAACCGACGCACTAAATGGGCCGATATACATACAGCTGCGTTCAAAATTATAGTAGTGCGCACAAAGCAGAAATTAAGAAGTCGACAAAAAAATTTATTTCATTTACATAAATACTCCTGAAAAATCTGTATTTTTTGTTGTTTGGATGCAAATAGAACGTGCTTGTAGGTTATCGCTAATATGGTATACTTGTATCCAAACACAATGTGTTTGCTATTCAATATTACATATTTGAGACACAATGATCTTAGCACTTGCCTTAAAATGTATTTACCACGCTTTAAAACATTTTGGTACGAGAGCTATTCTTATCATAGTAGGTCATATACATCCCGATCACTCTATTGTCATACAAGCCGAAAAATCTGTATTTTTTTGTTGTTTGGCTGCAAATATAAAGTGTTTGTAGCTTGTTGCAAATATAGTATGCTTGTGTCCAAACACATTGAGTTTGATATTCGATATTATATGTTTCAGACACAATGATTAATATGTTACAATATATGTATGTGTTTGCGATCTAAATACTGCTTTGTTATGTTCATTACCTACCGTCGTTATGTAAAACTGTATGCATTTATACCTTTAGTGCTTAAACGCACACAAAACCTTGCATACTTACAGGAGGGAAATGCTAATTAACTTTACAGCAATATTTTAGGCGTTTGTAATAAAATGTAATTCACTGCCAAAACAAAATTAAATAACCACCACCAAGAGCTAATTAAACATAAAATTATTCCAATTAAATATAATCAAACACAGAAAGTTTTTTGTAACAATTAATTACGCCATATTTGATTATGATATTTGTTTATAGGTCACCACATTGGAATATAAACAAATTGTAGGTATTTATAAAGCATAATTAATAACAATAAATGTACAATAATTACAAAGCAATTAGTGTGACTGAAATCTCTAATAGAAACGGTTTAAAATATTAACATTAGTTATGATCTAGCATGTAGCCGAAGATGATCAGTGCGCACGATTTTTGCATATGAGAACGTGGGCTCGATCCCTGCTCTGACCACATTAAATTTTTTTCGACAAGAATCCACTGTCGTTGGCTAAAATTCAAAATGTTCTAATCAGGGTACATACCTTTAAATAGAAATCAGCAATAGCTTTAATATATTGAACAGCAAACACAATGTGTATGGACATACTTATATTATATATGTGACAAGCGCCAAACACACGTTATATTTGCATCCAAATAAGAAAAAATATAGATTCTGAGCGTGTGTGTATTAGAATACATGCCAAAATAATACGTTCGTTCATCATCACAAGCGTTCGACTACGTGCATCGGGATGTAATGTAAACTAAGTGGCATGGAATATACTTGTGGACGTCACCAAATAACCACACGCTGAAGAACAGTCATATTCATATAACATATATATGTTTGGAACAGATTCCAAATATTCATATATTTGCAGTCCCAAAATCACTTATATTTAAATACAAACATTTGCATGTGTACTCGCAAATATGTTTGTTTTTACATGTGCATTTATGTGTGCTTCGTACCAAACATTCATATACTTAGGTGCAAGAAATCGTGTGTTTCCTCCCAAACCTCCATATACTTACGGGGCATCTTGCGCGTAGTTCCACCCAAACACGGGTTATTTACGTGGAAACGTAAGCGTTTTTCCTCTGCTATTTAGAAACAAATTATTTTTAAATTTCAATATATCTGTGGACTTTTGACAAAACAACCTCTTACTAAAGCAGCAATTTTAAAGGGGAGCGAAAAAGCTTTTTAAATATCTCAAAACTATTTTCAAAAAATAATTAGTAAAAATCTAATATTAAAATGGAAATCTACACAATTTTTAATTTTTGGCCGTTATTTTTTAAAACTAGCTGTGCGGTATTTAAAAAGCCTTTTCGCTCCACTTTAAATTGCTGTTTTAAAAAGAGGTTGTTTTGTCAAAAGTCCACAGATATGTATATTAGGGTGTCCCAAAAAAAAATTCTATTTCGATGTGGATGGTTGCTCGAGCTTGATTCGAAAGCTTATAGGGTAAAGTATTTTTGAGATTTTTTTTTCAGATTTTTCGGAAGAGGTATTCCGGATGTTTTTTGAATTTTATTATAGGTATTCCGGATGTTTTTTGAATTTTACTTAAACCTCGGTCAATAACCACGATTTTCGTAGTTTCTAAGTCAACATTTTTAAAGCCAAACGTTCAAACTTTTATTGTATATGCATAATCCACCAGTTTTGGCAATGATTTTGTTCAATAAGGTACCACGTATTAACATTTTTTTTTATAAATTTTGGATAAATATTGTTAGTAACGCTTTATAACTTTTAAAATTTCTATACAAATTTAAAAAAAACTAATGACGAATTCTAAGAGACGAATAAATTCCAAGCAATTCTGTAGAAACAAAATTTTAATTTCCTGTTACTGTTCCCGAGTTATGCCATTTTAAAGCTTTTCACCCATTGTATGAACCTAAGAATATTATAAACTCTTTGCTATTTTTGCATTGGATTTGCTTTAAATTTTTATGAAAATTTAAAACACTAATGATGCACTTTAAAAGACGGATAAATGCCAAGGAATTTTGTGAAAAAATTTTGAATTTGCAGTTAGTGTTCCAGAGTTATGCCATTTTAAAACTCTTTACCCATTGTATGAAACTAATAATACTATAAATTGGTTGCAAATTTTTCATCCGATTTGATTTAAACATTGTATTCATGAAAAAATCTGCATGCGCTAAGTAACGACAAAGAGTTACACCCAGAAAAAAGGACCCATCAACATATTGCAGGAAACATATATATGTTTGCAAGCAATTATATATCTATATGGTTCCTGCAATATGTTCCCGGGCCATTTTTTGCTGCGTGTAATTCTCTGTGGTTACTTAGCGCATGTACATTTTTTCAATAATACGACAATGTTCATGTTTAGAGCAAATACGATGAAAAAAGACAAACAGTTTATAATATTATTATGTTCATACAATGGGTAAAGAGCTTTAAAGTGGCATAACTGTGAAACAGTAACTGCATATTCAAAATTTTTTTACAAAATTGCTTGAAATTTATCCATCTTTTAAAGTGCATCATTAGAAGTTTAAATTTTCATAGAAATTTAAAGCAAATCCAATGCAAAAATAGTAAACAGATTGTAATATTATTAGTTTCATACAATGGGTAACAGGCTTTAAAATGGTATAACTCTGGAACAGTAACCCCAAATTCAAAATTTTTTTATAGAATTGCTTGGAATTTATACGTCCTTTAAAGTGCGTCATTAGTTTTTTTAAATTTTCAAAGAAATTTTAAAAAATATAAAGCGTTATTTACAAAATGTACCCAAAATTTACGAAAAAATTTAATACGTGATACCTTATTGAGGAAAATCATTGCCAAAACTGGTGGTTTATGCATACACAATAAAAGTTTGGACGTTTAGCTTCAAAAATTTTGACTTAGAAACTACGAAATTTGTGGCTATAGACCGAGTTTTAAGTAAAATTCAAAAAACGCCCGGAATACCCGATTTTTGGGAGAAATTCGACTTGCGCGACCTCGGAACCACTTCCGAAAAATCTGAAATATTTCTCAAAAATACCTTACCCTCTAAGCTTTCCAGTAAAGGTTGAGCAAAAAAAAATTTTTATTGATGGGACACCCTACATTCTTTATTATAATTAATTTTACCTATATAAATCTACATTTGTAACCAAGAAATATAACACACAAAATCATTTCAGCCGAACTATTTACCATTTTTCCCCATTAAAAGAGAAAGCCCAAACACATGTGTATTTCTATCTCAAACACAGCTATTATTGGATCACAAACACATATGGTACAGCATTTTAATCATTGCGTCTCCAACGTGTAATATTGAGTTACAAACACAATGTGTTTGAAAATAAGTTTACTATATTCGCGACAAGTTCCAAACACACGTCATATTTGCATCCAAGCAACAACAAAAATACAGATTTTTCAGCGTGAAAATATATTTTGTACCCCATGATCGTCTTTGTCCAGGAAATAATTCTGTGGTCACAAACAATAACAGCCTAAGTCGATTCTAAAATTTTTCAGGGAGAGCCGTTTAAAGTTTAATATCTTTACTGGAAATCAGGAGTCGGAGTTTTTGTGATAACTTTATTACAGATAACAAGGAAACGAATTCTTTTACTTACTTCTTAACAAAAAAGAGTTGATTATATGAGCACGGTGACTTCTCAAAAATTTTTTTTAATTTTGTCCTAACTCGAGTTAGGCTGTTATTGTTTGTGACCACAGAATTGTTATTTAAAGATCTTTGTCATCAGTGCAGTATAGGGCGGCCGCCCACCATATCGGTATACAAGTTAATGTCAATTTTGAATCAAATCTTTTATAAAATTTACAAAAACGAATATTTTTGGTTTTTAAACTTTAAGGGGAAAAAATATCAAAGTCAAATTGTATACGCGATCTGCCTTAATAGGTAATTCTATCGCTCTGACTGATTTTGAAAACACGTAATTTAAAAAAAGAGTAGTGACAGGTACAACGCAAAACAAAAATAATTAATTAATATAATAACAATTAATTAATATTATAACAATTAATTAACATCAAAACAAAAAGAATTTGTAAAATGAAACGCCACGACACCTTACTCGTATTGCGTAGTATCACTTCTATTATTTTGATCGCAACTGTACGACATGTGTGTGCCGCCTTGGAAGAAGCTGCGAATGCGATCAAAAAGCAAACGCACAAACAAAACGTTTACCGGTGAAAAACAAAGTAAACTAATCCTATTAGGGAAGAAGACAGAAACAGTTCATCGAAATAAAAACAAAAACTTGTATATTTTATGAGTCCCCGGCGCAAGGAGCATATACGGCTGCAATGTGTTCCATCCAGCCCGTGATGAAGATGATGATTTTGAAGCTGCCGAAAAATTAAAGGCAATCAAAAAAAATGTTTAGCATCTCAAGAGTTAAGAGGAATAACAAATGAATTTTAGTGTTTAAAGGTTATTATAGTAAATTGCTGTGGTTTGGGTTGCATACATTTTGGGGTTTGTGTCAAAACGGACGATGAACATTATATAGGTTTTCAAACAAGCGATTGGTTGTACACAGAGTGAGATATATGAATGATATATGAAGGATTTAAACAGCCACTGTTTCCTTCTATCGCTTTGGATCAAAGCGAGATGATGATCACTTGATAAACTCATAAAATTAGGCGGTTTCGGTTGAAATAAATCAATGTGTGTTTTGTTTCTTATGCATAATCACATTGTTCGTACACATGATTATTGAAAAATTGTGTTAACTCTATGCAATTTTATGATAGGAATAATTATACTACTACTACACGCGGAAAAATCTGTATTGTGTTATTGTTTGAATGCAAAAATATTTAGTGTTTGGAGTTGGTGGCAAATATAGTACACTTGTGTCGTCCAAACACATTGTGTTTGATTTTCAATATTACAGGTTGGAGACAATAATATATCTGTTTTGTTATAACGTATGTGTTTGTGATACAAAAATAGCTATGATTGTGCTACAAATATATATTTTTTGTGGACGAACGCATAGTGATAATCGCTGAACCGTCTGAAAACAAACACCTGAGATACAACTAAAAAAGGAAAAACAAAAGAGCATCAGATTTTCATTTCACGAGAAGAAGACAAATAGGACATTCATTCAATGCTAGTAAATTGTAAAATGGCCGGTGTAAACCTATTTATACTGTAATTAATTGGTTATAAATAATATATACAAATTGATATCAAAGGACAATTTGCTTGTAAATATTAATTTGATTGGGGGGGGGGGACACTCATAAGCTTCCACGCAAGTAACCGCATGTTTGGAAGGAAATACTCATATTTGCAACGTAAGCACATACAAGTATCCTTGGGAGAAGTAATAAAAATGCCTCCACGCAAATATATTTATGTTTGCAATGAAATGTGCATATGGTTGCAACTAAACATGCCAACGTTTGCACTTAAATAGTAATGTGTTTGGAACTTTCGAATTTATGAATATTTTGAGAGGTTTCTGCAGAATGTGATTGGAAAAATATGTTACAGAGGCCGTTTTTTCTGTGTGAGGGTCCAGTATGCAAACTTACTTACTTATTCGGTCTCGAAAAACCCCGGGAGGTCAGGGACCTTACAAAACGAACACAACATATTTCGCCTACCATTTCGATATTTCGCCATATCTCTCCAGTTGGTAATACCTAGTGCACGCAGGGAATCTTTTTATTTTGTAATTAATTGGTCATAAAATTTGATTTACATTTTGTAAAATAAATAATATACTTATATCAATTCATAAGATTTCACGTAGATTGCCGCGTGTATGCGAGGAAATGCACACATACTTCCACGTAAGTATACGATGCCTTTAGAGAAGACACACCAATGCTTTTCGCAAGTAGATGTATGTTTGCAATGAAATGCGCGTATGTTTGGAAGGCAACATATTAAAGTTTGCACTTAGCCTTAAATGTGTTTGTGAGTTGCGAATTTATGAATATTGGGAGAGTGGTGCAACCTTGTACATGGGTTCTGCAGAATGTAATTGGGAGAATCTGTTACCGAGAACGTTTTACTTTCAGTGTGAACGTCCACTGCACACTTAATTAATTAATTACTTACTTATCCGGTTTCGAACAACCCCGCGAGGTCAAGGACCTAACAAAACGAAGATAAGATATTTTGCCAACCTGTTCGATCTTTTGCCTTAACTCTTTAGTTGGTAATACCAAGTGTAGGTAGGCATTCGTTAACCTGATCTCTCCAGCGGAGTCTTGGTCTCAATATTTTTCGTCTTCCTTCGAGTTCGGTTTCGTAAACCCCTCGTGATGGTTCGCATTCATCCATTCTACTAATATGGCTTAGCCAGCGCAATCGCGTTATTTAGATCCGCTTAACTATGTCAATGTCGGGATATAGCATATACAACTCATGGCTCAAGCGTCGCCGAAACTCGCCGTTGTGCTTTTGCCGTTGTGCTTTTCGCATATATCATCTGGAGTATTTTTATCTCGAAGACTCCCACAGATGTTTCATCTGCTTGCGATAAGACCCAGGATTTTGCGCCATAAACCAAGACAGGTTGCATGAGAGTCTGGTATGGTTTGACTTTTGTTACTCGATAGAGGGCTTTATCTCCAAAGTGCTTGCTTAGCTCAAAATAACATCTATTCGCAAGCACAATTCTCCGCTTGATCTCAAGGTTCACGTTGCTGTTATTGTTTACGACAGATCCGAGGTATATAAATTCGTCCACCACCTCGAAATTCTAACGGTTATCAACGTTCACGCTTTGGTATAATCGCATGGAGGCCCTGCTCGTTGAAACCATTAATTTTGTCTTGTCGTCATTCACTGTCAGACCCACATTTGCTGACACCTTCTCAATTCCCAAAAAACACCGCCGGACCCTCTCTAATTGTGCGCCCAATGATATCTACATCACCAGTATACGCGAACAGCACGTGACTTTTGTTGCTGATGGTTTTATTCATGTTAACGGCAGCTTTTCTCATAATGATCTCCATTAAGAAGTTACAGAGATCGCACGATAGGGTGTCGCCTTGCCTGACGCCTCGCTTAGTTTCGAAAGGTTCGGTAAGATCCTTACCAACTTTTACTGCGGATTTGGTGTTCGTCAAGGGCATCCTGCAAAGACGTATTAGTTTTGCAGGAACACCAATCGCAGACACTGCTTCGTAGAGTTTTTCCGTATCGAACTATAATCGACAAACAGATGGTAGGTGTCGATTGGTTTTGCATGGGTCTTCTGTAGAATTTGGAGTAGCCTTCTGGGACAATTAAAGCGGAGAAGTGATCTCTCCATATTCCTAAAATACTCTGCACGTCTGTTACAAGAATTCCCGTCCTTATCCATTCATCTGTACGGCCGTCGGTAATGAAATGGTAGTGTGCGCGGCTCATGTGCATGAGAACGTGGGTTCTGACCTGCTCTGACCACCTTAAGTTTCTTTCGACGGCGGTCAGCTATTTAAGTGATGGCGATACTATCGAGAATTTAGCCATGAAAGAGCTTCTCAGACTACCGTTCGGACCCGGTGTAAAACTGTAGGTCCCAATCATTGAGTGTAAAACTAGAAGCCGCACAGCCCAATGGTTGTGAGAAGCTCTCCGTAATCCCTTCAAGGGATGTAACTGCAGACCATTTTTTTATCTATACAAAAGGTGGGCCCTGATCCCTTTCCGTAGGTTTGGCTTTATACTTTCTGGTAGAATCTCCGGGTCGCCTTCTTCCTTCTGTTAGATTAATTTCTCTCACTCTCGCGCTTTCTCTACAACCGGTTTTTCTTGCGAAACAAACGGGTTTCCTATCTTCTCTTCTCCTTATACCACTCTGTCGCGGCTTGCGTTACAACTGACTGAAGCATTACCATACGTGCAGCATTCTTTTCATCACTTGCCATGCGACATTCTTCATCGCACCATGGTTGGTCTTTAAGCGTTTTTTCATAACCAAGTACAGTCTCTGCAGCAGTTTCCATAGAGTGGGAAATGTACTTGCACTGCGCTGCAGGATCATGAGGCGGCGGTGCGTTCTGCCCCAGTATCTGAGTGTGATTTTCTGCGTAGGCCCTCCACCTTTCTATATGTTTGGTTTCGTACGACTTTCGCTCTGCGTAACTTGTGCGAACCTTTGCAACAACCAGTTAGTGCTCCGAATAGATATTATGTTCTCGAATCACACGTACGTCCATTACACTACACCATTTCCAATTGAAATTTGAAAAACATGAATTTAGTTTTGAAAATTAAAAATTAAAATTTGAAAATTATACTTGACATTTTAAATCTAAAAATTCTATTTGAAATACATCAATTGAAATTTAAAAAACATCAATTGGAATTTGAAAGACATCAATTGAAATTTGAAAGATATCAATTGAAATTTAAAGCACATCAATTGAAATTTGAAAAGATCAACTGACATTGGAAAGACATCAATTGAAATTTGAAAGACATCAATTGAAATTTAAACTTCGTCACTTGAAATTTAAAAATTAGTAACCGCTTTTATGAATTAGATTTTTAATTTTCAATTGGTGTATTTTAAATTTCAATTGATGTGTTTTAAATTTCAATTGATGTCTTTTAAATTTTAATTGATGTGTTTCAAATTTCAATTGATGTATGTTAAATTTCAATTGATGTAAGCGAAATTTCAATTGATGCGTTTTAAATTTCAATTGATGTCTCTTAAATTTCAATTTGTGTGTTTCAAATTTCAATTGATGTATTTTAAATTCCAATTGCTGTTTTTAAAATATCAGATAGAATTTTCAAACTTCAGTTGATGTCTTTCACATTTCAAATAGAATTTTTAAATTTCAGTTGATTTTTTTCAAATTTTAATTGGAAATGGTGTAGTAGTGTGCCTTGCATCAATAACCAGGTGATCAATCTGGTTCTTCGTCTGTTGATCAGGGGATAATCCAAGTAGACTTATGGAGGTCAACTATTGACTACCATGTCTTCGCCTCGGCAAAATCTAACGTCTCATTCCCACATTGAAAAATCTGTCTTTTTTTTCTTGTTTGGATGCAAATATAACTTGTTTGTAGCTTGTCGCAAATATAGTATACTTGTATTCAACCACATTGTGCTTGCTAGTCAATATTACATGTTGGAGACACAATGATTAATAGGTTATAGTGTATGATTTTGTGACCCAAGTGTGGATTTGTTTGTTGAAAACTGCAGAAAACAAATATGTCACACGAAGAATCAAACAAAACAGTAGATCTTCAATTCTTGCAAACATTAATATGGTTCCTGCAATATGTTGTTGGGGCGTTTTTTTTTCAGCCTGCCGTTATCGGAAGTGATGGCGATGGCTGTGCCGACTTTAGCATTAAAATCACCTATGGCAATGTTAATATCATGGCCAAGACAGCGGTCGTATGTTTCATTTAGGCGCTCATAGTACATGTCCTGGGTCCAGGGTGTCATCGTATTTTTCTTCCGTCGGAACGCATGTACACAAATTAGCAACATATTAAGATGTTTCCCTTTTATGCGGATGTTGGCTACACGCAGAAAATCTGTAATTTTTTGTAGTTTGGATGCAAATACAATGTGTTTGTAGCTTGTCACAAATATACTATACTTGTGCCCAAACACATTGTGTTTGCTATTCAATATAACATGTTTGAGACACAACGATTAATAGGTTATAATATATGTGTTTGAGACCCAAATGTGACTTTTTTGTTGAAAACCGCTAAAAACAAATACGATGCAGACAACAAAGTACACGTTAACTCACGGAGTTTAACCTTGAAACCAGGTGTCTCAAGTCTTTTGCCAACTACAAATCCGCAACCAAATTCATGCTTTTTCTCCTGACAGCTGAAGTATATGTGACAGTTCCTCTTCTGTCCACATCTCCTGGAGAGCAGTAATGACAGCCCTATAAATATAAGCTTAAAAACAACAAAATAGTCGTCATCTGTGATATGTTGGTGGTCTATTTCGCAGCTAAACAATTGATGGATTTTTCATGCGAATTGTCTTAGTACTCGGTTTTACCTAATTGTAGAATTCGTTTTCATCACCTTAAGGAATAGACATTTGAAGGTGTGGTCAAACAAACAACCATTGTTGTCGGCTCAGGGATGCAAATTTAAAAAGACTGCCCTCTTCAATTTTGTATACTTTGTAAATTGTTTATCCCCGAGCCCGAGTCTCGTTCCTTTTTGTCATAGTCCGCCATCACATTGTACATATTCTTAACAAGGACGACAATGATTACAGAAAAAACCCATTAAAATTCTCAAAACAATCAAGCAACCCTCAGTTCCTAACTAACTACTAACAATATCCCGCGGTGGCGAACAACCATAAATACAAACTACAAATTTTTTAATTTGTCCCACAGAGGAAAAAAGTGTTCTTCTCACTTGAAAGGACAATTGAAATTTTAAAATATATTTTTCACGTTTTATAAGGGTGGGAAAGAAATTGAACGGATTTTCCGGCAAATTATTTATGTTTCCTCTTCCCTCTCTCAGGTCGTTGTGTCGAGGAAACATCATTTGGTGTAAGGAATATACTATTAAGTTGTCTTGTTGTACTCGTGCGTTTCTGCTTGTCATTCTACCTACCTACCTTTCTTTATTATCCGAGACACACAAGTGCGATGTCCTTAGCATTGTTGGGGTGTGGTTCTTGGTGTGCTATCGCTTGGTCTACCTTTGTTGTGGCACAGTTTACTTTATATAATAAATACCTTTTTGCTGTGTTGTCAAAAACTACCTGATGTTGTGGAATATTTTTTTGTTTTTGTGCCAAGAGAAGATGAAATAATGTGGTCCCCAAAAAATGTGGTTGTGATTTTAGCAGTTACCAACAACTCATTTGCAGTTTGAGAAACAGGAAAACCCTCTTAACCACAAACCACACAAATTATTTATATTTTTCTACCCAAAAAAAAAAACTCGCACGCGCCAACACTCGAGTTTCAATTTTATAAAGTGTTTACTGAGAAATTAAACTTCCTTAGCATATATTTTGTTAGTGCTTCAAATTCCCAACAGATTGGATACTTTATCGGGTATTCTCTGTATGGAAGTGCAGTGTCAAAGCAAGTGATTACTTTAACATGCGCCGCTCGTAGCTGGAAAAGGTTTTCCTCCGTTAGTTTTTTTCAATTTTCAATATAATAGAGGGAAAAGCGTGGAATAATTTGTTTTTTATTTGATAAAATTTGTGGAAAATTTAATTGTTCTTGGAATCGATAAAATTTTATTTAATTCAATTTGTGTGTTGCCTGTCTGTTAGTCTGTTCGCCTCAATGACAGGGGTGTCTTCTCAAGGCAGGTGGACATTTTTGTAATAGAAAACAAAGTTTATACTTTAGTACATTGTTGTTTATCTAATCACCAAATCAATTTATGAGCAACACGGAGAAAACTTAGGATGTCAACGGAAGTAATACGGGACTCAAAATGAATATTAACTAGATTTTGTCATTCAAAGTATTTCGGCTTAAAATCTACAGTCACGAAATTCGAAAAAATCGTACGGTAACGTGACTTCGAATGCTCTTGCAACTATTGCATATTTGTCTTTAACCAAAACTGATCTGATTGCTCACATGGAATCAACTGGTCGAAATGAATGAAGGCAGGTAATTCAAATCGAGATACTGGCTACCAAGGGCTGTGAATATAAGAACTAAAATAGAGTCAGAGCTATTAAAGATTACACGCTGAAATATATGATATTGCAGGACACATGAATACAGTAACGTACGCAGGATTTTATTTCGGGGCGGGCCCAGCTTGATATTTAGGTTGAGAAATAGCACAAAATTCAAAAATCACCTATTACAGAAATAACTTCGGGGGGCCCGAGGCCCCGACCCACCCCCTGAGTACGTTCCTGCATGAATATATTTGCAAGCATGCCTTTCATGAATTGATGATCTGCTACATTTTGGTTTTTGGAACAAAGTTCCATATGGGGATGGGGGTAAATGAAAAAAATTTAACAACTTTTGTTGTAACACTATTATGCTACCCACTATTATCAACTACATTGTTAGCTTTGGTTTGTGTCTAGACTAACTAGATGTCTCACATGTGTTGGGAAATTTCTTGTTTAATGGGAAGTTTTCTAGGTGGAGCCTGTAACCACTATTTAGTATATATAAACCATAATTAATTTATTTAATCACCATTTGCACCAGAGGGCACATACTGTTGCCGTGCGACCATTTTTCACTCGGATGCGACGAAAAAGCACTGAAATATTATTTTTATATCGATTGTGTTGTTTAAATTTGAAAATAGAATATAAATAATAGAAAATCATATAGCTTTTGATATTGGTTGACAATACAAAACTCAAAAAAGCATGGTTATACAGTCTTTTCAATAGTTTTTGTTTACAGGGAAATTTGCCAATATCCACTACTCAGGCGCCATCAAGAAAATTTCCCTTTACTTTGAAATCCATCACTTATCTTTCACCATCTATGGTTTTTTAATTATCTATGTGTATATTGTACTTTTGAACCCAATAAAAAGTAAAGTTAGAAAGGCCAAAGTGAAAGAAGTTTAAAAAAGTAAATTTTCTTAAATAAGTGGCTTTTCTTAAAAAAAGTAAATTTTCTCAAAAAAAAATACCTATTCATATTCCTAAATTAAATACCTTTTCTCAAAAAAAAGCCTTATCTTAAAGAAGTATATTTGCTAAAAAAAACTAAAATTTCTTACGAAAGCCCCTTTTCTTAAAAAAGGTTATTCTTTAAAAAAAAGTGATTTTTTCTTAAAAAAGTATATTTTCTTAATTAAGTGCTTTTTCTTTAAAAAAGTATATTTTCTAAAAAAAACCTTTCATATTCTTAAAAAAAAAGTACCTTTCCTTAAAAAAAATACCGTATCTTAAAGAAGTATATTTGCTTAAAAAAAGTACATTTTCTTACAAAAGGACCTTTTCTTAAAAACGGAATTCTTTAAAAAAAGTGTATTTTCTTAAAAAAGTATATTTTCTTAAATAAGTGGCTGTTCTTAAAGAAAGGAAATTTTCTCAAAAAAAATACCTTTTATATTCTTACACAAAGTACCTTTTCTTAAAAAAAAACCTTATCTTAAAGAAGAGCCTTTGCTAAACGAAAGTAAATTTTCTTACAAAAGGAACTTTTCTCAAAAAAAGTAATTCTTTCAAAAAGTGACCTACTTAAAAAAGTACATTTTGTTAAATAAGTGCATCTTCTTAAAAAAATTAAATTTTCTCAAACAAAAGTACCTTTCATATTCTTAAATAAAGTACCTTTTCTTAAAAAAATACCTTATCTTAAAGAAGAGCCTTTGATAAAAAAAACTTAATTTTCTTACAAAAGTACCTTTTATTAAAAAATCAATTTTTTTAAATAAGTACCTTTTCTTAAAAAAGTAAATTTTCTTACAACCAATTGCCTTTTCTTAAAAAACTACGTTTCCTTCAAGAGTACCTTTTTTGTGAAACAAAATAACTTTTCTTGAGATAAGTACCTACTCTTAAAAATGTACCCATTTTTACAAAGAAAACCTTTAATTCAAAAAAATACATTCTCTTAAAAAATACATTTTCTTACAAAAATTAATTTTCGTAAAAGTACCTTTTCTTATTACATTTTATTTTCATAAAAGTACCTTTTCTTATAAATAAAATAATACCTTTTCATTTCATGAGATATGTAGCCTTTCTGAAAATAAGTAAATTTTTTTTAAAAAAATAACCTTTTCCTAAAAAGAGTACCACTTTTTTAAAAAGTACCCATTCTTCAAAAAAGTATTTCTTTTTAAAAAAAATTGATACTCATGGCTTTTTCTTACAGAAAGTACTTCTTCTTAAAAATAGTACCTTTTCTTAAAAAAACATTATATTTTATTACAAGAAGTACCTCTCTTTAAAAAATTATTTTTTCGGGAAAATATAATACATATTCTTACAAAAACGACCTAAAAATATACGTTTTTTAAAAAAATACATTCTTAAAAAAAAAGTTATTAAAAAAAGTTTATCATTTTACAAAAAGTATCTATTCTTACAGATCCATTTAAATTATCGTATATTTCAAAGGGCGCCTTAGGCGTGTTCGAATTAACTAGTACATAATATATACCGAAAGGAACTTCGTTCCAACCGGGTGTCCCCTGACACCTCGTGTGATTTTTTTGTTGTCTCACGTTTTTTTCTTCAACAGTTTTCAACACACCCACCCAAATTTGGGTATAAAAACACATATTATAAACTATTAATCATTGTGTCTCAAACATGTAATATTGAATAGCAACCACAATATATTTGGACACAAGTATACTACATTTGCGACAAGCCAACAGCAGCAGAACTTGAAATGATCTGAATATTATCTCAATAAATAAAATAAATAGTTTTCCATTACATCCCATGAAGGAATCGGGGAGAGCTTCTCACAACCAGTAAGCGGTGCGCTTTCTAGATTTATAGTCACTGATTGGGACCTACAGTTTTACACCGGTTCCGAACGGTATTTTGAGAAGCCTTTTCTTGACTAAATACTCGATAGTGTCACCGTTACTATGCGAGGTAACCGCCGTCGAAAGAAATTTAAGGTGGCCAGAGCAGGGATCGAACCCACGATCTCATTTACAAGAGGCGCGCTCACTAACCATTGCACCACCGACAGCCACAATATTATCTCAATACTTTACTCCAAAAAATATGTTAGTAAGGGCGGATCAAGAAGTCCGTGACTTTTCGAACTTCCCTCGCAGTTATATGAAATGCAACACTGCTCCCATCAAGTACCACCTGTTAATAGACTGCTGTCAAATTTTGAGCAAGTTCCGTCATTTACTTTGCGTTTAACAGCTGTTCAAAACGTACAACTTCGTGCATTTTTTTTTTAAATGGGAAAAAGTGAATTTCGGGTGCTCATTAAACATTATTGTTTGCGAAAAAAAATACCGTCAATCAAACCAAGGAAAGGCTTCATAAATACTCTGGGGACTCTGCACCATCGATTTCAATGGTAAAAAAGTGGTTTACTGACTTTCGTTGTGCTCGCACAAGTACAAATGATGCTGAACCTTCTGGACGGCCCCAATTGAGGTCAACACACCCGAAAATGTCGAAAAAATCCACGATATGGTGTTGGCCGATCGAAGAATAAAAGTGCGTGAGATTGTTGATGCCATAGGCATTTCATATGGCAGTGTGGTTTCGAAGTTAAAAGATCAGTTGGGTTTAAGACAGCTGTCTGCCAGATGGGTGCTGCGTTTGCTCTCAATTGACATTACACGAAATCGTGTGACAATTTCAAAGTATTTTTTTGGAGTTTTTTAACCGCAATCCGGAGGAGTTTTTGCGGCGTTTTATAACTGTGGATGAAACATGGATCCACTGCAGCACCTCGGGGACCAAGCAGCAGTCTAAACAATGGGTTTCTCCGGGTGAACCGGCTCCGAAGAATACCAAGGTAAGTTAGTCGGCCAATAAGGTGATGGCAACAGCTTTTTGGAATGCACGCGGGATAATCCATATCAATTACATTCAAAAGGGAAACACTATAAACGTCGAATATTATGCTAACTTATTGGACCGATTTAACGAGGATTTAAAAAAAAAACGACCCCATATGGCCAAGAAAAAAAGTTATTTTTCATCAAGATAATGCACGGGTGCACACGAGTGTAATCTCAATGGCAAAATTCCATGAATTGGCCTACGAATTAGTACCCCATCCGCCATATTCTCCGGATTTAGCCCCCAGTGACTATTTACCATTTCCAAACCTAATTTCATATTTTAAATTTCTGCATCGATTATTTAATTGAAAAAATCAATAAATTGCCGATTTACCTCTAAAATAAGGTGCATAACAGAGCTCTGTTAGTTGTATAACAGAGCTCTGCTAAGTCAATTGGTTTGTGTCTTTGCTATTTTAAATACGAATTTATCTTCACGCATATCAATGAAACATATTCATCGAATCAATGAACCGTAGTCATTGCAATGAAACAGACTCGCCACAGCGAAGAAATGTTTTCGGTTAAAGAAATCAATTTCTTCGAGGCTATTAATCTGCACGTTAGATTCCTTAGTACAGTTTAGATAGATAATGTCACTCGCAAAGATTGGAAATGCCTTACTTTTGGCATGAAATGTTGCCTCCAAATGACTCCTTTAACTATTCTCAAATGGCAAGGGTTGCCTTTATTGTTATTGTTAAGCGAGAGAAGGACTTTCTGGGCAGCGGCAAAGACAAATTTTTGAACTGTTGCATTACAACTTCATATTAATTACAATTTCAAATATGTAACATTTACAATTGTATTGTTATCATTCATTATTGTTAGAATTCATCATTTTCCGTTGGTTAATTGTGCCAGACGCAGCAAATACCCTGAAGCTGTTACAAGTTGCATAACAATGATAAAAATATTTCTACATTTTTTATAGTACAATAAAGATACAAAGAAAATTGTCTATTACTGTTATCTTCTGAGGAAATAAACAACAAATAATAACGCAATATACATTTGTTTCCGAAGTCTATTATTGTTCCTCGAAAACAAACAATGGCCATCATTGTCCCCAAAAGCTGCCTCTGTATATTGTTAAAAGTGGAGGAGCTGTTTTCTCCCCTTGCAGGGTATAAAAAATAATGGAATTAACTAATCTCTGTGTTTGCCGTCTTCACGTCTGAGCATTAATATCTTGTCCTTCTATTGAAGCGGCTTAAATTTGAAGTTTACAGTTTTTCCATTTTTTTTCTTCAGTCATCATTCATTCGCCTTGAAATTCAATCTGATAAACTTGAAAGGCAAAGAATAATTGTTGTTTTCAAATCTTTGAAAGAAATATCTAATTAGTGCGTAACTGACGGGCAAATGGAAAAGATTTTTAAATGTAGAACAGTTATGTTAGGATACGCCATGTCCAAATACTATGGGAAACAATTTCAGCTGATCAAATGAGATTTGAGACAAACATCAAAGGAATTAATATTGGGAATTGCAGGAATTAAGCTTGATGGTTTTAAGTATATGATATCGTCGAAAGTATAAGATACCTATGAGTATTTCTAAGGAAAATTTATGCAAACAGTTTCCCCCTAAACCCTAGGATGGTATATGTGCAAGCCTATAACACTGAAAATATATTTTTCGTTAGAGTTATAAAATATTCTTCATTAAAAGTTCTTCATTAATACCACGAAGTTTTTTGTGAATTTTATACATTTAATGTAAAAAGTTCATACATAACTAGAGTTAATTAGTTTCTCTTCAAAAATTCAAGGTCGAGCTCAATGAATTGAGGAAAAGAAATAATAAATAATTAAATTATGGCAGAGAAATAACACTGTTTTACAAATTTTATCTTTGGAAAAATACCAAGAACGCCACATGCCTACTAAATAAGTTAATTGGGACCTCTTAAACACGAAAAACGCTGTAATTTTTTTTCTAAGTACCGTTTTTTTGATAACGGTACTTTTGTGTTTTTCGGTGTGTGGTCCCACTCAAACCCTTGTGGAGCCCAACCGAACAGTCCGATCAAGATAAATGGCATATCGTTGGAAAGGTAATTGAATGCCCTTTCCGTCGATATGCTGTAAATTTCTATCTGATGAGAAATGGCTGAGTTATGGTACCCTTTTTTTGATAACGGTACTTTTGTGGTTTTCGGTGTATGGTCCCACTCAAACCCTTGTGGAGCCCAACCGAACAGTCCGATCAAGCTAAATGGCATATTTTTGGAAAGGTAATTGAATGCCCTTTCCCTCGATATGCTGTAAATTTCTATCTGATGAGAAATGGCTAAGTTGTGGCACCTCAAAGTTCAAAGTTTGCCCTTTTTTACGTTTTGTTTTTCGCTCGTCATTTTCATTGAAAGTTTTTGAATTAACGCCGAATATAGTGTGTGAGCAATGAAAATGAAAATATTGTCGTTCCACAAAATCATCCTTAATAAAAACTTTATTTTTCATTCGATTTTTTCAGATTACGCTTAAAGTGTTGGTAATTAAATAAACTATATGTTAAAAAAATAAAACATACCAGATCTTCACTATAACGTAGAAAACAAACGAAAAAAAAAATTAAAAATTTTTTAAAAAAACAAAGTAAATAAAGGCAAATTTTGAACTTGAGGTGCCATAACTTAGCCATTTCTCGTCAGACCGACCATAGGACCATACATCGAAAAACCCAAAAGTACCGTTATCTAAAAAACGGTACTTAGAAAAAAACTACAGCTTTTTCGTGTTCAAGAGCTCCCAATTAACTTACCTAGTGGCATGTGGCATTTTTGGTATTTTTTTTGGCTGTAAACCAGTGTAATGAATGATAAAAAAATCAAATAATAAAACCCATAACATAATAATTTAAGAACTTTCGAATGGTATTCCCTAAATGGTTTCAAAAAATATTGCGCATTAGGTCAAAGGAAAATTTAAATTTTTGGTGTCTTAATGTGATTTACTAAACATTTTTACTATTTATCTACTAAATAGTGTGTTATGAAGGATTTTTGGGCACAATATCGGTAAATGCACTCCAATTGGTATAAAATATACCATTATGAGAAAGATAATTTTCCCATATTTTGAACTGCGTACATACTTTTTGAAAGTAGTTGAGAAAAGAGAGAGTTATTCAAATTTAGGGACACAAAATTTTACTTTTTTATTAAATTACCAGTATCTTTTTTGGGTGCAATTTGGTGCAGGCAAAAGTTACCCTAGGAAATTGGGGAACACATCTACCTTACCACCTGTGAATAATATTGGATCAAAGCTTTTCATTTGAAAAAGTTATGTTAGTCCTTAATCGAATTTTTTTTCAAAAACGTTTTATTTTCAAATATTTAAAACAACCAAACAATATTCGGTATAAACAAAACTTCGCCGTCATGTGAAAGCCAAGAAACCCCACTTTCTAATTAAGACAAATTGGGTGCATTCTCTCCAAAATTCTGAGATACAGTTTAAGAAATTCAAAAAAAGAAATCAAACTTTTCCGATTTTAAATTTCGACAACAGCCAATATCTGTAATACGAAAAAAAGTAGAAAATATTTTTATTCTGTTGTTCGACCTTTTCTTTATCAATAAATTATCAATATTCTTCGAGCTTGAGGTCTGATTTGCTGTTGTTGTATTTATTTTCCTCGATATTTCGCTACTCCTTGGTGTAGCATCATCAGGATATTTGAACAATATTAAACAATTAAAACAAAATAACAATTGTGAAAAAATTATGTCAATTCACAATTGTTATTTTGTTTTAATTGTTAAATATTGTTCAAATATCCTGATGATGCTACACAAAGGAGTAGCGAAATATCGAGGAAAATAAATACAACAACAGCAAATCAGACCTCAAGCTCGAAGAATATTGATTATTTATTTTTAAAAGTAGAAAATGTGAAAAAAATATATGGAAACAAAAACCAAAAATTTTTGTTTTTTCTTTATTTATGGTATTTGATCCGAGTTATTTCTAAAGTTGTATCTTTTTTTTGGTAACAGATCATGTCCTCTCTTTAAAATCTTTTTTCTTTAAAATCAAAACGTAAGAGTGCGCAGCTCTTGTTCATGAGAACGTGGGTTCGATCCCTGCTTTGACCACTTTACATTTATTTCCAATGCGGTCACCTCGCTTAGTGACGCCGACACTATTGACTATTTAGCCATGAAAATACTTCTCAAAATACCGTTCGGAATCGGAGTACAACTGTCAGTCCCAAACAGTGACTGTAAAAACTGGAAAGCGCACAGCTCACTGGTTGTAAGAAGCACTCCTCAATCCCATCTTGGGTTGGAAGGGAAATCATTTTTATATCTCCAAACAACCTATAATCCTCCCTATGTACAATCGGGTTTTTACAGATCTTAAAAATATTCACTAGATCAAAAGACTTTAAATTTTTGGTCAATCGATTAAAACCACTGTACAAAGGTCACCTCGCTTTTTGGCGGTGGCACTATCGAGTAATTATCCTTGAAAATCTGTGAAAACTATAGACCTTAACCAACGAATATAAAGCCAGAAAGCGCACATCCCAATGATTGTGAGAGAGTCCCGGCTGTTCTCAAAGTAGCTGGATAGAATGTATCTTGTTCTGCACACTGAAAAAAACCGCCTCTGCACTCATATTCTCACATTCTGCAGGAACCATGTATTTATTTGGGACACACTCTAAATATTCATATATTTGCAAGTCCTAAACGCAGTTATATTCAAACGCAAACATTAGCATGTTTGCTTGCAAAGATGCATACTTTAATGTAATCCAATATCCGTGTTACATCCCAAACATACATATAATTACATGGAAGCATTCGTGTGTTTACTTTCAAACAAACGGTTGACGGCTGAATGCATGAAATTAAAACGCAAAGTAGCAGGCAACATAAGAAACCATCATGTACACACATATTTATGAATATTTATGAATAAGTAACTGAAAGAATAATACATATATAAAGTTATGCACTTGCAATAACATTAACATAGCTTGAGAATAATTTATCATTGTCCCTTTCTAATTATTTTGCTCTCGACAAACAATAGCGATTGGGTAAACAGTGCACCAAACACATCTGCATTTGTATCAGAAACAATGCTGTATTTGCATCACAAACATATATATTATAACATATTAATCATTGTGTCTGAAACGTATAATGTTGAATTGCAAATTCGAGGTCTTTGAACACAAGTCTACTATATTTGAGACAAACTTCACACACACGTTATATTTGTATACAAACAAGAAAAAATTACAGATAATTTAGCGTATATGGTTGACTAGATTTGAAATACAATTTTCGATTTGCAGAAATAATAAAGACGCAAGTTAATTGTATAACAAGTTTCCTAAAATCAATCTGATAGTCCAAGGAACCGCCAAATTTTAGTTGCCTGTAAATATACATAGTTGTGACAACGAATCACTCACATCTCTGTGTGTCGGCCGACAAATTCCATAAAGAATCAATGTTAAAATTGACTGGAAAAAGTGGTGTTAATTGTGGCACAAAAAAATTAATCAATTGCACTCCTGCAAATTGGTCACATTCCTCTATAGTCTGCAACGAAATGTTGACCCAAAATTCAACTCAATTTTCCAATTGAACAAAAAAGGCATCCACGCAAAAACAGAAGTTGCAGTAATCGCTTATACAGGGTGATTCAATTATCATCCAGATTTCTGACACCAATTATTTGTGATATGTGAATGTTTATTTTTATTTTTCTCAGACTATACGTACCATAGGCTTTGGCAAACTTAGTCATGGAGAGATGGATACTCAGATGAACAACGCGTAAATGTGATCAAAACGTTTTATGAAAATGGTTGTTCTGCAAAAACTGCATTTTGCGCATTGCGTGATTTTTTCGACCAACATATCCGGCCATCTGTGTCAACCAACAATCAGCCGTTTGGTGAGGAAATTCGAAGGAACTGGGTAGGTGCAAAACACGTGCGTCTTCGTGTAGGTCGTTCCTCCGAAGATATCGCAGCGAAGATATCGAACAGGCCGCGACAATCTCAATTCGTCGCCATGCACAATTGAACCTTTCCTAAAGCACCGTTCTGCGGATTTTAATAAAACACCTATTTTTACCCGCCTACAAAATTCAATTGGCATACGAACTGAAGCCTAGATATCATTTGCAGCGCCGAATATCTACAAATTGGATGCCAGAACAACCACCAGTTGATGCCGAGTTTTCAAAAAAAAACTTCTTTCTGAGCGGTTAGGCCCATTTTCACCTAAACGGATACGTTTACAAGCAAAACTTTCGCATTTGGGGAACTGAAAATCCACATGGCATCAAAAAAAAACTATGCACCCACAACGAGTCAGTTTAGTCGAGTTTAGTGTGGTTTTTGGGTCCACGGAGTCATCGGGCCGAACTTCGTTAAAAATTATGCTACGGTGAACGTTATCGTGACATGATAACAAACGTTGTATGGCCTGAATTAGATTACATGGTCTTGGACAATATGTGGTTTCAACAGGACGGTGTTGCTCGGTTCCACAAAGCATATGAGCAATGAACCTATTGCGAATAAAGTTCCCAGGACGCATTATCTCACGAAACACTGACATCGAATGGCCGCCGATATCTTGCTAAGCAGAGCGAGAGTCGTACGCTACCAGACATATAGAAAGCTGGACATCGGAAAGCTACAATTACCACAGATAGCCACGGCCTATGCAGAGAAACTCACTCAGATACTGGCGTAGATGGAATCCCGCCTCATGATCCTGAAGTGCAGTGGAAGTACATTACATTCCCCACTCAATGAAAGCTGCTGCAGAGACCATACTTGGGTATGAGAAACCGCTTAAAGACAAACCATGGTACGATGAAGAGTGTCGCATGGTAAGTGATGAAGAGAACGCTGCATGTTTGCGAATGCTTCAGTCAATTGCAACGAGAAACGCGACAGAGCAGTATACGGAGAATAGGAGAGGGGAAACCCGTTTATCCTCCGTTGTGGAGAAAGCACGAGAGTAAAAAAAATTGAATCTTACAGGAGGAAAAATGAGCCCAAAAATTCTGCCGAAAAGTACAAAACCAAACCAAAGGAAATGGATCACGGTCCCTGTTTTGTAGAGATAAGGACGGGAGTCTTAGCACAGATGTGCGGAGTTAGTTGGGACTATGGAATTATCAATTCTCTGCTTTTCTTGTCCCAGGAGACTTCAATACAGATACTTGTCCCAGGAGACTTCAATACAGACGTTAGCATCAACATCAACCCACCTAGTCAAAGCGAATTTAGAACTGCAATTTCCCACCTTAAGAACAACAAAGCCGCTGGTGCTAATGGACTACCGGCTCAGTTGTTTAAGGCTGGTGGCTATGAGTTGGACAGGCGCCTACGTCAGCTCAAATGCAAAATCTGACTAGAAGAATGCATGCCCGATGATTGGAGTCTTAGCATTCTGCTGTGTGCTGTTTTCAAAAAAGGCTGAAGGAAAAAGGTTTTCAAAAATGCGTCGTAACTATCGGAATATGCCTTTTATCCGTCGCATACAAGGTCCTCTCGAGCGCAATGTGGGAAAGACTAAAGCCGTTTGTTGCAGACCTGATCGGACCGTATCAGTGAAAAGTCAACTATCCTGGAAAGTCAACTGTCGATTAGATATTCACATTACGACGAATCGTGGAGAAATCACAGGAAAAACAAATGGACAACTACCACCTCCTTGTAGACTATAGGGCTGTATTCGATAGCCCAATACAGGGAAAACTGTACCAAGCTATGTCAATGACACTCACCGACACAAAATCCTCAGTAAATATTTCTTGATATCACCGAACCGTTTAGTACGAGGCGAGCCCTCAGGCAGGGTGACACCCTATCATGCGATCTCTTCAACATATTAATTGAGATAAATTGAGGCAATTAAGACTCCAGAGCTGAAGTACAACATCATACGAGTAATAAATGATATACAGCCCGAAGTATGACAAAATGTCATAGAAACTGTTGATATGCTTAACATGTGTTGTCAGAGGAGTCGTGGTAGGTGTTTATACAAATGTCACAGACTAAAAAAATTATGAAATAAATGTGAGTTCGAATCCCACCCGCGGCATTTACATTTTTTTCACTAAACGGAGAAAATATGATCTCTTAGCCTTAAAAGGACATTACAACTTTAAAAACAAATTGGTTTTTTGTTTTTGGAACGAAGTTCCTTATCGCACGTTGCTGGATGGCGGCTAAATGAAAAAAAATTAAACAACTTCTGTTTTAACACTATTATGTTACAACCCACTATTATGAACTATATTGTTTACTTTTGCTTTGGTTTGTGTCTAGACTAACTAGATGTGTCACATATGTTGGGAAACTCCTTGTTTAATGTGAAGTTTTCTCGATGGAGCCTGTAACCACTGTTTAGTACATATTGTAATTTTGAACCCAATAAAAAGTAATCCAGCCCACTAAAATTTAGAAATTTTCTTAAAAAAAAATAAATTTTCTCAAAAAGAATACCTATTCATATTTTTAAACAAAGTAAATTTTCTTAAAAAAATACTTACATTTGCTTAAGAAAAGTAAATTTTCTTATAAAAAGTACCTTTTCTTAAAAAAGTAACATTTTTAAGCAAGTACCTTTCTTAACACAGTAAACAAAGTTTCTTAGAAACCAAATAACTTTTCTTGAGATAAGTACGTACTCTTAACAATGTACCTATTCTTGAAAAAGGACCAACTCTAAAAAAAAATCCCATTTCTTAAAAAATACATTTTCTTAAAAAAAATACCTTCGCTTAAAAAAAATTAATTTTCTTGCAAAAATTAATTTTCTAAAAAGTACCTTTCTTAAAAATAAAATAATACCTTTTCTTTTCTTTTCTTGAGATAAGTAGCCTTTATAAAAATAAGTATATTTTCTTTAAAAAAAAAAATTTTCCTCAAAAAAGTACCACTTCTTTAAAAGGTAACTGTTTAAAAATATTTCTGTGCAAAAAAAATCATACTCTTATGGCTTTTTTTACAGAAAGTACTTCTTCTTAAAAATAGTAACTTTTCTTAACAAAAAATTAGCTTTTAATAAAAGAAGCACCTCTCTTTAAAAGAGGACCTTTTCGGGAAAATATAGTACATATTCTAACAAAAATGACCTAAAAATATACTTATCTTGTTAAAAAAATATACTCTATAAAATAAAATTTAAAAAAAATTTTCATCTTTTTACAAAACGTATCTGTTCTTAAAGATCCATTTAAATTGTCGTATTTGTCAACGGGCGCGTTAGGCGTGTTGGAACTAACTAGTACTAGTGTCCCCTGACACCTCATGTGATTTTTTTATTTATAAAAGACAATCTGCGGACGTATTGAATCACCCTGTATCATAGTTAACAAAACAAAAAGTAGTGGCGCACAGTGTAAACTCTATCAGTTGCTAAACAAAATTTCACTCTTTTTTTTAGAGAAACACATTGTTTACATTTATTCAGAAATGTTTATTCAGAAATGAACAAAATAGTGAATGGAAATAAACTTTTTGCTAAAACATCAGTCGAATGAACTATTTGATATTTTTTTACTTGCGTATATCGCTTAAGAAGTATTTACAACTGCAGGGAGAAAGTATTGCGAGAAGTTGTTTAAGCTTTCGCATTTAATTTATGAGGGCATTTTTGTTTTGGAAGAGCTAATAAAGCTACTGAATATACATGTGTTTACAGCTCGTGTGTGGCGCCAATTTGATTTAATTTCTAGTTTTTGATTTAATTTGATTCATTTGATTATGTGAACTTTTCGTTTACACAATTTCCTTTCCATTGTATATTTATTCAATTTAGTTTGTCTAAGCAGTCAGTGTTTGCGTTGAATTTAATTTATAATTCAGTTGACTCGATCACTGCGTTTAGTGGTTTGATTTGGTATAAGAACCGGTTTTTATGCAAATCCCAAAACACTTCATCTATTTTTGTTGTCACAGAAACAACATGAAACTAAATGGATTGCAGAGAAGCTTCAAAGTGCTCTGAAATTAGTTTACGAAAATTGTCTTACAAAACTTTATCTTTATCAAAACTTTATCATCTCATGAAGGGATTGGGAAAAGCTTCTCACAACCAGCGGAGATGTGCGCTTTCTAGTTTTACACTCACTAATTGGGACCTAGAGTTTTACACCGGTTCCGAATGGTCACGATTGTTCACATTTAGCAGAGTTAAAATCATCGTAGCCTATTTCGGAAAGAGATGGACGTGACAGCAGCAGACTTGTTCTCCCATATATCGCACATGTTTGTTCGAAACCTCCTTTTATCTTATCAAACAACAGGGTAGTGCTTCCGTCAGTAGCGATAAAACCAGAAACAAATCGAACACGACAGCAAGAAATGATTATACGATACTCATATACGCGAAAAAACGGTCCCAGCAACATATTGCAGGATAAAATGTGTCTTTTTTTGTTGTTTGCGTGTAACTACAACGTGTTTGTAGCTTGTCGCAAACATATTAAACTTGTACCCAAACACATTGTGTTTGCTATTCAACATAACATGTTTGGGACACAATGATTAATAGGTTAAAATATACACACAGCGAAATAATTATAAAGGCAATATATTTTTTCTCGGAACTCTCAATGCACTGCGTTTTTGGTGTAGAATTGTAATGCATATTTTTTTTTGTTATGATGTTGTTTTTGTAATGACATAACAAAAACAAATCATGTCTGATTAAAACCAATGGTTTTACGGCATGATAAAAAGAGTTGTGCATGAAGGTGTTCCAATGGTAGTGCTTGGTATTCTTCAAACGAGTATATGAAGGAATTCTCATTAATATGATGAGTGTTTCTGGATATATATTTTTGAAGAATTCACCAAAAACATACCAAAAACGTCTGCTGATGAAGATCTTGGCAAGATCCGAAATAGCTATACAGACAGCCTTGGTATCATTGGAACATTTTTATGCTCGACTTTTTTGAAAGTAATATAAAGATAATAACTTTATATTATTTAAAAAGGTCTTGAGCTTGAATAAATTTGTAAGTAAATAAAGGCAACATGGAAAAGAACCCGTATTCGAACAGTAGTAAGTAGGAATTTAAACAGAAGTGAGTTTTCTTTGGTTGTTATTTTATTGTTTTAAAATTAATGTAGGTCAAATTAAACAAAATTTATTTATATAGAATACCTGGAAAAGTAAAGAAGATAAGGGGAAAATTTAAGATTATCATGATGAAGGGCTGTCCAATCGGGAAATTTTCGAGGAGATTGAAAAGATATAGCTGTGTCATTGAAAATTTTATAGAATAGGGTGGCCAAGATGGATACTCAAAACGACCAGGAATGACATCACGGATCAGTGGCAGCGCCAAAAGAGAGATCAAAAGCGTTGCTGTTACAGAAAACTTCGGCGATAAGGAAATTATTGACGAATTGAGTTTGGGAGCAGGGTTGCGTCGTGTTCAACAAATAATGAAACGCGAATTGAAACTGTCATATGGGAAAAAGTATGGAAAACTTGGTCTCATGTCAAGACACGAATCAGCCAGATTTAAATTCGCTGAAATACACATATTTTTGGATAAGGGGTAATATTTTCCGATGGAAAAAATTAAATTTGGATGGCCTTGATGGGTCCAACAAATATTGGCATTCCACAGATTTTTCCAAAATTATGCGTCAGCGGCGAAATTTTGGCGGTGGCTCGCTTATCGTTTGGGCAGGTATGACTCCGAGTATTGTATTCGACTATTGGACTATCCAGCAGGACAACGCAGCTCTACATCGGTCTAATAAAACTCCAAAGTTTCTGGAGTCCAGAAATAATACCAGCTCTCGGCTCGCCTGCGCTTAGTTCTGATCTCTATCCGATCGAGAAACTCTGGTCCATTTTACCTACCCAATTTTACCACCAAGGACGCCATTTGAAGGATGTCAAGGATCGAAGAGCATCAATATAAGAAATTGGAAGATAACTGATCCTGCGCATGTTCATTCGTTGATAAACTCAATGCCAAGATGCTTAGTAGAAGTTATCAGCGATAACGGAGATCATACGTCTTACGAAACTTTTTAGAATATTTAAATAAATCTCTTGCCTTTATAAATATTTCGCACTAGTAAATAATTTAATTTTTGTTGATTCACCTTGAACAAGTTTTTTTTACCAAATTAGTTTTTATTTAGTTTTTTAATTTTTAATTAGTTTTTTTTACCGTATTCGCTCAGTTCGCCAATGTAAATTTAGTAAAGGGTGTCCAAAATTGAGGTATCATTTAGACTTTGGTGCAAATTTTTTTTTCTAACTTGAATTTTACTCTAAATTTTTATTTTCAGATTCTAAATACATTCCGGTTAGTTAATATGGAACGTGTTTTTGTTATCAAAAATTTTTATTTTGAAAAACAAGAGGAAAATGAGAATTTTTTTAGAAAAATTATCTTCAGCGACGAAACCCATTTTCAGTCCAATGGCTACGTCAACAAGCATAATTGCCTCATTTTGGTTGAAGATACCAAGAGTTATCTTAAAGCAACCATTACATCCACAAAAAGTTACGGTTTGGTGTGGTCTGTTGTCCGGAGGAATCATCAGACCATATTTTTTTGAAAACGAAATCGCTACAGCTGATACGAAGCTTTTTGTGGCTGAAAATTGATGATTTAGACGCAGAGAATATGTGGTTTCAACAAGATGGTGCCACTTGCCATACAGCAACCGAAACAATGGATCTTTTGAAAGAAAAGTTCGAAAATCGCTTTATCTCTCGTAGAGGAGGAGTGAATTCACAACCAAGATCGTGTGATTTGACACCTTTGGACTTTTTTTTGTGGGGTTTTTCTTTTAAATCGAAAGTGTACAGCAATAATCCCACAACAGTTCAATAGCAGATATCGACATTTTTCACAATATTTTACTGGCAAACGTGATTGAGAATTTTGCTAAAAGATTGCGAGCTTGCCGAGGTAGTCGGGGGTGTCACTGGACCGGCATAAATGTTCATTGTTAACCGGAACCTATTTGTAATAAACTGAAATATAAATATTTTTAATATCTCAAAAAAAAAAATGTTTTATTAAAATTAAAATGATACCTCAATTTTCGACACCCTGTATATGAAAATCGAAGTGCTTTTGAAAGCAAGGAATTTTCCCGTATTCTCACATACCTTCTTACAAAGGCTTTCACAAACCATTTCAGAATCTGTAACCAGAATGTTAGTTTAAGAGTAAAAAAATATCCTTATCTACATCCAGGCCCCCAAAAAAGAATTTAGCCCACTGTGCGAAAACAAGGAATTCTCCCGTGTTCTTACATACCTCGTTGAAAAGTCCATTGCAAGCACTTTCGGAATCTGAAAACAAAATGTGAAAAAGAGTTTGAAAGTAAGAAAATATCCACAATTGCTTTCAGACCCCAAAAGTAATTTCGGTATTTGAGAACACGGGAGAATTCCTTATTTTCGCACCAGGGTCGAATTTAGTTTTGGGGGTCTGAAAGTAATTGCGGATATTTTCTTGCTTCCAAACTCTTTGTGCACTTTCTGGTCTCAGATTTTGCAAGGGTTTATAAAGGCCTTTCTAGCAAAGTATGTAAGAACGCGGAGAAATTCCTTGTTTTCTAATAACAGATTCCTTGTTTCGAAACAAATTTTCATGTACTAAATTTACTTTGGCCCACAGCGCGAATACGGCAACACTTGCGACAGCAGGGACAATTTCGTTTGATAGTGCCCAGCTTGCCCTGTTCAAGTTATAAGTTTTGTTTTTACATATTCCTCCGATCTGAAAAAATTATATTTTATTAAACACATCATGTTTCAATATGTTAACATAGTTATGTTAACGCGATAACATGCCTATGCCAACTGTAGAGTTTTGTGTCCTTCCCAGTTAAATACGGAATCTATCTCCGCGCACATTAAGTTCTGGTGTGGCAACCTCAACATTCGGTTATGGCAAATTCGGTTGTATGAACCGAATTTTTCAGCTGGTCAGATAACTGAAGTTCGTTTGGGGACTGTAGTTGGGAGAAACGAACTTCTGTTAAGCCATATATGTCATTTCGTTTGGGAGAACCGAAAAATGTTTGCAGTAAACGAGTTATGAGAAATATAAGCTGAAAAAATCGTTTGCGAGAAACGAAAAGCGGTTCCACCAACTATTCTGTCGGTTACAGCAAACCTAAATTTAAAAAAAAACGTTTCGGAAAACTAAAAAAGTCTGCAGTAAACGAGGTGAGAGAAATACAAGCTTAATTAATTGTGTGTGCTCACTTTTAAGTGTATGCGTGAGTGTGTATTTAAACGTCGACATAATGAGAGAATAAGAGAAATGTACGTTCTTCGTAATATGTGCTCTCATTAGAAAAATCGCTAATTTCAGTTATAGAAAATGTCTTTTTAAATTTGCGGCATATTTAATTTTGAACGCGTTTGATGCAAACGAAAACGATCGTTTGCAACAACAAGATACACATATACGAGATTATTTGAGAGAACTACATAAACGGTTGCGGTTAATATATTAATACAAATCAATCAAAGTGTTGTTGCGGCAACCGAGCAATAAACGCTTTTTTTTCTTTGCGTGCACAATTACGTTCATATAAAGGGTTTTTCAACAGAGACGCTACAAAAGTAAATCGATAGGGACAGTAAACGACGCCATATTTTTTCCCGCTCTTTTGACATTTCTCTTCAATAAGGTTTGCCATTTCATCATGGAAAGATATACGAGCCAATGAGTCGAAATTATTAAAATTTACTACCGAAATTTGGAGTCAGTGGCCTCAACTTTAAGAGCTCTACTTATGCCGCCATGCATCCCCAAAATAATATCGAACCACCACATTTCATGTTTTTTGGCTCTAGTTCGAAATACGGCTTTCTCCAAACTTTATACGGCCATCAGATACATGAAGATTTATTTTGGTATCCTCAGAAAAAATAATACTGTTCCAGAACGTTTTTTGGGTGGTTTGTATACGCTTTATCGAAATTTACTCTCTTCTGACTGTTTACGTGACTAATGATATGGTCGTCATAATCGTCCTACCAGATCAACAATTGAGCGTCTAGTGGAAAAATTTGAATCCACAGGCACAGCACAAAATGTTCCCGTGCCAGTGAGAGAAAGAAGTGCCCGTAGTGTCGAGAATATTGCTGCCGCTGAGGCTTCAGTTCAAGAAAGCCCAAATGTGTCTCTCACACGTCGTTCTTAAGCGTTGGGCATCTCTGTGACGTCGTTGTGGCGAATTTTGCGAAAAGATCTTGGCCTACATCCTTACAAGATCAAATTGAAGCAAGAACTGAAGCCGCTTGACCACCATAAGCGTCGTATGTTCGTGAATTGGGCTGAGCAACAACTTGAAAATGATTCGGATTTTCATCGGAAAATCATCTTCAGCGATGAGGCTCATTTCTGGCTGAATGGCTTCGTCAATAACCAAAATATGCGTTATTGGTCAGACAGCAATCCACACGTAATCCATGAGTCAATATTGCATCCCGAAAAAATTACGGTTTGGTGCGGTTTATGGGCCGGCGGCGTCATTGGGCCGTACTTCTTCCGTGACGATCAAGACCGGCACATTACTGTGAATGCAAATCGCTATCGTTCAATGATAACCGAATATTTTTGGCCCCAATTGGATAATATGGACTTGGAGGACATGTTTTCAAATTTCATTTTGGAACGAAGTTATTTATCGCACGTTGCGGCATGGAGGGTAAATGAAAAAAATTAAACAACGTTTTTTTAACACTATTATGCTACAACCCAGTATTATCAACTTCATTGGGTTTTTTTGCTTTGGTTTGTGTCTAGACTAACAATGTTGGGGATTTTCTTGTTTAATGAGAAGTTTTCTAGGTGGAGCCTGTAACCAATATATAGGCCCCAATTGGATAATATGGACTTGGAGGACATGTGGTTCCAATCAATTTATTGGAAACCAAGTTTGATGAAGGTGTATCTCTCGAAATGGCCCACTCGATTGGCCACCTCGGTCGTGCGGGCTACATCAAGTCTATGGTCTAACAAGCCAGCGATGATTGATGAACTTCGTACGAATATCGAACGTGAAATTGCTGCAGTATCGGCCGATTAATGCTTGAAAACCGTTGAAAATTGGGTTCAGCGTCTGGACTTCTGCAAGCGTGGCCGTGGTGGCCATGCAAAAGAAATCGAGTTCCATACATAATGGCATCGAACGCACTCTCACAGGAATAAAGAATTTCATTGGTATCTAAAACCGGTTTTGTTTTATTTTAAAAAAAAAACTTTTGTAGCGGTTTTATTGAAAAACCCGTTAAATCAAATATTTTTTTGAAATCGGCGACCATTAATAAAATAATTTGTTAACAACTTTCTAGTAAAATAAGACACAGTGAAGCGCCAAACAACTTTTGAATATTTACAAAAAAGAAACGCGATTGACTCATAGCGGAGTTCAAGAAAGTTTACTAAAACCGTTTTGCTACAATCAGATATTGGTTTGCTGAAGCATTTATTTTCTTGTAAAATGGCATCGCGGTAGCCCAACTAGCAATCCGCGATATATTGGAATACATGATTAAATCTGCTCAAGTATGCAATGATTAATGGCACACTAAACTTTTTTTTAATTTTTGGTCAACACAGTTTTTATTGCCACCCTCGTATTGACTACGTTGTTGATGATACAGTAAGTTTCAAAAAAAAATTTACAATTTATTGCCAATGACAACCCACGAATATACAATTTGTTTCTAACACATATCACTAGATTTTGAACATCAAGTGGTTGGTTATTTAAAAAACACAACCAGAAGATTGAAAAATTTTACTACAAAACTCAAAAAAGTGAAATTGATACCTAACACTGTATGTAGTTGCGTCAATCGTTTTATGTTTCTCTGCGGTTCTAAACACACATTCAATTTGTATTTGAATATATTTGCTTCAAATAAAAACTGAAAAATCTCATAAAATTTTTAATTGAAAACCTCAAATTGCCGTTTCAATTTGCACAATAAATAGCAAATTGCAATAAAACCGATATCATCGTAGGAGGTTAAAACAAAACAAGCCATTAAAGAATCATTATAGAATTTTTTGTATGATTTGTTTAAACCACAGTTGTCATTAATTCAATAGATTTTATTTGTTAGGATCTGATTGTTAATGACAAAACAATATAGCCAACAACTCGTGATTGAGTTTTAAAATAAAACAAAATCACAAATTTATACAAAGCCAATGTTAAAAAGGGTATTCCAGAAATCACACCATATTTCAAATTCAAATTTCAAAGAGCACTCTACGCAAGAACAACGCATTTATTTTAAAACTGATAAAAGGCTTTCGCACAATATCATCTTCACTGATGAGGCTCATTTTTATCTTGATGTCTTCCATAATCGCCGAAATTGTTGCATTTAGGGCCCAAAATATAAGAGCGATTTTTGAGAAACAAATGTATCAATCAACAACGTGTCACAGTTTGGTGTAGATATTAGGCTGGAGGAGTCATCGCTCCATTTTTCTTCGAAAATGAGGCTGGTCGCTGGTCCAGTTGATTGTACATACACTCTGAAAACTAATTGTTTGAAAAGAGGTTGTAGCAACAGTAAATTCCGCTGTTGCCACCAAATTGCGTTTGCCACAACCGAATTCAGTTTACCACAATTGAGTTTATTACAATTGAGTTTATTACAATTGAGTTTAGTCTCCCCAATCCGTTTCATAATTAATTCGGTTATGACAACTGAATTTCCATAATATTTCGTCCTATCAACTAAATTGTCTGTTATTTTCGTTGCAACAACCAAATTTGGAATTAGTTCGGATGCAACAACTGAAATAGGTACCAAATGCGGTTACACCAACCGAATGTGACATCAATTCAAGTGCAGCAAGCTAATTCAATATCAATTCGGTTGAAACTATCAAATTTGAAATGAATTCGATCGCAATAACACTATTCGGTTTTTAGTCGGTTACAACGACCGAATTTGACGTTAATTCGGTTGCTGTAACCGAAGTTGTCATGAATTCTGTTGGCACAAACGTATTCATTTTCAATTCGGTTACCACGTAACTTGGGCAATATGTTACTTTAGTCGGCAAGAAGATTTATCGTAGGTTTAATCTGTGGAAGGAGGCGCTTGGCCAAAAAGTTTTTGTAACTAGAAAGCTGCAGACGGATACATATTATAGAACTCACGATGGGGAAGATCAATTTAAGGCTGAATTTAAAATTTTCGGTTTTGTTGGTGGGGGGTAGATGTGGCTTGGGTGGCAAGAGTGATTTAAGAGAAAATATTTCCGAGCAACTACACCATATCCAATTGAAATTTGAAAAAATATAAATTGAAATTTAAAAATTCTATTTGAAATATATGAATTGAAATTTGAAAATTCTATTTGAAATTTGAAATACATCAATTGAAATTTAAAAAACATCAATTGAAATTTGAAATATATCAATTGAAATTTAAAATACATTAACTGAAATTCATAAAACATCAATTGAAACTTAATATAAGTCAATTGTAATTTAAAACACATCAATTGAAATTTAAAATACATCAACTGAAATTTAAAACACATCAATTGAAATTTAAAAATCTAATACAGAAAATCGGTTACTAAATTTTAAATTTCAAGTGCCGAATTTGAAATTGCATTTGAAATTGCATACTAAATTTTAAATTGCAAGTGCCGAATTTGAAATTGCATTTGATGTCCCTTACATTTCAATTGATGTATCTTTTAAATTTCAATTGATGTATTTTAAATTTCAATTGGTGTTCTTTAAATTTCAATTGATGTCTTTCAAATTTCAAATGTAATTTTTAAATTTCAATTGCTGAATTTCAAATTTCAAATATAGTTTTCAAATTTCAATTGATATTTTTCAAAATTAAATTGCTATTGTCTAAATTTCAATTGGAAATGGTGTAGTAATTCAAAATTTTTTTTTGGAAAGAAGTTATTTATCGCACGTTGCGGCATGGAGGGTAAATGAAAAAAATTAAACAACTTTTTTTTAACACCATTATGCAACAACCCAGTATTATTAACTTTATTGGGTACTTGGCTTTGGTTTGTGTCTAGACTAACAATGTTGGGGATTTTCTTGTTTAATGAGAAGTTTTCTAGGTGGAGCCTGTAACCAATACATATTTAGTTTATTTGTAGTTTTGCACCCAATAAAAAGTAAATTTAGAAAAGCAAAACTGAAAGAAGTTTAAAAAAGAATTTTTTCTCAAATAAGTGCCGTTTGTTAAAATAAAGTAAATTTTCTTAAACATTCTTAAACAAAGTACTTTTTTTTAAAAAAAAACATTATCTGAAAAAACTACCTTTGCTTAAAAATAAGTACATTTTCTTACAAAAAGTAAATTGTCTTACAAAAAGTAAATTTTCTAACAAAAAGTTCCTTTTCTTAAAAAAATATATTTTCTTTCAAGCCTACTTTTTTCTGAAACAAAATAACTTTTCTTGAGATAAGTACCTACTCTTAATAATGTACCTATTCTTCTGAAAAAGGACCAATTTTCTTCAAAAAAATACCTCCTCTTTATTACAAAAATTTATTTTCTAAAAAGTACCTTTTTTACCAACAACGTTAAACCCTTTGTCTGTCCGAGCCTTTACTGAGAGAATCGCTACGGCGAAATATTTGTGAAATAAATGCTTGGCTTGCTAGAACTAGATTTGTATATAAATATATTCTTTGTGTGCCAACGCATAGTGATAACCAACGCATAGCTGAAACCTTCCGAAAACAAAACCGTGAGAGACAACAAAGAAAGAAGAAGCAAAAGAGCAGGAGATTCTCATTTCATGAATAAAAACAAATACTGCATTCAATGCACCTAAATGTAAAAAAGGCTGTTTTAAATCTTTTAATTTATTGTATTAATCTATATATATAAAAATGTATGTATGTATGTGTGTATGTTACGAAGGGACTCGCTATCGGCTGGAGCGATTTTGATGAAATTTTCAGACAATATTCAGAATCATCTAGCGGGTGACATAGGCTATACAGCCAGGGTGAAAGTGGGCGGTACCACGCCGCCTATTCAAAAATCTTATGGTTGTGTATGATTTGGATGAAATTTTCAGACAATATTCAGAATCAGCCAGCGGGTGACATTGGCTATACAGCCAGGGTGAAAGTGGGCAGTGCCACGCCCAATTTTAAAAAATTGTATGTATGTGTTTATGTTACGAATGGACTCGCAATCGGCTGGACCGATTTTGATGAAATTTTCAGACAATATTCAGAATCATCTAGCGGGTGACATAGGCTATACAGCCAGGGTGAAAGTGGGCAGTGCCACGCCCAATTTTAAAAAATCGTATGTATGTGTGTATATTACGAATGGACTCGAAAACGGCTGGACCGATTTTGTTGAAATTTTCACACAATATTCAGAAGAATCTAGCGGGCGACATAGGCGCTGCCACGCCCGCTTTTCAAAAATCGCTCTGACGCTTTTCTAATAGACCGATTGTTATGAAAATTTCACAATGTGGTACTAACGACCTGCTGATACTCCTTGGCTATACTTTGTTGTGATTGGATAAAGGGGCGTGGCATCGCCCATATAACTAGAAATTTAAAATGGCTATATCTCATGAACTGTCCGAGATATGAAGATGAGATTTGGTATACATGTTGTTGGAACAGTATGAATTAGAGCCAGGGTGGAAGAGGGCGGTGCCACGCCTACTTTGAAAGAAACTGATATAACAGCCATAACTATAGTTTGGCACTTAGTGGAACAACAAATTTTGTTCACCCTTTGGCATTACAAAAACTTTGAAGGCAAAACGTAGTTTGCCGGTCCAGCTAGTTATTTATAAATGTGGATTTATATTGATAAAAGTAATTATAATAAATATTGTATACATATATATTGAAATCGAAGAATAATTCGTTGCTTAATATTATTATGTTTGGGGGGAAATACGCATATGTTTCCACGTAAAAGCATACATGTTTGCCAGTAAACATGATGCTGTTTACAATTAAACACAAGTTAGTTTGGGACTTGCAAGCATAATAATGAGGCCGTTATTTTTCAGCGAGTATAATTTATGGAGACAGTAAATTATTTTCAATTTTATCATAAATATTTTTATACGATAAACGATTTTACATTTGGAAAACATTTATGCAAACTGGATTTTCTTTTTATTTATTTATTTATTTATCTCACAGCTACAATGGTCAGTAGGATACAGCCGGTAATATATTTTCAACAACGTTATAAAATTTGTATATCTATATAGCAGACATAACATTCAGTACTTAATAAAATTAAAATACATTTAGCATAAGAAAAAGAGTAGAGTAAAATTAGAATAATAAGAAGAAAATTTGTAAAATTTAAAAATTAAAAAAAAATATATATATAAAAATAAAAATATTAACATAAAATAATTAAAATGAAATAAAATAGTTAAAAAAATATTATAATTAGCTTGTATATTAGTTATAATAATACAAAATTAATTAGCTGTATCAGTTTTAAAAACACGGCGAAACCTTTTGTTTGACTTACCTGATCTTGACAAAAATATCCAAATCCGATTATTCCAGCTATCGCCAAAAATAGACAGAACACAATAATTGTTCGTATCTTGGAGCGGGGTTCCATTTTCTTAATTTCATATACACCACTGGGCAAAAGTAAAGCAAAATCACTGTCCACCTGAACCGAAACGTTTTTGTGCATATCCTTGACAATAACGTTGGCACCGTTCTTGCTGTACTTTGTGTTGCTTGAACTGATGATGCTGCTGCTGACGCTATTGCTGCTGCTAATGAACTTGTCGCTATTGTTATTATTGCTATTGCTATTGCTGTTGCTGTTGCTATTGCATTGCTCAATTTTGCTATTGCTGCTGTTGTCAGTCTTTTCATTCATTAAAGGCATGATCCCACATGGAATCGACTACTATAAAAACGGCAAGATAACCTGAAAGTCATAAAACCCGCTATGGACGTTAAAATAGGATTTCGCTGAGTTACAATATTCAACGTGACATTAAGGACTTAGTGAGACATAAATGGGTTTACGAGCACAAATACACAAACGTGAGAGTGGGGTCATATTGTGCTAACGCGTTAATAATTGGTAACCTGTAAAGGATTTCTTTTAGAGAGGTGAACATTTAAATTGCAAGTTGAGTTTCTTAAATTTAGGTTATTTATTTTTGGCAGCTACAAATCTCCTGAGTATTATGGATGATTCGCGGAATTTTTTTTTTAGCAAAGACAAAAGCGCTGCTGGAATAACTGACTTTATTTTGGTTGAATTAATCCTCGTGTAATCCTTGCATTTAATCAGCAAAAGACCTGCAAAAGTTAAAAAATAAATAAATCAAATTAACGTTGGAGAAGAATAATGTGACAAAAATTATTTAACCGCTCATTGTACTTTTTGAACTTGTCATAAATTAACCAGAAACTTTAAAAACAATAAATTTTATTAAACAAATAAGTGCTGTCTGTTCAAATTTGTAAAAACATAAATATTCAAAACCAGAAAAACCCCTCATTGAACAAAGAAGAACTTAACTGACCGGCAGCGTCATTCGCTTATAGTATCAGCATTCAAATCATTACAATGAATTACATAAACATTTGTTATCATGATTTTTTTCTTTACATTTTTTAAAATGTTATTTTTTTCAATTGCTAAGTAGCCGATAGGGTGCACAAAGATGTACAAGATGGATGTACTGGAATTCTTTATAGTGCTGAAGAATCTGAATTTTATCCCAAGAGTCATACACATTTTAACAGCCTGTCAACAACGTAAAGTACTTAAAATGCCATAAAGTAATTGCCTTTTAGTACAGGGATGATTGATATACACATAGAAAAATGTCCACCGATTCAAGAAGTATAAATAGAAGAGGGGAAATGAAACCCCTTTGTTTAAAAAGAAGAAAAAAACGGTTGTGGCGAAGGCGCGAGATTGAGAAACTTCAATCTTACAGAAGGAAGAATCAGGCCCGATAATTCTACCAAAAAGTACAAAGCCAAACCAACGAAAATGGATCAGTGCCTTCTCCCTTTTGTTGAAATAAAAATGAGAAAGTTGTCACAGATGTGCAGAGTATGTTGGAGAGATCACTTCTTTGCTTTACTTGTCCCAAGAGACTTCAATATAAATGAAGGTGGTGAGCAAATACAAAACGATGGAGTCCATTGCTCCCCCTGTTAGCTAAAGCGGAGTTAGAGCTGCAATTTCCCAGTTTAAGAACAACAAAGCCGCTGGTCCAATAAACCATGGAACGATGAAGAGTGTCGAATTGCAAATGTTGAAAAGAACGCTGCACGTATGGCAACGCTTCAGTCAATTGCAACGCGAGCTGCACAACTCAGCGGTATAGGGAGAAAAGGAAGGAGGTAAACCGTCTCTTTAGACGTAAGAAACGGCAGTGGAGAAAGCGCGAGAATGAGCAAATTGAGACATACAGAAGGAAGAAAAAAAGCCAAAAAAGGAACTAATGGACATGATCCAGGGCCTTCTTCTGTAAAGACAAGGACGGAAATCTCATCGCAGATGAGCAGAGCATGTTGGGAGTATGGATCATTTCTCCGCGCTACTGGTACATGAGATATCCAATGAAGATTGGACCATCGATCACAATATGGACGACGACGTCGATTGCCACCCTCCTAACCAAGACGAGGTCAGAATAGCTATTGCCCGGCTTTACAACAACAAAGCTGCAGCAGCCCATGGATTACCGGCGGAGTTTTTTAAGGCTGGCGGTGATGAGCTGATAAGGTGCACGCATCAGCTCATTAGCAAAATTTGGTTAGATGAATGCATTCCCTGCGATTGGGGTCTCAGTGTACTATGTCCCATCTTTACAAATGGTGACCCCAGTCTCAGTGCCAACTACCGTGAAATAAGCCTTTTATCCATACAATATAAGGTTCTGTCAAGTACACTGTGCGAAGACTAAAACCAATTATCGCTGGCCTGATTGGAGCATACGGACGTGCGGCTTTAGACCTGTAAAATCGACTACTGCCCAGATTTTAACGCTACGCCAAATCCGGGAGAAGACCCACGAAAAACAAATCGACACCTATCATCTATTTTTCGATTATAAGGTGGCCTTCAATAGTTTGATACGGGAGAAATTCTACGAAGCAATGTCTAGGCTTGGTATTCCTGCAAAACCCATACGCCTTTGCAGGATTACCTCGACGAACACCAAATCCGCAGTGAAAGTTGGTAAGGATCTCACCGCACCTTTCGAAACTAAGCGAGGCCTCAGACATGGCGACACCCTATCGTGCGATCTCTTTAACATCTTAATGGAGACCATTATCAGTAAAGCTGCAGTCAACATTAATAAAATCATCAGCAGCAAAAGTCACATGCTTCTCACGTGTGCAGATGATATCGATATCAGTGGGCGCACAATTAGGGAAGTTACTGCGGTGTTTTCGAGAATTGAGATGGAGTCAGCAAAATTGGGTCTGACAGTAAATGAGGACAAGACAAAATTAATGGTTTCAATCAGCAGGCCCTCCATGCGATTAGACCAAAGCGTGAACGTTGTTGATAACCGTTATAATTTCGAGGTGGTGGACGAATTTATATACCTCGGATCTGCCGTAAACAAAAACAGCAACGTGAGCCTTAAGATCAAGGGAAGAATTGTAAAAAAAAAAAAAAAATGGTTTCCCATTACATCCCATGAAGGGACCGGGGAGAACTTCTCACAATCACTGAGCTGTGCGCTTTCCAGTTTTCACTCACTGATTGGGACCTACAGTTTTACACCGATTCCGAACGGTATTTTGAGAAGCTTTTTCATGGCTAGATACTCGATAGTGTCGCCGTCACTATGCGAGGTGACCGCCGCCGAAAGAAATTTAAGGTGGTCAGAGCAGGGATCGAACCCAGGATCTCAAGTACAAGAGGCGCGCACACTACCCATTGCACCACCGACGGCCACAGGGAAGAATTGTGCTGGCGAATATATAGAGATAAAGCTCTCTCTCGAGTAACAAAAGTCCAGCTGCACCAGACTCTCATACAACCTGTCTTGCTTTATGGCGCAGAATCCTGGGTCATATCGCAAGCAGACGAATCATCTCTACGATTCTTCGAGAGAAAAATACTCGGAAAAATGTATGATCCTACGGTGCACAAAGGGGGGTATCGGCGACGCATGATCCATGAGCTGTATGAGTTTTATCTCGACATTGACATAGTAAAAAAAAAATGGTTTTCCATTACATCCCATGAAGGGACCGGGGAGAACTTCTCACAATCACTGAGCTGTGCGCTTTCCAGTTTTCACTCACTGATTGGGACCTACAGTTTTACACCGATTCCGAACGGTAGTTTGAGAAGCTTTTTCATGGCTATATACTCGATAGTGTCGCCGTCACTATGCGAGGTGACCGCCGCCGAAAGAAATTTTTTTTTTTTTTTTTTTTTGGAGGTGGTCAGAGCAGGGTTCGAACCCCGGATCTCATGTACAAGAGCCGCGCACACTAACCATTGCACCACCGACGGCCATAGTAAAGCGGATCAAATAACGCAATTGCGCTGGCAAGACTATATCAGTAGAATGGATGAAGACGAACCAGCACGAAGTGATTTCGAAACCGAACTCGAAGGAAGACGAAAAATAGGAAGACCAAGACTCCGCTGGAGGGATCAGGTTAACGAATCCCTGCGTACACTTGGTATTGCCAACTGGAGCGATAAAGCAAAAGATCGAACTGGTTGGCGAAATATGTTATCTTCGTTTCGTAAGCTCGCTGACATCCCGGGGTTGTTCGAGACCGGATAAGGAAGTAAGTAAAAACCGGAATCTTGTCACAGATTTGCTGAGTGTGTTGGGAATACGGAGAGATCACTTGTCTGCTTTACTTGTCCCAGGAGACTTCAACATAGATGAGGGTGTTGAGCACATACAGGACGACGGCATCGACGGCTCCTCTCCTAATCAAAGCGAAGTTAGAACTACAATTTCCCGCCTTAAGTGCGACAAAGGCGCTGGTGCAGCTGGACTACCGGCTGTGGTGTTTAAGGCTTGCGGCTATGAGTCGGAAAGATGTATGCATCATATGCAAAATGTGGGTAAAGGCCTGGAAAGTCAACTATCGACAAGATTTTAACAATACGACAAACCCTTTAGAAACCCCACGGAAGACAAATCGAAGACACCTACCATCACTTTGCAGATTGTGAGACTGCCTTCGATAGCCCGATACGGCGAAAACTATACCAAACTGTGTCGGAGCGTGGCATTCCTCTTAAGCTGACACGTCTTTGTAGAATGACACTGGTCAACACGAATAAAAGATAAATTGTTTCCCATTACATCCCATGAAGGGACAGGGGAGAGCTTCTCACAATCACTGAGCTGTGCGCTTTCCAATTTTCACTCACTGATTAGAACCTACAGTTTTACACCGATTCCGAACGGTATTTTGAGAAGCAATTTTCATGGCTAAATACTCGACAGTGTCGCCGTCACTATGCGAGGTGACCGCCTCCGAAACAAAATTTTTTTTAAGGTGGTCAGAGCAGGGATCGAACCCAGGATCTCATGTACAAGAGTCGCGCACACTACCCATTGCACCACCGACGGCCACAACACGGTAAAAATGGGTAAAGATCTCATTGAAGCATTTAGTAGGAGGCCAGGCCTCAGGTTGGGTGATAACCCATCATGCGATCTCTTCAACATATTAATTGAGATCATCGTGAGAAAAGCTGCAGTCAACATGAATAAAACTACCAGCAGAAGTCACATACTTCTCGCGTGTGGTGAAGTTTTAAACATCATTGGGCGAAAGCTGGCGGGGAGTTTTTGCAGTATTTTTTGAGCATTGAGAAGAAATCAGCAAAAGTGGGTTTGCCAGTGAACGAGGACAAAATAATGCGTCCGACAAGCAGAACATTCACCCGATTGGAGGAAAGGGTGAACGTTGATAACCGTTATGCTTTCGAGGAAGTGGACGAATTTATTTATCTCCGATCTACCTTAGTACCTTTCGGTGTTAACATAATTAGCCACCTGCTGATACAGGTGCGGAAGCGGCGTATCCACATGCTCCATATCACGTGGAACAGGTGAGGTATTCTCTAATCTCGCAATCTCAACCGCTATACGGAATGTTCCTGCAACGGGTGGTACAAATACAGGTATATTTTAAAATCATATCGCACCCTAAATACAAAAGAGTCATAACTCAAAATTTTCAGATATTCATATTTTGCTTAAAAACAATAACCAAGGACCAATGCTATCCGCTGCAAAAAATCTGTTGTCATTTCCTCTTCCCTTTCATCAAAAAAATTCCGTATGGATGTGTCTATTATTGAGAATTTTCATACATTTTTGTACTTAACAAATTCAGTTTTTCGTCGCTACTGAAAATTTGCAAATTTTGAGTTGTGACTGTTTTGTATTCAGGGTGCGATATGTTATATTAACATTGCTAGAACTGTTCTGTTCTAAATATTGACTATCAGTTAGTATCAGACCTCCGTGGACCAAAATCGTCGCTTTATGCTTGAACAATGTTGGGAAATAATGAAAATATTGTAAACTCCAATCAGACATCGAATTTTATTTTCCGACGAGGCGCATTTTCATCTTGGCGGCTTCGTCAAAAAGCCAAACACAACGAGTCACATAGCCAATTTCAGACCAATTTCAATATTTATTTTCCATTTAAAAACAGCTTTAATGATTCGTATTATTATTCCACTAAATAATAAATTTAATTTAGAATACAATACAATAGTTTACAACGAAAATAACAAATTCAAAGCATTCAGCGATTAGAAAATATAGAGAATACAAATTCAGTTGGATTGTTCAAAATACAAATATTCTAAGAAATTCAAACAACAAAAAGTAGTTACAACTTTCTTTTATGAATTTTTAAGTCTTAAGTCTTAAGTTATACTGTAAGCTTTCACTGATCTAGATATAGGTTTATTCTAAGCCAAATCTCCATAGATGTACATAGATCTAAAAACTTATAATACGAGACTGATGAAATATTTAATAAAGAATTTATAATATTAGAATTGGAATATATTTTTTAATTATACGAATTTGGAACAAAATAAATAAAAACAAATTCTTATTTTGAGAAAACCTGTTGCAGTCTCATCTGATTACTAATTATTGTCTACACTAAATTGAATTGAACACGTAATTTGTTAATGTTTCCCCTTGAATATATGTAGATTGGAAACGATTCCATTCGAGACTGTCTTTGTCGGCACTAATAATGTTGACGCTAGTTTGCTGTACACAGCTGTTTAAACTCACGCCAGAAACTACGTTTGCAGGTTTCTTTTAAAAAGTGTTAAAATAAGCTATTCAATGAGATATACAGGTATAAAATTATTTGCGAAAAAAAATTCACGTACAATTTCACTACAGACGTATCAATGATTAATTTGAGTCAGAATTAAATTTTCGAAGTTATTTCGAATTTTTTTCTACCAACGTGGTCAGAAAACTGAAAACTTTCAGAGACATTACAAGAAAATGCTGACCCGTTCACAGTCGAATGCTATAGACTATTTGAAGTATAGGGTGTCTCAAACGAAAGATTATATTTTGTGAATTGATAAAATAAAATATAAGATGTTTTTAAACAAAAATTGTGTTAGTTGTCAAAGTACAGTGTTTGGAAATGTATTTCTTAATAATAATATTGTCTAAATGTCAGCCATCCGTTCACGGCATTCGTTTAAGCGAACGGTAAAATTTCCAATGACGGCTCGGCATGTACACTCTCCACGTTTTCTGCCATTCTTGATGACATTGGCCGGTATCCTCAAATTTGTTGACCCATTCTCGAATTAGAGGGATGCTTGGCGCACCAGTCAATTGAGGAAAACCTACAATACTGCAGAATCGCTGAATCGCCGTTTTTGTACAACTCCCGCAACCATATCGCGCGCGGGCTGCTCTCGAGAAACTCTCCATAGTGACTAAATGCTCAAGAGACAGGCTACCTACTGGCATAACCCCGAATTTTGACTAAAGTAAATCAGCTCCAAAAAACCAAAAATCGAGCAAAATATGAGAATTAAAAAAACCAAAAAATTATTTGAATATCGAATTTATTCCGCCCTTTGGCTCCCAAAAAGAGGCCCCGAAAATGATTTTTATAAACTGCTCGCAAAGAAGAAAAAATAGAATTAGTAGGTTTTAGTTGGCTTAAAATCGGATTTCCAAAAAAAAAATTTAAAAAAATTTAATTTTTTTTACCAAAAATGTTGGGATTTTTTTTTAAAATTTTTTTATACAGGCTTACAAAAAGTGATGTTTTTATACCCTCCACTGTAAGTGATAGAGGGTATATATCAGTTTGTCATTCTGATTGTAACATATAGAAATAAGGCTTTGCGACCCCATAAAGTAAATATATTCTTGATCCTTATAACAACCGGAGTCGATATAGCCATGTCCGTTTGTCCGTCTGTCCGTCTGTTGAAAACATTCTCACGACTTCAATCGGCGATAACGCGGTTTGGTTTTTGGCTAGAATGTTCCACGTATTCCTGAGCAGTTTGGTATTGAAAATCAGCGAAATTGGTCCATTGGAAAAAATTTTATGATTGGAAACGTAAAAAAACTCATAAAATTTTCACATTAATTTTTGTAGTTTTATACTAAACTACTCCTTTTGCCGTGTGGTGAATTTCCATGTTGAAAATCTTTGTTGTTCTTTATAATAGGTAAGTACTTTAGAATGTTTAGATGTACTTTCATGTGTTCATACATTTATATGAATTGTCACGCTTCATCTAAGGTCGCTGTGGCCTGATGTGTAAAGGGTTGAGCGTTGGAGTCTGAGGGTTGTTGGTTCAACTCTCGTCCCAGCTTGTTTTTTTTTAACAGTTCTTTAAAAAATGCTTTTTTATTTTTAAAAAATGCGTTTTTATTTTACTTGTGAACAAGTACCTTATTTTTATTTTTTTTTAAAAAGTAAATTTTCTTTAAAAAAAGTACATTTCTTAAGTACGTTTCAAAGTACATTTCAAAGTATACTAGGTACATTTAAAAGTACATTTCTTAAGTACATTTCATTAAGTACATTTCTTAAGTACATTTCTTTCTTAAGTACATTTCTTAAGTAAATTTCTCAAGTACATTTCTTCTTAAGTACATTTCTTCTTAAGTACTTAAGCATGTGAGCATTTGAGCATTGTGAGCATTCGTGAGCATCCAGCATTTGTGAGCATTTGTGAACAAATAATTGCATTTGTGAACAAGTAACTTATTTTTATTTTTTTTTAAAAGTACATTTTCTTAAAAAAGGTCCTTTTTAAAATTTAATATTTTGCTGGTTAACACTAAGGTGGACGGTATCAAAGATTCGGCACAGCCGAATTTAACACTTTTACTTGTTTTAAATGATTTTCTCTTTTTCCCCTTCACACCTGCGTTTTCCGTATGATTTCCTATAATTTCCGTAAATGGGGACATGTTTTGTCTGAAGAAATTGAAATTTTTCTCACTTAAAAATGGAACAAAAAACATTCCGGTTTGCTTGTTTTTAAAGGCCAATTTAGAAAAATGTAAAAACACTTCTTTTTTTTTAAATATTTAAATAAAAATTTCCAATTTTATAAATTTATTCAAGCTCAAGACCTTTTTAAATAATATAAAGCTTATTTATTAGCTTTATATTAATTACAAAATTTTAAGTTTAGAAAACAGACCGAGTAAAAACTCCCGCAAGGGAAATGATGAAAATTTAAATAATGTTTTTTTTATACAAAAAAATTCCCGTTGTGGTTTGTGGCCGTTTTTCCCGCTGGAAAATTGTGTTTTTCCTACGATTTTCGATAATTTCCATAAATGGGGACTTGATTTACCTGAAGAAATTGAAATGTTTAACAGTTCCGACTTTAAAATGGGGCAAAATATAAAGAAAGATTTAGCGGCATAAATACACTTTCACTTTATCTATTATTCTCCGATCTATACCAAAATTTCACCGTTCAGAAAAGCTTCTGCGCTGAGTCCAAAAAATATTGTTGCTTCCCCCGCTCGGTCCAACTTCTTGACATATACATCTTTACAGCTTGAGTATGTAATCGCTCATATCTCAGGTATTTATAATCCGATCTGGTTGAAATGGGTGTCATTACAAAGGTCTTTGGAAACTCTATAAGACCCTATATAAAGATACTTTATTTAACCCATTGGGAGCCACTAAAAAAAAAAATTGTAAACTCACTTTTTTGAAACTTTTTTTCCCCCAAAACTTATTCTTTCGATAGACTCCGATAATAGGCAAAACTTTCACATTCTTTCGATAGACTCCGATAATAGGCAAAACTTTCACATTTCTTTTAAGGTCTAATACTCGCCTGTAACCTTTTACAGGCCGTATATGTTTTTTCCCCTCTAACAAATAAAAAAAATCGCGCGATTTTTTGAATTAATTTTTTGACTGCGGGGATTTCTGTTTTATAAAAAATAAAAAAATTATTTAAAAAAAATACCACAAAACACTATGCCGAAGTCGGTGTTGGTGAACCCATCCCAGAGGAGAAAATCCCTAAACCCGACCTAAGGGCGGCCACACAGACAGCCTTATATCACAAAAATACTATGAAGCTGGCGGTAAATTAAATAAATTATTTCGATAACTGGAAAAAAAACTTGTAAAAAATAAAGGTCGATTTGAGCTGTAGGTTAATTCTTTACTTTTTTATTTTGTAAATTGAATATATTGAAGGCTTATTGATGAGTATGATAACGTAAAAAAAAGGTTGAATACTTGCCTAGCATGGGAGTCTAGTAAACCAATAGGTATACTACGGTATTTTGTGGAAAAAATACATGTTTATGCAAAAAGTGAGGTTAAAAAATAGGTTTTTTTTATTGTTACTAAAAAAAATATCTTTATATAGGCACTTATAGAGTTTCCAAAGACCTTTCTACTGAAATTTACCGATCGGATAACGGCTGACTTACGTGCGATTATACATTCAAGCTTTGGAGGCCTATATTTCGGAAAATATGGACTTCCGGCCAAATTTTTTATTTTTTTGTTTTTCATCACCGTTTAATGCCCTATCTGGCCAAAAAATACAAAAAATAGGCGAATCGCAATTAAAGTGTATTTGTTCCGGTTTTATTCTGGGGGATTTTTTCAAGTCATTTTTAGGCACCTTTTTTCGAACCAGAGGACCCTATGGGTCCGATCAGTTTTCTGAAATTGTCATATTTTATTTGATTTTCGGTTTTTTTTTTGTGAGCCGGGCCCGGCTAGGGATGCCAGATTTGAAATCAACAAAAAAAGAACATCGAGGAGAAAAAGGCAGTACGATTACGAAAATAAAAGTACACTTTCTGTTATTAAAAAATCATAAAGTTATTTGATTGAAAATAATTCAATTACGACATGTATGAAATGAATTAAGGTTAAAAATGGGAAGTTTTCAAATTTGTTATTTTTTTTAAGTAAAACGGTATTCAATGTAAATACTTATATACGATTTTTGGTATGAATAAGTAACATTTTCGTATTTATTGTTGGCCAAAAGAAGTACAGATGCTAAAAAGAAGTACTTTTGCGTACTTCTTTAGGTGCTATGCAGTACAATTAGTAAAAAAAAAAAGTACGCGTACTGCTGAAAACAGTACGTCTGGCAACCCTAGGTCCGGCCAACTGCGTTTTTTCACGTATTTGTATTAAAGGTCCGCTTTTCATTTATATTTGAGAATACAGATCGCACTCTAATTTGCAAGTCTGAAATTTTTGCTTAGATAAAATAATCAATTACCATTTCTATCCGCTGTAAAAATCTGTCGTACTTCTTTCGCATGAATACGTCTATTAAAACATGTTTATACCAACATTCGAAATCTAGAGATATTAACATCTGATTTTCCATACACAAATCAGCTGTGCGTGTGAATGAAATCTAGACAATTGAGATTTCGATTGCAGCATAAACGCGGTATTAATGCGAATTTTCATACATTTGTTAACTTAGCACAACCAGGTTTTTGTTCCGCCTGCAAATTTTGTACACTTTAAATTATGACTCTTTTTGTAGTTAAGGTGCGATATGTATTAAATTCCGAAAACTAAAGAGAACAAAGCAAATTGCGTACTCATTATTACACAGAAAACATTATCAATCAAAGAATATGCCAGTCTAACCACCCGCAAAGACAACAAAGGGTTAACACCAAAAATGTGATAGCATACAAGAAATATAAAAAACAAAACCAGAAATGAAATGCCGTCCCAATGTCTGGTTCTAATGTCAAACATGACAGAGTATATATTTATGTATCGTTTCTCAGTATGAGCAAAAAATAGTAAACAAACCACACACAACCAAGGAGAGAAAAGTACGACGTAAAAGTAGCGAGAGTGAGATACAAAGTAAAAACAAAGAAGAATAAGAGAATAAAAATAAACAGCTGAGCAGTGCAATGTTGTTGAAAAGAAGGTTGAAAGAGATGAAACCAAAGAAAATGAAAATATTCACATTTGCACAAGAATTATTCCGACAATACAAAATTAGGGGCGACTTGTTTAAAGTACAATCAATCAATAATTAACAACAAATTTAAGATTTTAGGTGATTTTTGTTATAGCAATACCAGGTTATAACTAACGAAACAACAGCTGTTTGTTTCCCGTCACAACGATGTAAAAATAGAAACACAATGGAGAAGCTAACAACTAATAAAACGCACCAAATTACAGAATACCTATTCACCTTGATGTATTCATCACTCAAATTTAAAAGGTGTAGCTGTTTTTTATTTATTCACAAGGTTTTGTTTGGAATTTCACTACACTTTTATATTTATATTCACTTATTTATTTTTATTATTATCAACAATTGTGATGGGCCAGCGCCAGACAGACATATTTTTGACTACTTCCTCTTTGATTTTGTTATTCGCTTTTGTAAGAAATTGCACACACAATAAACACTTCGTTCGCTTGGTGGCAGACATTCATTACATTCTATTGCCAATTTTCTACTTTTATCTCAACTTTAAGCGTTGAGTTGTTGGCTTTAATTTGTTAACACTTTTTAATCTTTGCTCTTTTAATTCTATTTATTTTTTTCACTTTTGTATTAATAGACATATTTGTATTTGTTGTTTATTTTATTAATAACACTGTTATTGTATTGCTGCTACACACACGCACGGTGTTATCCATTTCGCTTTACGTCGTCTACAAACTACCGCCACAACATGTTCTCATGTCGCTGTCAACCGTTCAACTGTCAGTGGCGAATACATTTTCGGCTAAAGAGAGCTACTATGTGCGCGAAGTGGTTGGCAACTCAGTGTTGCGGAAGGAAATTGAATTGAATTGGAAATTTAGTACGGAAAGTTGTACTTTTCTAATCAGACAAATATAACAGAGTGGGAAATGATCATATAAAGGGAACATAAAGGATATGGAATAATTATGTTACGTTTCATATTCTCTATTTTGCATGTCTCAATTTGTTTTTAAATATTTTTAGGTAATGACACGTATAGCAAACCTTTTGATGGATTTAAATATAAATTTTGATTTAACGACAAACAAAAGAATAATCGCCAATTAAAAAATTGGCAAAAATGCATGAGCCCGAGCCCTGCTCAAACAAAAAAAAAACCCCAAAATCGAGTAAAATATGGCAATTTCAGAAACCAAAAAATTGTTTAACGATCGGACCCATTTGGCCCTTGGGGTCGAAAAAAGGGTCCCGAAAACGGTCTGACCACACTCCTCCCGAAAAAAATCCAACAATCGGGCAAAATATGTGAAATAAAAAACCAAAAATTTTTTGGATATCTGACTTATTCCGCCCTTCGGGTCCAACAAATGGGCCCGAAAATGAATTTTATATAAAGGGTTTTTCAACAGAGACGCTACAAAAGTAAATCGATAGGGACAGCAAATGACGCCATATTTTTCCCGCTCTTTTGACATTTCTCTTCAGTAAGGCTTCCCATTTCATCATGGAAAGAGATACGAGCCAATAACGAGTCGAAATTATTAAAATTTATTACCGAAATTTGGAGTCGGTGGCCTCAACTTTAAGAGGCGGTCATAATCATCCTACCAGATCAACAATTGAGCGCCTAGTGGAAAAATTTGAATCCACAGGCACAGTACAAAATGTTCTCGTGCCAGTGAGACAAAGAAGGGCCCGTAGTGTCGAGAATATTGCTGCCGCTGAGGCTTCAGTTCAAGAAAGCCCAAATGTGTCTCTCACACGTCGTTCTCAAGCGTTGGGCATCTCTGTGACGTCGTTGTGGCGAATTTTGCGAAAAGGTCTTGGCCTACATCCTTACAAGATCAAATTTACGCAAGATCTGAAGCCGCTTGACCACCATAAGCGTCGTATGTCCGTGAATTGGGCTGAGAAACAGCTTGAAAATGATTCGGATTTTCATCGGAAATCATCTTCAGCGATGAGGCTCATTTCTGGCTGAATGGCTTCGTCAATAAGCAAAATATGCGTTCTTGGTCAGACAGCAATCCACACGTAATCCATGAGTCATCATTGCATCCCGAAAAAATTACGGTTTGGTGCGGTATATGGGCCGGCGGCGTCATTGGGCCGTACTTCTTCCATGATGATCAAGACCGGCACATTACTGTGAATGCGAATCGCTACCGTTCAATGATAACCGAATATTTTTGGCCCCAATTTGGATAATATGGACTTGGAGGATATGTGGTTCCAACAGAAAGGCGCCACAAGCCACACAGCGAATGCCATAATCAATTTATTGGAAACCAAGTTTGGTGAACGTGTTATCTCACGAAATGGCCCAGTCGATTGGCCGCCTCGGTCGTGCGATTTGACGCCGTTAGATTATTTCCTGTGGGGCTACGTCAAGTCTATGGTCTATACCAACAAGCCAGCGACGATTGATGAACTTCGTACGAATATCGAATGTGAAATTGCAGCAGTATCGGCCGATTTATGCTTGAAAACCGTCGAAAATTGGGTTCAGCGTCTGGACTTCTGCAAGCGTGCCCGTGGTGGCCATGCAAAAGAAATCGAGCTCCATATATAATGGCATCGAACGTACTTTCACAGGAATAAAGAATTTCATTGGTATCTAAAACCAGTTTTGTTTTATTTAAAAAAACTTTTGTAGCGCTCTTATTGAAAAACCCGTTAGTTGTCGAAAAGAAAAAAGAATTGGTGCATTTTAGTTGGTTTAAAAACGGATTTAAAAAAAAGGTTTTTCAGTTTTTTTTTTGTTTTAAAACTGGACAATTTTTTTTTAAATAAAATTAAAATCTTTTTTTTTTAAAGTCCCCGGCGAGGTTTCAAAACAAACATTCGTGGCCATTTTTCCCGCTTCAAAATTGCGTTTTTCCTATGATTTTCGACACTTTGCATAAATGGGGACATGATTTTCCGGAAGAAATTGAAATATTTTATTATTCCGACTTTAAAATTTCGTTGTACTTGTTTTTAAAGGTAAATTTAGAAAAAATTAAAAAAAAAAATTGTTTTAAATTCATCAGGGAAGATATTTATTTATTCATTGGTACTTTTTAATTTTATTAGTTAAGCTCGAGGCCATTCTATATCTCTATTATTAGAAATATAGTTTTCAAAACAGAGGTTTTCAAATGTATCGTATTCCTACGATTTTTGACAAGCCGTATAGCTATTTCAGACCTAGCCACAGATCTTCATCAGCGGTTGTTTGGAATGATGCTATTGAAAAATTCATCAAACTAAATGCAAATGAAAATTCACTTCAATTCAGAATTTCCAAGTAGTATGCAAGTGTTCGAAAAATATCGCAAGCAAAACACACTAAAAAACATTTGCAAAAACTTCTTTCCATCTCCAGAGAACCATCGGCTCCCATTAGACATGTTTTTTGTTGTTGCCTAAAAGGCAACACAATTTTGTACATGCAAAAACAATTGCATGCAGTTTCGTTGTGCTCCACGTTATTCAAATTCATCAGTAATGATTTTAATTTATTCGGCCTTTTCATTGGTACTTTTTAATTTTAGTAGTTAAGCTCGAGGCCATTCGATATTTCTATTAATAGAAATATAGTTTTCAAAAAGGAGTTTTTCAAATCTATTCCTATGATTCCTGGCAAACCGTGTATCTATTTCAGATCTAGCCACAGATCTTCATCAAAAAGTACCAATAAAAAAAAGTGTAGTAAAAATGATTCGAAATGATGATGATATATATATATATATATATAAAATGAGATATATACACTCGCTGAAAATCGGCCCCTGTAATGTATTCTCTCAAACACATTCTGCAGGAACCATGTACATGTTTGGAACACGCTCCAAATATGCATATCTTTGCAAGTCATAAACTCATTTCTATTTAAATGCAAACACTGGCTTACAATGATGCATAGTTCTACGCGGAACCACTTGCGTGTTTCATCCCTAATATCCATTTACATACGTTGAAGCATTCAAGTGTTTCCTCCCAAATAAACGATTGATGAGTCAATGCATGAAACTAAATCGTAACGGATGAGTCACTATAAGAAACACTCAGTTCGTTTGCACGCGCATTCCGGAATATTACACCAAACACAGCTATATTTGTGTCACAGGCAAAGATGTATTTAGATAACAAACACATATATTATAACATATTAATCATTGTGTCTTAAACATGTAATATCGATTAGAAAACACAATGTATTTGGACACAAGTATACTATATTTGCGACAAGCTCCAAACACACATTATATTTACAACCAATCAAGAAAAAATACAGATTGCGAAAGGTAGCACATTTCTAAATTCTCTTACGTTCCGACAAAAAATGTCCGTACACACTCAAAGAAATAATTGTTTGGAAAGAGGTTGTAGTTTGTAGCTTGTCGCAAATATACTACACTTGTGCCCAAACACATTGTGTTTGCTATTCAATATAACATGTTTGATACACGACGATTAATAGGCTGTAATATATGTTTCTGAGGCCGAAATGTAGCTGTTTTTGTTTAAAACCGCAAACAAAAACAAAAGCCAAACAGGCAGTAAAGGAACAAAAAGGCAGCAGATCATCAATTCATAAAAAGAATGCTTGCAAAAATTTACATGTTTCCTGCAATATGTTGCTGCGTCGTTATTTTTCAGCGTATACGACTGAATTTAATACACGGAACAGAGATTCGGTTGAAGCAACTTCTAGTAGCTTGTGACAACCTCTAATTCGGTTGTGGTGACATCTAATGTGATTGTGACAACCTCCAAATTCGGTTACGGCAAATGCGGTTATTTTTTTTGTGTGTGCATGACTAATTTCTTACAAGTTTTGCCAAAAGGGGCAAACCTATTTACCATCTGACACTACCTCGATAAAGTTTGGCGACCTCTCCCAATAAGCACAAAAATTTCGAAAATTCAAGTGTTTGAATATTGTTTGAATTTACACTTGAAATCAAATACAATAAACACCAAAATTCCGAAAATTCAAGTGTTTGAGTTGAATTAAGTTGCTTGAATTGAAACTTGATTTCAATCTTCGTTTTCAAACCAGTTTGAAGTTTTTTGAAAATATTTTACTTGAAATTGCCATCAATAATATTTGTCAGCTATGGGGATATTTAATAGTAATTTAATATTCGAATATATCGGAAAATGGACTAAATCCAAAACGGTGACTCTAAGGTCAATTCAAAGACTGATAAGTATGGTAAGTATTGATTTTGATTTCAATTAACAAATAAACAACATTCTGCAGCGCTTATTTATAGGTTGAAGAAGTGGAAGAGCTACTAACGAAACTCGTCTTTATATACCATTTACACATGGCCCAGAATCTAATCTAGACGAGCCATAAAATAGGTAAGTAGATATCTAGATCTCGAGGACCTGATTATGTTAATACTAATTCTATCATGGCAGATAATCAAAGGACAAATTTACAGCTCCTTCAGATGTAGAGTTTCATAACTCATAAAATTTGGTAACTTAAATTAATTTATATTTAAAAATTATCCATTTGCTCTTCCGAATTTATAGCGTTGTGTGTGAATCATAACAATTTATATTCCAGTTAAATATATGTATTTCTAATTATGGTCAATTTCAAGCAACTGTGCTCGTTCTAAATAGGGGGTTGAAAATAAAATACACGGCTTGAATTAGAGTATAATAATTCTGATTTAAAGCTGGAATTAAAATGTAATTCCTTCCTTGAATTCCATTGCACTGACTTACTTTTTTTGACTTGAATTCAACTGTCATTCGACCCTGGTTAATTTCCCTGGAGATTGCTATTGTTTTACAGTGTTATTAAAGTACAATTCAACACTTGAATTTGGAAAATATGGCGGGAATTCAAGTTGAATTCAACTTAATTTCCAACACAAATGTTTATTGGGCTGTTTTAAAGAATTGAATTTTAAACGTCAAAAATTTTAAGTGCGATACAGAATTCGGTTTAGCTCAGTTTGTTTTTTTTTTGAATTCAAAGTTTAATATGGTCCTGGCAAATGGGAAAAGAAGCTAACTCCTCCGGTTAAGCAATTTCATTTCATTTTTTGTTTAAGACCCCAGTCGTAGTGCATTTTCTTTCATCATGTCTATACTTAATTAAGCTGCAGCAGTACCAAAAAACTATCATAAACATAATATATAATAACCATATTTTTTGGTCTTCTTAAATGTTTGTGTGTCGTTAATTAGCCAAATTAACAAGGAAAATATCTACGAAATATGTAACAAGGTTAATTGCAATAATTTACTAGGATGCGGAGCTGCATGATGGGCAAATTAGGGTATAATTGTTTGCAGTAAAATGGCATGAATTTATATCCAACATTACGAAATATTAGTATGCCAAATAATGGAAATTATTTTCGCTCTAAGGACAAATATGGTTACGAGACTTTTGCATTACATATGTGACCCAATAGGGGGAAAAATCAAATACTAATGATCGAAATTATTTCTGTATCCTACATGCAAATCAAAACACTTTTGCATACTTTTGAACCAAATTTCGAAGCACTTTTGCCACTCCGACTGAGGTAACTCCAAAACACGCATTTTAAAGGCATCAACAGCTTCTTGAGGCATCAAAAATGTTGACCACACAATTTGTTTCTAACGTGAGGGAATAACAAGAAATCATTAGGTGCCAAATCGGAGCTGTAAAGCGGATGACCCATCAAATCAATAATTTGGCCGGTCAAATACGAGTTTGCTTAAGCCGTTGTGTGTGTGTGCTAGCATTGTCGTGATGGAGAATGATTCTTCTTCGGAGGGTTAGTTCTCTTCAGCTTAGCAAAAAATTCAGACAAACAAAGGGTTGTGTACAATTCAGAACTGACTTTCCAATGGTGCTCAACCGGAACTGTTGCCACATGAATACCCAGCAAAAAATTGTGCCTGCCAAAAAGCAGTAATGGTAGCAGGAATCTCATCGGAAGCACTTCCCCATGCGCTTACAGAAGCACATTTTTTCCGAACAAAGTTTCCACTTACAACACTATTCTGGCTGGTTTGCAAAAGTCACCACGGTTACTATTTGACAGGAATGTGACGGTTACTATTTGGTGGCAAAAGTACAAAAAACTATTACCTGCCAAAGAGGAGGTAAAAAAAATTTTATAAATTCTACAAGTAAACAATAAAACTGTATACGAGAAATAATAATTATTATATTTTGTACCAAAATGACAAAAAGGCATAATTAGAATGGAGGAAGGACGGTTTTACTTTGTGCTATGGAAATGACGCAGAAAGAACTTGGTATTGTGTTAAGGGCACCTTAGACCTGCGGATTTCGAGTCGGACCGACTCGTCTCCCAGTGTAAGTTGAAGTCGGGCATCCGGGCGACTATTCGGGCAAAAATCAAAACTAGTTTGATTTTCAGAAAGTCGGCCGGGAAATTGTTTGGTGTAAGGCGAAACAATGCCCGACACAAAAGTCGGCCGACTGGCCCGCGGATTGTGACTCGAAAGTCGGCCTACTCATCTCCCAGTGTTAGGTGCAGTCGGGCAGTCGGCCGACTATTCGGGCAACAATCAAAACTAGTCGGCCAGAAAGTCGGTTAGTGTAAGACGAAAGAATGCCCGACACAAAAGTCGGCTTGACTAATAGTCGGACAACTAGTCCGCAGGTATAAGTTGCCCTTTAGAAACATTGAAAAAGCGCCAAATGTATTCCAAAGTATTGAACATAAACATCTCCGGGCTTTGAAAGGATATTGGTGAGTATTATAGCATAAAAGTATTGTCTATTATCGAAGCCTACCCACAAATAAGTATTATACTTGCTTGTTTATAAATAAATTTTTATCAGAAAATTTAGATTAAAAATCGTTTTTTAATTAGCTCCACAATGGGTTAATAAAAATAAATATGTTTATTCACAGATTTATAGAATTTAGAACGACCTTTATAACAATGGTCATTTCAACCAGATCGAATTACAAATACCTGAGATATGAGCGATTACATACTCAAGCTTTAAAGGCCTATATCTGAAGATGTTGAACCGATCGCGGGGGAAAAACCTTTTTGAACTCAGCGCTGAAGCTTTTGTCGTTGGTGAAGTTTTGGTGTAAATCAGAGAGTTTGTCTAAAGTAAATTTCCTCTTCTACTTGAAGCGGATGCGCAGGTGTATTATTTCCGCTTAGCATCTCTGGATGTTCCTTGAGGAAGGCAATATAGCATTTCCAGCTGTGCCTTTGCGGTGCGCTCAAATTTTCTAAGTAATAATGTATTAATTTTAATTTCATACGAATTCCACGTAAAAAATATTTATATACCTGCATCGAAACATTTTGCATAGAGACCGAAAAAGTATAAGTTCGCCAAGAGTTGCCACTCTTTTTTGAGGAATGCCATTTGCTAGGGTTAGTAACCCTGGACCATGGAAGGGGATATTTCTCGAGATGAGTGCATGAGTACTATCTCGAATATTCATTTTTGTATGATGATTTGATGGCTATGAAATGGATATTGTATCCGCTATTTTGAAATTTTTCAGTGGGTCATGATGGCGCTAATCTGACGTCGTATTGAATATCAGCGGCCTAAGAAAATGTGTTAATAAAACCAGCTTAAATTTTTTTTATGGATGTGAATCTGGAATCTATATTGCATTTTTGGGAGGGGTAGAGTCAATATAAAGTTATTGGTTATTGGATCCAAACCCTATGTGTTTTTCTGAGCCAGCCTACAAAAATTTTGCTCCATGTAAAACGCCCCACCTCAATATATATTCTATTTATATAATTAAACCTTGGCCGTAACAACCCTACTTGGTTTTGAAAAACCGCTTCGAAATAAACCCTTGTAATGCGTCAGTCAATGGCAACGCAAGCTGAGCGGTATTGGGAGAAAAGAATGGATTTAAAACGTCTTTTTTGGAGTAACAAACTGCAGTGGAAAAAGCTCGAGAGTGAGAACATTTTCGCTGACCTGATTAAAGAAAAAATTCCCATTATGTCATTTGAAAATACAACAATCATAATGGGAATTTTTTGTTTTTAATTCCTTTAATTTTTAATTAGTAATTGTTTTTTATTTTCCTGACGATGCTAACCAATGGGTAGCGAATTATTGAAAAATAAATACAATTTCAAATACGAGTATTGACTTAACGCTCGAATATTTTCACTTTAAATATTTATATATTTGTATGTATTTTGTATGAAGAGCTGCCTAAAATTGGTTAGCTCCTCATACAAAGTGGTCGAACAATTAGTTTAGCGTGGGATACAAACCAGGTATGTATATTGTTGTTTAAATCTATTACTCAACTTGAACTTGAATTGCAGGCTTCCGCATAAGTTCAGATTTTTTCCGCAGACTTCATATCCCTATCTTATCAAAAATCCACCACATCAAGAAACAAACACCTGTTCATTTAGTCCACCACTTCTCAGTTTGCGCGTTAATTTCGTTCATTTCGGACGTTTCTAGTGACGGTCACACTTTTCAATGCAAAATTCGTGTTAAAAGTTTTTAAATTGGTATAAATTTCACATAATACTAATGTTTAATAGTTGATCTAATGAAAATCCAAAAAAGAGCTATGATATAGGTGATAAAACCTGAAAAAACTGAATTTAAACGCTTATGCACTTCTTGTACTATAGCAAGTATGTGAGAGATGAAGCGAAAACGGAATAACGGTAGTGGTTAAAGTGATTGAAAAGTGTGCGCGTGTGTATGTGTGTCAAATTTTAGTATTCTTTGGGTGGGGAAGTGACAGAAAAATTGGGGGAAATTTGTTAGTAATGTGTGGTGAAATGTGGCACAATTGTCATATATCAACAGGCAGGTTGTGTGTTGTGCAGATCAAGGAGGTAAGTAAATATTTATTATATTTACATTGAGTTGAATGAAAACAGTTACTAACAGCCCTATTCTGGCAGGGTTACAAAAGTCACCACGGTTACTATTTGACAGCAATGTGACAATTGTCACAAATCGCTATTCTGACACATTTTTTTTGGTGACAAAAGTAACAAAAACTGTTACCTAGCAAAGAGGAGGTAACAGCGCGTGACAGCTGTTTTATTAGCCGGAAAGTTGATACAAAAACATTTTATAAATTCTACAAGTAAACAATAAAAATGTATACGGGAAAAATTAATACATAATATATTTTGTACCACAACGACAAGAGAGCATAATTAAAGGAAGGAAGGACTTTTGTTACTTTGTACTATGGAAGTGGAGTACAAAGAGGAAAGAACTTGCTTTTGTGTTAGAAAGATTGAAAATGGTCGAAAAGTATTACAAAACTTTTAACATGTATATCTCCGGTCTTTCAAGGGATATTGTTGAGTAATATACCTTTAAAAAAAGGCTAAGGTCTTGTGTATTATCGGAACCTGCCAAAAAATAAGTATAACAGGGCTTTTTTTTTTTAAATAAATAAATTGTTAGCAGAAAAGTGAGGTTAAAAAACGTTTTTTAATTAGCTACCCTATGGGCAAATAAAAATAAATATTTATAGAGCTTAGAAAGACCTTTTTAATGATACCCATTTCAACCAGATCAGATTATAAATCCCGGAGATACGAACGATTACATACTCAAGCTTTAAAGGCCTATATCTCAAGAACTTGGACCGACCGCGGGGGGGAAAACAACTTTTTGAACTCAGCGCGGAAGCATTCGACGGTGGTGAAATTTTGATATAGATCAGAGAGTTGGCGCTACAGTAAATATCTTCTTCTATATGGCGCGGATGTGCAGGAGTATTATTTCCGCTTAGCGTCTCTGGATGCAATATAGCATCCCAGCTGTGCCCTTACGGTGCGCTCAAATTTCCTAAATAATAATGTATTGATTTTAATTCAACAAATAATTAATAAATATATAAACAGAAAACCATATATTTTTGTTTTTTTGTCCCTGCTTTTGACAACCTGTTATTATTGTGAGGTGAATTATTTGTTACGAGGTGAATTTTTCGTTGTGACTGTGTTGCCAGAATACCAGATACAAACAATGCTGACAACTTTGTACCAATTTTGTGATTACAATTTGATTGTTACCACAAACACAGAATTGGGGTGTTACGCATTTGCAGGATGACCTTGACGAACACTAAATCCGCAGCAAAAGTTGGTAAGCATCTTACCAAAACTTTCGCACTAAATGAGGCATCAGGCAAGGCGACACCCTATCGTGCGATCTCTTTAACATCTTAATGGAAATCATTATGAGAAAAGCTGCAGTCAACATGAATAAAACCATCAGAAGCGAAAGTGCTTCTGGTTGCGTATTCTGATGATGTAGATATCATTGGGTGCACAATGAGAGAAGTTATTGCGATGTTTTCGAGAATTGAGAAGGAGTCAGCAAAAGTGGGTCCGACAGTAAACGGGAACAAGACAAAATTAATGGTTTCGATTATACCAAAGCTTGAAAGTTTAGAATCGTTATTATTTCGAGGTAGCGTCTTAAGTTATATACCTCGGATCTGCGGAAAAAACACAACAACGTCAGCCTTGAGATCAAGCGGAGAATTGTCCTTGCGTATAAAGTAGATGTTATTTTAGGCTAAGCAAGCACTTTAGAAAGTGCGCTAGCGTAAAAAAAAGTCCAGCTGTACCTAACGCTCGCAAAACCTGTCTTGCTTTATGGCGCAGAATCCTGGGTCTTATCGCAAGTAGTCGAAACATTTGGAGGAGTCTTCGAGAGAAAATTACTCCGAAAAATGTATTGCCCTATAGTGCACAACGGCGAGTATCGGCGACGCATGAACCATGAGCTGTAAGAGCTATGTATATCCCGACATTGACATGGTTAAACGTTTGAAAATAACGCGATTTCGCTGGATAGACCGTGTCAGTAGAATGGATGAAGACGAACCAGCACGAAGGGTTTTCGAAACCTAAATCGAAGGAAAACGGAAAATAGAAAGACCAAGACTCCGCTGTAGGGATCAGGTTCACGAATCCCTGCGTACACTTGGCATTTCCATCTGGAAAGATAAAGCAAAAGATCGAACTGTTTGACGAAATATGTTATCTTCGTTTTGTAAGGTCCCTGACCCTCCGGTGTTGTTCAAGACCCGATAAGTAAGTAAGTAAAGCATGGCTTATTCCAGTCTTTCTAGTCTTTGATAGGAAATCATAAAATAATGCATTGACGTAGCAAGTGAGTACAGCTGAAAAAATAATGCGACGGCGATAACTTTGATTAATGCAGCTAACACATACATTCTCAAGGTAGAAACGCAATCACTTTATACTCTATGACTATGGACACACAAATCTAGCTACACACTGTTTCGTACTGAACTTGATGTATGAATCACAGAATCATGAATTGCCGCTCAGGCGGATGCTCGAGTTCTGGCAGATTTTGTTAAGGATAAATATTCTGAAAGATGTTCGTAGGTCTTATGCAACTTATTCATAGTTATAATGACAGATTTTAATAGATTTTAGGAAGCTTTCGTAGATTTTGCTTGATATAATCTATGAAATATTTCATTTTCATAGAATCTATGAAATATTTTCTTAGAATCTATGAAATATTTTCATAGAATTTATATAGCAATTTCATACATTTTTAGAAGTTTCATAAATTTAACTTCATTACCTTCATAATACCTGTGAATTTTTTCATAGATTCTATGAAATGTTTCATTATTTGTCAGCCAAGGAAACATTTCATAGAATCTATGAAAATCTTTCATTATTTTTCAGCCAAGGAAACATTACATAGAATCTATGAAGATCTTTTATAGATTCTATGAAATGTTTCTTTGGCTGAAAAATATTGAACATTCCATAGAATCTATGAAGAAATTCACAGGAAAGATTTTCTGTAAAAGATTTTCATAGATTCTATGAAATGTTTATTTGGCTGAAAAATAATGAAACATTTCATAGAATCTATGAAGAATTCACATGTATTATGAAGGTAATTCTCTCGGTGTACCCACAAATATCAACATTCACAAGGTAACTTGTGTTTTATGAAGCAACTAATTTCAGTTTCAAAACATAATTGGATGGAAAATATAATTTAACGATTACTGAAATGTTTTGCACCAGTTTTTAAGGACTGTTTTTTTATCGCTTGCCACATGTCATAACAAGATAGTGTAGCTTTTCAAGCTTTTCAGGCTGACACTTTTCAGTCTAACAACTAAAGAACATATCATACGTCAGTCACTTACCATCCATAGATACATATATCATTCATGTTACATACTATCATCTATATATTGTAGTTTTTTTTGCCTATAATCTTAATAAACACGCCATTTTTTTGCAACTTCGCCGAGCAGGACATAAACAAATGCTAGCATGAGTGACATGACCATTTTTCATACACTCGTACTTGATCCCTAGTCATCTTTTTGTGGATTTGCACACATGTACACTTTATATTTATCAAATGGCGTGTGTGTGTGTGTGTGTTTGCATATCCTTGTAAGTGAATGTGTCATCAGAGATTTCCTGTTTATTACATCAATTCATTGTGAGCTTTTGCTACGATGCTAAGTAAACAACTCTAGGGTCTGCAATGTTCTGTGGGTCCTTTGTACTCAAAACCATTTCAAGGAATTTTGCCTCTATGCAAAGGGCACAATATATTGTTTGGAATATTTATGTAGCAAGTAATTTTTGTGTCGTAGGCAGTCACTCTCGCATCCATTTTGTGCTTAAAACACTCTTATGAGATATTAATATTTTGAAAAAAAGGAGAGGAAGAGAAAGATGTTACTTGACCTAGTCCAGATGATAAGAGAAATAACAAAAATCAATGCCCTGATGCTTACAATACGATTCACTATTCATTGTTATTAGTGGTATGAGAGCATAATATTATTCACAGAAAATAAAAAAAAGTATATTTGTAGGTCCTTTTTGTAATAATATGTATTATATTTTCCCGAAAAGTTTCTTTTTTAAAGAGTGGTACTTCTTTTATTAAAATCTAATGTTTTTTTTAAATCGGAACCATTTTTAAGAAGAAGTACTTTCTGTAAGAAAAAGTCATAAGAGTATGAATTTGTTTACAAACAGTCCTTTTTTAAGAACGGGTACTGTTTAGAGAACTGGTACTCTTTTAGGAAAAGGGTATTTTTTTTAAGAAAATGTACGTATTTCCAGAAAGGTTACTTGTCTCAAGAAAAGAAAAGAAAAGGTATTTTTTTATTTGTAAGAAAAGGAATTGTTATAAGAAAAGGTATTTCTTAAGAGAAGGTATTTTTTTTTTGAAGAAAAGTTTCTTTTTTAAGAAATGAGAATTTTTTTAGAATTAGTGCTCTTTCAAAAATGAATACATTTTTATCTCAAGACAAGAAAAGAAAAGGTATTATTTTATTTTGAATGGTGATTTTGTTTCTAAAAAAAATATTGCCTTCGTATGAAGCGACATTTAAAAAATGTTGCCATCGCCCCTTCAAATTTCTGCCTTTTTTAGGGTGAGAAACGAACATACGTACCAATGTTGCATTTTCTCACAACTCTGTGCTCCCTTTTGCACGTCTTTATTACCTCGCTTAACTAAGTTATTCGATAAGTGTGTATGGAAACTTAATCCCCATTTAGATTATGCTTGTCAGGCTGCAATTATCACGCTATACTCTTTTAAAAGGCCTATGTTAATCATGATTACAGTACATTCTGCATTTTGGCTTGCAACCATCCCTGATCTTCCTCATGCTTACACACAAATTTTCGTATCGTGCGTGAAAGTCTACCCCGCCAGCAACACCACACCTCTCTCCCACAAAACGCGTTAAGATCCAATTAGTCTTGACGGTAGACGATTGACATTCTACTCAATATTGCGCGGTTAGTTATGACGGTTAGACGGTAGAAAGGCAAAACAAAACAAAAAAACTGATCGAAGAGCATTTGTCAAAAATATAATTTGCATGCATGAGTTTTGTGTTAAAAAGTGATTGTGTGAAATAAAAAATTGAAAAATAAAAAAAAAAATTGTGGTTTCCGTGTAATTGTGTATTGCCGCGCACAAAATGTCGAAGTAAAAGCAATAACAATAACAACTGATCGATCTGGACGGCTGACGGTTGATTCTGCAACCTGCAGAAGTCTACCGTCGTAAACTGTCAATTTTAGTTGTCTCTCTCTAACGCATGCAAAATGCAAACCCAACTCAAACAGCTGTTAGCTTACCGTCAACCGTCAAGACTAATTGGACCTTTAGGCACGCGTCGAAAACGCGCGTGAAAGCCATGGTGTAATGAAACTCTTTAGCGACATTAAGCAATGTTAAGCGACTCTTCGTACAAACTGGTCGAATGGCTACCATTACAAACGGAATTTGCCATTATTCCTGCTTAAACAAATTTTCGACCACTTTTTTTGAGAATGTAAGCGAATATAACTGAAACCGCTTGAATTACCCTTGTTTTTAATTACCCTACAAAAGGTAGAAAAATTAGCTTAGCGAGGACAAATAACACACACAAAACGACAGAAAATGGGCGATTTTCTCGGGAGGCCCATTGAGAGAGCAGAAAATTCAACTTTTTTGCACTTTTTGAGTGCAACATTCTCAGAAACGAACACAAAACCTTCAAGACGGGTTGCACTTTTTTCACAAACGAACAAAAAAAGCACTTTTATGGCAAAGCGAAGAAAAAATGTTGCATTTTTTCTCTGAAACGAAATCGCCATAAGAAAAGATACTTTTAAGAGAAGGAATTTTTGTAGGAAAATGTATTTTTTTAAGAGAAGGTATTTATTTTGAAGAAAAGGTTTTTTTAAGAAATGGAATTTTTTTTTGAATTTTTTTAGGAATAGGTTCATTAGGTGCATAGGAGTATTTAGGTACTTATCTCAAGAAAAGTTATTTTGTTTCACAAAAAAGGTACGCTTTAACTAAAAGGTTGTCTTTGAAGAAAAGGCAATTTTTTGTAAGAAAAGTATTGAAAAGTAAAAGTTTTTTAAGAAGAGGTACCTACTTATTTTGAAAAAAATAAATTTTTTTAAGAAAAGGTACTATTTGTAAGAGAATGTACTTTTTTTAAGCAAAGGTACTTTCTTAAGATAAGGAATTTTTTTTAAGAAAATGTACTTTGTTTAAGAGTATGAATAGGTTTTTTTAAGGAAATTTATTTTTTTACGAAAAGGCACTTAGTTAAGAAAATGTCATTTTTATACCCTCACCATAGGATGGGGGTATATATCATTTACTACGTAAAAAAATGTAACACATAGAAGGAACCAAATTAGACCCTTAGTATCTTTGGACAAAATTCGTTTTAGGACTTTTTAAGACGTTTGAGCCATGTCCGTCTGTCTGGCTGACAGATGACAATGAAACTTTGTCAGTGAATATTATTTGCCAATATTGAGTTTGGGATTGAAAATGGGCGTTTTGGCCACTCCCCTTCTGGTACCTCCCATACAAATCGACACATTTAGTACAAAAACATATTTCTTTCAAACCTTTCTTTAGGTAGATGTGATTAGCTTCGACTCTCACACCGGTTAATAGTCTGTAAATGCCTACTTAACTGGAGAAAATGGGCGAGATTGTCACCCCCATTCTGGTACCTCCCATACAAAACAGGGTGTTCAACCGGATTGTCAATCCGATAAATCGCGTGAAACTCTTCCGACCTCAATGAAACTAGGTATAAGGCTTCACGTTATCAAAAGCTAATCACTGATTAAAACAAGGGTGATTTTTCCACACCCATTGTGGTACCTCGCATACAAAAGTTGTTTGGGCGTCTGGTTGTTCGGCATGAGAAGTCGCGCAAAACCAAACCAATCTTTATGAAAGTTTTTACTAGTCAGTATTTAGCCAAATAAAGCTCTCCTATAGAAAATGAGCTCTTTTGCCACACCCATTCTGGTACCTCCGATATAAAAGTTGGCCGGATGATCGGTTGATCCACACGATAATTCTCATAAACAACAACCGATCTTAATAAAATTCGGTACTAGGCAATATTTTGCTAAAAGCTACTGTGTAACTAATGACTGACTATTGTGAAACGCCCAGTTTCGGACATCCCATACAAAAGTTGGGCGTATTTTGGGTTTGCCGACTCGATATCTCCAATAAATTATAACCGATCTTAATAAAATTTGGTACTGATCAAAATGTAGGCAACAACTTGCCATGCCCATTTTTGTACCTCGAATATAAATATTTGGAGGGAAACTAACTAATTTGGGTATTCAATAATATTTAGCGCAATGTCGCCAATCTGCTGTTGAATATGGTCACTTTTGAGTATGGGCGTTTTTAAACAGAACTCCCACGCAATGGATGAGCTACGGTATGGTGAGGGTATGATTAAGTCGGTTCACCCGACAGAAACTTATGTACTGGTTTAAAACTTCTTTCACTTCGACTTTTCTAAATTTACTTGGTTACAGGCTCCATCTGTACAACGTCCCATTAAACAAGAAATTTCCCAACATATGTGAGACAACTAGTTAGTCCAGACACAAACCAAAGCACAAGTAAACAATATGGATGATAATACTGGGTTGAAGCATAATAGTGTCAAAACAAAAGTTGTTTAATTTTGCATTTAGTTTGATGAACTTTTCAATAGTATCAACTATCTCTGATGAAGATCTGTGGCTAGATCTTAAACAGCTATACGGTTTGCCAGGAGTCATGAGGACACATTTTGAAAAACTTATTTTTGGAAATTATATCTCTATTAATAGAGATATAGAATGGTCTGGATATAAACAAGAAATCTCAAGTTTTGTTTTATTCCCATATTTTTTTTAACACAGTTTGTTGTAGTTGTTCATAATGCGTACAGAAAATTTATTTCGTACTATAGATATTCGCTTTTTCGAATTTTGAATATCGAAACCACTTGATTTCCTTCTTCGAATTTCTTGAACTCTATCTCATACAGTTTTCGAGACATTGCCCTCGATTTTCCTCTGTTACAAAGTGTGAATTCTTGGCTTTCACAAGTAAGCTAAGTTTTGTTTATACCGTATATAGTGTCGATGTACTGAAAATTTTCAGTGTCTTTTTTGTGTCTTTTTGAAAACAAGTGTTGATTTTGGATCGATGTAACTTTTTAACGTGAGAATCCTTGAATAAATATGACACACAGTTTGAAAGGCTGATGTGCTCCACAATTTCTCAAGGCAACTTTTACGCCAATTTGCCCACAAAGAAGATAGTGCTAACTTAATAAAAGAAGTCCGAGTTTTTAGTCCCTAAACTATTTTTTTTCTCAACAACTTTAATAAAGGTAAGAAGTATATTGAAAATATGGGGAAATTCTCTTTCTTAAAATGGTGTATTTTATACATATGACAGTCTTTTTGCTGGTGTTCTGCCCTAAAAATCCCTCACTACCCACAATTTAGCAGATAAACTTAATTACCGTCTAACATTTGTTAACTCTAGATGTTATTTTCCGTTTCTAAAATATTTTTCTCCGAATTGCGTATTGACCCTAAAATGTTATTACATGTATGTGTAGTAAAAGGTCGATTGGTATTCTAAATAGCTCAATAATATTGACCTCAATAAATGAGTTTTTAACATCATATTGTTGTAAGTAAATGCGGTAAATTTTAAAGGTTTTTGGGATTTAAATACTATGCGGCATATACTGCTTGGGTCAAAACGAGGTACTCATTTTGGAAAACAGAAAATACACTCAACAAAAATATGTTAGTAAACATTGCAGAAAAGACCGTTGGAAAGGGAAACCAACCATGTTTGCTTATCAGCAAAAATATATTTTTTGTTTTAACAAACATCCCAGCAAAAAATACTGCTTACTCAGAAGCGGATTTGCAAGGAATAGTTGAGCTGACCAGCACTCACCGACCTGGTGAAATAAGGTACGATTTTTGTATGAAATGACCCTCTTGGCAGCACTGGACAAATGCTACCAAGGGCACTTACATATTTAGTAGCAGCTTGGATGTTGTGAAGTAATGTAATTTAAGGACAATTAAAAGCTCTTCTTTCTTTGCAGTAGCGAAGCTGGAAAATCATACAATTTTTTATATAGGGAATTTATCAAGTTAGAAGTACTTATATATTTCGACTTTAATATAGTATAACATTAATTTTTGTATTAGTAGTTTGATATTTATTTGAATTTCGTAAATATTTTTGAATTTTTTGTATAAATGAGCACTGCAAGAACGCTTTTAAAACACCTTTTCTGGACACAAATTTGGCAAATTCATTTTCTACGAAATCTAAATATCAACACTCTGCAAAAAACCCCAGCCTCTGTAACATATTCTCCCAAACACATCCTGCAGGAACCATATCTATGTTTGGAACACACTTCAAACATTCATGTGATTGGCAGACCATACTTGTTTGCAATTAAATTCAAACGTTAGCATGTTTACTGGCAAAAATGTATGACTTATATTGAAGCATACGCGTGCTTCATCACAAACCTTCATATATGTAGCTATGTACGTGGAAACATTTGCTCTCAAACATAATAATATTTAGAATCCAAATTTTTTAACATTATTTTCAAGAACACTGGCAGGAATATTTTAAAAGATTGTTTGGTGAATCTAGCAATAAAATTGTATCTTAACACACTTCCAATATAGACTCTTGCTCTTGAGGGAGCACAATCAGTGCAACAAACACCGCTGTATTTGTGTGACAATCACAGATATATTTGGATCACAAACACATATATTATAAAATTTTAATCATTGTGTCGCCAACACGATGTGTTTGGACAAAAGTATACTATATATACGACCAGCTCCAAACACACGTTGTATTTGCATACAAACAACAAGAAAGTTCAGTTTTTTAAAGTGTACTACTATTCGTGACATCATATTCAATGCCATATTTTACTCCATCTTAGTAAGCGAACGACGCAACAATATAATCGCTGCCTTACGACATCGTCTAATAGGAAGCGGCATAGTTAGCAATAAACACTAGTTTCGTCAGAATTTTTCAATATATTCTTATTCTTTAAACGAGCTTAAGATCTTTTATTTATCTTGCTTATTTATCTCCAATATTTCGTCTCGACATTGGGCGACTTCTTCAGGGAACAAATATTAATAAAAATAAAAACATAATATTTGTTCCAGTTGAAACCATCCAGTTGAAACCATACGTGGTCCATGTTATCCTCTTCAATTTTGGAAACAAAAAATCAATGAGCATGCCACGCTCGCCAATGACGGTAACTATGGCTCCATGCTCATGTTCCGAGAATAATGGGCCTATGATGCCGCCTTGCTATAAACTGCACCAAACAGTCACTTGTTGTGGATGCATCGACGTCTCCTCGACCATGTGCGGATTTTCCAAGCGACAAATGCGAAAATTTTGTTTGCTAACATGAAAATTAACTTCATCGGAATAGATGATTTTTCGGTAAAAATTTACCTATTATTTCCAACAAAAACCAACAATTTTTCAATTCGAAAAAAATGTTCAAGAAAACTTGTAGTATGAATTTTTTTTTTTTTTAACCAAAAACTAACAAAATCGGTTAAGAAAATTCAAATTCAAATAAATTTAACTGACACAAATACGGCCTTCAAAAATGCTATACCACGGAAAAATACAACTCTGTGATATTGATAAAAAAAAACTCACCTCAAGGCACTGCAACACTGCGAGAATGCATGATTAAAAGAAGAACATGGTGGAAAAATGCTGTCTGTTCTTGTTGTTGGAATTATAGAGCTTTCAGTAATGTTGATACTTAGGGATCTTCGATCGATACTATTTCGCACATGTGAATTGCAGAATTGAGTTTGTAACGGGTTTTTCAATAAGAGCGCTATAAAAGTTTTTTTAAATAAAACAAAACCGGTTTTAGATACCAATGAAATTCGTTATTCCTGTGAAAGTTCGTTCGATGCCATTATGTATGGAACTCGATTTCTTTTGCATGGCCACCACGGGCACGCCTGCAGAAGTCCAGAAGCTGAACCCAATTTTCGACGGTTTTCAAACATAAATCGGCCGATACTGCTGCAATTTCATGTTCGATATTCGTACGAAGTTCATCAATCGTCACTGGCTTGTTGGCATAGACCATAGACTTGACGTAGCCCCACAGGAAATAATCTAACGGTGTCAAATCGCACGACCGAGGCGGCCAATCGACTGGGCCATTTCGTGAGATAACACGTTCACCAAACTTGGTTTCCAATAAATTGATTGTGGCATTCGCTGTGTGGCTTGTGGCGCCGTCCTGTTGGAACCACATGTCCTCCAAGTCCATATTATCCAATTGGGGCGAAAAATATTCGGTTATCATTGAACGGTAGCGATTCGCATTCACAGTAATGTGCAGGTCTTGATTATCACGGAAGAAGTACGGCCCAATCACGCCGCCGGCCCATAAACCGCACCAAACCGTAATTTTTTCGGGATACAATGATGACTCATGGATTACGTGTGGATTGTTGTCTGACCAATAACGCATATTTTGCTTATTGACGAAGTCATTCAGCCAGAAATGAGCCTCATCGCTGAAGATGATTTTCCGATGAAAATCCGAATCATTTTCAAGTTGTTGCTCAGCCCAATTCACGAACATACGACGCTTATGGTGGTCAAGCGGCTTCAGTTCTTGCGTCAATTTGATCTTGTAAGGATGTAGGCCATGATCTTTTCGCAAAATTCGCCACAACGACGTCACAGAGATGCCCAACGCTTGAGAACGACGTGTGAGAGACACATTTAGGCTTTCTTGAACTGAAGCCTCAGCGGCAGCAATATTCCCGGCATTACGGGCACTTCTTTGCCTCACTGGCACGGGAACATTTTGTACTGTGCCTGTGGATTCAAATTTTTCCACTAGACGCTCAATTGTTGATCTGGTAGGACGATTATGACGACCATAAATTGGACGTAGCGCTCTTAAAGTTGAGGCCACTGACTCCAAATTTCGGTAGCAAATTTTAATAATTTCGACTCGTTGTTGGCTCGTATGTCTTTCCATGATGAAATGGCAAACCTTACTGAAGATAAATGTCAAAAGAGCGGGAAAAAATATGGCGTCGTTTGCTGTCCCTATCGATTTACGTTTGTAGCGTCTCTGTTGAAAAACCCGTCTCCAAATCACCATTTTTAAGATAAAAATTTGTCTTTATGAGCTATTTAGTGTGACTAGACACGCTCATATTGTATTAATATTTTCACAAAAATTGTTCAGCTTTATCCTGGCTACAATTTTGCCAAATACTGTGAGCGAAAAATTTGGAGGCCCTTGAAGTTTTGCTGAATAAAGTGAAAAATTTTTTTTTTTTTAAAAAGTCTAGGAAATTGTGAGTATTGGTAAAATCGATTTTTTTCAAAAATTTCGGGTGATACAGAGATTTAAGGAGCACCCATCAACCCCATAGACTTGCCTCTAACCGATACAGTTTACTAGAACGTTGATACAAAAAGTGCATACCAAAAACTACAATAGTGTAATCTGTCAGTTTGTAAATCGCAACCTTAGAACAACAAGGTTCTAAGTGCACCCGGTAATTTTTAAGAAAATTTAGCTTAAATTCGCTTTACTAACCAAATTACTACAGGAAAATGTGTAGCTAGAAGTTGGTTGTAATAGACACCTCGTTAAAGATAAGATATATAATTATGGCGATAGCAATAATTGAAATACGCAGATGAATTAATCAAAAATTGTCAGTTAGAACCTCGTGGGTCTAAGGTCGCGAAATGTTAAATATGCCATCCACTTCGAAATAACGGGGGTTCAAATCCAAAATTTTACATGACCCACTCTTTACATGTAAGAACTTCAAGTCAAGTCAGCGCCTTAGTATGGAAGAGAGTTGCTCATGTTTCCGCAACAATTAAAATTTGTTGCTGGCATTTTACTAACACTGCAAACAATTGGTTGTTATAGCAACACATTCGCTGGAATAACAGATAAATTAACTGCTGATAAGTAGCAAATATTATTTGCTGTTAGTTTTATTTGCTGTTACATTTTGAGTGTATAATATCATGTTTGTTGCTCCTTTCGTTGTTTTCCCTTCCATTGTATCCTTTCTTATGGTCTTATCATGTGTTTCGAGCACTTGTGATTTTTGTAAATCCAAATTGGCATTGTAACATTTGTTGTTGTTTGCTCCATTCATTGCCTTTTATACCCTTATAAGTAGATTGTTAAGAGGAAAGAGTTGAGCACCATGGAAGGTGTTTATGAAGTGGTGTGGCCAAAAGAATTTAAGATAGAGGATAAGGTGTTTATACATTACACATTTATACCGTACAAATAGCTTTAGACTTCGAGGATTATGCCTGCATACTTTAAACCAGTCTTTCCTAGATTTTAATGTAACAACCCATGAACGCAGTTCGAAATGAAAACATTATTTGGCTAACACCAGAACAAGAAAATGTTAGGCAATATCCAAATTCATAAAACTGAGCTATAATACAGGCAAAGTAAAAAGTAACTTCACAATAGAGCGATTGTTATTTTGTAAAAAGAAAATAATTATTTTGTAAATTTTTTAGGTTAATATTATATTATATTATATTATTTATACACTCCTTTACTATGCCCATCACGAAGAAATAATACACACCAAAGAGTAATATCATATAGAGCTGCCGTCTTTCTCATCCGATGTTTCGTTTCACACTCTTCGCGGTGTGGTCGGTGCGATAGAATGTTATTTGACGTAAATTGACTTACACCAGGTAGAATTACAAAAATTGTTGACATAAAGTTTTCATTTCTCAACCTGTGCATACTCGTATTAAACGTATTTTGGACTTTGTTGTTCAATTGTATTGTTAGTATAAATTCGTGGTGTATTTACACAAAAATTTTAACGCTCAAATGCAATGCCGTTGGTGTTCTCTTGTAGGTTGGTTTGAGCCATTGCCTCTACCTGGTATTATTAAAGCAGTACTTTCCAACATGCAATGTCCATATGCAACACACCAAACTTCGTAAATTTACTGAGTCAAGTCGCTTCTCTATACGTAATTTCTCAACGATACATACTGTTTTATACTTTTACTCTCTCAGACACACCAAAACGATATTGTAGTTCATTCCCTGTAGTCATGTAGTATCATTTTGGATGTTGGTATATTATGACAACGTCTATCTGGCTGCATTGATATACGAGTTAATGCCCGCAAAAAAGGATTTCGTTACGCCTGAAAGAAACTTCAGAAAAATAAACTATATTTTCTTACTTACATACTAACCTAGGTGGCCACAAACAACCCAGAAGGGTCAAGTGGTTTACAAAATGAGGATAACATGTTCATCCAACCGGCTCGATCTTCAGCTTTTCGCCTCCAGTTAGTAACACCAAGCTGTCGCAAGCACTATTCCAACGAAGTCTTGGTCGTCCTAATTATCGATGTCCTTCGAGTACCTCGTCGAATACCTTTCGCACCTAGCCAGCGAAAATGCGGTATTTTGATACACATAACTACGTCGCCGTCGGTGGTGCAATGGTTAGTGGGCGTACCTCTTGTACATGAGATCCTGGGTTCGATCCCTGCCCTGACCACCTTAAAATTCTTTCGGCGGCGGTCACCTCGCATAGTGACGGCGACACAATCGAGTATTCAGGCATGAAAAAGCTTCTCAAAATACCGTTCGGAATCGGTGTAAAACTTTAGGTTCCAATCAGTGAGTGTAAAACTAGAAAGCGCACAGCTCACTAATTGTGAGAAGCTCTCCCCAATTCCTTCATGGGAATATTCCTTTTCTTTTTCGGAGCATTTTTTTTCTAGACGGCACCCAGTGATGTTTCATCAGGCTACGCTATGACCCAGGATTCCGCTCCATAAAGCAAGACAGGCTATATAAGAGTCTGATAAGAGTTGGATCTTCGTTTCTCGAGCGAGGATTTTATCCCTGAAGTGCTTGCTTAGTCCGAAATAATACCAGTTTGTAAGCACACTTACCCGTTTGATTTCCAGGCTGACGATCTTGCCTCTGTTCACGGCAGGTCCGAGCTTCATGAATTAGTCCACTACCTCGAAATTATACTGGTTATCAACGTTCAGCCTTTGATCCAATCGGTTGGTCGTTCCGCTTATCGAAACCATGAATTTTGTCTTGTGCTCGTTTACTGCCAAATTCACTTTTGCTGATTAAATCATCAGCATACGCGAGCGGCATGCGACATTTGCTGTCGACAGTCTTATTCGTGTTGACTGCAGCTTTTCTCACGATGATCTCAATTAAAATGTTGAAGAGATTGCATGATAGGTTGTTTCACTGTCTGAGGCCTCGCCTCGTACTAAATGGTTCGGTGAGATCTTTACCAATTTTTATTAAGGCTTTCGTGTCGGCCAGTGTCATTATACCAAGAAGTGTCAGCTTAGCAGGAGTACCAAGCTCGAATATACCTTGGTAAAGTTTTTCCCGTATCGGGCTACCGAAGGTAGACTTATAATCTACACAGAGGTGGTAGGTGTCGATTTGTTTTTCGTGAATTTTCTACAGGATTGTCGTAATGTGAATATCTGGTCGATAGTTGACTTTCCATTCTAAAAGCCACACCTACAGGGTGCGATCAGGTCTGCAACAAACGGCTTTAATATATGGCATATTAAGCTCGAAAGGACCTTATATAAGACGGATAAAAGGCTAATTCTATAACAGTTGGTACATATACTCGGGACGCCTTTTTTGAAAACTGGGCACAGTATGCTAAGGCTCCAATCATCTGGCATGCATTCGGCTGAAACATTGCCATTCGTGCAGCATTCTATTTTTCACTTGTCATGCGACACTTTTCATGGTAACATGATTTGTCTTAAACTGTTTTCCATAACCATGTACAGTCTCTGCAGCAGTTTTCAGAGACATGTTAAGATTAAGAATGGAATAAAATATCTATCAAATGACTACAACGGTTCTGATGACCGGCCATTACTCTTTTCATGAAATTTGCCACAACTTTTTCACAGAGATGTGGCTATATCTTACCGATGACGCGTTGAATCTCGGATTTGAACTCCGGAATTGTTTACGGGTTACTCGCATAAACCAAATATTTTACAAAATTCCAAAAAAAAATCGCACGGCGTTAAATCCAGTTGACATCAGAATTTCTTGAGATAATTTGTTCTGGTAATCGCTGCTGTTGTCGAGATCCATGCCGATCAGTTGAGGACACAAAAACTCCGTTACCATGTTCCTGTAACGAAAACTAAGGTCCAATCACGCCGCCTGACCAAAATCCGCACCAGGCTGTTGCTCGTTGTGGGTGCATTCGTTTCTCGTGGATTGTATGAAGAGATTTTCTGAGCTCCAATTTCGACAATTCATCAATCATTGGAGTAGATCACTTTTTTTTAAAAATTAGCATTGACTTCATTTTGTTACCAATGAACGAATTGACGGCGCTTTCCATTTGCTACTGGTTTGAGCTCCTGAGTAAGCTGAATTTTGTACACAGGAAAGTGGAGGTCCTTTGTCAAAATCTGCCACAGTAGTGCTTCGGGAAATTTGAAGTTGTTGACAACGATGCCGAATTGATGTTTTTGGGTTTTCGGCGACACTTGCTTTTACAGCAGCAATGTTCTCAAGAGACCGACCGATACATTGGCGGACAGGAGTCTTACTGTCCATAACCGACCCAGTTTCTTCAAATGTTTGCGAGTTTTTTAATAAGTTTTCGCCATCATTATCCGGTTCAAGATAATTTTTTTCCATTAAAAATAATTGTAACAGAAATATTTTGTAAAGAAGAAGTGATATTGATTATTTCGGTGGATGGTTGGGAATATGGTTATTTCGATGCCCACCAAAGCATCTCATCAGCTCCCTTCTCCACAAGTATTTAGGTGTATCATCACACATTATAGGGATAAACAATTCTCAAATTAACGAGAATTTTTTCAAAATCATCTACTAGTGCGAAACTTCAAAAACAATCCTCTACCGAAATCATCAATATTCACAACTTCTTCTCTATGTAGGCTTTCATTAAATACTTGTCGAAAAGGGGGCTGATGACTTGGTGGGCATCGAAATAGCTATATTCCCAACCATCCACCGAAATGCTACCGGACACTACCGACGGCATTAATACACGCTGAAAATTTTTTTTTTTTGCTGTTTGGATGCAGATATAGTATCCTTGTTTCCAAACACATTGTGTTTGCTATTCAATATAAAATGTTTGGGACACAATGATTAATAGGTTATAATATATGTATTTGTAACCCAAATGTGGACGGAGAAAAAGAGACAACAAGCAGCAGATCGTCAATTCATGAAAACATTGCTTGTACATGGTTCCTGCAATATTTTGCTGGGGCCTTTTTTCCAGCATGTATAGCAGTGGCTGTGTTGAAATTGATAAAGAATTAGAGCAACATCTGCTTTGACACTTCATCAGTTTAATTAACGTTCACTCACTTTGCCTAATACCAGATTTGTTCTCAATCTGAATATATTAATGGCAAAGAGACACATTTAACACATTCCAAACTCTTCTCAGGAAGTGTAGTGAAATATGTAGTATCTTTGAATATACAATACCAAAGTAAATCGCAGTTACGTCGTTTACGTTATAGAAGCGGTCACGGAAACTAAGAACAAGGATGGGAAGTAGTAAAGATACAAATTTCATTGAAATGAGTTTCATTTTCTTCTTATCAGACCTCAACCGAATGCCAATTACGTGTAAAGTTAATAATAATAAATTGCAAACGTTTCCTCCGCCTCAATTCGAAAAACTGCCAGAAGAAAACTCAGTTGCTAGTTAATGCAAAGAATTCATGCCAAACTCATACAAAGCTACGACATAAATTTCACTAACTTTTTGTTCAAAATCATAGAAAACATATTTTTTTCTTGTAGATTTGTCTAATCTTCGAATATCGCAGGAGAAAACAATCAAATATCAAATAAATTCACATTATGAGAATTGATGCGTGTATGATTAACGACTCCAATTCTTGTATTTTATCGCTCTGGAAATAAAAAATATGAAGTATCAACAGAAATATATGAAAACCTTTGTGAAAATCGAATGCCAAGAAGTCCCATAAAACAAATTGCTTGGCAATGGAAACAAATGTCCACAGTAAGAGTTTAAAAACAGAAGAGTTTAATAAAATTTTGTTTCATTTGTTTGTTTTATACTAAAATATGTTAGAACTTATATAGGCAGGCAAAAAATATAATGTATATGCGATATTGGAACATGGCCCAGTTTGCATTTCTGGATTAATCGTATAATTATGAAGTACATTGCATACAAAACCAAAAATTTCCCAAAAGGTGTAAGGTCCCATTACATCCCATGAAGGAACTGGGAAGAGCTTCTCACAATCACTGAGCAAATGTAGTATACAAACACGTTGTGTTTGCTATTAAGAATTACATGTTTCAGGCACAGTGCTTACTATGTTATACTACATGTGTTTGTGATCCAAATATAGCTTTGTTTGTGATTCGAATACAGTTGTGTTTGGAGTACTGCCTGCATCACTTTTTTACCGTTATGCTCTGAAGGAATCAAAATAATAAAAGGGTGACAAGGAGAGACAAAAAGAGATTGTTACCCGCCTAAGATAATGTTATTGGGTTTCTTATGTTGACTGTTCTGTGGCGTTTTAGCTTTAGGCATTCAATCGTTAATCGTTTGTTTGGGAGGAAACTTACGAATTCTTGGACATAAGTATATGGATGTTTGTGATGAAACACGCATATAGATCCACGCAAAAGTATACATTTTTGCAAGTAAAGAAAAAGAAAATGAGTTTAGGACTCGAATATATATGAATGTTTGGATTGTGTGCCAAACATATACATGTTTACTGCGGAATGTGTTTGTGAGAACATGTTATACAGGCCGTGTCTCTTCAGCGTGTGATTATAATACACAAGAAGTTTCAAAAGGGGAATCACAGTACATAGTTTAAAGATGTGTACATAAATGTAAATGGGGGTTTGTGTTTCGCTTGCATAGGGATAAGAAAAGATTAGCTGCCAAACGAACTGTCATACACTGAAAAATATAGGCCCCAGCTACATATTGCAGGAACCATGTAAATGTTTGCAAACATTCTTTTCGAGAGTTGAAGATCTGCTGATGTTTGTTTCTTTATTGTCTGTCACATTTTAGTTTTCAGCAGTTTACAACAAACAACGCCACATTTCGGTCACAAATCCTTATATTATAAAGTATTAATCATTGTGTCCCAAACATGTTATATTGAATAGCAAACACAATGTGTTTGGACACGAGTATACTACTACTCCAAGACGAGTAAACGGCTACTCCAAGACTAACACTTTGTAGAAACCGACTCTATTTTCTAAAAATAACCCCCCGTTTGGGCTGATTTTTTTTTATTTATTTGGACTTTTTTGTGGTACTTTTTATTTCATTATTCAAGCTCAAGACCATCTACATATATCTTTATAAATAGAGATATAGTTTTTTAAAAAAAGAAGATACTATGATTTCTGTCAAACAGTACAGCTTTTTCAGATTTAGCCACTGATCTTCATCAGCGGTTGTTTGGAAGTTTTTGATTTCAGCTTCGAGTACTCTAGTTCTAAACCCGTAAGTATGTGCAACGTCTGGAAACAATAAATCGAATGATGTACCGGAGACTGTTTTTTAAACGAAGACGGAGACTGTGTTAAAAAAAGAAGATATCATGATTCCTGGCAAACCGTACAACTATTTCAGATTTAGCCACTGATCTTCATCAGCGGGTGTTTGGAAATGTTTGTTTTCGGCTTCGAGCACTCTAGTTCTAAACCCGTAAGTATGTGCAACGTCTAGAAACAATAAATCGAATGATGTACCGGAGTCTGGTTTTTAATATGCAGGGTAAAGATTCGATTGCCATCAGTCAAAATAATACACACTGAAAAATTTGTTCTTTTTTGTGGTTTGGATGAAAATGTAACGTATTTGTAGCTTGTGGCAAATATAGTATACTTGTGTCCAAACACATTGTGTTTGCTATGCAATATAACATGTTTTGGATACAATGATTAATAGGCTATAATATATGTATTTGTGACTCAAATGTGGCTTTGTTTATCGAAAACTGTTGAAAACAAAAACGAGACAGACAATAAAAAAAGCAGCATATCTTGAAAACAATGCTTGCAAACATGTATATGGTTCCTGATAAATGTTGCTGGGCCGTTATTTTCAGCGTGTCTACAATTGTAATAGTATCTGCAGATTTTTAAATCTGTTAATATGTTAAAGAAAATATTAATTATTGCAAGTACCTAATTTCTGCTGACATTGAAAGAAATCATTTTCTTTTTTCTCCTAAAGACTTTATAGCTCTGTCCTTTATAAATTATCTTACTCAAAATGAAATAAACTTTTTAAAACAATTTCTGGGTGTTTTCACTTATGACACTTTATGACATTTTTAGGTTTCCTGCCACTGACACATGTGATGAGGTTGGGCGAATGTTTTGCCTTTTGCCTCCGTTGTTGGTATATGGCAGCAGGATTTCTTTACATTCACACAAGTGGAGATACTCTCCAATGCATATTTAAACTTGTATCTAGCATAGAAAATATTTCCACACATTGAACGAAGCTAAACTCGTGTGCCACCCCAAAACAAGTTCATATGTTAAAGCAAGGACTGTGAGTAGAAATGTATATGCCAAGCTTTCCATGAGAAATTGGATCAACTGACATACATAAATCCAAACACATTATGAAAAATTACTAGTCTTACTCATAACGTGAACTCTTTAAAGACTCCTAAACATTCTGCCATTCAGAAAACAAAACTATGATAATGACCTCCCAGAAACAAAACCACTAGGGCGTAGTTTAAGAATTCAAATTTGTTGCATCTTTCGAGTTGTCTAAACTAATTGCATGTAGCTGAAGTTGATGTGGCATAACGTAAGTGCAGCCTTACAACTGTATTAAGGCAGTGCTTCATCAGAAAACGAAATACAAATTCCTACTAATGAGGCCAGAAACCAACGAACATGCATCTAGTAATACGGTTTTATATCCTTCAGTCAATGGCGAATGGTTTTACATGTATGTTGTTGCCCCAGATTTCTACTTCCAAGAGCTGTTTGCCATTCGATACCTGCCTTCAATGGCTGGCTGCTGCTTGACTTTAGTCCTGAAACAAACTAAAGTACGAAATGCATTTTTGAATTCATTTTCGAATACCGAAAGTGTAAGAGCATTAATGAATGCAAGTTTCTACGTCTTGGTAGGTGCGTTATTGTGTGCATTTTTGGGATGTTGCACAAGGAGGGAATTTAAATCACAAAGTAGAAATTGGGTACTGACTCCTTACAAGACTTCCTAACAATTGGTATCGCAACAAAATTACATAGTATAAGACTTATGTCACAGTCTCGCTTTAAATCTTGGCTGAGAAAACTTAATATATTTTGTAAATGTCTTTATAATACGAATTTCTTACTTAAAATAATTTCCAAAACATGTCCCACATGTTCTTTAAAGGGATATGGACGATGTATGGTGGCATCAGAGCGGCGTTCGAAAACCGCATAATCAGCCGAAACTCGAAAGACCATTGGCCGACTCGCAGGTCCGATTTGACCCCGTTCGACTATTATCTCAGGGGTACAGCGAAGGCTAAGTGTACCGCCAACAATCCCGAGTCCACGAAATCGACCACATGAAATCGACGCTGTCGCTCACAAGATAGAGGTCTCAAAAATTGAAAATGTACTGAAAAATGGGGAACATCGAATGGGGTACTGCAAGTCGTGGAAGCTATTTTAACAATATTATGTTTCATTTACAAATGTCAATGAGACCCAGATCCAAAAATTAGAATTTTGAAAAAATTCCTATTAGAATTTGTTTTAGAAAAGAAAATTAAATTAAGTTCCAAATGTTATATGGCCCACCCTTTATTATATTTTGAACTACTTGCATATCATAAAAACAATAAAATTTAATTTCTGTAAAACAAGCAAAGCATCTTACGATATATATTAGTATAAATCACGATATATTAGCATACGAGGGCGGATCAATAAGTCCGTGACTTTTTGAATGAAACACAGCTTTTTTTCCAAAAAAAAAAATATTTTTCACCATAATCTCCTTTTAGTTCAACACACTTGGGCCAATGTTTCTCCAATTTTTGTATCCCTTCCAAAAAATAGGATTTTTCGAGGTCCATAAAATAGGCATTTGTTTGATCAATAATTTCATCATTGGAGCTAAATTTCTTTCCACCGAGCCTGTTTTTAGGTTTGGAAATAGGAAATAGTCACTGGGTGCTAAATACGGAGAATATGGCGGATGGGGTACCAATTCGTAGCCCACTTCATAGAATTTTGCTATTGAGACTACACACGTGTGCAGCCTTGCATTATCTTCATGAAAAAAAAAACATTTTTCTTGGCCATATGGCAAAGTAACATCTATTCGCAAGCACAGTCTTTTTTATAAATCCTCGTTAAATCGGTCCAATAAGTTGGCATAATATTCGCCGTTTATTGTTTTTTCGTTTTGAAGGTAATCGATGTGGATTATCCCCCGTGCATCCCAAAAAACCGTTGTCTTATCTTGGCCTTCTTCGGAGCTGGTTCACCCGGAGAAACCCATTGTTTAGATCCATGATCCATGTTTCATCCACAGTTACAAAACGTCGGAAAACTCCTTCGAATTGCGGTTAAACAACTCCAAATAATCCTATGAAGTTCTCACACGATTACGTTTATGGTCAATTGGGAGCAAACGCGGCACCCATCTTGCAGACAACTTTCTTAAACCCAACTGATCATTTAAAATCGAAACCAAACTACCATATTAAATGCCTATGGCATCAGCAATATCACACACTTTTACTCTTCGATCGGCCAACACCATATTGTGCATTTTTTAGACATTTTCGGGTGTATTAACCTCAAATGGCCGTGTAGAACGTTCAGCGTCATTTGTACTTGAGCGACCACAACGAAAGTCAGTAAACCACTTTTTTACCATTGAAATCGATGGTGCAGAGTCCCCATAATATTTATGAAGCTTTTCCTTGCATTTCATATAACTACGAGGAAGTCCGAAAAGTTACGGACTTATTGATCCGCCCTCGCAGCTGCTTTCGATGAACCTTGTTTAATTGCGCAGAGTATAAAGGTTGCCAACAGAATCATATTCATGGCAGTAAGAATCTTCTTTAGAAAGATAACATAATCAGCAGAGTGGAAAAAACTCAATTTGGAGAGTCAAAATACGTGGTCGGGCATTTGTTCGAACGCTGAGAGAAAAGATATGTGAATAAACCTTGGATTAGTGTAAAGTCCTGTTCTGAAATTCGGAATGGTGAACACGTGAACACAACGTTAAATGAGGCAGTTAAAATCAGTCTATTGACAATTCAGCACATAGAGTGGATTACATGATCCGTTCAGATTACGACAATTATCTGAACAATATAGCGGAGGAAAGCTAAAAAGCTGCGTGTTCAGGTAACCTCCATATTGTCTAGTCTTCAATGAAAAAGCTGAGCGGCAACAACATCTGGAATACTGCATCGGTAAAAGCTAATGATGGCATGGAGATAGCAGCACCAGATCAATAAGTGGAGCGATGGCGTGAAATCTTTAAGACACAATCTAGGCTTCTAGGCACAAACAGATATCGAATCGGTACTGGGTAAAATGAAGCACCACAAACCTTCTGGTCCTGAAGATATTCCTGCGGAACTATTTAAATGTGGTGCATCAGCGTTATCAGATGTCATTACGCCGGTCATCAATAATTTGACCTCACCTACAAAATTCCGTACAAAATACACAATATATGTCATAATACACAAAACATACCTCAACAACAATTGTAATACAAGAAACAATGATTTGTTTTTAAAATTTTAGGAAAAACGTTTGAAAAAACGTATACTACCCAAAAATTATTCACTTACTTACTTATCCGGTCTCGGCCAACCCCTTACAAAACGAAGATAACATATTTCGCCAACCAGTTCGGTCTTTTGCTTTATTTCTCCAGTTGGCAATACCAAGTGTAAGCAGGGATTCGTCAACCTGATCCCTCCAGCGGAGTCTTGGTCTTCCTATTCTTCGTCTTTCTTCGAGTTAGGTTTCGAAAACCCTTCGTGCTGGTTCATCTTCATCCATTCTACTGACATGGCCTAGCTAGCGCAATCGCGTTATTTTGATCCGCTTAACTATGTCAATATCAGGATAAAGCTCATACAGCTCATGTTTAATGAGTCGCCGATACTCGCCATTGTGCATTATAGGGCCATACATTGTTCGGAGTATTTTTCTCTCGATGACTCCTACAGATGTTTCGTCTGCTCGCGATAGGACATAAAGCAACATAGGTGGAATGAGAGTCTGGTACAGCCGGACCTTTGTTACTCGAGAGAGGGCTTTATCTCTAAAGTGCTTGCTTAGCCCAAAATAACATCTATTCGCAAGCACAGTTCCCCGCCTGATCTCAAGGCTGACGTTGTTGTTTTTGTTTACGCCAGATCCGAGGTATATAACTTCGTCCACCACCTCGAAATTATAACCGTAATCAACGTTCATGCTTTGGTCTAATCGCGTGGAGGCCCTGTTCGTTGTAATCATTAATTTTGTCTTGTCCTCATTTACCGTCAGACCCACTTTTGCTGACTCCTTTTCAATTCTCGAAAAAAACGCAGTAACTTCTCTAATTCTGCGCCCAATGATATCTATATCATCAGCATACGCGACCTGCATGTGACTTTTGCTGCTGATGGTTTTATTCATGTTGACTGCAGCTTTTCTCATAATGATCTCCATTAAGATGTTAAAGAGATCGGACGATAAAGTGTCGCCTTGCCTGATGCCTCATTTAGTGCGAAAGTTTCGGTAAGATCCTTACCAACTTCCACCGCGGATTTAATGTTCGTCAAGGTCATCGTGCAAAGGCGTATGATTTTATAGGAATGCCAAGCTCAGATACGAGTATTGCTTTGTAGAGTTTCTCCCGTATCGGGCTATCGAGGGCCGCTTTATTATCGACAAATAGGTGATAGGTTTCGATTTGTTTTTCCTGGGTCTTCTCCAGGATTTCGCGTAGCGAGAAAATCTGGTCAGGTGTCGATTTTCAGGCCTAAAGCCCAGTCCAATCAATACAGCGATAATTGGTTTTAGTCTTTCGCACATTATGCTTGATAGAACCTTATATGCTATGGATAAGAGGTTTATTCCACGGTAGTTGACGCAAAGGCTCGGATCACCTATTTTAAATACACTGAGACTACAATCCCCGGTCATAAAAATAAATAAATGTTTTCCCATTACATCCCATGAAGGGACTGGGGAGAACTTCTCACAATCACTGAGCTGTGCGCTTTCCTGTTTTCACTCACTGATTGGGACCTTCAGTTTTACACCGATTCCGAACGGTAATTTGAGAAGCTTTTTCATGGCTAGATACTGGAGAGTGTCGCCGTCTCATGTACAAGAGCCGCCAGCCTTAAACAACTCCGCCGGTAATCCATCGGCTCCTGCGGCTTTGTTGTTCTTAAGCCGGGCAATAGCTATTCTGACCTCGACTTGGTTAGGAGGGGCAGTCGACATCGTCGTCCATATTGTGATTGATTGTCTCATCGTCATTGGATATGCCAGGTGCCAGTAGCGCGGAGAAATGATCTCTCCATATTCCCAACATGCTCTTGGTAGAATTTTCGGGCTTCGTTCTTCCTTCTGTATGTCTCAATTTTCTCACTCCCGCACTTTATCCCCTGCCGTTTCTTACGCCTAAAGCGACAGTTTACCTCCTTTCTTTGTTTCCAATACCGCTCAGTTGCAGCTCGCGTTGCAATTGACTGAAGCATTGCCATACGTGCAGCGTTCTTTTCATACCATGGTTTATTGCGAAGCGGTTTTTCGAAACTAAGTACGGTTGTTGCGGCAGTTTTTATAGAGTCGGAAATGGGTTTCCACTGCGCAACCGGATCGTCATCGGGAGGGGATGGGTTCTGTGGCAAAAGTTGCGAGTGCTTCCTTGAGTAGGCTGTGGCTACCTCTGGTAATTGCAGCTTTACAATGTCCAGCTTCCTCTGCGTCTGGTTTCGTACGATTTCCGCTCTAAATAATCTTGTGCGAACTTCTGCTGCTACCAGGTGGTGATCAGAATCGATGATAACTTCTCTTACCACTCGTACGTATATTACACTGGATGAGTGCCTTCCATCAATTACCACGTGATCAATTTGGTTCTTCGTTGTTTCATCTGGGGATACCGAAGTAGCCTTGTGGATGTCTTTATGCTGCAATCTTGTACCACTAATGACTATGTTTTTTTTTTTGCCGCTGTCATTCAGTCTCATATCGTTGTCGGAACTGTCACCATGTAGACTGAAATTGCCAATAGTAGGATGAAACACAATCACAATCTTAATGTCATGGTCTGGCCAGCGGTCATACGTTTCCTGTAGGAGCTCATAGAATATCCATTTGGCATCATCATGTTTGTCTTCTGTCGGGGCATGCACACAAATTGGGTAAATATAAAAATATTTCGCTTTTATGCGGATTCTGGCTATACGTTCACTCACAGGATTGAACCTAGAGAGTAGATGTCGCAGTCTTTAGCCAACTACAGATCCGCAACCAAATTCATATTTTCTCTCATGGCAGCTATAGTACATATGTAAAGGGTCCGCCATCTAACGTTTTTTTTTCAACTAGTGCTTATTTCGTAAATGGTAACACTTAGCTCATGTCTGATTTAACAGACAATTAGTTTTATCCTTCCGCTGAACGAATATGGTTGCGTATACGCTTGAGCAACGCTGGGAAATATTGCGACATTACTTTGAAAATCATGGTAATGTTGCAGAGCCGATTTTGCCAATTTTGCCAACAAAAATCATATTTTCAGATGAAGCTCATTTTGATCTTGGCGGGTATGTAAACAAGCAAAATTGTCGCATTTGGGGCACAGAAAACCCGCACGCATACATTGAAAAGACGATGCACCCAAAACGAGTCACTGTTTGGTGCGAATTTTGGTCCAGAGGCATAACTGGGTCATTTTTCTTCGAAAATGAGCAAGGAGTGGCCGTTACAGTCAATGGCGATTGTTATCGGGCCATGTTGAACGAATTTTTGTTCACAAAAATTGAAGAGGAGAATATCGGCAACAGTTGGTTTCAACAGGACGGCGCTACGTGCCACACAGCCGAAGCTACACTCGATGTTTTGCGTCCTGTTTTTGAAGATCGCATTATCAGCCGCAGAGCCGATGTCGTTTGGCCACCTCGGAGCTGCGATTTGACACCGTTGGACTATTATTTGGGGTGCCCTCAAAGATAAGTGTTACGCCGACAAGCGAGAGACAATTGACGCTTTAAAGGACAATATTCGTGAAGCCATTGGTGAAATACAGCTGCACACAATCGATAATGTGCTTAAAAATTGGACCGATCGTGTAGGCTACTACATGGCCAGCCGAGGCAGCCATTATTAACCGGAAGGATTGTACTTCCAAATAAAAAAACAAATTTGAGAAAATATTCAGTCGTTTTTTCATAGCATTTTCGAAAAAAAAGTTATTTGGCGGACACGCTATATATCGCGGTTTCTTTTTCTTGTGGAACCATGTCCTGTCCATTGTATTTCCTGGATAGCGGTAATGTCAGCCATATAACTTTGCACCGGATCTATATAGAGCTCTTACATTCCAAGTGCATATCCGTAAATCGAGGTCCTTATAACGTTTGCGGGGGTTGTCGACAAATAGGGGTTGTTTATGTTTTCCTATTCGTTTCTGTATATTCATTGCCATTATGAACGGTGGCGGATGGCAAACCCAGTCCACTCGGTTTTTGAATTTTACCTATTGCCAGGATATTTGATTGCAGCCGCCCATTATGGATCAGACGCTGACCAGGATGCAATATGTCGAACCTGGATTTTCTTCCTTTGGTTTCTATCCGCCGTTGGCCCGTATGTTTGGCTCATCCTCCTTTTACGGACAAAGGACCTACTACTAAACCTGATTTGCTGCTCATTTGTTTCGCCTTCTCACTCTAGCTAGCCAACGGAGGTTTCCGAAAAAGCCAGTAGTGAGCTGCTTGGACTGCCCAATGAACTAATCATTTCTGGCCACTCCCAAGTGAATGGCTATCAGAAACTTATCACCTCCACGGACTGTCCCATGTCCCCTATTCAAAAATTATCTATTTATGTTAATTTTCGTGTAAAAAAATTAAAGCGACAGTTGCGGATGAAAAATGTAAAGATACCTAGAGGTAAGATCCATCTCATCTGACGTTTCATTTCATACTCTTTGTGGTAAAGTCGTTATGGTAGATAGATATTAAACGTAAATTTGCCTACACTAGGTGGAGTTACAAGAACTATTAGCTTCAAATTGTCATGTCGTTTTGGTTGAGAGCTGTGAAATTTAAACGTATTTTGGACTTGTTATCCCTTACTGTGAGTATCCAGTTGCGTTGTATTTAACGCAAAATTTTTAACACACCAAACGAAAACCTGTTGTTGTTTTACTGTTGATTGTTTTGAATCATTGCCTCTATCTGCTATTATTAAAGCAATTACTTTCAACATGCAACTTCCATATGCACCAAGGCTAAAGTCGTAAATTTACTAAGAGAAGTGGTAACTCTTTTTGTCTTTCGTCTATGCCAAAGAAAACCCCCCTACCCCCTAATAAAAAGCAATTCCAATTTTAGTTTGTTCACTAGAGCTAAAATCCACTTTATTCGAATTCTCAAATGTCAACAGAAAATAACAGAATAGAATTGAATGCCAATACGGGTACGGTGACACACTAAATCCTTAAGGCGACGTTTTACACCCCTATTGTGTGAGTTTCTGGATAACACAGTTGCCGACTCGTAAATATCAGAATGCGTCTAATTGCAGATTTTGTGAAAGTGCGTATCCAGCTAGACAAGTGTTTCCAAGTATGCGGTCAAGTAGGTGGCAATAAGTGTGGCATTAAAGCCATACAAGTGGTAGACAGAAATTCAACACTGACATTACATGCAGCAGACTTTGGAAGATTTAAAAATAAAACAGTTTCCGGATCATGAAATGTATGGAGAAGTAACAGCCAATTTCAATATGGAGAATTGTACTTAAGTCACGAGGTATTATTTTGGTTTCAATTGAACCAAAAACTCCAACATTTCAATTGAAATTTGAAAAAATCTATTGATATTTTAAAATTCTATTAGAAGACATCAATTGAAATATAAAAGACACCAATTGAAATTTAAAATATATTAATTGAAATTTAACACACATCAATTGAAATTTGAAACTCTAATACATAAAATGGGTTAACAATTTTTAAATTTGAAGTGACAAATTCAATTTTTTAAATTTCAATTGACGTCTTTTAAATTGCAATTGATGTGTTTTAAATTGCAATTGATGTGTTTTAAATTTCAATTGATGTGATTTAAATTTCAATTGATGTGTTTTAAATTTCAATATTGATGTGTTTCAAATTTCAATTGAGGTTTTTTAAATTTTAATTGATGTATTTCAAATTTTAAAAAAAAATTTTAAATTTCAATTGATGAGTTTCAAATTTCAAATAGAATTTTTAAATTTCAATTTATATTTTTCAAAATTAAATTGATATTTTTCAAATTTCATTTGGAAATGTTGTAGTCGTTTTTCGGAAAAATTCTTAATATTTTTTTTGATGAACAATATTATATCTCGAAAATTACTTAGGCGGCCACAAACATTTCAGAGGCGTCAAGGGCCTTGAAAAATGAGGATAACATGTTCCTACAATCGGCTCCATCTTCAGCATTTCTCATCCGGTTGGTGACACCAACCATTCTATCTGGTTTTTCCAGCGAAGTCTTGGTCGTCCTATTTTCCGATATCCTGCGATTACATCTTCAAGTACCTTTCACACTGGTTCATTCTGATCCATTCTATTGACATGGCCTAGCCAGCGTAAATACGCTGATTTTATACACATAGCTACGTTGATATCGGGCTACGTATTATACCGCACGTGGTTCATCCGTCGTTTATACTCGCCATTTTCTATTACACGACCATATATTTTTCAGAGCATTTTTCACTCGAAGACTCCCAGTGATGTTTCACTCGAAGACGCCTATCGATATTACCCAAGATTCTGTGCAATAAAGCCGGACAGGCTGTATAAGGGTCTGATAAGTTTGAATCTTTTTTCTCGATAGGTGGCCTTACCTTTGAAGTGCTGGCTTAGCCGAAATATCAACCTGTTTGCAAGCGGAATTCTCCGTTTGATGTCCAGGCAGACGTTGTTTGTTCTGCTCACGGCAGATGCGAGGTACATTAATTCCTCCACTACCTCATCAGGCGGATGTTCTGCTTGTCGAGGCCACTAATTTTGTCTCGCTTTTTTGTCTGATACCTTCTCAATTCTCGAAAATACTGCAGTACCCTCTCGCAGATTTCGGCCAGTGATGTGAAACTCATCAGGATACGCGAGCAGCATGTGACTTTTGCTGCTGATAGTTTTATTCGTATTGACTGCAGCTTCTCTTACGATGATCTCAATTAGAATGTTGAAGAGATCGCATGATAGTTTGTCGTCCTGTCTGAGGCCTCGCCTCGTACTAAATAGTTTACCGTCATCTTTACCAATCTGTACTGAGGATTTCGTGTCGGACAGTGTCATTCTACAAAGGCGTGCCATCTTAGCAGGAATACCAAGCTCCGACATAGGTTGGTACAGTTCACCCCCTATCGGGCTATCGAAGGCAGCCTTACAAATCTAGACGTTTCTCCAGGAATCATTTCTGGCCAATAGCAAATGACTAACTATCAGAAACTTGCCACCTCCACGGTCAGTAAAATATTCAAAATTACTAAAGAAAAATACAATTAAAAACGTGATTTGCAATTAAAGCAAATTGAAAAGACGAACCCAATCAGTCTAGAAATTTCAGCATTTTACGGGCACGGAAATTCCCGAGTCTCCGGAAATTTAGATATTGATTTGCAAGACAATATTTATTAGTTATAGGAGTAGACATTAGCCGTCATTTCAAATATTCCCTGACATTCTTCTATTATTTGATACCATCGAAATCATAGCATCTGCTTCACAATTTTCTCATGTCCTCTTTCATTCTACCTTGAACTTGAGAATGTTCCATGGCTGTGGTGGCAAATCTTTTCTTAAAGTAAATACGTTCTTTATAGTTTTTCCCTTTTCGTTTATATATCATTTCTTATATTGTTTGTGAGCGCATTATTAAGATTCTAAGCCAAATTTTCCAACATCGAAGATTATACAACTTTCACTATTGTTCTGGTAACTCTTGGATTGCAAACTCAATAAACTTGTTCTTTTTGTGATGTGATGTATCGTGTATTGTGCTCCAACAAAAGAACCAATAAAAAATACATAAAAATAAAGTTTTTTCTTTAAACCAAATACAGACAGACACGAAAGCACTGATATCCTGTCTTCCCAAGTACTCGCTCGTCCTTGGTAGCCGATGGTGGCGTGGCGAATAGCTTATTATAAACACTGCAACAGTTGTAGAGAATAATGGCGCTTCTGCTGCTTTGTAGCGTAAATGGAGGCATCACTTTTAGCCAGACTTTACACAATCACTGTGATGCCTCTATAAGTGCGTATACTTAAATAGAAAGGCCATACATATTGTTACGATTAAGTAAAAGCTTTTACTTACTCTTAATGACCAGACTAAGATTACACAGTGCAACAGTGAAAAAAACACCCGAACGTGGCTATGCAGGTTCGATAGTACTACCGGAGCTGAGTAAAACCCTAGCTCAGTTTGGCTTGATTGGTTACCGAATTTTTTTTTGGGCCCCTAAACATTTGGAAAATCCGTGGGCCCTCGAAAAAAGTTGGAATCAGCTTTTGGCCAACGGTTCCCACAGTTTTGGCTGTAGCGCTTTCTATCCTTTAGTAAAGTTGTAGGTAATAGTCCGTTTAACAAATTCCTAGAATAGTATATCCCAAAAAAAATATCTTTTCGTTGTTTTTTTTTTTTAAAACTTCGAAACAAAGAAAATATTTTTCAATTTTTTTAGTCTAAGTCGCAGGGGATCCAGATTTTTTGCATACTCTATTCAGCGAAATTGTAGTATAGGTACCACTGAACAACTTCTCTGAACAAACCTTTGCAATCTGAGCATGCCTAGGGCTATTAAATAGCTGTCAAAACTCACAATTTACTTACAAAAATACTGTTTTTAACGGGTTTTGGGCCATAATATGCGTAGCATGCAAAGTTTTTACTTGTTGTCTTTGTCAATCAGGTGATTATTGCAAAACTCAAAAACAACCAATATAATCTGAATACTTTACCACTTTAATGTTCACAAAGAGCATTTGATATTAAAAAAAATCAAGGGTTTTTATTGCAATACTTTGTAGCTTCCAAAAAAGTATAGAAAATTTATTGAAAGTCAATTAAAATTCAATGCTTAAAACATCATTGTAGACAATTTTTAAAAATGCACCTTTAGAAAAGCATGTAATAGCTATATGCGCTTTTATGTTGCAACACGTATCTATTCATTTTAAGCATTTCCTAACCCGTTAATTTTCAATTGTAGCGAGAGATCTGCACATCGGGCATCAAAATATTTTGCTGTTTCAAGAGTTTAGCAAGCTCTTCCGATTTGCGTTGGGATAGCTCCAGTTTTGCAATAAAATCGAGCCGGGCTTGTGTAATTAGGACTGGCACCTTTTTTGCATGGTATGGTCCAGGACTATATTGTGAATGGTTGTCTGATTCTGGGCTGTCACAACTAACAATTGACACAGCTCCACTTTCAGCAATGTTACTTTGATGAGGTTCGTGTTGCAATGAAACGTCCACCGAACGAATTTTAGGCAGCTGGGCACTAGGAACAGACCGGTATTGAAAACTTTTAGCTTTTTTAGCATTCATTCCCTTCGCTACATTTTTACATGCGTAGCAATTCTCACGATTATGCTTTCTACCGGGATTCATCCAAATCATTGGAACACGAAAGCGCGGAAACAGCCGTATTCCTTTTCCAAAATCAAGCACATCTTTGTAGCATAAGAGGCAGGTTGAATTTGGTGCCCAATGTTTCTCAATTACTTTTTTTTTTATAACATTTTGTGTAGGCGGTTTTAAATTCTTTGCTAAGACCACGGGTATTTCTTTTAAATCTCTTACGAGCGTCGGTTGCTATAAAATTACCACAAACATAACAAAAATTGGCAAAATTCAAGGACCGCGGGCAGGCAAAAAAAAATTTTTTAAAAATAAACCAAAATTAAAGAAAGGGTAAAGAATGTGAGAAAATGGAAAAGTAGCCCTCGCAGGGACCTATGTTGCTCGTACCGTGTGGTAGAACTTTTGGAAAATCGTTAAATTTATATTGCACTTAGTCGCCCGGACGTCCAGCCGGGCTCAGGCAGGGGGGTTAAAATTCCCTCTGTACCTTAAGTCGATGTGTGGCAAAATCGGAATAATCACTCGATACTTTAAAAAAAAAATTATTTTTCTGGATGTTACCATGACCAATCTCATGGTTACTGTATGCACAAAAGTGGACTTATATGGACTTACAGACATCCCACGAAAAAAAGAATGACACCACGGAATTCGTGACACAAATACCTTTTGTTGAAGTACCCACATTAATCCATACCCAAATGGCCCTGGGTGTGACAGTTTTTTGGACCCTGTGGGCCCCATAGGTCCGTGCGACGGCTAGTTTTCAACTTTCTCACATTCTTTAATATTTCTTTAATTTTGGTTTTTTTTAAAAAATTTCTTTTTTGCCTACCCCAGGTCCTGAACTTCAGCCCAAAAATTGTTTATGTTCCCCGTGCATTTATCCATTTTTTGCGGTTTTTTTTGAAATTTTTCTTTTTACTAAATGTTTCACCTTATAGTTACTGTTTACGCCTTTTTTCACAATAAAAACACTTTGTTTTAATTTGTTTGTGTAGTTTAAAATTCAATTTTTAGCATACGCTTTTATTAACTTTTAAGTTTTAATATGTATATTTGTTGGCATTTAATTTGTTTTCCATTTATTGTTTGTTTCAAAGCGTGTATTTGTTGTAAAATATTCAAATGTAAGTATATTGTATTGACTTCATCTATGGTTGAAACAATTTTTTTTGTAAGCTCGTAGTTGGTGCGAAAGTGAGTGTAATGCAGAATCCAAAGTAGTTGAATACCGCAATGTATCTATATGTGCAATTTTATAGCACACTTCTAAAGAGTTACTTAAAATTTTTTAAATTAATATTTTCAATTTTTATTTAAGTACAAAAACCCTTTTTTACCAAAAATAGCAAGTGAACCCCCACTATACTAGGCATATTATGGCCCAAAACCCGTTATAAACAGTATTTTTGTAAGTAAGTTGTGAGCTTTGACAGCTATTTAATAGCCCTAGACATGTTCAGATTGCAAAGGTTTGTTCAGAGAAGTTGTTCAGTGGTACCTATACTACAATTTCGCTGAATAGAGTATGGAAAAAATCTGGATTGCCTGCGACTTAGACTAAAACAATTGAAAAAAAATTTTTGTTTCGAAGTTTTTTAAAACAAAAAAACAGCGAAAATATATTTTTTTGGGATATACTATTCTAGGAATTTGTTAAGCGGACTATTACCTACAACTTTACTGAAGGATAGAAAGCACTACAACCAAAACTGTAGGAACTGTTGGCCAAAAGCTGATGTCAACTTTTTTCGAGGGGCCCACGGATTTTCAAAATGTTTAGGGGCCCAAAAAAAAAATTTGGTAACCAATCTAGCCAAACTGAGCTACAGTTTTACTCAGCTCCGGTAGTACTATCGAACCTGCATAGCCACGTTCGGGTGTTTTTCAAAAAGTTTGAATTTGTGTCACTGTGTTATGTAAATAACTAGGGCGATTAATGCTGGGCCTGAAAGTATACCCATACTACAAACTAACAGACGCATCGGCTGCAAGTACGATATTTTTAGAAACTGTTATACGTCCTACAGGTTCTGGAATCGGGTAGAACAATCTAGAAGCTGGCCGAGCCGCTTGCGGCGAGAAGCACAACTGGTATAAATACCTGAGGCTCTTGGCATTTTGAGTTCAGTTTGTGATTAAACCCCGTAAAGGAAACAACGCGAATTGACAGTAAAATATAAGACTTATTGAAAAGTGGTGTAAATACAGTAAACTGTTCTACTGTTTGAGTAAAATAAAAGGAAGTTAAACTGTTGTAATTATCGTAATTTTAAACGAACCATGTTTTATTATTGGGAATAAAAAAGAGCGCTAAAGGGACGAATAAGGAAATTCGTAACAATATAAAGCGAGATTAACCAGGGTTATGGTTTTCTTTTTGTTGATGTGTTAACATCTATACGCGCGCCTCTAGGGCAGTAAACTATAAATTTAATACATACGCAAGTGTTAGGTTTGTAAGAGTAAATCTTCGTTTGTTTGTTCGTTGCTTGGCAGTCGGTATTGAAAGTGATTATTGGGCGATATTCATATAATTTTCCCACGCGATTTTCTCCGGAAATTCATAGCCGATTTTATTAATTTTTGGATTAAAAAGCTAGTGCGGGTTTCGCCGAAGAGTCTAGGCCAAAAATTAAGGCGATCCGATATCGGCGAGCCGAGATATAAGTGATTTAATTTGGAGTAATATTAAAAAATCCAATGAGTGTTCGAACTCACGGGCGATGTGTTAACACCTTTTTGCTACACGGTACCTGTTCGATTTCTATGAACACATTCGTAAATATTACATTGGAAAATAAAAAACAGCGTTCAATCATATGATGACGTTACAGTTAAATAATATTAATACTTAAAATTATTTAAGGACCCAGTGCAAGCACATGTGTCATTATATTCTTGCTCAATACTTTTTTTTATTCCCACAAAAGTCAAAGAATGCAAAGCAACAGACACTTGTACATACATACATACATTGTTATATTCGTACCGAAGATCAACATAAAATACTTTTTTAATATTACTCCAAATTAATACTCCAAATTAAAACACTTCAATCTCGGCTCGCCGATATCGGATCGCCTTAATTTTTGGCCTAAACTCTTCGTCGAAACCCGCACTAGCTTTTTAATCCAAAAATTAATAAAATCGGCTATGAATTTCCGGAGAAATCGAATCACTTTCAATACAGACTGCCAAGCATCGAACAAACAAACGATGATAAGACAAAACCGAAGATCAACAAAACACTTTTTTAATATTACTCCAAATTAATACTCCAAATTAAAACACTTCAATCTCGGCTCGCCGATATCGCATCGCCTTAATTTTTGGCCTAAACTCTTCGTCGAAACCCGCACTAGCTTTTTAATCCAAAAATTAATAAAATCGGCTATGAATTTCCGGAGAAAATCGCGTGGGAAAATTATATGAAAATCGCCCAATAATCACTTTCAATACAGACTGCCAAGCATCGAACAAACAAACGATGATAAGACAAAACCGAAGATCAACAAAACACTTTTTTAATATTACTCCAAATTAATACTCCAAATTAAAACACTTCAATCTCGGCTCGCCGATATCGGATCGCCTTAAGTTTTGGCCTAAACTCTTCGTCAAAACCCGCACTAGCTTTTTAATTCAAAAATTAATAAAATCGGCTATGAATTTCCGGAGAAAATCGCGTGGGAAAATTATATGAAAATCGCCCAATAATCACTCTCAATACCGACTGCCAAGCAACGAACAAACAAACGATGATTTACTCTTACAAACCTAACACTTGCGTATGTATTAAATTTATAGTTTACTGCCCTAGAGGCGCGCGTATAGATGTTAACACATCAAAAAAATGTTTTATGTTGATCTTCGGTTTTGTCTTATCATCGTTTGTTTGTTCGTTGCTTGGCAGTCGGTATTGAAAGTGATTATTGGGCGATTTTCATATAATTTTCCCACGCGATTTTCTCCGGAAATTCATAGCCGATTTTATTAATTTTTGGATTAAAAAGCTAGTGCGGGTTTCGACGAAGAGTTTAGGCCAAAAATTAAGGCGATCCGATATCGGCGAGCCGAGATTGAAGTGTTTTAATTTGGAGTAATATTAAAAAAGTATTTTATGTTGATCTTCGGTTATATCGTACGAATATAACAATGTATGTATGTATGTACAAGTGTCTGTTGCTTTGCATTCTTTGACTTTTGTGGGAATAAAACAAAAAGTATTGAGCAAGAAAATAATGACACATGTGCTTGCACTGGGTCTTTAAATAATTTTAAGTATTAATATTATTTAACTGTAACGTCATCATATGATTGAACGCTGTTTTTTATTTTCCAATGTAACATTTACGAATGTGTTCATAGAAATCGAACAGGTACCGTGTAGTAAAAAGGTGTTAACACATCGCCCGTGAGTTCGAACACTCATTGGATTTTTAACAACACTGTGCTACAAAGTAAAATGTCCATAGAGTACGGAAATACTTATAGTTTTTCTTTATTACTTTTTTGATGTGTTAACATCTATACGCGCGCCTCTAGGGCAGTAAACTATAAATTTAATACATACACAAGTGTTAGGTTTGTAAGAGTAAATCATCGTTTGTTTGTTCGTTGCTTGGCAGTCGGTATTGAAAGTGATTATTGGGCGATTTTCATATAATTTTCCCACGCGATTTTCTCCGGAAATTCATAGCCGATTTTATTAATTTTTGGATTAAAAAGCTAGTGCGGGTTTCGACGAAGAGTTTAGGCCAAAAATTAAGGCGATCCGATATCGGCGAGCCGAGATTTAAGTGTTTTAATTTGGAGTATTAATTTGGAGTAATATTAAAAAAGTGTTTTATGTTGATCTTCGGTTATATCGTACGAAAATAACAATGTATGTATGTATGTACAAGTGTCTGTTGCTTTGCATTCTTTGACTTTTGTGGGAATAAAACAAAAAGTATTGAGCAAGAAAATAATGACACATGTGCTTGCACTGGGTCTTTAAATAATTTTAAGTATTAATATTATTTAACTGTAACGTCATCATATGATTGAACGCTGTTTTTTATTTTCCAATGTAACATTTACGAATGTGTTCATAGAAATCGAACAGGTACCGTGTAGTAAAAAGGTGTTAACACATCGCCCGTGAGTTCGAACACTCATTGGATTTTTTTTATTAGTAAATGTAATAAATTACTTTAATAAATTATTAAAGTTACATGTTCAAAACCTCATAAGTTTGGTATTTTCAAACTAATTTTCCATTTTCGTTAGGAAAATATCAATTTTGCCTCTCAAACACAAAATTGTATACAAATCAGTTGCAAAATGGCTGTGTTACGGTCGTTTAACTGTAAAAACGGGTCATAGTTTATACGCATATAAAGGGTGTCTCAGTAAGATTGCACTTCTTAAATTTAATGTCTTTCTTTTGTGCAAGTGGCAACTCTGAAATTTGGCAGCTGTCACATATGATTATTCCGATTATTAAAAATGGAGCACCTTTCGAAAGAACAACGCGTTACATTTGTGAAAACTTATTACAAAAATTTGGATAGTTAAGCTGAGACCGCTCGTAAACTTCAAAGAATTATCAGCCGAGAAAGTGCACCTAATGTGTCAACCATTTGAAGAGTGGTAAGAAAATGACATTAGAGGTCAGGGGACACTCGGTTTGAACGAAGTTCCTTTCGCTATGTATTATGTACTAGTTAGTTCCAAAACGCCTAAAGCACCCATTGAAAAATAGGATAATTTAAATGAATCTTTAAGAAAAGATACTCTTTGTAAAATTGTAAACTTTTTTTAAAACAATATTTTTTTATAGAATGGATTTTTTTAAATTTATATTTGGAAGGATGATTTTCTTTTATTTAATCGGCCTTTGTATTGGTACTTTTTATTTTATTATTAGAGCTCAAGACCATGTATATCTCTTAAATGGAGATATAGTTTTTTAAAACGAAGATGTTTGGCAAATGTATCCTCATGATTCCTGGCAAACCATATAGCTATTATAGATGTAGCCACACATCTTCATCAGCGGTTGTTTGGAATGCTGCTTTTGAAAAATTCATCAAACTAATTGCAAACAAAAACTCATCTGAATTGAAAATTCAAACAAGAAAACATTTGCAAAACAAGTTCTTGTTTTGGTCCTTTTTGTTAGAATATGCATTATATTTTCCCGAAAATGTCCGTTTTTAAAGAGAGGTACTTCTTTTATTAAAAGCTAATTTTTTTTTTAAGAAAAAGTCCTATTTTTAAGAGGAAGCACTTTCTGTAAGAAAAAGCCATAAGAGTATGATTTTTTAAACTTCTTTCACTTTGGATTTTCTAAATTTACTTTTTATTCGGTTGAAGACTACAATATATACTAATTATTTGTTACAGGCTCCACCTAGAAAACTTCCCATTAAACAAGAAATTTCCCAACATATGTTAGTTAGTCTAGACACAAACCAAAGCAAAAGTACCCAATATAGTTGACAATACTCGGTTGTAGCGTAATAGTGCTAAACAAAGTTGTATCATTTTTTCTCATTCGCAACGTGATATAAGGAACTTCGTTCCCAAAATTGTTTAAAAATTGGTTGGAAAATGGCTGTGTTATGGTAGTTTAACTGTAATAGAAAGGGTCATAGTTTATATGCACATAAAGCGTGTCTCAGTAAGATTGCACTTTTTAAATTTAGTGTAATTTTTTTGTGCAAGTAACAGCTCTGAAATTTGGCAGCTGTCACATTTGACTATTCCGATTATCATAAATGGAGCGCGTTATGAATGAACAACGCGTTATAATTGTGAAAACTTAATACAAAAAATTGGAAAGTTAAGCTGAGACCGCTCGCAAACTTCGAAAAATGTTCAGTCGAGAAAGTGCAACTAATGTGACAACCATTCGAAGAGTGGTAATAAAATTTGAAGAAACTGGGTCGGTTACGGAGTGTAAGACTCCAGTGGATACCGGTCGGTCTGTTGAAAATATTGCTGCTGTAACCGAGAGTGTCGCCAAATACCCAAACCTATCAATTCGGCATCGATCTCATCAACTTAAAATTTCACGAATCACTACGCAGCGAATTTTGAGAAAAGACTGTACAAAATTCAGCTTACTCAGGAGCTCAAATCACCAGACCATGGTAAGCGCCGACAATTCGTTCCATCTGAATAGCTTCGTTAATACGCACAGTTACAGAATTTGGGGCTTAGAAAATCCCCATGCAATCCATGAGAAACAACTACACCCACAACCAGCAACTGTCTGGTGCTGATTTTGGTCAGGCGGCCTGATTGAGACTTAATTGTTTGAAGATGAGGCCGAAATAGCAGTGACTGTGAAGGGCATTCGTTACAGGAACATGATAACGGAGTTATTGTGGCCTCAACTGGATGGTATTGATCTGGACGACATGTGGTTTCAGCAAGACGGCGCCACCTGCCCCACTGCGCAAGGAACAATCGAATTATTGCAGCAACGAACAAATTACCCCAAGAAATTCTGATGTCAGCTGGCCACCAAGGTCATGCGATTTAACGCCGTACGATTTCTTCCTTTGGGGTTTTGTGAAATCTCGGGTTTATGCGATAAACCAGAAACAATTTCTAAGCTCAAATACGAGATCCAAAGTGTCTCTGTGATAAAGTCATGGAAAATTTCATGAAAAAAGTAATGGCGTGTCATCAGAGCAGTGGAGGCCATTTAACGGATTTTTTATTCCATACGTAATCGGAACATGTCTTCTTTACAATCCAATTAAAAAATCAAAACTATCTCAAAAACTACGTGTTTATTTTCAAATGAAAAATTGCATTCCTACTGAGACATCGTTTATTATGAGTATGACCCTACGTGTGTTTATTTTGTAGCAGTAATATTTTTCTGCCGCATTCTTATAGACTTATCAGTATATTTACAAGGACATGATATACAAGTATATCCTTATACTCTTTTGTATATATACACAACGCTAAAGTCATTATAAATAACTTTTCTATACATGCATTACACAAACAATGAGGAATAATAAATAGCTTCACTTTCACTATAAACAGCGCAAGGATAAGTTCGATGCAGTTCCCTTTTCCCTTTCAAACAATATAAGAACTTTAAGGACATTTGGTGAAAGTTAGTTTTATACAAATTCATATAAAAGCAGTTTGGAAAATTTAATAGAATGGATGATATTCTTTATTGCAAGGATACACAAAAGAGTTGAATAGGGATGTTGTTACCCAGATTTAAGACAATGGCGAGATGATATCACTCGTAAAAGCTGTGAAGATATTAGCTTCTTATGCATTGGGGTAGCAAAAATTCCAGATTTTAAGATTCAAATTCGATCCCACTAATTAAAGTTTATAAAGTTTTAAAATTTTGAATTTTGTATAACAGGGGGAAAATACAGACTTTAGAAATTGCTAATGCTAATAAAGTATTGTGCAGGGTTAGGATCCTGTCATCAAAATCACATAACGAGCAACTGGTAGAATGACTACCTTAATTCCACTAACTAACAAAGAAGTAGACAACCTGGTGCAAGGAGGAAGGCATCCAGGTGGAATTTCAACGGAAAGATTTCTTCCTGCCGCGTAAGAAAAACTTCGATTTATAGATATTGTTACGATTAAGTTATGAGTTACTCATAATGACCAAAATATCTTAATGTAAATAACAGGACGAATAATGCTGCGCCTGAAAGTATACATTGCAACAAACTAGTTGGGAATGTGTTATATCAAAACTACTGTACCACTGTTTCTGGAAATATGTAATCTTCGATAAACAGATTCTGGAATCGGGTAGAAGTTCTAGAGAACCTAGTGGCGAAAAATAGAATACGTATATGTAGCTGATGCCTTTGGAATTCGGAGTTAGTCTGTAATTAAGCGTTGGCAAGTAAGCAACGCGAAGTAATAGGAAAATGGTTGAATATAGAAAATTGTAAATGTTAAGTTGTGTAAATAAAGTAAACGGTTGTAAGTAAAATGGAAGGATTTAAAACTGTTATACTAATCGGAATTTAAAAACTAACCTTGTGTTAGTAACGGGAATAAAACAGAGCTAAACGGACGGTTAAGGAAATTCATAACAATATGAAAAGCGCCAATTAATAACAATTTGTCAAAATAATCAGTTGCTGCTTTAAGAAAGCTTTGAAATTCCTTACTAACAGCATCCGTAATGTATACAGTAACAGCAACTTAGTCTTCATTCGAAATGTTGAACAATTAGTATCAAAAACAATTGTAACAATTTTTCTTAATGATGCACTTCCCAGCTAACTGTTATATTACATACGTTCCACATTTTTGAGGATCTGATTACAATCCAGAGCCGCAACGGGTTTGCAACGATACAATCTATTTTCCATCAGGTTAAGGTATCTGTTACAATGAAACAGCATCGAAGTTGGCCACAGAATTGTGCTGGTAAGGTTTTGCGAACACTACTGAATATGTGGGCATCGGGAATATCACACTCTCATACCGGAAGGGATTCCTGGAACAAAGGATATGCAAATTTCTGTTCGAATTGTTTGATACACATTCAGTCTAGTGGCAGTCAATACAATCAGAGAACCAGTTGTTAGAAAATAGTTTGTAGCAACTGTCAATTCGGTTGTTGCCACCGAATTGCGGTTGCTACAACTGAATAGAGGTTGTGATGATTGAATTTAGTTCCCACAACTTAATAGAGGTTGTGATGACAGAATTTAGTTCCAACAACCGAAATTCGGTTGAAGCAACCTCGTTTCGTAATTGATTCGTTTGCGACAATTAAATCTTCAAACATAATCGTTAGGTCGACTAAATTTTCTATACTTTCTGTTGCAACGACCGAATTTGGAATTAATTCTGAAAATACTAAAATCGATTGCAGTTACCGAATGTGGTATCAATTCAGATGCAACAACCGAATTTGTCATCAATTTGGTTGCAATAACCGAATTTGGCCTTAAGTCGTTTGCAACGACCGAATTTGGCACCAATTCGGTTGTTGTAACCGGATTTCTTATGAATTCATTTGGGACAACCAAATTAATAAACAACAATTTTAAAATTCAGTCGTGAAGTTATCAAAATTCGGTTCTGATAACCTGTAACTCGGTTGTGACAACCTCTAATTCGGTTGTGACAACCTAGATCTCCGTTGTGACAACCTATATCTCGGCTGTGACAACCTCTAATTCGGTTGTGACAACCTCTATCTCGGCTGTTGCAGCCTCTAATTCGGTTGAGATAATCTCTGATTCGGCTGTGATGACTTCTAGAGTGGTTGTGACAACCTTTAATCCGTTTACAGCGAATTCGCATGCCGCAACCGAATTTTCCTGAGAGTGTAGGATTTTAATTCATATTGGATATACATACATTGCGAGAATTAAGCTGAATGATCTTAAAAAAATGGATAGGATTTTCAGCTCCTTAGATCAAACTTGTCTTCCGGTAGCGCTAGTGCCCCTGATGTAACAATCTGCGTTCGTATTTCGTGGGTAATGGATTACCCTGGGTTATCCTGGGTAAACCATTATTATAGCCATGGGGAATGTGTAACGATCGTTTACCCATTTCCCACAAGGTACGGGGAAAATAATGGGTATACACCCACAGCGATGAAGAATTACACATCACGGTTACATATTATGTGGAAAATAATGTGTAGTTAGCCACGTCAATGGGAAATTACCCAACACGATTACCCTTTACATTACGCCATGGGGATTGGGTAGGCGGCCTATACCCATTACCCACGGTGATGGGTAATGTCTTTCGGAAACGGTGTGGAATAAATTATTTACCTCTATAGGAGACTTAAACCAATTGATGCCTTTAAGATGGCATCACTTTAAAAAAAACGCTAAAACTAAAATTTTTCAAAAAACATCGCTAAAACGGTCTTATGTCTATATTTCGGAAGCGGCCCGTCGAATAAAAATAAACAATGAATTTTTGTGGATTTCTACAGGATTCTAATAGAGTGGTCCAATTCGAATAGAAGAATTTTTTTCAAAAAAAAAAAACAAATAAATGGCTATAACTTGGAAAAAGTGTGTCCAATCGCAAAAAGAATAAATTCTTTACCTCCATTGGAGTCTTTAACCAATGGATGTAATCCACTTTTTTAAAAAAAAAATCGCTAAAACAAAAATTTTTCGAATAAAAAATCTCTAAAACGACCGTATGGCTATATCTAGGAAGCAGAGCATCCATTCGAACAAACAAAGAATTTTTTGGGGGTTTCTGACGGATTTTCATAAAGTGGTCCAACTCCTAAAGACAATACTTTTGCAAAAAATCGCCAAACTAAGAAAAGCGCTATAAAAATAAATGGCTATTATTCGGAAAAGGTGTGTCCAATAGCAAAACGGATAAATTCTTGACCTTTCATAGGAGACTTTAACCAATTGATGTCTTTAATATGGCATCACTTTTATTCTGAAAAATGGCTAAAACTAAATTTTTTCGAATGAAAAATTTCTACAACACCCTGATGTCTATATCTCGGAAACGGAGCGTCCAATCGAACAAATAAGTACTTTTTGCGGGTTTCTAAGGGTTTTTCACAAAGTGGTCCAATTCGTATGGAAGAATTTTTGTTAAAAAAATCGCCATTATAAGAAAATCGCTAAAATGAAAAATGCCTATAACTCGGAAACTGTGTGTCCAATAGCAAAAAGGATAAATTCTTTACTTCCACAGGAAACTTTAACCAATTGATGACTTTATTGAGGCATCACTTTTTTTTTAAAAAATTCGTTAAAACTAAAATTTTGAAAATTAAAAAAAATCGCTAAAATGGCGTTATGTCTATATCTCTGAAACTGGGCATCCAATCGAACAAGTAAATAATTTTTACAGGTTTCTAAGGGTTTTTTATAACGTGGTCCAATTCGCATGGATGAATTTTTTTCAAAATACTTTTCAAAAATCGCCAAGATAAGAAAAGGGCGTGTTAAATGGGAAAAATAATAAATATTATACCTCCATGAGAGGCTTTAACCAATTGATGTCCTTAATACGACATCACTTAAAAAAACCCCCAAAACTAAAATTTTTCGAATAAAAAATCGCTAAAATTCGTATGGAAGATATTTGTTTCAGAAAATCGCCAAAATAAAAAAAATACTCTAAAATAGAAAATTGCTATAACTCGGTAAACGTGTGTACAATCGCAAAAAGAATAAATCGCTATTTTCGTATGGAAGATTTTTTATTACAGAAAATCGCCAAAATAAGAAAATCGCTAAAATAACAAAGTGCTATAACTCGGAAAAGGTGTGTTCAATCGCAAAAAGAATAAATTATTTACCTCTATAGGAGACTTAAACCAATTGATGTTTTTAATACGGGATCACTTTTAAACAAAAAAATTGCTGAAACTAAAATTTTTCCAATAGAAAATCGCTAAAACGCCCTTATATATAAGCATACATCTCGGATACGTCCAATCACACAAATGACAAATGTTTGAGGGTTTCTAAGGGGTTTCATTAAGTGGTTCAATTCCTACAGAAAAATCGCCTAAACAAGAAAAGGGCTAAACTAAAAAAATGTCTATTACTCGGAAAGGGTGTGTCCTATCGCAAAAAGAATAAATTCTTTACCTATTGGGAAGGCTTTAACCAAGTGATATTTTTCACTTTTCTTTAACATAAATTTGTTTGTTTTTAAAAATAAAAAATTTAAAAAATCGCTAAAACTAAAATTTTTCGAATAAAAAATCACTAAAACGATCTTATGTCTATATCTCTTAACCGGAGCATCGGATCAAAAAAATAACTAATTTTTGTGGGTTTCTAAGAGGTTTTCATAAAGTTCTCCAATTCGTATGGAAGATTTAAAAAAAAATCGCCAAAATATGAAAATCGCTAAAATAAAAAATTACTATAACTCGGAAACGATGCATTTGGGGCGCAATAATAGATATGTAATCTTACATTAATTACAAAAATTAGGATGTTGTTCCAAGTGATTATAATCTTAAGTGCAATGAAAGGATTAATGTGGACTAGGATTAAATGTGTCTAACTTAGTTGACGTTAGAGTGAACAGGTTGATTAGGTTGAGATTTAAGAAAATCCTTAAAATAACTTCCCAATAGCATTCAAAGATTAGACAAATTGGAGATAAATATCGTGACTTATTCTGAGGGACAATTGTATGGAATATGAAATATGAAAATAAGGATGTTCTTTTTTAAAATTTTCAACAAGTAACATGGGACAACCTTCGATGGATATAAACAAATTATTTTTTTCGGATTTTGTTTGACACAATTGTTGAATATTTTGGCTGTATGGGTAAGTACAGTTTTGTTGAAATGGGTTGCAGCTTGTTTCTTCGATCTCGTTTTTTATTAAAGACACAATCAGTGAGACTGTAGGTTGTTTCAAATTCCTGTATTCAATTAATTGAAGTTTGCAAACTATTTATCACAATGTTTAGTTCACCTATGGAGAAATAACGGCACCATATATTCAAACCTCTTTTTCAAATAAAATCACAATTTCTTAGAGCAGAAACAAATCTGATTTTGTATCAGATCACAATCAATACTCACAATCAATCACAATCTCAATATTTAAAAAAAAAATTGTAATAAAGTAAGCCCCTGCTTTTTATCTTAAACTGTTTATAAACTTAAATTAAAATATAAAATTTTAAATGTTTATATTGAAGACACAACTGAAATTCCCCTGTAAAATCTAACGTATTCATGAAAGCAAAGAAGGAAATTAATTAAATCAACCGAAAACATAATTTCCAAGAAACAACTTAATTAAATTAAACAAAAACTTTCCTAATTTGCTGTTTTCATACACCAGTACAGATTTGTACAGTAAACATAATTTTCCCATCTCATTTATTCATTCAAATCTTCACGTTTACTAAGTTAAGGAATATAATGATGGTGCGGCTGTTGCCACCCTACTGTTCCTGCGAATACTAAAATTCTCTTTATAAAATTAAAGTGAATGGTATTAAATTTGACACTTATTAAATGCTGTGTAATTAAATGTTCTGTAACCCATAGCAATACTAATCCTCTTTTCATATCACACAATGCCATTCACTCATCCTTCACGAAGAGGCAGTGCAGCAGCGGTGCGACATAAGCGACTTAACTACGAGTACAAATATTATGCCACTCAATGATGGCAAAAGTCACACAGCTATAAATTCATAAAATAAATATTGCACGATAATAAAAGTCATATGGCAGGTTACAATTCATTCACTCAATCGTAATCGTGTTTGTGAATTTGCTGGGGGAATTTGTTGGCAAAGAATTTTATGCTTCATTGAATAAATTATGGCGAACTGCGTGAATACGTTTCAATGTGGCTGCGAAAAATGGCAATAACTTGGGAGTGAATTTCGTATCTATTTATTTATTGTATTTAGATTTAAATAGACAAATATATATGATTATTAGTGAAAATTGTATTTTTCCACTTGTATAATTGTCATATAGATTAACCTTAGGTAAAGCTGACTTACCGACAATCACCAAAGCGTTATAAAAGGTACTTCCTTGTCGTTTATAATGTAATCGTTACTTAAACTTAAAGAAAATATAAAAATACTATGAAATTTTCCTACCATTAAAATAACGCGTATGTACTTTAGGGTGTCCCTTCAATAAAAATTTGTTTTGCTCCAGCTTTATTTGACAGCTTATAGGGTATATTATTTTTGTGGATTTTTTCAGATTTTTCGGAAGTAGTTTAGAGGTCGCGCAAGTCGAATTTCCCCCAAAAATCTGGTATTCCGGGCGAATTTTGAATTTAACTTAAAACTCGGCCAATAACCACCATTTTCTTAGTTTGTAAGTCAACAATTTTAAAGCCAAACGTCCAAACTTTTATTGTATATGCACAAACCACCAGTTTTGACAATGATTTTCCTCAATAAGGTACCATGTACTATATTTGTTCGTAAATTTTGGGTACATTTTGTAAATAACGCTTTATATCTTTTAAAATTCCTATGAAAATTTAAAAACCTAATGATGCACTTTAAAAGACGTATTAATTCCAAGCAAGTTTGTAAAAAAAACATTTGAATTTGCGGTTACTGTTCCAGAGTTATACCATTTTAAAGCCTTTTAGCCTTTTCATACAATGGAACTAATAATATTATAACCTGTTGCTATTTTTGCATCGGACGTGCTTTAAATTCTATGAAAATTTAAAATACTAATGATGCACTTTAAAAGACGGATAAATGCCAAGCAATTTTGTAGAAAAAATTTTGAATTTGCAGAGACTGTTCTAGAGTTATGCCACTTTAAAACTCTTTACCCATTGTATGAACTTAATAATATTATAAACTGATTGTCTTTTTTCATCGGATTTGTTTTAAACATTGTTCATAAAATGTTCAACATAAATCTACATGCGCTAAGTAACGACAAAGAATTACACGCAGCAAAAAATGGACCCGACAACATATTGCACGAACCATATATATGATTGCTTGCAAACATATATATGATTCCTGCAATATGTTGCTGGGGCTGTTCTTTGCTGCGTGTAACTCTTTGCCATTACTTAGCGCATGTAGATTTTTTCATGAAACCAATATTTAAAGCAAATGCGATGAAAAATTGGCAGACAGTTTATAGTATTATTAGTTTCATACTATAGGTAAAGAGTTTTACAATGGCATAACTCTGAAACAGTAACTGCAAATTCAAAATTGTTTCAACAAAATTACTTGGCATTTATCCGTCTATTAAAGTGCATCATTAATGTTTTAAATTTTCATAGAAATTTAAAGCAAATCCGATGCAAAAATGGCAAACAGTTTATAATATTTGTAGGTTCATACAATGGGTAAAAAGAATCAAAATGGTATAACTCTGGAACAGTAACAACTAAATAAAAAAAATTTTCTACAAAATTGCTTGGAATTAATACGTCTTTTAAAGTGCATTATTAGTTTTTTTTTAAAATTTCATAGAAATTTTAAAAGATGTAAAGCGTTTTTTTTACAAAATTTACCCAAAATTTACAAAAAAATTTAATACGTCGTACCTTATTGAGCAAAATCATTGCCAAAACTGGTAGTTTATGCATATACAATAAAAGTTTGAACATTTTACTTTAGAATTGTTGACTTACAAACTAAGAAAATCATGGTTATTGTCCGAGTTTTAGGTAAAATTCAAAAAACGTCCGAAATATCCGATTTTTGGGGGAAATTCGACTTGTGCGACCTCTAAACCTCTTCCAAAAATCTGTAAAAATCTCAAAAATAAATTTTTTTGGGACACCCTAATGTACATATGTATATACGAGCGAATCAATAAGTCCGTGAACTTCCCTCGTAGTTATATGAAATGCAACACTGCTACCATCAAGTGGCACCTGTTAGTAGACCACTGCCAAATTTTGAGAAAGTTCCGTCATTTATTTTGCTTTTAACAGCTGTCCAAAACATACAAACTTATGAATTTTTTTAAAAATGGAAAAAAGTGAATTTCGAGTGCTCATTAAACATTAATTTTGCAAAAAAAACCGTCAATCAAACCAAGGAAAAGCTTGATAAATACTATGGGGACTCTGCACGATCGAAAAAGTGGTTTACTGACTTTCGTTGTGGTCGCACAAGTACAAATGGCCGATCGAAGAGTAAAAGTGCGTGAGATTGTTGATGCCATAGGCCTTTCATATGCCAGTGTGGTTTCGATTTTACATGATCAGTTGGGTTTAAGAAATCTGTCTGCAAGATGGGTGCCGCGTTTGCTCTCAATTGACCATACACGTAATCGTGTGACAACTTCAAAGGATTGTTTGGAGTTGTTTAATCGCAATTCGAAGGAGTTTTAGCGACGGTTTGTTACTGTGAATGAAACATGGATCCATTACAACACTCCGTAGACCAAGCAACAGTCTAAACAATGTGTTTCTCCGTGTGAACCGGCTCCGAAGAAGACCAAGGTAAGTTTGTCGGCCAATAAGGTGATGGCAACAGTTTTTTGGGATGCACCCGGGATAATCCATATCGATTACATTCAAAAGGGAAAAAGTATAAACGTCGACTATTACGCCAACTTATTGGACCGATTAAACGAGGATTTAAAAAAACGACCCCATATGGCCAAGAAAAAAAGTTATTTTTCATCAAGATAATGCGCGGGTGCACACGAGTGTAATCTCAATGGAAAATTCCATGACTTGGCCTACGAATTAGTACCCCAGCCGCCATATTCTCCGGATTTAGCTCCCAGTGACTATTTACTATTTCCAAACCTAAAGAAATGGCTCGGTGGAAAGAGATTTAGCTCTCTTTAGGAACGTTGGACTAAGTGTATTGAGCTAAAAGGAGATTAAGTTGAAAACATTTTTTTTTGCAAAAAAGAACTGTGTTTCATTGGAAAAGTCACGGCTACCGCCTCGTATATGCCACAATTTCGTTTGAGTATTTTCAAAGATTATTTTTCCTAATATAAAGTTCATATTTTTGCATGCATTTTGGGACGTTACTTGAACGTATCTACCTGCAGTTCATTTTAACTTATTTGAAAATCAAAACTTTTATGAGAGTGGTTTGTAGACCTGGTAGGCCTTCATATAAACAAAAAAATTCCCAAAGTCTAGGGTAAATATTTAAGATCATCAGATTGTCGGTAGGTGACAAAATTTGTAAAAATTAATTATCCCAGGCAAATATTTAAAAACTCGTCACCAGCGCTAAAAAGTATGCAAATGTAGTACTCGTCGAGAACTACACGCTGAAAAATCTGTATTTTGTTGTTGTTTGGATGCAAAGATTATGTGTTTGTAGCTTGTCGCAAATATAGTGTTCTTGTGCCCAAACATATAGTGTTTGCTATTCAATATAACATGTTTGAGTCACAATGATTAATGGGCTTTGATATACGATTTTGAGAACCAAATGTTGATTTTTAGTCGAAAACCGCTAAACAACAAATACGAGAGAGACAACAAAGAAACAATAAATAAATAAATAAAATTTCAATTCATGAAAACAGTGCTTACAAACAGGGACACGTCTCCTGCAATATGTTTCTGGGGCCGATATTTTTAAACGTATATACAACGATGTATTGTATCTCACGATCAAGTCACAAACAAAAATACCATTTTGGCTGTTTTTTACGGGCTCGTGAAGGTATTTTTTTTTCTGAAGTCTCGAGGTAGTCTTTAATATTTGCCCTCGATATTGGGAACATTTTTTCATGAGTCGGTCTAGTATTTTGTAATCTGGATAGGCAATATACTCTGTGATGGAAATATATGTCATTTGTTATACAAAATTAAAACAAAAGTACAAGAAAATTCAAAGAAGTAGACAAATGTACAAAAAGTGAACACAAATATAAAAAAGTGTACACATAACTAAAAATAATGTACAAAAAGTGCACACAAATGAACATAAAGTATACAAAAATGTGCAGAAACGTATTAGACATTAACTTTAATTGAAAAAATATTTTTTTATAAGTCACCCCTAAAAGGTGGTTGCCTTGAGTTATAGAAAAGCTGATGAGCTGTCTATAGAAAGCAGTTTAAAAGGAAAAACCTCAAAGTCACTTTATGTTAGGATAAGAAATATTTGGTATTTTAAGAATCCTTAATCCACAAGTACATGTATAACATTTTGCTATTTGGGGAGAGCTTTTTACAACCAGTGAGCTGTGCGGCTTCTAGTTTTACAGTCACTGTTAGACGCCTTTAGTTTTACTCCGGTTCCGAATGGTAGTTTGAGAACCGAACCGTCGCAATTGGCAGAAAAGTTGCCACATGAGCAGCATACTTTTCATCACTTGCCACGCGACACTTTTCATCGTGATTGTCTTTTTCATAACCAAGAAGACATGTTCCGAATAATTATGGAGTCTTACTGTCCATTACCGATACAGTTTCTTAAAATGTTGTGACCATTCTTTGAATGGTTGACACATTAGGTGCGCTTCCTGGACTGAAAATTCTTCTTCTTTCTTTCCAAATTTTTGCAATATGTTTTCACAATTATAACGCGTTATTCCTTCGTAGTAGTGACCGTCGGTGGTGCAATGGGAAGTGTGCGCTCCTCTTGTACTTGAGATCCTGGGTTCGATTCCTGCTCTGACCACCTTAAAAAAATTTCTTTCGACTGCGGTCACCTCGCATAGTGACGGCGACACTATCGAGTATTTAGCCATAAAAATGCTTCTCAAAAATACCGTTCGGAACCGGTGTAAAACTGTAGGTCCCAATCAGTGTATATGAAACTAGAAAGCGCACAGCTCACTGGTTGTGAGACGCTCTCCCCGATTCCTTCATGGGATGTAATGGGAAACCATTTTTTTTTTTTTTTTTTTATTCCTCCGTAAAGCGATCCATTTTTAGTAATCGGAAGAAACATATGTCACAGCTACCAAATTTCAGAGTTGCCACTTGTACAAAAAAGTGACACTAAATTTAAAAAGTTGAATCTTACTGGGACACCCTTTATATTCAATTACACTGCGTGACTAAAATTCTTGTGGGGGCTTCGATGTGGTCTTGTCGCTTTCAACAGTTTATGATATTTTTATGTAATGCTAATTATTATGACATGAATTCAATCATTGGTCGTTGACGCGGCGTTCATTTTTAAACAAATTAATATTAGGTCGCTTCTTTTTTGTTGTGTGGTTTATGCGATAAGGAAATGTATTATTACGAGTAATTAAATATTTTTTTATATTATTCATTGTATTCTGCATGATTGACTGCCAAACTTGTGTGGCAAATATATTGTCAAGTATTTATATTGAATGATATATTGTCTTTACATTAATAAGCTATTTTACATGCGACGTGTTTAAAGTTACGCGTGACTGTCGCCGCTTTGAAGTGATGACAGCAATTAATTAATATGGTACTTTAGAATCGAAATTGTAAAGTGAAGACTTTGAGCCACTGACTACAACACTATGATAGTTTTTGACAAATCTTTTCGCAGAAAATGCCAGAGAGAACGGTTTTACAATAACTCGGGTAAGAGGAATCGAACTGAGTTATAATTACTGGTTCATAAAATTATTTTTTTATTTATTTTAGATTTTTCGATGTTGACAGCCACTAACTTCTATTTGGTTGGTTGTAGTGATAAATTTTATTCAAGAAAGTTGTTTCAAACGTTTTGGGCTTGAAATTTTTGAAACAAAGATTACCTCTAAAACCAGGATTTTGAGTACCGTTTATTCAAAACTTCGGCAGAAAACTAATTTTCCGACTTTCTTTGAGTTTTACGTTAACAAATAATATGATTTTTTCGCCAAATAAGAGAAGATGTATATTTAATCATCTTGATTTTAAATTTTTAAAATTGCACTTAATTATCAATTTCACTTAATATAACTTTTTTCTACACTGTAAAAATTTTCTGGGGCTTGAAGCAAAGAAAAACAAAAAAACTTGAAAACAGTATAATGGTTACATAACGTACTTTCACCTACTTTTTCATGGGTTATGCAGAAAACAGTAAAACGAACAAAAAATTCGCATAGTGTTAAAAACAGTACGTCTGGCTAGCCTACATTTATATATTTTGTATGAAACCGTAATAGTGTAATCATAGTGTAATCAGAGAGTTATAATGACACCTATACGCTGAAAAATAACGGTCTCCGTAAAATATTCTGCAGGAACCATGTATCTGTTTGCAAGACGCTTCAAACATTCATATATTTGCAAGTCCCAAACTTACTTGTAATTTAAACGATACCTTTAAACCGACATTACCGACAAACATGTTTGCTTTTACGTGGAAACATATGCGTTCTTCATCCTAAATATCCATATACTTACGTGGAAACATTCGCGTGTTTCCTCCAAATATAATAATATTTAGAAATAAATTATTCTTCGATTACAATATATTTGTATTATTTATGATAATTAATTTTAACAATATAAATCCACATTTATAAATAATTAATACAAAAAATTAATAGATTTAAAACGGTTCTTTTACATTTATTTGCATTGAATGCATTATTTGCTTTTTTTCATGAAATGAGAATCTGCTGCTCTTTGGCTTCTCCTCTCTTTGGTGTCTCTCACGTTTTTGTTTTCAGAAGGTTCCAGTTATGCGTTGGCTACACTATGCGTTGGTACACGAACAATATACTTACATACAAATCTAGTTCATGCAAGCCAAGCGTGGATTAATTACTTGTATTTTTTTTATTATATTTCACAAATAGTCCGCCGTTCCAATTTTCACAGTAAAGGCTCAGACAGACAAAGGGCTTCACGTTGTTACCCTTTCCAATATCTTTCCTCGAAATCGTTTCTCACTTTGGTAGCATACATACATATAATACGAAACACATACACAAAAACCAAAGCAACATCACAAGTCATTGAACCGTCCGATCCTTCGTTTATTCCTTTGCACTGATCAAGCGCTTTTGATATCCTCTGTCCGATGAACCATTGACGACTGAATACATGAAATTAAAACTGACTTCAAATGCAATTTACACGCGCACTCAGTAATATTTATGAGTCACTGACTGAGATAATAATGCAAAAATTCACATGCAAACCAACAGGATAGACTATCTCGTTGCCCCTCTTTATTCTTTTGCTCTCGAGAGAGCATAAACAGTGCAATAAACACAGCTGTATTTAAATAACAAACACAGATATATTTGGGTCGCAAACACCTATAATATGACATATTACTCATTGTGTCTCAAACGTGTAATATTGAATAGCAAACTCAATGTTTTTCCACACAAGTATATTATATTTACCACAAGCTCCAAACACATGTTATATTTATTAACATCCAAACAACAAAAAACCACAGTTTTTTTAGCGTTAATTGAATGATTAATCTGTGTTGAAAAAGCATTTTACGTTTGAAATCAAAAGAAGCGTCCTTTTCTGAACCTTGCTACTCTTCCTCACGTAAATTATACATATTTCTCCATCTTCAATTAGATATGATTGATGATAATGTTCTAAAATGTAAATTCTGTAGCGCCGAGAACATTCATTATACTCACCTTTGTCAACATCAGCTTAATCTGAGGTAGTTAGCCATCATTATGAATGCTTGGTTGACTCTCGACACTTTTTATGTTCATTTATTTCACCTAATATTCACAGCTAGATTTTATAATGATTATATAATTTGATGTGCTCGTAATTAATTATCCTCTCAGATGTGTGGAAAAAGATACAATTTGAAAGGTTGACGAGCATAAAGTACCTACATAATTGAGGAGAATATAATTTGGTGTCATCATATCCTTCAGCGACCGCCAAAGCTACAGTAATTTGATAAATCTAATTAAAATTGTACCTAGAAAAGGACATATATTTGAAGTGATAATTAAGAGTCTCTTGGGAAAATTAAACATTTAAATTCAGTTGAAATTGGTGTAAGAAATACAATCAGGATGATGTGGTTGGTGTTCACCAACTTGTTATACGGAAATATAAAATTCAAATAAATAAATAAATAACCGATGCCGATGAATACAGACATTTTCAATCAAAAAATGTCACCCTTACTGACTTATATATTCAGTCACTAGCCCATACAATCAAGTTTCATTGATCCTCCCATAACGACTGCTTTTTACGGAACAGAAGATCAAAACTGACACCAAATTTAACCTTTATGTGCTCGGTAGTCTACACTTGTAGCATTTTTGCAGAAAAAGTTGAATAAAAAAACTTTCCACAACAAAAGGGTCCGAAAGTTTCAGTAGCTTCCTAAAAATCAATTCTAAGCAGTTTTGGCCACTAACGCGTTAAAAAAATAAGTTGCAGCACCCTACAGACCCTACTTTTTAAAATGACTATCTCCTGGCCGGTAGTCTACAAATGTAGACACCATATAAAATGTATGGAAATTCACATCACTGTGTTACTCAACTGAAATTGTTTCCAATGCGGCATGTCGAACATGTAATTTAGTATTTTTTTTACTCTTTGCTTTCTTGTGCACGTTTGTGTATGCAAGTGTGTGCTTGCATATTTGACTTCATATTGAGTATATATGGTGCTAGGTTGATGAAGAAGCAGAGTAGAGTCTAGATTTTGATGATTCGACTGATGATTACGTACCACCTCACCACCATACAAGTTCTTCTTCTGGTGCTGCTGCAAGTGGTAAACAAGCTGCAAGTTTGTATAAATCCCAAAGAATCTGATGCTGAAAACGAAATGATACAGTTATTGAACAGCGTTTAGTGCGTTGGTTTGGACAGACAATACTACCTGGTTTTCCAAACTGCCTAATCAAGCAATTGGAAAGGGTTCTCATAATGTGTTTCGTGGCACTGCTGTCGGCCCATCTCGTGCTTCCAAAGTCTCATTGAGTCACCCGTATAACTGATTGAAGATACAGATGTATTGTGGAGTACGGAAGCAGTTTTTTAGTACCGTTTAGTAATGCCGAATTCTCGCTTCAACGAAATGTTGCTGTTCATTCGGTTCGATAGTGGTTCACATGCGGTGCAAAGTCACTGTATCCTTTCAATAGCGAGATTTATACAGGAAAGTTCTCAAATGCTGGTCGTGGAACCAATGTAGGAGGGAGTGTCGTGCAAAGGCTGGTCTACCCCTGGAAAACCACCGGAAGAACCATAATCTGTGACAATTTTTTCATATCATTGAATCTGGGTAGGGATTTGATCTCGCTCTTCTTGGTACTGTTCGTCAAAACAAAACTTTTGTGCCAAATGAAATGAAAGCAGACCGCAAACGAGAAGAATAGTCTACAGTTTTTGGTTTTCTCGAATCAAAGTTTGCTTTGGTCTCCTATGTGCCAAAAAAGGGAAAAGCAGTTGTACTACTTTCCAGTACGCCTTGGCTAAATGCTATTGTACCTGAGAAAAAAAACAAGCCACAATATATACTTGACGATAACGCAACCAAAATAGGTTGCCGCTATTCTTTGGCAATGTTTTTAACATGATGGATATAAGCACTCTAGCCGCATTCATTACATGTTCGGAAAACAACGACCACATCCACCAACAGACAAACGACGAGAGTTCCTGCAAAGCCTTGCAGAGTATTATACCATGCTTCAACACGCCTGGCTATTGAAATGGCACTCGATAGTTCTTGGCTATACTTGGTTGTGATTGGATAAAGGGGTGTAGCACCGCCCATACAACTTGAAACTTAAAACATATGTACATACATCTCATTATCGATCACAGATATGAAGATGAGATTTAGTATATCTATATGTTGCTGGTACAGAATGATTTACAGAAAGGGTGGGAAAGAAACCGTTATAACAGTCATAACTATAGTTTGAATTATAATCGAACAAAAGATTTTGTTCAGCCTTTGGCATTACAAAAACTTTGAAGGTAAAACGAACTTTGCCGGGTCCAGCTAGTATCCAGCTAGTATCGTAAATATGCATTCAAGTATGACACAACGCGTACTAGTGTTTTCTTCATATGTTAATATAGTTTTCCATACAAATACATATCTGCTACAAATGTAGACTTCCGACCGCCAACGTAAGTTTACAATCCCGAGCACATAAAGGTTAATATGTTTACTAGGGCGGGTCAAATTGTATGGAACGATTTTTTTTTTTTGATCAAGCGTATAGCAAAAACGTAATCTATAGGTGATTCTGAGAAATTTTGCTTAAGAGACCATAGCTCTAAGTCGGATTTGGTATTTTTATCACCTTTCAGAATCTGTATTGATACCTGTAGAATAAGTTCATTTTAGGCTATTTTTCGACAAAAAATTCCTAATATCTCTACTAAAAATAAAAAAAAATATTGGTATCAATACATATTCTGAAAGGTGATAAAAATACCTTTCAAACAAGCTCACATTTAGAAATCTACTATAATTTTATCCGATTTTATGACGAATTTAATTAAATTATTCAATGTATATACGGAAAAATATCTATTTTGAAATTTTGGGGGGCTCCAAATCCGACTTAGAGCTATGGTCTCTTGAGCAAAATTTCTCAAAATCACCCATAGATTACGCTTCTGCTATACGCTTTATCAAAAAAAAAAAATTAACCCGCCCTAATGTTTACTAATTTATTTTCATATTTTATGTAAATTTTTATACAGTTTCCGTCTCGTTGTCAGAAAAATAAAAAATTTTAACCAACACATAGTTATGTCACCAAAAATTCACAATAAATCTAATCTTGAGAATTTCGTCAGAAATTCAGAAGAATATATGTGTTATATGTGATTGTGTTTACACACTAAATTCATAATTTAGGCTTCAAGCAACTGGTGCATGAACGAAATGGATTACTTACGTATTTCCTTAAATATCACTGTCCAACAGTGGTTTTATGGCCTCAACCAAGCCAAAGAAATTCTGAAAGTACTTGGACGTGGTAACTTAGAACCTCGGTCGGTTTTGCCTCTATAAGTAACAATTTTATTTGTGCAGGCTGAAGAAAATTTTTGAGGTGGGTCAAGGACCAATTTTTGATTTTACTTCAATAAATCCTAAACAGTGTGAAATATTGCAATAAACCATATGACAATATTGTAGCCATTTTCCCATTTTACAATTCTCTCTAACATATTTCTGAGGAAAAGTACACTGTTATTCGATTATTTCACGAAACGTCCTAGAAATTTGCACATAGTCTATATGATTTTTCATATCTTGCGTAACTGGAAATAAATTGCGCTAGCAATCTCCAAAAGAATTGTAGCTTATATATTTCTTGATAACTTTTCTAAGTAACTAATCTACAAAAATATTATTTAAAACTCCATAATTGTTCTAGAAATGCTGCATTTCACCATTTTCTTGAAATATTTGCCTATGTGGACCTAATTTTAAACAAATTACAATGAGATATCTTGTACAAAGTTGTACTGCAAGACAATACAATAATAATATTTTGAAATACACTAATGAATAAAAATGACATTCAGGGTTCCAGAATACCGGTACCAATTCAGAAATTTAAATATTTTTTTTTTATTTATTAAGCCTTTTTATTGGTACTTTTTATTTCATTATTCAAGCTCAAGACCATCTATACCTTTAAATATAGAGAAATAGTTTTTTTTTTAAAAAATATGATGTTTTGCCAATGCATCCTCATGATTCCTGACAAACCGTATAGCTATTTCAGATCTAGCCACAGATTGTCATCAGCGGTTGTTTGGAATGCTGCCTTTGGAAAATTCATCAAACTAAATGCAAACATAAACTCATCTGAATTGAGAATTTTCCACTACGGTTGGTTGGTTGGTTGAAAAGGCTGCAAGTCAACACGCTGTCTAGCACACTTATGATACCTGCAGTTTCCTCTATAGCAACTATTGACTAGTCGTCTAGCCAATTTGCCCTTTCAATAAATTTGTCTATAAGACCTACAGGAATATCGTGTAGCGCTCCGGTGCTAACTAAATGTGTTCCGAATATCCTACTTCTCAGTCCTGCCAGAGCAGGGCAATCCAAGAGAAGGTGTTTCGTCGTTTCCTCGTCCTCTTCCATGCAGCATATACAGATAGTGGAGTTTTCATGTCCCTATCTTAGGGCGTGATTTCCTACAAGACAATGTCCCGTAAGTGTTCCTATCATTGTGGATAACCTGCCTCTCGGCAAGCTAAATAGTTGCCTAGTCCTCTTCCTGTCCACCTATGGACAGAGGACCCTCGCTTGTTTGCAAGTTGAAGTAAGTCTCTACTTCTCCTTGAACATATTATCAGCCCACTGCCTGATCTGCAAACGGCAGGTAGAGATTAGCATACTAACACCTTCTTTTGCCGGAAGAACCTGTGCCGTAGTGCCCTGTCTAGCTAACGCATTCGCTACGCAATTGCCTGGAATGTCGCTGTGTCCCGGTTCCCAGATGAGCCTGATGTCAAAATACTCTGCCATCACCCTAAATGATGAGTGGCATTCTTTCACCTTCAGGGACGTAGCAAACATGGCTTCCAGGGATTTTATGGCAGCCTGGCTATCTGTGTGGCTATCTGTGTGGATTCTTCGGAGGGTTGTGACACTGCTTTTCAGTAGTTCAGCAACCTCCAGTATGGCGGTAATTTCCGCCTGAAATTTTTAGGTCCGGTGAATGGACCCCATAACCTACTTGCTCGTCCAACTTTTCCCAGGTATTCCTGTTCGGAATAAAAGATTTGTCGCTGGTAGAAGGTAGGGGATACAGTGGTCCGTTTTTACGTGAATAGAGTTGATCCGGTGTAGTAATTCAGCGTGTCCGGAATGCCCCGATATCAAAACGCCACAATCTCAGATTCTCACCAGGGATGTAGCGGCTGCCGAATCGGCCATGATATCAGGAGTACAGATGTTCAGGATAGCACTAAGTGCAGTACCTGACGTCGTGTACATTGCCCCACTAACGCTAATCAGTGCTGGTCTTTGAATGATCATTCAGAATATATTTCTTTTGGAGGGACCTCCACCAAACTACGATGCCATAGAGAAGTATTGGTCTGACTATTGCAGTAGAAATCCACAGGGTGATCTTAGGAGACAGTCTCCAGCGCTTTCCTATCGCCCCTTTACAGCAGTTAAGAGCAACAGAAGCCTTTTTCACCCTCTCATTCCCATTCGGTCTTCAAGACAGTTTTCTGTCGAGAATTATTCCCAGATACTTGACCTTTTCCGTCAACTGTAATTGCATCCCATTAACTGGCGGCAGTTCAAATGTGCGTATTTTATATTTCCGAGAGAACAAGATAAGCTCGGTTTTAAGTGGGTTAAGTGATAGTCCGTTGTTAGCGGTCCAGTTCGAAATCAGACTATGTAGGCCGGTTGTACGAATGCCAAGTAAATTGAGGTTTCTACCCGTATAGATGATAGCAATATCATCGGCATAGGCAAAAACCTGGCATTCGGCCCTGTTCAATTCAAGAAGCAGTTCATTGACAGAAGTTAACCATAATAGTGGAGACAGAACTCCCCCCTGTGGTGTTCTCCTGTTAACGTTCCTAGCAATTGTAACACCACCCCATCCAGCTTTGACGGATCTATCCACCAGAAGCTTCCCAATTAGGCGTGTCGCTAAGCTGTCGACTCCTAGATTCTGAAACAACCTAAGAATCCCGAATTTTCCATTATGCAAGTGTTCGAAAAATATCGCAAGCAAACCACACAAGAAAACATTTGCAGAAACTTCTTTCCATCTCCAGAGAAGCATCGGTCCCCATTAGAAATGTTTGTTGTTGTTGCCTAAAATACAACACAATGTTTACACACAATTGTTATTGCCTGTTATTTCGCTATGCTCTATGTTCATCAGGTATGATTTTTTTTGTTTATTAGGCCCTTTTATTTCATTATTCAAGCTCAAGACCATCTATATCCTTATAAATTTAAATATTTTTCTAATATTTGCTTAGAATTACAAAATATTTGAATGGAATTAACGCAGGAAAGTAAAGGCTGTCACAGTAAGGATGCAGTTTTTCATATCAATATAAAAACATATATTTTTGAGATAGTTGTGATTTTTTTATGGGATTGTAAAGAAGACATATTCCGTTTAAGCATAGCATAAAATATCCGTCAAATAGGCCCCACGGCTCTGACGACAGGCCATTATTCGTTTCATACAATTTTCCACCAATTTTTCACAGAGATGTGGCTGTATCTCACCTATGACGCGTTGAATCTCGAATTAGAGCTCAGGAATTGTTTCTGGTTTATTCGCAGAAACCCGAGATTTTACAAAATTTCAAAGAAAGAAATCGCAATTGACATCAGAATTCCTTGAGATAATTTGTTCTGGAAATTGTTGCTGCAATAATTCGATTGTTTCATTCGCGTTAGGTAGGTGGCGCCGTCTTGCTGAAACCACATGTCGTTCAGATCTATTACGTTCATATAAGGCCACAAGAACTCCGATATCATGTTCCTGTAACGAATGCCGTTCACAATCCAAATCACATGTACCGCCGTTCTGTTGAAACTAGACGTCGTCCAGGTCATATTCTTCATCTTTCGGGAACAAAAAATTCCTTAGCATGACACGGTAACGCTCGCCATTGACCTTACTCATTTCCTTGCTCATTTTCTAAGAAAAATGTGCCTTTGATGCCGCCATGCCAAAAACCGCAACAACCAGTCACTCGTTGTGGATGCGTCGTCTTGTCCTCGTCGACGTGTGGATTTTCCGAGTCCCAAATTCAATAATTTTGTTCGTTATGAGGGGTTGCTACGCCGAAAATCGTAAAAAATCATCGCGGGTAAATGTTCACGGGTTAATTCCATTGTTTGACCGAGATGAATGTTTCAACACACTGCAAATAGGAAAAATAGTGCTCGTAAGTGAAAACGTTCTATGTATGTTTATGCTAAAAAATTAAATGGAAGTTCCAGTATTCATCTGGCAACACTAGTACTGCCAGTACCCGAGATATAAATAGCAACCTCGTACCATGGCCCGCGAGGTGAAAATGAGCTTCATTTGGTATGATTTTTCCATAACAGGGATATTGGTTTGCTTGTTTTTAAGTTATAAAAAAAATATATAGTTGACAAACTACACCAATTATTGTATGGCGAAGAGTAGAATATAGTATTTGGGCCGTGACTGCTTCTATCCACTTTTGGTCATGTCCCTTCGAACTAAATTACAGATATGGAATGTTTTTTTTTATTACACTGTGTGTCTTTTTTATAGTCATGGAAATATAACCATATACGGACACCACTACATGATAAAAGACCAAAAACAAACGACCCGTGTCTCCTAGATTTGTCCAAAGTCATGCACTTTTATTTTTGCACTAAATTTTATCATTTTGTCAGGCTCATATCTTGCAAATAGTTCGGAATTTTGATTTACTCTCTCAGGGAAAGTTGTAGCCCTTGTTATAAAGAACAAAAATTGTCCACATATAAGATCATGATCCTTAACACCGTTTACTTCAACATTGAGCTACTATGCTATCGCACCGACCGCAGCAGCACAAGCAAAGCAGTAAGCTCAGCACACGCAACAAGGGACGCAGCACACAGTATTAAACTCATTCCTAGGAAGTTCATATGTTTTAGAAAGTTGTTTACTGAGATCTAAGGTACATTTTTGTAGCTGATTGGTTCCTTGAATTTTCAACGGTTTGCTACCTATGGACCTGAACAAAGGAAAAAAGGTAAAAAAAATCAAATTTTTTAAAGTTTTTTGGGATTTTGACCTTGAAGATTTATTGTCATCTTATATGCTCAAAATTTTTGTTCTTTATATCAAGAGCTACAACTTTTGCTCGGAGAGTAAATCAAAATTCCAAACGGTTTGCAAGATATTAGCCTGACAAAATTATCCTTTTTTTGTAAAAATGACACAGAGGCTCCAAACCTTTGGGGGCCCATAAAGAAAAGTCCATGACTTTGGGAAAAACTATGACACACAAGTCTTTTGTTTTTGGTCTTTTATCACGTAGTGGTGTCTGTATATGGTTATTACAACTACGCCCCAAATCTTTGGGGGCCCATACAAAAAAAGTGCATGACTTTGGCCAAAACTCGGAGACACGGGTCTTTATTTTTTGGTCTTTTATCACGTAGAAGTGTCCGTATGTGGTAATATTTTTTCGTGTTGCATTGTGTTATTTATATTGACATTAAATATGATTCTTTTGACATTACGAAAATAATTTGTTTAATATTTGTTACATATTTCAGATTTACATCTTTCACGAAATTGTAAAACTCCCTATGGAAATGCCAGTATCTACTTGTAAATTGAGTGTAAATAAAAAATGTTGCCTACTTCTAGGCTTCTCGTAGGAAGTTAATTAAATTATACCTTTAGGCTATACTTCAATTTCATTATGGTACCAAAGAGCAATATCTAAGCAAGATATTTGTACAATTTTATTTAGAGTATTGCCTTGAAAATAACCTAAAAATAGAAAATTTTTTTAATCATACAGTAAATAATTGGGCAACACAATTTCAGTTTGTCTCTCAATACGTGACTTTATAAGCCCTTATGATATACAATGATGTCAAAAGGCAAACTAATCCGATACAAACAAAACAACAAAAGGAAAATTTTTATTAAACCTAAAAGGGGTCGTTGAACGTTGGCTTGCGTATAAACAGGGATCTTTTGACAACAGAGCGAATAACCTGAATAAAAGAAAACACTTCAGTCTGTTGGTGGTAATTGGCACATTCGCAGAGTGCCAGGGAGACAGGCGGTAACAAAAAATAAATGTACAATGCATCAAAGCATTTGGTGTTAGAGGTTGTAGAGAATTACAAAAGTTATTTACAACAATCGCCACTAACGACCTTGCGTACTTTGTGGCTCAAAGGTAATGCTATTTTAGTAGAAGTTGGTGTCGTAATGGCAGGAATAGAAATCTACAGACAGCTCAAAGAAACTGAGTAGGTTTATTTGGAAAAAGCCCCAGGTTTCTGAGGAAAACAATATATAATAAAAAAATATAAAAAACAGTAAATTACGGGCCTTTTATATTTGGATGCAGCTAAATTTAAGTTATCAACTGTGTTTTCTGTGACAATTGATTTTAAAGTTCTCGTTTTTTTGGGGTAAGTCTCGGTTGTTTTGGGGTAAGTTTGTGTGGTTTGGCAATTTCCCATCAATAAACTCACGCTGTACAGTGGTTCAGAATCGATATCTATCAGCTAATTTTCAATATCTTTTCATCTAGTACACATTTTTAAATTCTGTAAAAAGCGATTGTCCAGAATTATTTCGAGATACTAAGACAATCGGGTATATTTTCGAACATTTTTTGAAGTTGACAACTTTTTTTATTAATTGAGTTTAAAGAAAACAAAAATAAAAAAACTGAATGAACTTCTCATAAAGGGGTTTTCAACAGAGACGCTACAAAAGTAAATCGATAGCGACAGCAAACGACGCCATATTTTTTCCCGCTCTTTTGACATTTCTCTTCAGTAAGGTTAGCCATTTCACCCAATATCGAGTCGAATTTATTAAAATTTACTACCGAAATTTGGAGTCAGTGGCCTCAACTTTAAGAGCGCTACGTCCAATTTCTGAACCCTGAATTCTGAATTTCATTTCTGGCTGAATAGCTTCGTCAATAAGCAAAATATGCGTTATTGGTCAGACAGCAGTCCACACGTAATCCATGAGTCATCATTGCATCCCGAAAAAATTACGGTTTGGTGCGGTTTGTGGGCCGGCGGCGTCATTGGGCCGTACTTCTTCCATGATGATCAAGACCAGCACATTGCTGTGAATGCGAATCACTACCGTTCAATGATAACCGAATATTTTTGGCCCCAATTGGATAATATGGACTTGGAGTACATGTGGTTCCAACAGGACGGCGCCACAAGCCAAACAGCGAATGCCATAATAACTTTATTGGAAACCAAGTTTGGTGAACGTGTTATCTCACGAAATGGCCCTTTCGATTGGCCGCCTCGGTCGTGCGATTTGACGCCGTTAGCTTATTTCCTGTGGGGCTACGTCAAGTCTATGGTATATGCCAACAAGCCAGCGACGATTGATGAACTTCGTACGAATATCGAACGTGAATTTGCAGCAGTATCGGCCGATTTATGCTTGAAAACCGTCGAAAATTGGGTTCAGCGTCTGGACTTCTGCAAGCGTGCCGGTGGTGGCCATGCAAAATAAATCGAGTTCCATACATAATGGCATCGAACGTACTTTCACAGGAATAAAGAATTTCATTGGTATCTAAAACCGGTTTTGTTTTATTTAAAAAAACTTTTGTAGCGCTCTTATTGAAAAACCCTTTACATACATCAACCAAAACTAAAAAAAAATACGGCAGACAGTTGTCCGAGGCCTTCGGCCACGGACTGTCCCTGCAGGCTGTGTCAGAGACACGGCCATTAAGTTTAACGTAGAATACGCCATCCGATAAGACAGAAAACATATATAACAATAAATTCATTTGCTTATATTATTTATCATTTATTGTTATATATGTTTTCTGTCTTATCGGATGGCGTATTCTACGTTAAACTAAATGGCCGTGTCTCTGACACAGCCTTCAGGGACAGTTCGTGGTCGAAGGCCTCGGACAACTGTCTGCTGTAATTTTTATATTTACCAACGGCATTTGATTCAAGTCCGTTCAAAAAAAAAATATTATGTTCAATTTTTTTAAGCTTAATTTAATTTATGTATTTCAATTAATATTTTTATTGAAATAAGTTCTGCGAATGTTGAGAGGGCCGCCCTAATATTAAAAAAGGTTTACCTTATCGAGTCTTCGCATTAGCATTCGAGCGTTGTGTGAAAGCTTTACGCTTTACAATTCAAAATTAATGTTACAACAGCTTTATTGAAGCTTTCGCAAAAAAGCTTTATTACGTTAGCTTACTGTTTGTTTCACTTTTTACTAGATACATGTTGCCAAGCAATGTTGAGCAACCAAAAACACTCAACCAAACACCACACTTATGTTTGAGTGTATGTGTTTAAACAATTTTCATTTGAGAAATTAAAATACTAGAAATATATCAACCAATATGAAATGTATATCAAACGAAAGAGAACATCTTCATTTACCTACAAAAAAAATTTAAGAAAAATTCATCTAGCCGTTTCCTCAAATTCAATGAAATAAAGATTACAACAATAAAAACCTGACATGACTCCTCATACCGTAAGGTAAGACGTATTCTACGTCAAAAATCGGTTATAAAATTCAAAATTCAAAATAAATATTTTCTCCCTTTCTATGTTTTTTAAAACATAATTTGGCGTAATTGTTCATAATCCGTACAAAAATTTTTTTATTTTTTTTTCGTATAAGAAATACCAATGCTGCTATATAATAATATTGAAAATACAAAAAGAAGTTGACAACTCCGGAAAACAAAAACGTGACCGATAGTAAAGACACAAAAGCAGCAGATCTTCAACTCACGAAAACAATGCTTGGAAACATGTACATGATTCCTACAATATGTTGCTGGGACCGTTATTATTAGCGTATAGGTAATACTGTTTGGTAGTATTAATTGTTTGCACAATATATTGTGAAGAGGTTTCGAATTTGGATCGAGATAGGTTTCCTGGATCAGAAGGTTTCCTGGATCAGAAGTCCTTCAGAAAATAGAGTCAATTTAACCAAAAATTTCTTAATTTTTAGTATAAAACTGTGAATAACTATTTTATTTTCTCACCAACATTAAAAAAGTATGTACGAAGCTGAAATGGTTATAAAAATCTCATTCTTATTTTGAAATTTTTTATACTAATCGGAGTTCATTTGCCGAAGTTATGACCCAAACATCCCTTACAATATACCAAATTATATTAGCTAGAAACAAAACCTAGTCGTCATCTAAAAGCCCATAATACTCTATTTATTGATGGAAATTTGAGTCCATCATCTCCAAAACTACATGAGATTCAGTTCTGTAAATTCGAAAAAGCCGATATTCTGAAGTAAGAATTTCCGGGTCACTTAATCTCTCGTTTTGGTGATTTACACTGGCCGGCCATATCACCTGGTTTTGGGGTTTTTTGAAGTCGTGGGTTTAAGTCAACAAGCCTCAGCCTCTCGAAGCTCTTAAGGAGAATATTGGCCAAGAATGCAAGAACTTGTCGCCCGAAGTTCTGGCAAGATTGATGGAAAATGCCATAAAACGAGTTCGTATGGTCATCAACTCTAGCGGCGGCCACTTAGCCGACACAATTTTCTCAACTGGATGAAATAAATTCTAATGGATTCTAATGGAATTAACAAAAAAGTAAATGACAGCAAAAGAACATTGGGTGATTACTTTTGCATCCAAACAACGAAAAAATACATCTTTTACAGCGTGTAGTTTATCTCAATATATGAGTATGAAAAACAGTTTTATAAAAAATCACATGAGGTGCCAGGGCAACCCCGGTTGGAACGAAGTTTCTTTCTCTATATATTTTGTACTAGCTAGTTCCAACACCCCTAAGGGGCCCGTTGAAAAATACGATAATTTAAATGGATCTTTAAGAAAAGGTACTTTTTTTACAATGATAAACTTTTTTAAGATAAAATTATTTTTTATAGAATGTTTTTTTTTAAAAAGTAAATTTTTATGTCTTTTTTGTAACAATATGTATTATATTGTTACGAATTTCCTTATTCGTAGTTTTTGCGCTATTGTATTCCCAATAATAAAGCAAGGTTCGTTTTAAATTACGATAACGACAAGAGTTGAACTTCCTTTCTATTTCACTTATGTATGTATATAGTACAACGGTTTAATTTATTTACACCACTTTACATTAAGTTTTACATTTTACTATCAAATCGCGTTGCCTACTCTCCGGCGGTTAATCAGAAACTGAACTCAAAATGCACAAAACCATCAGGTATTTATACCTCGCCGCTAAGCTCTAGTAGCTTCTAGATTGTTCCTCCCTATTCCAGAACCCGTAGTATAACAGTTTTTAAAAATAACGTACTTACAGCCGACTCGTCAACTGGTTTGTAGGATCGATATAGTACTTTCAGGCGCAGCATTAATCGCCCTGTTATTTACATGATGTTAGTCTGGTCATTAGGAGTAAGTAAGGGCTTTTACTTAATCGTAACAATATTTTCCCAAAAAGGTCCTTTTTTTAAAAGCTAATGTTTTTTTAAGAAAATGAACTATTTTTAAGCAGAAGTACTTTCTGTAAGAAAAAGCCACGAGAGTATGAATTTGTTTCTACAAAGAAGTACTTTTTTTAATAACAGGTACTTTTTGAAAACGTGGTACTCTTTTAAAGAAAAGGTTATTTTTTAAATAAAATGTATTTATTTTCAGAAGGCTACTTATTTTTAAAAAATGGTACTTTTAAGAAAAGGAATTTTTGTATGAAAAGTTACCTTGTTTTAAGAAAAAAAAGGTAATTTTTATTGAAGAAAAGATCTTTTTTTAAGTAATGGTATTTTTTTTTTTGAATTCGTCCTTTTTTTCAAGAATATGTACATTTTGAAGAGTAGGTACTTATCTCCAGAAAAGTTATTTGTTGTTCAGAAAAAGGTACTCTTTAAAGAAAATGTAGTTTTTTAAGAAAAGGCAATTTGTTGTTAGAAAATTTACTTTTATAAGAAAAGATACTTATTTTGAAAAAAAACTTTTTTTAAGAAAAGGTACTTTTTGTAAGAAAATCTACTATTGTAAGCAAAGGTACTTGCTTAAGATAAGGTTTTTTTTGAAGAAAATGTACTTTGCTTAAGAATATGAAGAGGTATTTTTTTTTGATAAAAGTAAATTTTTTTAACAAAAGACACTTATGTAAAAAAATTTTCCTTTTTTAAACTTCTTCCACTTTGGCATTTCTAACTTTACATTTTATTGGGTTCAAAACTACAATATATATTAAATATTGGTTACAGGCTCCACCTAGAAAACTTCCCATTCAACAATAAATTTCCCAACATATGCTAGTCTAGACACAAACCAAAGCAAAAGTACCCAATATAGTTGATAATACTGGATCGTAGCATAATAGTGTTAAAAAATATTGTTTAATTTTTTTTCATTTGGCCCCCATCCCGCAACATGCTTCGTTCCAAATTAATATGTTAATGAAATATCAGCAACGTAATGAAATGTGGCGTAAGTAGGTGAATATTGTCCGTCTCCGTCTACAATCCGTCTACACTCATAGAGCTAGTTGTTTGAAAAGAGGTTGAAACAACTGCAAATTCAGCTGTAGCCACCGAATTGCAATTGCCACAACGACTGAATCAATCACGCCTGAATTTCGCCCTCATCCCAAATCAAATTCGTTTGAAACAACCTCTAATAGGGTTTGACAGTTTCATATGCCGTTGTGATAGTCTCTAAATTCGGTTACGTCTAATTCGGGTATTGGAACGAAGTTCCTTATCGCTCGTTGCGGGATGGTGGCTAAATGAAAAAAAAATAAAGAATTGTTTTAACACTATTATGCTAGAGCCCAGTATTATCAACTATATTGGGTACTTTTGCTTTGGTTTGTGTCTAGACTAACTACATGTCTCACATATGGTGGGAAATTTCTTGTTCAATGGAAGGATTTCTAGGTGGAGCCTGTAACCAATATTTAATAAATATTGTAGTTTTGAACCCAATAAAAAGTCAATTTTGAAAAGCTAAAGTGAAAGAAGTTTGAAAATAGAAAATTTTCTTAAATAAGTGCCTTTTCTTAAAAACAAGTAAATTTGTCCCCAAAAAAATACCTAATCATATTCGTAAACAAAGTACCTTTTCTTAAAAAATACCTTATTTTAAAGAAGTACCTTTGCTTAAAAAAAGTACATTATCTTAAGAAAGTACCTTTCCTTAACAAAAGTATTTTATTTTAAATAAGTACCGTTTCTTAAAAAACTAAACAAAGTACCTTTAACAAATACCTTATCTTAAAGAAGTACCTTTGCTTAAAAAAAGTACATTATCTTAAAAAAGTACCTATTATTAAAAAAAAAGTATTTTTTTAAATAAGTAGTTTTTCTTAAAAAGGTACAGTTTCTTACAACAGAATGCCTTTTCTTAAAATACTACCTTTTTTAAAGAGTACCTTTTTTGTGAAACAAACTAAATTTTGTTGAGATATGTACGTACACTTAAAAATTTACCTATTCTTGAAAAATTACCAATTCTAAAAAATACCCATTTCTTAAAAAAATGAGTTAAAATAAAAAAATAAGTACCTTTTCTTACAAAAGTACACTTTCTTACAACAAAGTGCCTTTTCTTATAAAACTACCTTTTCTTTAAAGAGTAACTTTTTATAAAAAAAAATAACTCTTTTTGAGATAAGTACCTATTCTTGAAAAAAAGTACCAATTCTAAAAAATTCCCATTTCTTAAACAAAACCTTTTATTCAAAAAAAAATACCTTCTCTTAAAACAATACCTTTTCTTACAAAAATTCCCTTTGTTAAAAGTACATTTCTTAAAAATAAAATAATACCTTTTCTTTTCGTTTCTTGAGATAAGTAGCCTTTCTGAAAATAAGTAAATTTTTTTTAAAAAGGTAACCTTTTCCTAAAATGAGTACCACTTCTTCAAAAAGTACCTGTTCTTAAAAAAAATACTCATTTGTAAAAAATTCTTACTCTAATGGTTTTTTCTAACAGAAACAATTTCTTCTTAAAAATAGTACTTTTTCTTAAAAAAAACATTAGCTTTTAATAAAGGAAGTACATGTCTTTAACAAATTACCTTTTCGGGAAAATATAATACATATTCTTACAAAATATACATAAAAATATACTTAAAAAAAATACATTCTGTATAAAAAAATTTGTCTTAAAAACAGTTTATCATTTTACAAAAAGTATCATTTGTTAAAGATCCATTTAAATTATCGTAATTTTCAACGGGAGCCTTAGGCGTGTTGGAACTAACCAGTACATAATGAAGTATATAGCGAATGGAACTTCGTTCCACCCGGGTGTCCCCTGACACTTCCTGTATTTTTTTTTTGTGAGCGTAATGCCAATATGAAGGTAACATTTTGGTTACCTATTAAAATCCTAATATGTTGACCGTTGGTTCTCTCCAGTATCAGACTGCCCCAACATTTTTATTTAAAGCACATGTTCCTGAATTGCCATTTGTAGTAGTATGATGTTAAATTAAAACGCAAATTACAATTATCATATAATTAATTACTCCCATTTACGAAACACATACATATGTACATATTTGTTTTCGTATCTGTTTTCATAATCCCGTGCCTGTCATATTTCATGGTCAGTCGTTAAAATCTCCAACTGCTGCACAGTCAAGTACTTTAATATTAAAATATTTTTTTGAGAAAAAAAAAAATTTCATCATAATGTGAAAATGTTTTCCATTCCTCTTCTCCAGTAGACGATGTTGCATATAATGAACCTCATTATCGTAAATATTTGCAGCAATTACACACATTTTCCCACAAGAAGAGGATGAAACGGATGTGCAAATACGAGTCTGTTCATAAATATGGTAAATTTGGGTTTGTCGGATTATATCCTTGAACATAAAAATGTTAACGAAATTTTATAAGTCTACCACAGAGTAATATACTATGTATATATCATATTTATGTGGAGTTAAATGTCGGTAGGTTAAACCATAGTACCCATTGTGTTCACATACAAATTTCTGTGGAACAGATGAGAACCCCAGTTTTATAATTTCATTTTTGATAGTCATTTCCGGAAATTGCACCAAAATGTATAGACTGGATAGGAGTGTTGAAGGTTTGGTATTTATAGTATTACTTTAACTTGCAATCATATCTCTCACAGCGAATCGTGTATGCCGACATGAATACAAATTAACTAAACTTAAGGAAGGCCGTCGGTGGTGCAACGGGTAGTGTGCGTGGCTGTTGTGCGAGAGAACATGGCTGCGATCCCTGCTCTGACCTCCTTACACTTCTTTCGACGACGCCCACCTGGCTTAGTAATAAGCAAGGAACTACCTTCTCAGAAACCCGTTTGGAATCAGTGTAAAACTGTAGCTCCCAATTAGTGAGTGAAAACTGGAAAGCGCACTGCTCAGTGATTGTGAAGGGACCCCTGTCCCTTCATGGAATGTAATGGGAAAATATTTATTTATAAACTTAATGAAACCTGAACATCCTGTGGCGATAAATCAATTTGTCCTCATATTAAATTCATATTTTCCCATGAATTTGGACTTGTTTACTATTAAAATTCTTGGTAAATTTTGGAGGCAGAAAATCTATAACGCAATGGGGACCTACAGTTTTATACCGATTCCGAAATACTCGATAGTGTCGCCGTCACTATGCGAGGAGGCTAGATGTTGCAGTCTTCATGTTTTTTCCCATGACAACTGAGTATATATAGCAGTTCTTTTTCTTGTGCAGCCATGTCCTATCCATGGCATTTCCTGGACAGCGGTAATGTCAGCCTTATAACATTCAATGACATCTCCCACTTGGATACTTGCACCGGATCTACTTATATATAGAGTTCTTACATTCCAAGTGCATATCAGTAAATCGTAGCCCTTATAACGTTTGCGGGGGTGAACGATGGCGGCAGGGAAACCTAGTCTACCGGGTTTTTGCATTTTACCTACTTTCAGGATATTTGATTGCTGCTGTCCTTATGGATCGGACGCTGACCAGGATGCAATATATCAAACGTGGATTTTCTTCTTTTGGTTTCTACCGCCGATGGCCCATATGTTTGGCTCATCCGCTTTCTAAAGACAAAAGAATATGCCCGATAGTTTCATGAGCTTCAGTGGCATCAGTCACCTACTAAACCTGAGACATATCCGTGATCGCATAACCACACGCTGAAAAATCTGTAGTTTTTTGTTGATTAGATGCAAATATATGTAAATAATACATGTGTTTGGAGCTTGTCGCAAATATAATATACTTGTGCCCAAACGCATTGTGTTTGCTATTCAATATTACATGTTTGAGACACAATGATTAATATGTTAAAACATATGTGTTGGCGACCCAAAAATATTTGTGTTTGTGATATAAATACAGCCGTGTTTGTTGCACTGTTCATGTTCTCTCCAGAGCAAGAGAATAAAAGAGGGGTAACGAGTGTGTATATGTTGTAAGTGTGTATATGTATGTTTGCATTATTCTCTCAGTGAGTGATTCATAAATATTCCTGAAAGTGTGTGCAAATTGCAGTTGAAGTCAGTATTTCTTACTTTGGATAAAAAAAAAAAAAAAGAATAAAAAAATTACAGCAGACAGTTGTAGGAGGCCTTCGGCCACGGACTGTCCCTGCAGGCTGTGTCAGAGACACGGCCATTAAGTTTAACGTAGAATACGCCATCCGATAAGACAGGAAACATATATAACAATAAATGATAAATAATATAAGCAAATGAATTTATTGTTATATATGTTTTCTGTCTTATCGGATGGCGTATTCTACGTTAAACTTAATGGCCGTGTCTCTGACACAGCCTGCAGGGACAGTCCATGGCCGAAGGCCTCGGACAACTGTCTGCTGTAATTTTTTTAATTAATATTTTTATTGAAATAAGTTCTGCGAATGTTGAGAGGGCCGCCCTAATATTAAAAAAGGTTTACCTTATCGAGTCTTCGCATTAGCATTCGGGCGTTGTGTGAAAGTTTTACGCTTTACAATTCAAAATTAATGTTACAACAGCTTTATTGAAGCTTTCGCAAAAAAGCTTTATTACGTTAGCTTACTGTTTGTTTTACTTTTTACTAGATACATGTTGCCAAGCAACATTAGCTTGCTGTTCGTTTCACTTTTTACTAGATACATGTTCCTAAGCAATGTTGAGCAACCAAAAACACTCAACCAAACACACATATGTTTGAGTGTATGTGTTTAAACAATTTTCATTTGAGAATTTAAAATACTAGAAATATATCAACCAATATGAAATGTATATCAAACGAAAGATAACATCTTCATTTACCTACAAAAAAAATTTTAAAAAAATTCATCTAGCCGTTTCCTCAAATTCAATGAAATAAAGATTACAACAATAAAAACCTGACATGACTCCTCATACCGTAAGGTAAGACGTATTCTACGTCAAAAAACACTAGGACGGTTAAATGGTTTGTGATGTTGCTTTGATTTTTGTGTACGTGTTTCGCATATATTTATGTGTGTTACCAAAGTTAGAAACGATTTTGAGGAAAGAAACTGGAAACGCCAGCAAAGTGAATCCCTTTTTCTGCCCGAGCCTCTACTGAAAAAATCGGAATCGTGGACCATTTGTGAAATATTACAATAACAAAAATACAAGTAATTAATAAACGCATGTCTTGCATGAACTAGAGTTGTATACGAGTATAAGTATATTTTCTGTGTACCAACACATAATGATAACCAAGGCATAGTTGAAACCTTCTGAAAACAAACACGTGAGAGACAACAAAGAAAGGAGAAGGAAAAGTGTAGCGGATTCTTATTTCATTAAAAAAGTAATGTAAGCAAATGTAAAAAAGGTAATTTTAAATATTCTAATTTTCTGTATTAATTATTTGTTTTAATTAATAAATAAAGAAAGAAAGAATAATTCGTTTCTAAATATTATTATGTTTGGGAGAAAATACGCATATGTTTCCACGTAAGTATATGGAGGTTTGGGGGAAACACACGCAAGTATATGGATATTTGTGATACAGCACGCGTATGTTTCCACGTAAAAGCATACGTATTTGTCAGTAAACATGCTAAAGTTTGCATTTGAATACACCTGAGTTTAGGACTTGCAAACATATAATTGTTTGAAGTGTGTTCAAAACATATACATGGTTCCTGAAAAATATGTTTGGGAGAATATGTTACAAAGGCCGTTGTTTTTAAGCGTGCACTCCTCACTCTAGCTAGCTATCGGATGTTTCCGAAAAACCATCGCCCAGGACATATTGCGTGTAAGTAGTGTGCTGCTTGCACTGCCCAATAAAGGAATCATTTCTGGCCACTTCCAAGTGAATGACTATCAGAAACTTTCCACCTGCACGGACAATCCCACAATTAACTACTACTGGCTAATGTTACCTTGATTCATGATGACTATTTCACAATCTTTATGCAATAAAGCGAGTGATTCGACAACATCAGTTCAATTTAAAGCTTATATATTTATATATTTTCGTTGTAATATCTACATCCTTACATTAGCATCGATAATGTTCTAAACTCGTTGATGATGTGTTGCATCACGTACAGTTTCGCTACTAACAATAATAAGTTCCAATTCATGCGCTACCATGTATAGTGTAATTGTATGCTATTGTCACACGAAAATCAACTAAATTTGTGTTTGCTTTGGTGTGACTGAGGTCATGCGACAGGATGTGAATACAGGATATAATTATGTAATATGGAAAATGCGTAATAATATAAAGGCAATTATTTCCATTCCCCTTTGCCTTTGGCTTATGCTGTAATTTCATTAATTTTTCATTGTCTACATTGTTTACATTAATTACATTATCCTTTTAGCGTGAAGAAAGGACAGAAAAATCTTTACTTAATAACAAACAGATAACAGAATTGTGTTACAGGCCTAGGAACATCAACTTAAGGCTACGCCTCATCTAGTAGCCGAAATAGTTAGAGGTCTAGGTTTACCAAATGTATCTGTCACGTCGCACATCACCAAACTGTTGGTCCATTCAATTTGTTCAACATAAACGTAAAGAAACGAAATTATTTCTTTTACAGCTGGAGTAAGACAACAAAGTCATTTCTTTTGATGAACATAGCTTTGAATGATTTTAGGATTTTATGTGGCCTACATTTAGGCTGTGCAACAATACTGTCTACTTTTGGGCAACCCTTCTTGTACAGCACTGACTTTCGCTATTGCGTCGAAAAACAAAGTAATTGGTTTTAATGGAATGTTAATCTTGGGAATCTACAATGTTTACTTAACGGACTTGAATTTGTTGTAGTAGATTGAGTCCCAAGAGACAAATTTGAAAATGTCACCATAATCATTTTTTGATGAAGAGCTATTTGTTTCTATTGCTATGAACACGTTTGCTGATACAGTAACGAAGGGATAAAAAGGTGAAAGCTTTTAGCCTAGCTAATTTTATATTCTAGTACACTCAAAAAAAATATTAGTAAAAAATTTTACTAAAAATTGCTGAAAGGGGTAACAAACGTATTTGTCATTTCGCGCAAACATATCTTTGTTGTTTTATCAAACATTTTGAATGGAAGTTTATCAACACTGAAATTTTGAAAAGATGTGTTATTTGAAAGACATTACAGTAGAAATATTAAAGTTGATGTATTCCAATTTTGAAGCACTATTATTCATAGAAAAGTGACCACAAGATATTTAAAATTAGATTTGACTAGAATTAGTAACGGCGACACTATCGAACACTTACCGATACTTAGCCGTGAAGAAGCATCTCAAAATTCCGTTCGGAACCGGTGTAGAAACTGTAGGTTCCAACCAGTGAGTGCAAAACAAGAAAGCGCACAGCCCACTGGGTGTGAGAAGCTCTCCCTAATCCATTCACGGGATGTCAGGGGAAAGCATGTATTTATTTTCTATAGACTTAGTGTTAGACACGACATAGGACTGTCCGTGAAGGTGGTAGAGGCTGATAGCTCACTACTTCCATGCAACGTGTCCTAGGCAATGGCTTTATTGGAAACCTCCGTTAGCGAGCTAGCGTGAGAAGGCGAAACAACTGAGCAGTCTCAAGTTTAGTAGGTGACTGATGTTACTGAAACCCATCAAACTATCGGGCATATTCCTTTGTCCTTAGAAAGCGGATGAGCCAAACATATGGGCCAATGGCGGACAGAAACCAAAAGCAGAAAATCCAGTTTCGACATATTGCAACCTGGTCAGCGTCCTATCCATAATGGGCGGCTGCAATCAAATATCCTGGCAGTAGGTAAAATCCAAAAACCCGGTGGACTGGGTCTGCCTCCCGCCACCGTTCATAATGGCAGTGAATATACGAATACGAAAGAGAAAACAGACACAACCCCTATTTGTTGACGACCCCCGCAAACGTTATAAGGACCACGATTTAGGGATATGCACTTGGAATGTAAGAACTCTATATAGATCCGGTGCAAGTATCCAACAGGCACATGTCCTCGAAAGTTATAAGGCTGACGTTCCCGCTTTTCATGAAATGCGCTGGACAGGACATGCCTGCACAAGAAAAAGAAACTGCGACTTATACTACAGTTGTCATGAGAAAAAATATGAATTGGGTTGCGGACTTGTAGTTGGCAAAAAACTGCGACATCTAGTCTATAGGGTCGTGCCTGTAAAAATCCACATAAAAGCGAATCATTTTTATATTTCCCTACTTTGTGTGCATACGCCGACAGAAGAAAAATACGAGATGCCAAAGATATATCCTATAAGCTCCTAGAGGAAACGTATGACTGCTGCCCAGGCCGTGACATTAACATTGTACTGGGATATTTTAATGCTAAAATAGGCAGTGAAAATGTGTTTCATCCAACTATTGACAATTTCAGTGTACATGCTGATAGTTCCGACAACGGTATGAGCCTGTTTGACTTTGCCGCGGCAAAAACCATGCTCGATAGTGGTGCATGATTCCAGCATACTGACGTCCATTTGATTAATTGAGCATCGCCTGATCAAAGAACGAAGAACCAAATTGATCACGTGGTAATTGATGGTAGCCACTCATCCAGCGTAATGGACGTACGAGTGATCAGAGGAGCTTACATCGATTCTGATCACTACCTGGTAGCAGCAAAGGTTCGCACAAGATTAAGTAGAGCGAAAATCGTACGAAACCAGACGCAGAGAAAGCTAGACATCGGAAATCTGCAATTACCAGAGCTAGCCACAGCCTGCACAAATAAGCTCTCGCAACTTTTGACACAGAACCCAGCCCCTCCTGATGACGATCCTGAAGCGCAGTGGAAACCCATTTCCGGCTCTATAAAACCTGCCACAACAACCGTACTTGGTTTTGAAAAATAGCTTCGCAACAAACCATGGTACGGTGACGAGTATCCCATCGCAAATGATGAAAAGAACGCTGCACGTATGGCAATGCTTCAGCCAATTGCAACGTTAGCTGCGACAGAGCGGAATAGGGAGAAAGAAGGGAGATAAACCGTCTCTTTAGGCTTAAGAAACGGTAGTGGAGAAAGCGCGACAGTGATTAAATTGAGACATACAGAAAGAAGAACGAATCCCGAAAATTTTACCAAAAAGTCAAAGTCAGAACTAATGGACATGGTTCAGGGCCCCGCTTCTATACGGCCAAGGACGGAAATCTCATCGCAGATGTGCTGGCATATTAGGAGTATGGAGAGCTAATTTCTCAGCGCTACTGGTCAGTCGATCATGACGTCGATAGCCCCCGCTATTAACCAAGCTATTGCCGGCTTAAGGACAACAAAGCCGCAGGAGCCGATGGATTACCGGCGGAGCTGTTTAAGGCTGGCGGCGATGAGCTGATAAGGTGCATGCATCAGTTCATTAGCAAAATTTGGTTAGCTGATGCATGTCCGGCCATTAGAGTCTCAGTGTACTATGTCCCATATTTAAAAAAGGTGACCCGAGTCTCTGTGCCAACTACCGTAGAACAAGCCTTTTATCCACAGCAGATTAGGTTCTAGCAAGCATAATGTGCGAGAGAATAAAACCGATTATCGCTGACCTGATTGGACCATACCAGTGTGGCTTTAGGCCTGGAAAATCGACAACCGACCATATTTCCACGCTACGCCAAATCCTGGAGAAGACCCACGAAAAACAAATCCACACCTATCACCTATTTGTCGATTATACAATGGCCTTCGATAACCCGATATGGGAGAAACTCTACGAATAAATATCGGAGCCTAGTAATTCTACGAATAAATATCTGAGCCTAGTGAGTACGCCTTTGCAGGATGACCTTGGCGAATACCAAATCCGCAGTAAAAGTTGGTAAGGGTCTTACCGAACCTTTCGAAACAAAGCGAGGCCCCAGGTAAGGCGACGCCCTATCGTGCGATCTCATTAACATCTTAATGGAGATCATTATGAGAAAAGCTGCAATCAATATGAATAAAACCATCAGCAGCAAAAGTCACATGCTGCTCGCGTATGCTGATGATATAGATATCATTGGGCGCAGAATTAGAGAAGTTACTGCGGTAACAGTGGGTCTGAAAGTAACTGAGGACAAGACAAAATTAATGGTTTCAACGTGCAGGGCCTCCACACGTGTCGACCAAAGCGAGAACGTTGATAACGTTATAATTTCGAGGTGGTGGACGAATTTATATACCTCGGATCTGGCGTAAACAAATACAACAACGTCAGCTTTGAGATTAAGCGGAGAATTGTGCTTGCGAATACATGGTATTTTGCCCTTAGCACGCACTTTAGAGATAAGGCCTTCACTCGAGTACCAAAAGTCCTATACCAGACTCTCATACAACCTGTCTTACTATATGGTACAGAATCCTGGGTCTTATCGCAAGCAAACGAAACATCTGTAGGAGTCTTCGAGAGAACAATACTCTGAAAAATGTATTGCCCTATAAAGCACAATGGCGAGTATCGTCAACGCATGAACCATGAGCTGTATGAGCTTTGTCCCGACATTGACATAGTTAAGCGGATCAAAACGATCAATTGCGCTGTCTAGACCATTTCAGTAGAATGGATGAAGACGAACCACCACGAAGGGTTTTCAAAACCGAACTCGAAGGAAAATGAAAAATAGGAAGACCAAGACTCCGCTGGAGGGATCCACTTGGAGAATCGTACACTTGGTAGTGCTAACTGGAGAGATAAGGCAAAATATCGAACTGGTTGGCGAAATATGTTACCTTCATTTTGTGGGGTTGTTCGAGACCGGATAAGTAGGTAAAATTGGGTAAAAATTTTACCGAACTATTTAATAGTAGTTAATAGGGCGACACCCCATGATGTGACCTCTTCAACATATTAATTAAGATCATCTTGAGATTAGCCGCAGTCACCGTGAATACAACTATCAGCAGCAAAAGTAACATCCTGCCGGTGTATAATGATGATTTAGACGTCATTGGGCGAAAGCTGTAAAAAGGTACTGAAGTATTTTCGAGAATTGAGAAGGAATCACCAAAGTGGATTTGATAGTAAACGAGGACAATACGAAATTAATGGTTTGGAAAAGCAGAACATCCACCCGATTGTATGAAAGGATGAACGTTGATAACCTTTATAATTTCGAGGTAGTGGACGGATTTATTTACCTCAGATCTGACTTGAATAGAATCAATAACGTCGGCCTTGAAACAGGTGTTATTTCGGGCTAACCAAGCACTTCAGAGATAAGACCCTCTCTCAAGAAACGAAGATCCAACCATATCAGGTTCCCATGCAACCTGCCTTGCTTTATGGCGAGAATCCTACTTCAAATCGCATGGTGATGAAACCCCACTGGGAGTCTTCTGGAGAAAAATGCTCCGTAAAATATATGATCCTATAATAGAAATTAGCGACTATCAACGACGGATGAACCATGAGCTGTATAAGCTGTATCCCGTCATCGACGTAGTGTTTCGTATCAAAATAACGCGTTTACGCTGGCTAGGCCATATCGATAGAATGGATTAAACGAACCAGTGCGAAACGGACCAGTTCGAAGATGTAGTCGAAGGACATCGAAAATTAAAACGACCAAGACTTTGCTGGGAAGGATAAGTGGAAGATTGCCTATGGGAGCTAGGTGATACCAAATAGAGGAAAAAAGCTAAAAATCAAGCAGGTTGGAGAAACATGTTATCTTCATCTAATAAGGCCCTTGACCCCTCTTAGTTGTTTGATGCCACCTACGGAAAAAAGTAAGTAAATGCAACGTGAACATGACACTGAGGGTGTCCATTAAATCAATTGGATTTCAAATATTTACAAATGACATTTAAACAGATATCTAAATGTTTAAATTTGTTTGTCATATTTTTCTTATGCACGAGTCCTCCCATGCAATTTGGGTAGTTGTGTTTGACTCACAAAAAGTGTTAAACGATGTTACACATTGTACATTTTCTCCCCAAAATTACAACTAATTTATCACGCCGTTGGTGTTAGTAGTATCTGTGATATGAACACTTGCACAAACCGCGGCAACAATTTGAAAATGCAATAAAGTTGTTATAAATTACTGCATACTTTTAGGTGATCTATAATGAGTTGTTATGTAGTTGTTATAAATTATTGCATACTTTTAGGTTATCTATAATGAAAACAAATGTGGCATATATTTAGAGGCTACACAAGATATTGCAATTATGCAAAAATTAAATTGCCACGCAATATTTTTTTGTCAAAGCTGCAATTGCAGTAACGGTGCATGTGGGTTTGGTTGCGATAACAGATTCTTGCTTATGGTGTCATCTACAAAATGAGGAAATAACAACAACAATTAAATTTGCTAATCTGTTGTCCTTTACTCAAATATAGGATGCATATCCCTATTTATTGTTTGACATTTTAAGGCAGCAATCACAAAATTTGATAGAAAATTTTCCTGGAAGACGTTAAGTCTAGTAAAATAAGTTAACATTTTCTTTACTGACTGATGATGTTATTGCTGTTTGTTTGTCAGTGTATAATTTTAGGCCGTTCCCTTGTAAATCATTCGTGGAATACGTAAAATAAAAGACAACTAAAAGTAGTTTATATTTTTTATAATAAAATGTTATTTTATTGCTGTTTGATCTTAGAGTGTAGCATTTTTGACAGTACCCTTGTAATTGGTGACATGTGTCAAAGTCAAACATGCTCAGTTAATATTGTCACTTAATCATGGAAAGACTTACACCAGAACCTGAATTACAATTTAAAGAATTTTGTTACAAAAATTCGTGATCAGTGTGAAATGTTTTTTGCGAAATTTGATCAACTTATTGTCTTTCAGCGACGTTGCTCATTTCAGGTTGAAGGGATGTGCCAGAACGAAAAGTTGACTTGTTTGGTCTGAGAAGCAACCAGATGCAAGACAATAGCTGATATGGGTTGCTATTTATATTTCGAGTCCAACAGTAAAGAAAACCAATCATTTATCATTGCAAATGGTTTTATTGTTTTTCAGAATATTCTCCGTGAAGATCACAACCCTTTTGCATGCGCTCAAACCAATTTTCGAAGCAATTTTCCACTCCTATTGATACACCTCAAAAACATGGGGTTTGACAGATTCAACAGCTGCTTCGACCGTCGAAAAACGTTGACCACGCAGTTTTTTCTTGAAGTAAGGGAATAAAATGAAGTCAATGTGTGCCAAGTCAGGGCTGTACGGCGGATGATCCATTGATTCAACAGGTTTCGTGCTCAAATAGCCCATTGTTCCAGCCGATGTGTGAGAGCTCGTATTGTCCTGATGCAAAATGATCCGTATTCTATTGTTGGGTTTCCTTATTTCTTAGAACACTGTTGGCAACCAGATGGTGGTATAGTACCTAGAATTGATCTTTCGATGTTCTACTAAAGGCACTGTGGGCACATGACCCCGGTTATACCGAAAAAAGCGCAATCATTTGCTTCGTTGTGATTCTTCAGCGAACAACGTTTTTTGGATTTAGTTCATCTTGAAAGACCCATTGATTCGTCCCCTGTGACGATGTTATACACTGAATTTGCGTTACCGCGGTTGTATTTTACCAATATTTCTATTTCTACGAGCCTTTTTCTGAGCATTCTTCAAATTATGTGGGATCCAACGAGAACAAATCTTTTTCACGGACAAATTAATATGCAATATCTAATTGATGCTTGTCGTGCTAATGCTCAAGGATGGCTCAACCTCACGGTATTCACATGTCGGTCTAGCTTTATTACTTCACGCACAGCATCGATGGTTTCCGGCAAAACTATCGAAGTTGGACGACCTTCACGTAATTCATCTTGGAGCGAACGGCGTCCGAGACAGAATTATTGGTACAAGCGATTTACAGTGGTTTTTGATGGCACTTCATCACCAAAACCCGAAACAAGTTGATTGATGCACTCTTGTCTCCATAATCTACGCCGAAAATCGTAAAAAATCATCACACGAAAATTATTACTGGTTAATTACATTTGTTTACCGAGGTAAATTTTTCAAGACGCTGTAAATTTAACAAATAGTGCTCGTAAATGAAAACGTTCTATGTATGTGTATGGTAACAAAAATTCAAACTTTCCAATGGAAGTTCCAGTTTGCATCTGGCAACACTAGTATTGCCAGTACCCGAAACATAAATAACAACCTTGTAATGCATCCAGCAAAATGCACTCATTTGTTTATGGGCCGGTGAAAGCATTTGCCCATACTCGCAGAAATAATCCGCCCCAGCAACATATTGCAGGAAAGCCATATTGTTTGAAAGCCTGGTTTTTAATATCTGCTGCTTTCTTGTTTCTACGATGTCTGTCACGTTTTTCTTTCCAGCAGTCTTCAACAAACAATGCCACATTTGGGTCACACAAACATTTTTTAACCTATTAATCATTCTGTCTAAAACATGTAATATTGAATAACAAATGAAATGTTTTGTGATGCAAGTATTAGGGTGCTCCATATTTTTGAAATTCTGATTTTGTTAAGGGGCACCCTGCCATTTTATTCTGTTATGTCAAAAAAAAATTCAGTAAAATTTTTATACAAATCGGATAATATTTAGGGGGTGCTACCTGGTTCTCAAGTTGTATACTATCGTTACCCTATAATCCTTTAAAGCAAGGGTGGCCAAAGCGCGGCCCGCTGGTTATCTACTTGGGGCCCACTCGCGGAAAGTGGAGAAAGAATGAAAAAAAAAAAACGTTTTGAGAATAGTTTCAGTGCACACTTCTCAACGCTCGGCACCTTGCCACGATAAAAGAGAACAGGACTATAGAAACCCTCTGGCAAAAGTGTTTTGTTTTTGTGTTCTCTGCGTGCAAGTGTTTTCGTTTTTTTGAGAACTTGTGTTGTGTGTCCCTTAGCAACACTTGATCACTTGATCAGAAGGTTTGTTGTTACAGGAAAATGCATGGCAAGGAGCATTAGACGATCTGTTCGATATTGCACATGCTAATGCAATGGAAATTATTACCATCCCACCAGATAAAGAGTTTTTGATAGCTCACCGGGAGAAGGGGCGCAGAGGGAAGATGGGAAGTATTGAAACGAGTTTTTTGAAGCAAGCAGCAGAATCAGAAAAAAGAAGAGAAAAGCTGAAGCGGAAAAGGGAACTAGAGGAGAAGGCAAAGAATCTCGTGCAGAAAAAGCAATTCTTGAATCTTCAACATCAGATAGTAATTCAGGCCAAGGTGACATTTCCACTGATGATGACAAGCCGTCAACATCTGGAGCATCTGCTCCGAAGCGTCGTGGGCGAGGTAATAAACAAGTATTAAGTGAAAAACTTGCTGCAACCACGGATATGGCAAAACTGAGTTCTCGTGAAGCAGCTCTCGTGTTAACTCCAGTCTTGCAACATCTTGGCCACAATCCATATGAGTACAATGTCAATCCGTCTTCTATTCGTCGGGAGCGTATCAAGTATCGACAGAAGATTGCCAAAGAGTTAAAGCAAGAATTTAAACCAGGAGTTACTTTATCCATTCATTGGGATGGGAAGAGGCTTGCAGACATCACTAGAAAAGAATCAGTGGATCGTCTTCCAATTCTAGTATCTGGAACAGGAGTTCAGCAACTTCTTGCTATCCCAAAATTGCCAGCAGGAACAGGTAAAGCTGCAGCTTCTGCTGTACACAACGCCTGTTTAATGTGGGGACTGTGTGAACAAGTGACATGTATGAGTTTTGACACAACTTCTGTCAATACTGGAGTATGGAATGGAGCATGCGTCCTCCTTCAGCAAAAGATGGGAAAAGATATGTTGTGGTTAGCATGCAGTCATCATATACTTGACATTATGCTGGTGGCTGTGGTTCTGACATCACTTGGCGCTTCAAGTGGTCCCGACATACTAATCTTCAAGATGTTTCTCGAACAATGGAAATTTATTGATACTACAAAGTATCAAACATCTCGCTCCGATGATGTTGCAGTTAGTGCACTGGCTGATATTGCTGATGAGAGGTTTACATTTGCCAAGAATCAGTTACAGGAATTTCAACCTCGTGATGATTACAAAGAACTTCTGAATTTGGTTATTGTGTTTTTGGGTGGCGTACCCGTGAAACAGATTTCCTTCAGAGCTCCTGCTGGGCTCCATCGCGCTCGGTGGATGGCGAAAGCCATATATGCATTAAAAATTTGGATGTTCAGAAGTCAGTTTAAGCTAACAAAAAAAGAGGAAAAGGGATTGCTAGAAATCTGCATTTTCACTGTTCGACTGTATATTACTGCTTGGTACCGAGCTCCAGGAGCCACACTTGCACCAAGACTTGATCTGCAGCTTCTAAAGGATATTGATGCATACAAATCCCAAAATGCTCTAATTTCTCAAGTTGATCTGAAGATATTCATGGGTCATCTCTGGTATGTATCAGAAGAACTTGTTGCCCTAGCCTTCTTTGATGATAAAGTGTCTTCTGATACGAAGCGTAAAATGGTGCGTGCCATAAATAATGTGACAGATCAGCTTCCAGTTAAACGGGCTATTGTGGATGCCGCAGTGATACAGACGAAAAAACTAGAGGACTTTGTATCAGCCAATACTCTCCAGTTTTTCAAAATCACAGGTATTTCGTCAAAGTTTCTTGAGAAATATGTTGAGATGTGGATCGAAGATGAAGAATACCAAGCAGCAAAATGCACCACTCGGCATATGAAGGTTGTCAATGACATTGCAGAACGGGGAGTGGCCTTAATGGATGAATACAACAAGCTGCTCACAAACGACGAAGAGCAAAAGCAATTTCTGCTGCTGCTTGTACAACAATACAGGCAAAGGTTCCCTGATATAAAGAAGTCAACTCTCATTGAGGGAGTGTAGATGATGAGTTAGGAACCATTTGCCAGGTCACAAAAAGCACTTTAAACACACATATTACTGAATAGTATCTGTATAAAGTGTATATAGCAAAACTTTCAAATGTTAATAAAAATTCCTGAAATTTTTTTGTGATTTTTTTCTCATCTAAATGAACCAATCATTAAGTTTTCAAAAAAAAATAATTTTTAGCTCAAATAAGAAGCACCCTAACAAGTATACTATATTTGCGACAAGCTACAAACACGTTGTATTTGCATCCAAGCAACAACAAGAATATAGATTTTTCAGCGCGTACTTCTGTAAAGTTGATGGAGGTAACAAAGTTATTTATCAAAGGCGCTACCATTCGATTATTTCGAGATTTTTGTACTGCTCATAAGCCTGAATCTGGCTGAAATGTGGTTTTAATAGGCTGGCTCTACATGCAGCATGTGAAACAGTGTTCCTATTGAGACATGGGTACGGTGAGGAATTTATCTCACGTTTAAACGCAGTTCGTCGGCGACCAAAATCAGGCAATTTCCCGTCTCCTGACTATCTTCTGTGGTGTTACGTGTGCCGATAAATTATTGCCAATTGAAGCCCTGGAAAACAACATTCCGATATGTACGAAAAAGTGATTCAGAATTTGGCACCTTGCGTGGACCATTTAAGATGTAGATATTGTCAAGAAAGCTGGACCCACGGGAAACACTCCGGGCTATCCTTTGTAGAGACAAGGACGGGAATCTCGAAACAGATATGCAGTGTATTATGGAAATATAGATAGATCATTTCTTAGCTTTTCTCGTCCGGGAAAACTTCAATGTAGATGAGAGTATTGAGCACGTACGGGACGACGGCGTCGACTGCTCCCCTCATTGCTAAAGCGAAGTGAGAACTGCAATTTCTCGGCTTAAGGATAACAAAGTCATTGGTGCTGCTGGACTACCGCCTGAGCTGTTTAAGCATGCTGGTTATAAATAGGAAAGGTGCACGCATCAGCTTGTATACAATGTGTAGCTAAAAAAATGCATGCAAAACGATTGGGGTCTTTGAATACTGTATCCTGCTTTCAAAAAGGTGACCCGATTACATATGCGGACTATCGTGGGATAAGCCTCATATCCATCACCTACCAGGTCGTCTCGAGCGTAATGTGCGAAAAAGTAAAGCAGTTTGATGCAGACCTTGTCGGATCTTATCAGTGTGGCTTTAGGCCTGGAAGGCCAACTATCAACAGAATATTCAAACCCCACGAAAAACGAATCGACACCTACCTCTGTGTAGATTATAAGGCTAGCCAAATGTGGGGATTACAGTACCAAGCTAAATGGCAGTTTGGTATTCCTGCTAAGCTTACACGCCTTTGTAGAATGACACTGCCCGACACAGAATCCCCAGTAAAGATTTCTAAAGATCTCACCGAACCTCTTAGTACGGGGCGAGGCTTCCGGTACGGCGATATCCTATCATGCGATCTCTTCTACGTATTAATTGCGATCATCGAGGGGAAAGCTGAAGTCGGCACTAATAAAATTATCATGGTGCTCACGTATGCTGATGATTTAGACATCATTGGGCGAAATCTGCAAGAAGTTACTGTAATATTTTCGAGAATTGATAAGGAATCAGCAAAAGTGGGTTTGACAGTAAACGAGGACACGACAATATTAATGGTAACGGACGAATATATTTACCTCGGATCTGCAGTGAACATTTGCAATAACGTCAGCCCTGGAAATCAAACGGAGAATTGTGGTTGCAAATGGGATTTTTTGGGCTTTGCAAGATCTTCAGAGATAATACCCTCTCTCGAAAAACGAAAATCCAAATATATGAGACTCTCGTACAACCCGTTTCGCAGAATCCTGAGTCATATTGCTTGCTGATGAAACATCTCTGGGAGTCTTCGAGGGAAATATGCTCCGGAATATATAAGGTCCAATAGTAGAAAGCTACGAGTATCGACGACGGATGAGCTATATAAGCTGTATCCCGACATCGACGTAGATATGCGTATCAAAATAGCGCGCTTCCGCTGGTCAGGCCATGTTAGTAGAATGGATCACAATGAACCAGCGTACGGTACTGGAAGACATACTCGAAGGACATCAATATGACGGTACTGGAAGACATACTCGAAGGACATCAATATGACGACCAAGACTTCGGTGGAAAGACCAGGTGGAATATAGCCTGCAACAACTGGGTGTTACCAGCTGGAGGAGAATAGCTGAAGATCAAGCCTTTTCGAAAAACATGTTATCTTCATATTGTAAATCCCTTGATCACTCTGGGTTGATTGAGGAGGATTGAAGTAAGAATGGACAGCATGAAGTAGTCTTTGAAAAGTAAATGTTACGTTTTGTTGTATCAACTCAAATATAAATTTTAAAAAAAAATATATTTTCAAAAACCTGATTGCATACCTTTAGGCGTAATCACATCTGTTTTTGGCAAACTGAAGTATTGCCTAGAAGAAAAAAAAAATAATTTAATAATTTTATTCGGAAATAAACACCTAGAATTACGAAATTACATTTTAACACGAATACCAAAGTATTAAAACAAATAGTGTTTAACATTTTAATTAGAAAGGTGCAGCGAAATGTACAGAAAAAAAAATACTCTAAAAAAAATAAAAACGGTCCTCATATGAAAACCCTTTACAGGACTTCAGTTCACAACTGCCACTCTGCATTTCCATCCTTGCCTGCATATTAATAACATCATGTAGAGGCCTGAAAAGAAGCTGCGTTTAAACGATATAAATGTAAATAATTTACAGTAAGAAATATTAACATACTTTCAGGCAGTCTCGTACTACAGCACACTTATTCAGCAACAAGAGATACTTAGCAACACCTTTACACACCCTTAATAGTATGCAAGGCGTAAGTGCACAATATGCCTAAAAGTAGGCACAACGACTGTCTAGGATATGCGAAAGAAAGTGGGAAATACAATAGAATGCAAACTATTATATAAACTCGTATATACATATATAGTATTTTTGAATTATGTTTACAGAATAAAATATTGTATAGAGAGTAATTAACAAGGATACCCCTTGAAAATGTAAACCTATAAGGATAAATAAAAGTACAAAATTCAAAAGTGTTGTTATCCTATCAGTAGCTACAATTTTCAGTGTAAGGGTTTACGCGTGTAGACTAGAATATGTTAACAACTTTAAATAATTTTAAAGCTAAATCTTTATTAACAATCATAGTGTCGAATTGTCATTTCCTGGGATGAAGTTGTTGTACAGGTCACCTGGATGTAAAGGGTTTTTTTTTGCTTAGATATAACTTGCGAAAGGGTTAGCTGTCAAACGCTTATAATCAATAAACTCTGGCAAATCACAAGAATTGATTCACGCTTGAACAACGCTACCAAATTATCGCAACTAACTTTGAAAATCGGTCATCGATTCGTGCAACATATAGACGACTTCGTGATTTTTATGGCGCACATAATCGTGCATCTGGCCAAGCCATCCGTCGAACCGTGGATAGATTTCATACCACATATTCTCTAAATGATGCAATAACACCAACGGATCAAAAGAATGTCCGAACAGAAGAGAATATCGCCGTCGTAAACGAAAGTGTTGAAGAAGATACAAATTTATCGGTTCGTTGTCGGGCGAAGGAAATGAGACTCTCTCTGTCTAATACGTGGGCAATTTTACACCAACTTTTTGGCTTACACCCGAATCAGATCCAGCTGGTGCAGGGACAAAAGCCACTAGACCATCGTATGAGTCGTCCTTTCGCCGTTTGGGCTCCAGAACAGTTCAAAACTGAACCGATATTGTATCGCAAAATTGTGTTCTGCGATGAGGCTCATGTTTGGCATAAAGGGTTGGTCAACAAACAAAATTGCCGCATATGCAATGATACCTATCCACAAAAGACCATACAGACTCCATTCCATCCAGGAAAATGCATCGTTTGGTGCGGTTTGTGACATTATCGGACCCTATTTCTTAAAAAATGAAGCCGGAGCTCTCGTTACGGTCAATGGAGATCGTTGACGCACCATGCACAATGATTTTTTGTTTGAAAATATGGATGATATTGATCCAGGCGAGATGTGGTTTCAACAAGTTGGCCCTACGTACCCTACGGCGACCAAACCAAATTTTGCCAATTGGCCTTCAAGGTCCATCGATTTGCTCCCTCTCGATTATTTCCTGTGGGGCTTACGTAAAGTCACCTGGTTATGTTCATGAACCAGCAACAATTGACGCATTGAAGGCTACAATTGTTCATATTATTCGTGACAAACGGTCAGCAATGGTCGAAAAAGTGACTCTATTTTGGAAGTCCGGAAGATGAAACAGGAAACAGGTCCAGGAAATAGCCTCGGTAGTCAATCATATGATCGAAATGAGTGTCAAATGTTAATTCCTGAAAAATCTGTCTCGTTTTTGACGTTTGGATGCAAACATAACCTGTTTTTGGAGCTTGTCGCAATGATAGTATACTTGTGTCCAAACACATGGTGTTGGCTATTCAATGTTGCATGTTGGAGACACAATGATAGATATGATGTGTTTGTGCGTCAAATATAGCTCATTTTGGGATCTGGTCAGGCACTACTTGTATTGACAATTTTTATACAATGCTTTTTAATTGCCAAACAATTAGAGAAAAACACAGAACTCATATTAATGCTTGGAGAGTTGCAACATTAACAATTTTAAATATGTGCTAAGGTACAGGGAGACTGACGAATGTTGCTATATTGACAAACTCAAATAACTTTATACATGGATTAGACTTAGTTATACACGCTGAAAAATTATTATGTTTTTGTTATTTCGAAGCCAACATAACGTGTTTGTAACTTGTCACAAATTTGGTGTCCAAACACATTGTGTTTGCTATTCAATATAATATGTTTGGAGCACAATGATTAAGACGTTATAATATATATATGCGTGACCCAGCTTTGTTTGTTTAAAACTGTTGAAAATAAAAACGAGACAAGCATTAACTAAACCAATAAAAGAAGATCTTCAATTATTGAAAAACGATGAAAGGAAACATGAACATGGTTCCTGCAATATGTTATTGGGGCCGTTATTTTTCAGCTTGTATGAGGACCATTGTATGAGGACCATATTCCGTCCCCATCGTTGAGCCTGTAAATTGACCTGATATGGTTATGGGGCGTTCAAGCCAAATGATAACAAATCCCGGAATTCCAAAATGTGGATGGGGAAGAAACGTACATTAGTCCCTGGTGAAACAACTGGTGCTCTGCAGAAAGATCCCAAGATTATTCAGCTTTACTTCCTGCATGTCTGTTAGATCCATCATGAATTAAGATCCCAGTTATTTTCTTCCACTCGTACATAACGCCGGGTAGTAGGATATGAGGTGTACGATGCTCTCGTCCTCCTCTTCATCTCCACAGTTCTTTATGTGGTTCAAAAATAATAAATTTTAAAAATGATGGAACTTAAATTACCTCCGCTCTCGGCGACGCATGTCCGAAATCATATCAAAAAGTTATTCGTTACTCCCTGGAGGGTTGCAGCTTGAATTGCGTCAATTATCGTTGGGCAATCCCTTCGATATTCCCATAATTGTCGATAATTTTAGTTTAGTTTTGTAATTTCAAACCCCTACAACAGCAAATCTGGTACAGTACGGTCAGAAGACCTTTGGGGGCCAGTCAGTTTATCGGTGCAATTCTGCCATAACAAACTTGGTTATGTGACAAAAAAAAATATGACAATAAAAAATCACAACTATCTCAAAAATACGTGTTTTTATTTTAAAATGAGACAGTGCATTCTTACTGAGACACCCTTTATGTACAAGTTTTTCAATTTGAATTTAGCCCCATTAGCCCGAAACGAAGTTTGAGGTTGCCACCATCACATTAGATGCCACCACATCCGATGCCACCACATCCGATGCCACCACATCCGATGCCACCGTCGCAACTGCATTAGAGCTTGTAACAAATTATTAGAGTTTGCATCAAACGAATTTCAGTTGTGAGAACTAAATTCAGCCGTGACAAGCACAATTTGGCTGTGGGAGCTGCAATTCGTTCATCGGTGGTGTTGTTGTATATGAGAACGTGTCTTCGATCCCTGCTATGACCACCTTACATTTCGTTTGACGCCAGTCGCCTCGTTTAGTGGCACTATCGAGTATTAAGCAATGAAAAAGGTTTTCAAAATACCGTTCGGAACCGGTATAAAACTGTACGTCCAGTTCAGTGAGTGTAAAACTAGCAAGCGCACAGTTCACTGGTTGTGGGTAGGTTTCACCAATCCCTTCGTAGGATGTAATGGGAATCCACTTGTTTTAACTACAATTGGTAGCAGCAGCCGAATTTGCTGTTGCTACACACCCTTTTCAAACAATTTGTTCGGGGAGTTTAGATTAGAGCACTTTTCAGCACTAGACATTATGACTACCCCATCAGCAGCAAAATCCAACTAGAGTTTATAAAGAATTTCCTAAAGATATACATATATGCAAAAGGATCCCGCAAAGAATTAATATGGAATTCTCTGACCTCCATATGAGATTAGGAAACCCCGGAAACAAAACGCCGCCTGTTATTAAATCATTGTTTGTCACAAAAACGACAAGCGATGACAAAACTTTCATGAGAACAGCCATGAAACATTGGTCCGACTAACTAACCAAGATCCACAAACAGAGAACTGAAGCAGAAAAATAAAATTGATAGGTCTGTGAAAATATCGTTAACTAACTCATTTTCAAAATAAATTTTCAGCTTTAACTTTGCCAATCCTTTAGATATTTAATTTCGAAAACTTCCAATGGTAGTGATTTAAATCTGATTGTGGTAAAAAAAAGGTTTAAAAAAATGAATGAAATCATGTTCTTTACAAGCCACAAAAACAAGAAGTAACTAACATAAAAACAAGAACTTAAAAAAAATAGAAAGAAGTAAATCATTCGCATCTCTGTCCATTGACTTCATTTCGTCGTTTTCATCTCGAACAACCACAAATGGAAATTTGTGTCGGGAGTATGGAAATACCATAACATCTAATACAGCATTTTTGCTGTCGTCCTGTCCATTTTATTAAAATTGAAACTTGTGTAATATCGAAATATCTATGACTAGGAGACAACCAGAGGAATCTGCCTTTGGGTAAAGTAAAGAAATTTTCAATGAACAACATTATGTACTACATTTCTTTGAGACACATTTGCTTAGAAATTTGTGTACTTTAAAAAAAAACTGGATGTACACGCTGAAAAATAACGGCACCAGCAACATTTGCGGGAACCATGTAGATGTTTGCAGGCACTGCTTTCGTGTATTGAAGTTCTACTGCCATTTGTTTGTTTATGGTGAAAGACAGCATTGTTTTCAGCAGTTTTCAACAAACAAACAAACAGTTGGGTCACAAATACATAAATAATAACATATTAATCGTTGGGTCCCAAACATGTTGTATTGAATAGCAAACACAATGTGTTTGGACACAAGTATACAATTTGTGCGACAAGCTACAAACAAGTTATATTTGCATCGAAACAGCAAGAAAAATACAACTTTTTCAGCATATGCGCATGTAGATTGTTATCTGTCTTAAGAGAAAATCGGCTATATACTAACAATTGCAAAATATATGTCAGACTGCCAATGCAGCTGTCTGAATGCATTACAGCAACAACAGCTATTGTAAATGAATGAATTAACAATAATAACTATACTCACAGACAAATTCGGTTGGAGCAACTCAAATGTTGGCCGTAACTTAAATCAGAAATTGTAACCGAAAGGACTCGGCAGAAACGGCCACCAATTCAGTCACTTTATACGGGTTGAACACTTTAGTGAAAACTACAAATTAATAACAATGGCATTTTTCACGATTCGTTTGCCACGACCGAATTGTTTGCAGACGAGTTCGTGGCAACCGACTTTATATATATTGCTGTAATGACGATCCCCAAATTTCGCCTTTTTTGCATTTAGACACATTTTTTAGGAGATATGGTCATATTTATATCTGTTAGCGGTGACCACAAAATTCGCTCCTTTTGGGTCACAAAACATATATTATTGGAAAGCAAACACAATGTGTTTGGACGCAAGTAGGGTTCCTCTTTATATTTTGTTCAGCAATATAAAAACAATCATTTGTAATTGGAACTGGTTTTTTTGATTTTCAAAATATCCTTCGTGAAGATGAATACACTTTTCCATGCGCTCAAACTAAATTTCGAAGCACTTTTACCAGTCCGATTGAGACACCTCCAAAACATGGGTTTTGAGCGCTTCAACAGCTGATTCGGGCGTCGAAAAATACGGACCACGCAGTTTTTGGTACCTAGTCGGGGATGTCCGGCGGAAGTCGACATGTTCAGTGCTCATATAGCCCATTGTTTCAGCTGATGTGTGAGAGCTCGCATTATCCTGATGCAAAATAATCCATCTTCTCTTGTTGTCTTCCTTATTTCTTAGAAAACTGTTGGCAAACAGATGGTGGTTTACCACTCAGAATTGAACGGCCTACGTTCCACTGAAGGTACTTTGGCCAAATGATGGGTTATACCGAAAAACAGCGCGATCATTTGCTTCGATGTGCTGATTCCACGAACAACGTTTGTTGGATTTTCCTGGTTTTAAAAGACCGATTCGGTCGATTGTTGTTTTTATTTCGGGGTCATGTGCCTACATAAATGATGATTCGTTACTGTATTTGCGTTACCGCGGTTGTATTTTTTCAATATTTCTTTGCTTGAATCGACACGAGGCTTTTTTTGAGCATTCGTCAAATTATGTGGAATCCAAAAAGGAACAAATCTTTTTCACGGCCAAATGAACATGCAATATCCTATTTATGCTTGCCCAATTGCTAATGCCCAAGGATGCCTTAAGCTCTCGGTGTGTCACATATCGGTCTTGCTTTGGTTTCCGTCAAAACTACAGAAGTTGGATGACCTTCACGAAATTCATCCTGGAGCGAAAGGCGTCTGTGGCTGAACTCTTGAAATGGGTGTACTTGCAGAAAAACATTAAAAATCACTTGTTCCGAATCGAAAATTAAAGAATAGAACTTTATTTTATTTTTTATGTTAAAGTTAATTGCTTGATTGTTAAGCGTATCACTTGTCAATCACTTGTCATTCATGATCATGAGCTTTCGTCGATAACTTTGGATCTTACGGAGGAATTTGAAAAACTATTACCAAACAATTTTATGAACATAATAGTGATGCAAACAACTTCGATTATATTCTTATTTGGTATCAAGAAGGGCAGTAAACCGACAATAAATATCAACGATAGCTGATGTTTATGCTCATGAGTGACAAGCCTGTGGTTCGCTTTAGAATAAACTGTTTCGATGCTGCATTGTATTGATAATTCCTTTTATAAACTTGCATAATTGTCGATACATTTACAGAGTTCATTATTACATTGAGCCTACGTACAATGTAATCTATATGTCTAACACCTAATTACAATCTCGTTCGTGCCATAACATCTGGGTGTGAAATAACATGTCTTGTGTTCACACAATTTTGGAAATGTAATTACATGTGTAAATGATAACTTAATACAATGTAATTAAACACTTTGTTATCAAACACATTGTATTCCATATAGTTGAAGTGATTTAATAAGACTGCAGTATGAATATGAATACTAAGAATAGCAAAATCAGCAACGACGATAGACAATGGTTTGAATGTGATGGTTTGCTACTTATAACGTTATAAAGGATGTTTCTTTTGATGTGTGGAACTTTAAATTGAATTAAAATAATGGGACTACATAATTGCGAACTGAAAAAATTTGCATTGGATTTTAATTTGAATGGGGGGGGGGGGGGGGGGAGGTGAGTTGGGTGTTAAAACCCACCGAAAATACGTTTGGAAAATTGTAATTTAGTTTTTATTTAATTTTGTAACTTGTTATGTGTGTTTTTCTATAACACTGTCATGGAAATATAACCATATAAGGACACCACTACGCGATAAAAGACCAAATAAAAAAAGACCCGTGTCTCCCAGTTTTGCCCATAGTCATGCACTTTTTTATGGGCCCCCAAAGATTTGGGGCCTCGGTGTCATTTTTGCAAAAAAGTGATCATTTTGGCAGGCTCATATCTTGCAAACAGTTCGGAATTTTGATTTGCTCTCTGAGGGAAAGTTGTAGCTCTTGTCATAAAGAACATCCAAAAAACTTCATCTGCAAGGTCAAAACCGCTAAAAAAAAAACTTTAAAAAATTAAATTTTTTTTACCTTTTTTTCTCCTCTTCAGGTCCATAGGTAGCTGTCTGTCTTTATTTTTTGTAATTTTGTAATGCAGTATTATTTGGAGAAAATCTGCACATCGATGACATTAAAGGTGCATTTTCTTCGTTTTCATTTTGACGATTTTATCAATCAACTCCCTACCGAATCCGATGAACAGGGAGAACGGTTTCACCAAACCACAATGCCCATGGAAAAGCAGTACAAAGGCAAAAGACTCGACGCATTGCTTGCAGAGGTAATAACAATTTTATTGTTGCATTGTTTTGCATTCCTTTTCTGATTTATTTTCTAATTCATTTCAGGTATGTTGATGGAGTCACAAGATCACCCTGTATGAATTTAATGAAGTATTTGAAGAAGAAACAGCTGATGATGGAGGGCAGTCTGGAAGCAAGGTGCCTGTGGACAGCATAAGTTCTGAATCAGAGTCAAACTTGGGACGACGATTTGGATCCGCAATTTAAGAGAATGTGATTGGCAAATCCAGGGCCATCAACATTACAAACATTATAAGAATATTTCTTTTATTATTTTTGTAATAGATAGCATAGTATCTCAATGTTGAAGTAAAGAAAAAACAAATGATATTAAACAATTTTCGGGAAATTTTTCATTTTTGCGGCTACCTAAATGCTACCTAAACGGTGTTAAGCATCATTCCTAGGTCCATATGATCTAGAAAGTTGTTTTCTAAGATCTTGGGTACATTTTTGTAGTTGATTTTTTCCTTGAATTTTGAACGGTTTACTACCTATGGACCCGAACAAGGGGAAAAAGGTAAAAAAAAATTTAATTTTTTAAAGTTTTTTGCGATTTTGACCTTGAAGATATGTTGATTTTATCTGTTCACAATTTCTGTTCTTTATGACAAGAGCTACAACTTTCCCTGAGAGACTAGATAAAAATTCTGAACGGTTTGCAAGATATGAGCCTGACAAAATGATCCATTTTTTGCAAAAATGACACCGAGACCCCAAATCGTATAAAAAATGTGCATGACTTTGGGCAAAACTGGGAGACACGGGTCTTTTTGGTTGGTCTTTGTGGTCACGTAGTGGTGTCCGTATATGGTTATATTTTTCATGTTGCACTGTGTAATTAAACGAGATTATTTCTGAAACCAATCTGGATATGCGTTGTCTATGCCCCGATAAAAAACACACCACAATGATTTCTCTTTGACTGTCACACGATCTTCGGGTTCGATAATAGTTTTTTTCTTGGTTTTGCAAAAGCTCAAAGATGCGTTCGCTAATAGTTTTACAGATCGCGACCTTAGAGCAACAAGGTTCTAAGTGCACCAAGGTACGAGTATGATTGGAGAAAAATAAGATTGAATGATTATGATGCTTTGGTTATTATATGTTATTTTATTTTGGGAGAAACTATTTAATTTGTTTCAATAATGTAATGCCTTAGATATATCCACGATAAAAACTTAAGTTTTCTAGAATTTTGATGAACTTTGATGTTCATATTAGGCGTAATAACTTGGTGCCACAAGCTTCTATGAGCCACTTAGAACCTTGTGGAACTGTAGGAATTACAATTTGATCACTTAGAACTTTGTTGCATAAATTAATTTTGAAAGAAACCAGAGTTCGCAAGTATTTTCCTCATTTGACTTAATTTATTAATAAGTTGTACCTTCTTAAATAATGAGCGTTCGATAAATTAACTAAAATACAGATTTTCATCATTTCCCTTACGGGAATTTTTACTCGGTCTATTTTCTAAACTTACAAATTTATTCAAGCTCCAGACCTTTTTAAATAATATAAAGCTTATTTATTAGCTTTAGTTCGTCTGCTGATGCAGATCTTGACAAGAACCGAAATAGCTATACAGACAGCCTTGGTATCATTGGAACATTTTTATGCACGACTTTTTTGAAAGTAATATAAAGCTAATAAATAAGCTTTATATTATTTAAAAAGGTCTTGAGCTTGAATAAATTTGTAAGTTTAAAACACGGATTTGTAATCCAGAGCGCCGTTTACTTAATTTCTAAAAATAGTTTCCCATTACATCCCATGAAGGAATCGGGGAGAGCTTCTCACAACCAGTAAGCGGTGCGCTTTCTAGATTTATACTTTTCTAGGAAACGAAAAAATAATATGGTATTTTTAGCCATACCGCCTGTTACTTAATTCTATTTGATACATTTACAGTGGCGATCAAAATTGTAACAGATTTCCCATACTGAAAGTGGAACACTTTAAATTTTAGCAACATTTAACCTTAGAACGGAAACATTTGTTGAATTGTAAATATGTGACCTGGTCTAGTGGAAGGTACCTTTTTATACCCTCCACTGTAAGTGATAGAGGGTATATATCAGTTTTTATACCCTCCACTGTAAGTGATAGAGGGTATATATCAGTTTGTCATTCTGATTGTAACATATAGAAATAAGGCTTTGCGACCCCATAAAGTAAATATATTCTTGATCCTTATAACAACCGGAGTCGATATAGCCATGTCCGTCTGTCCGTCTGTTGAAAACATTCTCACGACTTCAATCGGCGATAACGCGGTTTGGTTTTTGGCCAGAATGTTCCACGTATTCCTGAGCAGTTTGGTATTGAAAATCAGCGAAATTGGTCCATTGGAAAAAATGTTATGATAGGAAACGTAAAAAAAATCATAAAATTTTCACATTAATTTTTGTAGTTTTATACTAAACTACTCCTTTTGCCGTGTGGTGAATTTCCATGTTGAAAATCTTTGTTGTGCTTTATAATAGATAAGTACTTTAGAATGTTTACATGTATTTCATGTGTTCATACATTTATATGAATTTTGTCACACTTCACTTAAGGTCGCTGTGGCCTGATGGATAAAGGGCTGCCCTTTGGAGTCTGAGGGTTGTTGGTTCAACTCTCGTCCCAGCTTCATTTTTTTTTTTTTTTAATAGTTCTTAAAAAATGCCTTTTTATTTTTAAAAAAAAAATCTTTTTGCAGCTTGTTTTTTTTTTTAACAGTTCTTCAAAAAATGCTTTTTTATTTTTAAAAAATGCTTTTTTACTTTACTTTTACTACTCCTTTTGTCGCGTGGTGAATTTCCATGTTGAAAATCTTTGTTATTCTTTATAATAGATAAGGACTTTAGAATGTTTACATGTATTTCATGTGTTCATACATTTATATGAATTTTGTCACAGTTCATCTAAGGTCGCTTTGGCCTGATGGGTGAAGGGCTGCGCGTCGGACTCTGAGGGTTGTTGGTTCAACTCTCGTCCCAGCTTTTATTTTTTATTTTTAAAAAATTCTTTTTTTTTTTTTAACAGTTCTTCAAAAAATGCTTTTTTATTTTTAAAAAATGCCTTTTTACTTTACTTTTACTACTCCTTTTGTCGCGTGGTGAATTTCCATGTTGAAAATCTTTGTTATTCTTTATAATAGATAAGTACTTTAGAATGTTTACATGTATTTCATGTGTTCATACATTTATGTATATGAATTTTGTCACAGTTCATCTAAGGTCGCTTTGGCCTGATGGGTGAAGGGCTGCGTGTTGGAGTCTGAGGGTTGTTGGTTCAACTCTCGTCCCAGCTTGTTTTTTTTTTACAGTTCTTCAAAAATTTATTTTTTATTTTTAAAAAATGCTTTTTTTTTTTTTTTAACAGTTCTTCAAAAAATGCTTTTTTATTTTTAAAAAATGCTTTTTTATTTTACTTGTGAACAAGTAACTTATTTTTATTGTTTTTAAAAAAGTACATTTTCTTAAAAAAAAGTACATTTCTTAAGTACATTTCAAAGTACATTTCAAAGTACATTCAGTACATTAAGTACATTTCTTAAGTACATTTCATTAAGTACATTTCTTAAGTACATTTCTTAAGTACATTTCTTTCTTAAGTATATTTCTTAAGTACATTTATTTTTAAGTACATTTCTTAAGTACATTTCTTCTTAAGTACATTTCTTCTTAAGTACTTAAGAAATGTACATTTCTTAAGTACATTTGAAAGTACATTTCAAAGTACATAAAGTTCATTAAGAACATTTCAAAGTACATTTCAATGTACATTTTCTTAAGTACATTTTCAATGTGAGCATTGTGAGCAATGCATTTGTGAGCATTGTGAGCATTTGTGAGCATCCTGCGTTTGTGAGCATTTGTGAACAAGTAATTGCTTTTGTGAACAACTAACTTATTTTTTTTTTGATGTGTTAACATCTATACGCGCGCCTCTAGGTCAGTAAACTATAAATTTAATACATACGCAAGTGTTAGGTTTGTAAGAGTAAATCATCGTGTGTTTGTTCGTTGCTTGGCAGTCGGTATTGAAAGTGATTATTGGGCGATATTCATATAATTTTCCCACGCGATTTTCTCCGGAAATTCATAGCCGATTTTATTAATTTTTGGATTAGAAAGCTAGTGCGGGTTTCGACGAAGAGTTTAGGCCAATAATTAAGGCGATCCGATATCGGCGAGCCGAGATTTAAGTGTTTTAATTTGGAGTAATATTAAAAAAGTGTTTTATGTTGATCTTCGGTTTTGTTTTATCATCGTTTGTTTGTTCGTTGCTTGGCAGTCGGTATTGAAAGTGATTATTGGGCGATTTTCATATAATTTTCCCACGCGATTTTCTCCGAAAATTCATAGCCGATTTTATTAATTTTTGGATTAGAAAGCTAGTGCGGGTTTCGACGAAGAGTTTAGGCCAAAAATTAAGGCGATCCGATATCGGCGAGCCGAGATTGAAGTGTTTTAATTTGGAGTAATATTAAAAAAGTATTTTATGTTGATCTTCGGTTATATCGTACGAATATAACAATGTATGTATGTATGTACAAGTGTCTGTTGCTTTGCTTTCTTTGACTTTTGTGGGAATAAAACAAAAAGTATTGAGCAAGAAAATAATGACACATGTGCTTGCACTGGGTCTTTAAATAATTTTAAGTATTAATATTATTTAACTGTAACGTCACCATATGATTGAACGCTGTTTTTTATTTTCCAATGTAACATTTACGAATGTGTTCATAGAAATCGAATAGGTACCGTGTAGCAAAAAGGTGTTAACACATCGCCCGTGAGTTCGAACACTCATTGGATTTTTTTTAAAAAAGTACATTTTCTTAAAAAAGGTCCTTTTTAAAATTTAATATTTTGCTGGTTAACACTAAGGTGGAGGGTATCAACGATTCGGCACAGCCGAATTTAACACTTTTACTTGTTATTGACTATATTACAACCTCATGAGGTCAGCCGTCTTACACATATTAATTAAACAAACAAATTAAACAAATTTCAACATATTCTTCCAACTGGCTCTATCCTTCGCCTTTTCTCGCCAGTTGGTAACACCAAGGATTCTGATAAAAAGGCCTAGCCAACGCAATTGGCCCACTTTGATTTGCCTAGCTATGTCCACGTCAGAATAGAGATTATATAGCTCTGCGTTCCAGCGACGTCGGTACTCGCCGTTTTCCCTAACAGGACCATATATTTTACGGAGAATTTTTCTTTCGAAAACTCCCAGGTGTTTTTCATCCGCTTGCGATATGACCCAAGTTTCGGAGCCATATGTCAAGACAGGTTAAATGAGAGTCTGATATAGCTGGACTGTTGTCCGTCGAGAGAGGGCTTTGTTCCTAAACTGCTTGCTGAGCCCAAAATAACATCTATTTGCAACCACAATTCTCCTAGCTATCTCCAGGCTGACGTTGTTGTCCTTGTTCACGGCGGATCAACTTTGTCTTTCCCTCATTAACAGCAAGACCCACCTTCGCTGATTCCTTTTCGATTCTTGAAAATACTGCAGCAACCTCTCGCAAATTTCGCCCAATGATGTCTATGTCGTCAGCATACGCCAGCAACATATGGCTTTTCGTGTTAATGGTCTTGTTCGTATTTACTGCAGCCTTTCTCATTATTATCTCCATTAAGATGTTGAAGAGATTGCACGAAAGTGTGTCGCCTTGTCTAAGTCCTCGCTTGGTACAGAATGGTTCAGTGAGGTCTGTCCCCACTTTCACTGTTGATTTGGTGTTGGTCAGCGTTATTCTACAGAGGCGGATCAGTTTTGCCGGAATCCCAAGTTCAGACATAGCTTCGTACAGTTTTCCCCGTATAGGGCTATCGAAAGCAGCTTTGTAATCGACAAAAAGGTGGTATGTATCGATTTGCTTTTCGTGGGTCTTTTCCAGGATTTGACGTAGCGTGAATATTTGGTCAGTTGTGGACTTGCCTGGTCTAAAACCACACTGATAAGGTCCAACCAGGTTTTCAACAATTGGCTTTAGTCTTTCACATAATACGCTCGACAAGACCTTATACGCGATGGATAAAAGACTGATACCGCGATAGTTGGACCAGACAAACGGATCACCCTTTTTGAATACAGGACATAATAAACTGAGACTCCAGTCGTCGGGCATAGATTCCCCCAGCCATATACCGCATATCATTTGATGCATGTGGGCTATCAGTCCTACGCCACCTGCCTTAAAAAGTTCAGCGGGTAGGTCATCCGCACCCGCCCCTTTATTATTCTTCAGGCGGGAGATCGCCGTTCTAATCTCGTTTTGGTTGAGGGGGGTACAGTCTATACTATCTTCCACTATCGTACCTCCCGATCTTCAGTGGAAGAATCTGAGTGGAGTAGTGCTGACAAGTGGTCTCTCCACATTTTGAGCACACACTGCTTCTCAGTCACCAGATTCCCATTTCTGCTCCAGCAGGAGAGAGAGTTTCTGTCGATAGGACATTGTTACCTCCGGTATTTGTAGCTTGTCAATATCCAGCTTTTCCTTTGTTCGGCTCCGTACGTTTTTCGCCCTGCTCCATCTCGTGCGAACTTTTGCAGCCACTAGGTAATCATCCGAGTCGATATTGCCACCTCGAATCACACGTACATCCATTACACTAGAAGAGTGCCTGCCATCTATTACCAAGTGATCAATCTGGTTCTTCGTCCGTTGATCAGGAGATATCCAGGTCGCCTTATGAATGTCCTTATGCTGGAATCGTGTGCTACTAATTACCATGTTCTTTGCAGCGGCGAAGTCTATCAGTCTTATTTCATTATCGGAGATGGTATCATGTAGACTGTGATTGCCGATGGTTGGTCGAAAGACACTTTCCTTTCCTAATTTGGCATTAAAATCGCCTAGAATAATCTTAATGTCGTGGTCAGGGCAGCGTTCATATACTTCCTCCAGGCGCTCATAAAATGTTTCTGTGACATCATCAACTTTAGCCTCTGTCGGTGCGTGCACACAAATTAACGAGATGTTGAAATATTTCGCTTTGATGCGAATTGTGGCTATGCGGTCACTCACTGGGTTGAACCATGAAACTAGATGTCGCAGTCTCTTGCCTACTATAAATCCGCACCCAAATTCGTGCTTACGCTCATGGCAGCTGTAGTAAATATCGAAGTTTTTCTTTCTGGTGCAACCATATCCTGTCCATCGCACTTCCTGGATCGCTGTGATGTCAGCTTTATATTTTCCGAGGACATCCGCCAGTTGGAAAGTGGCACCAGTCCTGTATAACGTTCGAACATTCCAGGTACATATCCTTAAATCATGGTCCTTATAACGTTTGCGAGGGTCGTCAACAGTTGGGGGGTTTCTTTGTTCATCATATTTTCTGCGTATTTTCATTGCCGATATAACGGTGGCGGGAGGCAAACCCAGCCCACCGCGGTTTGCATTTTACCTACTGCCAGGATGATTATGTTTCAGCCGCCCATTATGGATCAGACGCTGACCAGAATGCAGTGTGTCGAAACTGGATTTTGGTTTCTTCAATTTTGATCCGCCGTTGGCCAGGGGTGTTGGCTCATCCGCCTTCAAAGGACAGAAGAATATGTCCACTACTTCGAAGAGCTTCAGTGACAAGGTCACCTAATAATCCTGAGACGTATCAGTGATCGCATTACCACTCAGGTTGCTCATTCGTTTCGCCTTCCCACTTTATCTAGCTAACGGAGGTTTCCGATAAGCCATTGCCCAGGACATACTGCGTGGAAGTCGTGAGCTGCTTGGACTGCCCAACGAAGGAATCATTTCTGGCCACTCCCAAGTGAATGGCTATCAGAAATTTTGTGGAAGGTACCTACGGGCAGAAAAATTGATTTTTGTTTTTTGAACTAATTTTATAGAAAATTTAACGCTATTTTCAATGAAACAATCTGCGGATTCATAACTTCATTTATTTTGCTTTAAATTATACTAGAAGTTTGAAGAAGTCGTAATCTTTAACAGCTGTTTTGTCGAAAAGTTGATTTCTGACCTTAGATACCTTTCCGGAGACTAGGTCACATATTATAAGAGACTTTCACGCGTGACACGGCAAATTCATGTCACACACGCACCTATTCATCAACCATATGTTTCAATGTTATTTCTTCTCTGGCAAAAATTGTAAAAACTTGTACGTTCCCGATCATTTAACTTTTAAGAATAAAACTCTCTCGCCCTCCAGTTAAGGCCCCAAACTACACTAGGAGAACTAATTGTTTGAAAAGAGGTCGTAGGAACCGTAACTTCGGCTGTTACCACCGAATTGAGGTTGCCACAACCGAAATGAGGTTGCCACACCGGATTGAGGTTGTTACGACCGAATTTAGTCTCCAAAACCGAAATTCGGTTGAAGCAACCTCGTTTCATAATTGATTCGGTTGTGACAACTGAATCTTCAAAATATATTCGCACTGTCAACTAAATTTTTTAAAATTTCGGTTGAAACAACCGAATTTCAAATTAATTCGGATGCAACAACCGAAATTGGTACCTAGTTCAGTTGGGGTAACCGAATTTGGTCTTAACCAACCTCATTTTGGTTGTAGTAACAGAATTTGACATCAATTCGGTTATAACTATCGAATTTGGTTCAATTCGGTCGCTATAACCGAATCTAGCCTTAATTCGGTTGCAACGACCAAAATTGGCGTCAATTCGGTTGCTGTAACCGGATTTCTCATGAATTCTGTAGGTACAACCGATTTCGTTTTCAATTCGGTTACCACAACATAATTCTATGTATTTAAAATCTGACGTTTAAAATTTTATAATCAAATATTATTTTAAAAAGGTAAGTAAAATATATTTTGTATTAAACCGTCTGATTTTGCAGATGTTATTTAAGCAGACATCAACAACAGATATATATGCGGTAGTCTGGATACAAAACGGCTTTGGACCTAGAACGTCAGAATTAGTGCGGTGTCCCATGATGGCCGGGACTTAAATAAAGATTGGAAGAGGCATGTAAATTAAATGTAGTATTCTATTTATATAGATTACCCCATATACTATATGACTTTATTTTCTCGCTTTTTAATTCATTTATAAAAATACAAGAAAATAAATCATCACTTAATAATAAAAAAAACTTTAATAATTCATTTATGACAGTATCTAAATTCGGTTGTAACAACCTCTAATTCGGCTGTCACAACCTCTAATTTGGCTGTGACAACCTCTAATGAGGTTGTGACAACCTCTAATTCGGCTGTGACAACCTCTAATGAGGTTGAGTCAACCTCTAATGAGGTTGTGGCAACCTCTCATTCGGCTGTGACAACCTCTAATTTGGCTGTGGCAACCTCTAATGAGGTTGTGGCAACCTCTCATTCGGCTGTGACAACCTCTAATGAGGTTGTGTCAACCACTAATGATGTTGTATCAACCTCTAATGAGGTTGTGTCAACCTCTGATAAGGTTGTGTCAACCTCTGATGAGGTTCTGCCAACCTCTAATTCGGTTGTGACAACCTCTTAATTCGGTTACGGCTAATTCGGCTGTCTCAACCGAATTTTTCTGTGAGTGTACGATCAATATACCACGTGAACATTTTCAAATTTCAATACAAAAACAGGTCTGCAGAATATCGATGAAATATTTCCGCACTTGTAATACAGGGTGTTTTTTATGTTCCAGACCGATGGTTTTTTTGTTTAACAACTCCACTCCCGTCTGCGCATATCGTCATTTTCCATTAGTTGTTGAGTCATTTGAATTTTATATGGGTATAGATGCAAATCTTTCTGGAGTAATTTCACTGAAATAATTTTATATGTTTTTAAGGACTCGTTATGGGTTTGAAACGGATTTCCCAAATCATAATTTCACTGGGTCGCATTTCTATGTTTTTACAGACTCGTAACGAATTCGCCAAATTGGTATTTCACTGAATCGTTTTTTATATTTTTACGGACTCGTAAAGGTCTCGAATCGAATCGGTCAAACCGCAAAATCACTGATTGGCTTTTCTAGTTTTTACTCACTCGTAACGGGTTCGATAACACAAATTTCGGTTGTTTTATACTTTTACCGATCCGTACCAGGATCGAAACGGATACGCATCTGTTTTCGTGCACATTGGGTAGTTGTTATAAAAAGTTTGATATGAATTCTGTTCTAAGTCGCCAATCGAGTTCGCAAATTTTTTGACTGCCGGCTCAGATAACTACTGTGATAGTGTAAACACAGCTTAAGGAATATAAATAAAGAATATTTTAACAAAACTTTAGAGAATGTTAGAAAACATTACATGAAATTTACAAAAAATACCTAATACTACATCGTTTTAATACATGAACAGAAAAACAATGGTCAGCACATGTTTTGTTTTTTAGTCGTGGTAGTCACGATAGGACTTTCAAGTTGAGTAAGCATTCCCCCCTTAGTAGCAAAAAAATAATTTCATTACTATCCGCGTCCTCATTATCTGACTTGCTAGGCCACATGATATGACACGCATAATCAGTATCAAACATAAATCTTTTAAAATGTCCATAATTTTCGACAAGCAAACACACATGAACTAAAATTTGCCAATCTACTCTGTTTATGAATAACTTTAATTTAATCCAAACTGCTGCTGTTACGAGGTCTTCATGTTATGATGGTCTCGCAATAAATTTGGCGCACATTCCGTTACTTATTTAGATTCAAATTTGAAATTTTGTTTTATCTCATAAATTTACGCAAAATCACGAACCAATTCTCCGTTGCCTTTTTGGCACGGGTCATAATTTTGCACAGAAGTGAGGATTCATTTACGAGCTGCGCTGCTTTCGAAATAGAACTCGCTGTATGAATATTTCAATTTCATTTATTTGAGATTAGTTTCCATTTCAGTTCATATAAATTTAAACAATGGCCTTGATTCGCATAATGTAATTGAATTAAACAAAAGGCATGGGTGAAATATTTTAACAATTGTTTTTTGTCGCAGCAGCAGTTGTATTTATATTGCGAATATATTTAATGCTAATTTAAAGTTTAATTCATTTTAACAAATGTATAATTAATTGCTGTTAGATGTTGGATTTTAAAACCGTCAGCAAACTTTTGAAAACATAGGAATTAGTATCCTGCTATTTCTAGTTGGGGAACTGGCAATACTAGTGTTGCCAGATGCAAACTGGAACTTCCATTGGAAAGTTTGAATTTTTTAGCTTAAACATACATAGCACGTTTTTGCTTACGAGCACTATTTGTTGAAAATTTTGAAATTTGTTGAAAAATTCATCTGGGTCAAAATATTAAATCAACCCTTGAACATTTTCGTGCGCTGATTTTTTACTAGTTTTGGCGTGGATTATCGAGACAAGAGTGTCTCAGTTAACTTGTTTCGAATTTTGCTGATGAAGCACCATCAAAAACCACTGTAAATCGCTGCTACCAAGAGTTCAGTCTCGAACGCCGTTCGGTCCAGGATGAATTTCGCGAAGGTCGTCCAACATCGGTTGTTCTGCCGGAAACCATCGATGCAGTGCGTGAACTGATAATGCAAGATCGCCATCTGATATATCGCGAAATAGAAACATCCTTGCATATTAGTTTCATTTCAATACATTCGATTTTGCATGAACATTTGGCTGTAAACATATTTGGTCGCGGTGGATCCCACATAATTTGAATGTCGCTCAAAAAAGGCTCCTGTCAATTGGTGTAAGGAAATGATTAAAAGGATCTACCGTGGTGCTTCAAAAGACGTGTATAAAATCGAGACAGATGACGAAACATGGATGTATGCGCATGAGCTGGAAACAAAACAGCAATCGACCGTGTGGGTCTTTCAAGTCGAGCTTAATCCAACAAAAACTCTTCGTCAAAGAAGCACAGCGATGCAAATGGTCGCTTGTTTCTTCGGCCGAATGGATCATGTGGCCACTGTTCCGCTTGAGCAACGTAGGACGGTCCATACTGAGTTGTACATGACCATTTGGTTGCCGGAAGACCAACCGCCAAAGACGAATCATTCTCCATCATGACAATGCGAGCTCTCAAACATCTCGTCAAACAGGTGAATATTTGAGCATTCAAAACATCGAATTAGTCCTGATTTGGTACCCAATGACTTCTACTTGTTCCTGAATATCAAAGGTAAACGGCGTGGTCAACAATTTACGAGCGCCGAAGTGGCAGTCGAAGCGTTCAAAAACCATGTTTTGGAGGTGTTTCAAGAGGAATGGAAAAACTGCTATGGCAAATGTTTTCAACGAATGCAAAAGTGTATAGGTCATCAAGGGGAATATTTTGAAAAACAATAAAGCCATTTTCCTTTAAAAATGTTTGTTATTATTTGCTATTCCCGAAATATAAATAGCCACCCTCGTAACACTGTTATAATTTTTAACATGGAATTTTTGTATCAACTTTCCAGTAAATTGTATCGGTTACGAGGGTTGCTATATCTATTTCGGGTCCAGCAATAAAAAAAAATTCATTTATCATTGGAAACGATTTTATTGTTTTGCATGCGCTCAAACCAATTTTCGAAGCACTTTTTCCATTCCGATTGAGACACCTTCGAAACATGGATTTTGAACGCTTCAACAGCTGCTTCGGGCGTCGAAAAACGTTGACCACGCAGTTTTTCTTGATGTGAGGGAATAAAAATAAGAAATTGGGTGCCTAATCAGCGATGTGCTGCGGGTGACCCATCAAATCAACTAGTGTTTCAGCTGATGTGTGAGAGCTCGTCAATATCCTGATGCAAAATGATCCATCTGCTCTTGTTGTTAATCCTTAAGTCTTCGAACAGTAATGGCAAACAGTTGGTGGTATACTACTCAGAATTGGCCGCCCTACGTTCCACTAAAGGCACTGTGGCCACATGACCGGTTATACCGACAAAACCCCGATCATTTGCTTTAATCATGTTATATTGAAGAGCAAACACAATGTGTTTGGATACAAGTAGACTATATTTGCGGCAAAATTGTTCAGCGTGTATGCATAGATCCAAATTGTTTAGCGTGTATGCATAGATCCATGATTCGTCAAGTGTGACGATGTTATAGACTGCATTTCAGCTACCGTGGTTCTGTTTTTTCAACATTTCCCCTTTGTTTGAGCCTTCGTCAAATTATTTGGGATCCTACGTGAACAATTTTTTTTCAAGGCCAAATGAGTATTCAATATCTCATTGATGCTTGTCATATTAAAGCCCAAGGATGCCTCAATCTGACGTTATGTCACATGTCCAAACCAAAGTCAACGACCAAAGTTGAACGACCTTCACGAAATTCATCCTGAACCGAACGGCGTCCGAGACTGAACTCTTGGTACCAGGGATTTACAGTGGCTTTTGATAGTGCTTCATCGCCAAAAGTCGAATCAAGTTGATTGAGACACACTTGTCTCGATAATCTATGCCGAAAATGGTAAAAATTCATGATATATAAATTTCAACACAGCGTAAATACAACAATTAGTGCTTGTGAGTGAAATCGTTCTATGTACTATGTATGTTTAAGCTAAAAAATTTTGGACTTTCCAATGGAAGTTCCAAATTGCATCTGACACCACTAGTATTGCCAGGACCCAAAATATAATTGGGACGCGGGTCTGCTGAGTTTACCCGTACCCATAGAATGTCTGTTCAAAGTCAAATTTTTCAAAAAATTGATTTTTACCAAAAAATAAAAGAAAGATTTTTTTCACTTTTTATAGCATAACTTCAAAACACTCCAAATTTTGCACTCACAATGTTTGGCAAAAGCGTAGCCATGGTAAAGCTGAACAAGCTTTGTAAACATAGTAATACAATCTGAACCTGGTTAGTCAACTTAAATAACTCATAAACACCGCTTTGTATCTTAAAAGTGATAATTTGTATGAATGTATGTATATATCATGATTACTCGAGAAGGACGTGTGCGATTTTGCCCTACTAAATTTAAAAAAATCTAAAATTGCAATACCTTTAGTTTGTTCATACTCTATTTCTCAATTTAATTAACAGTTTCGCAGTTATAAAAAAGAATGTTGAAAAAAATATTTTTTGCTTAAAAAATTAATTTTTTTTTATTATCGAATCGAAAAAGTGTAAAGTTTTATTATTTTAGCCTGAAGTGAAATGCTGTATGAACAAAATGAGACATGGATCGTAAAAATCGATGTGCACGTTTCGCTCTTATTCACAATTTAGTGAAGGTATCTCATGAAAAATTTTGATTTTATGTCTAGGTTGCATATGATGAGTGATACATTTCTTGACATAATTAGATAGAGGGTGCCTTTTTGTGTTCCAGGTCGATGTTTTTTGACTGTCATTTCTGTTTGGTCGCTATTGGTCAGTTTGTATTTGAAAGTTGTGAAGATCAGTCGATAACAATTTAGTATGGTGCATCTAACGCACCAACAGCGTATTGAAGTTATTAAAACAGTTTATCTAAATAATCGTTCAATTGTATAAACACGACGAATTTCGCGGGATTTAAATAATGTACCGATCAAGTCATCTATTCTGTTCTGCGTATTGTAACGAATTTCGAAGCATTGTATACACTTGGAGATGAAGTGAAGTCTAAAAATAAAAATAAAAAGTTGGTTTCCCATTACCTCCCATGAAGAGTTGGGAAGAGCTTCTCACAACCAGTAGGCTGTGCGCTTTCCAGTTTTATACTCACTTAATGCGACCTACAGTTTTACACCGGTGCCGAACAGTATTTTGAGAAGTCTTTTCAATGTTAAATACCCGATAGTGTCGGCGTCCCTATGTAAGGTGACCCCCGCCGAGAGAGATTTTTTCAGAGCAGGGATCGAACCCAGGATCTATCTCTAAAGTGCTTGCTTAGCCCAAAATAACATCTATTCACAAGCACAATTCTCCGCTTTATCTCAAGACTGTCGTTGTTGTTTTGGTTTACGGCAGATCCGAGGTATATAAATTCGTCCAATACCTCGAAGTTATAACAGTTATCAACGTTCACGCTTTGGTCTAATCGTGTGGGGGCCCTGTTCGAGAAACCATTAATTTTGTCTTGTCTTCATTTACCGTCAGACCCACTTTTGCTGACTCTTCTCAATTCTCGAAAAAATCGCAGTAACTTCTCTAATTGTGCGCCCAATGATTCTATATTCAAGTTGACTACAGCTTTTCTCATAATGATCTCCATTAAGATGTTAAAGAGATCGCACGATAGGGTGTAGGTTCGCTAAGATCCTTACCAACTTTCACTGCGGATTTGGTGTTCGTCAAGGTCATCCTGCAAAGGCGTATGAGTTTTGCAGGAATACCAAGCTCAGACATTGCTTCCCAGAGTTTCTTCTGTATCGGACTATCGAAGGCCGCCTTATAATCGATAAATAGATGATAGGTGTCGATTTGTTTTTTATGTGTCTTCTCCAGGACTTGGCGTAGCGTGAAAATCTGGTCAGTTGTCGATTTTCCAGGCCTGAAGCCACACTGGTATGGTCCAATCAGGCCAGCGATAATTGGTTTTAGTCTTTCGCACATTATACTTGATAGAACCTTATATGCTATGGATAAAAGGCTTATTCCACGGTAGTTGGCACAGATACTCGGGTCACCTTTGTTAAATATGGGACATAGTACACTGAGACTCCAATCGCCGGGCAAGCATTCATCTTACCAAATTTTCAGCTCATCGCCACCTGCCTTTGTTGTTCTTAAGCCGGACAATAGCTGTTCTGACCTCGTCTTGGTTAGGAAGTGGGCAATCGACTTCGTCGTCCAAATTTTGATCGATTGTCCCATCGTCATTGGATGTCTCCGCTACCAGTAGCGCGGTAAAATGAACTCTCCATATTCCCAACATGCTCTGCACATCTGCGACGAGATTTCCGTCTTTGTCTTTACAGAAGGGGGGCCCTGAACCATAGCCATTAGTTCCGTTTTTAAATAATTCTACTAATTATGACAAACTAATTGACGAGTGTGCAGAATTGAAAGTGAGAAAAAAGGCAATACAACTAATCAATCTGGGTATACGAGTATTTGTTTAAGCATTATTGGTTGTTTTAATAAATTATGTTCATTTTTGTTTGTTTTAATAAAATATGATTATTTAATTTTTGTATATGTATATTTTTTATTTTTTCTTGGAGGCCGATAATTTAATAGAACCACATACTATATGCTTTAAAACCAAACTACTAAACGCAAAGTATGTGTCATTATTCAAAAATAGGCCCGAAATTACAATGTTGTCAAGGGCCCGCTTTAGCCTTAGCCCACCACTGCCAAAGCTCAACACTCAACTTGAATGCCAAAATAAGTCAAAACTGAAAATCCATTTAAGGGCAAATTTCGTACATATTCCGAGTTGTCGCTAAAATGTCCCGCAAAACTGCAATTTAAGGGGTTGGTGTGTATTGAAAAAATATAAATATAAATATCTATAAATAAAATGGCTAGTGTGTGCGGCTCTTGTGCTTGAGATCTTGGGTTCGATCCCTGCTCTGACCACCTAAAATTTTTTTCGGCGCCGGTCACCTAGCATAGTGACGGCGACACTATCGACTATTTAGCCATGAAAAGGCTTTTCAAAATACCGTTCGGAACCGGTGTAAAACTGTAGGTCCCAATCAGTGAGTATACAACTAGACAGCGCACAGTTCACTGGTTGTGGGAAGCTCTCCCCAATTTCTTCATGGGATGTAATGGGAAACCATTTTTTTTTTTAAATTAAAAATAAGAGAAACAACAAAACTATGATGAAGCAAAATCAGCCAGCCGACTACTGACTCAATTACCTGTTCGAATAGCATTACATTTGGGGCATTTCACGCATACAAGGGGGTTTTTAATTTGCATTGAACTTTAAATTGCATTACTTTATATAATGCAAATGCAAAAAAATTACCCTTTGTTCGCAATAGCAATTGAAAAATTTTTAATTTTTGCAAATGCTGGTTATGGAATCAGATGCCAATTGTAATGAAATATGTAATGAAATGATATTCTGTTTTTCTGGATGTTTATACATATGTTTAAAAAATTTTAACCAAATAGAAAACAATAATTTTAAACGTCAAGTATGTGAAATTAAATGAAAAAATGAAAAACATTAAATTTTTTTAGTTACAAGTGTGATAAGTTACCATACGCGTTGTTGTGTCTATACTTGCGTGTACTTTTACGTAAGGTCTTTTTCAATACGTCAGCTTTTCAGCGCACGCCTTGGAGTACATTAGACCAAGTCGGCCATTATTTAAAAAAATTGAAGAAAATAAATGTTTCCTTTCAGAGCCCGTGAACAATAGCCAAAATAGTTTTTTTGTTTGTAGTTCGCTAGTAACACACGAGACATCGTTGTATACGTCTCGACGAGTACCAAATTTGTCCTGTATACGTCGCTGACGTACGACATCAGTTTCTTATGAAGGCCTCATTTAATGCGATGTTTCTGCCCCTCAAATTTAAATATATTTCTTTCCAACCAGGAACATTTTTCTTTTAATCTTTACAGTTTTATTCAAAACCAAAAAAGTTACGTATGACAAGATTTATTTACACATTCAAACAAGTATTTTTTTATGATGTTTGCATTTTTACCACAAATTATTGCATACTTTTTAGCGCTATCGAAAATTTTTTTAGATAAAAATGATTGCATACTTTTTAGCGCACACTTATAGCGCCTCCTTACTAACGATTTCAGAAAAAAATTGGAATGTTGGGCTGATACCACAACAAACAAAGGTCATAAATCACGACTGATAAATAAGTAAATAGCTTGGTATTCTTGGGAAGATCTGGAGTACCTTGCTTCTTTAAAAACAACAAAGATTCTACCACTTCGCGTTTTGTCGGTAACTTTGGCTTAGTTTCGATGGCGATTTTATTGAACACTAATAAATGTTGCAGGTCTTGATGTCATCTCCATTCTCACAAAATATAATGTTAGTGGGCCAACAAAAATTGAGAAAAACATAACAGTTACAATTAAAACACAGCGACTGGGGGACATAATTGAGTAATACATAACTTCAGCAACGCTCAGTTGTTGTTATTTTTAACTTCTATCGACTGTGTAAATATAAAAAAAAATAAATGGTTTCCCATTACATCCCATGAACGGACTGGGGAGAACTTCTCCCAATCACTGGGGTGTGCGCTTTCCAGTTTTCACTCACTGATTGGTACCTACAGTTTTACACCGATTCCGAACGGTAATTTGAGAAGCTTTTTCATGGCTAGATACTCGATAGTGTCGCCGTCACACAGCCGGGTTCGAACCCAGGATCTCATGTACAAGAGCCGCGCACACTAACCATTGCACCACCGACGGCCACGACTGTATAAATATAGCAACAACAATACTTAGGCTGCAAATCGACAATAACAGTGTGTTTGTTGTTATTGTTGTAATAGAACAACATATAATAATATAAGAAAAACATCGAAATGTTAGGTTGACCCTCGATTTTAGTGTTACAAAAAACCATAATTATTTGATACTTCAATATAATTGTTACTAAAGTACATAATTGTATATGGCGCTCGCATCCGACAGGCATCTCTTACAATTGTAACTAGATTAAAAATGAATTATCCCAGGCAAATATTTTACAAACTATTTGATAGCACTAAAAAGTATGCAATAATTTGCCTTAAAAAGTATGCAATAATTTTTCATTAAAAAATTTTTCGATAGCGCTAGAAAGTATGCCATAATTTGTGGTAATAATGCAAACAACATGAAAACATTTGTTTTAATGCTGTAAATACATCTTATCATACGTAACTTTTTGTTTTTGAATAAGATTGTATAATTCCTAAGCAAAATGTTCTTGGTTTTAACGGTCTTTAATTCAAAAAAAAAACATTTTTAAATTTTAGGGGTAGGTACTACATTAAATGAGACCTTCATTAGAAAATGATGTCGTACGTCAGCGACATCTACAGGATGAATGTAATACTCGTCGTGACCTATACAACGATGTCTTGTATATGACGATCGAGCCACAAACCAAAAAACTTCAATAAAAAAAAACATTTTGACCGTCTATCACGGGCTCGGAAAGAAAATTTTTCTTTTTGTTTTAAATTGTCTTAAGGTGATATTTAATATTTGCCCTCGAATTTTGGAAATTTTTTCCGTGACCCGGTCTAGTGTACACAAGCCTTGAAAAAACAATAATTCAAAGTTGTTATCTAGTGTGGTCCTAGGGTGCGACAAAAAACATATATTTTAAATGAATTTTGTATTTATTAATTTGTTGTCTTCCTGTTCTTCACGGTTGTTGTGTAAATATGCATTTTACCAGGTGGGTTTACTACGACAACAAGACAACAATAACTGCCATTTCTTTTTTGTTTGAATTTATTTCACTGTCAACTTCAACTCAAGTGTATACCAACAATATAATTAATCAATAAATGTAGAACAAAACCAAAAGCCAAGTAGCACAATGATATAACGCAAATTAATTGAGCTGTTGTAGCGCTACCACCTGCTGTAAATACATCTTGAATTTTGCCTATATTTTTTTAAGTTTTTCTATTGAATGACACTTTTTTCCATAGAGTGACGTATAGAGGCGACAACGCTCTCAGTAAATTGATGACATTTGATGTATTGCAGACGGGCGGGTTGGATGTTGGAAAGTATTGTTTTAAATTTCAATTGATAAGTTTTAAATTTTAATTGACGTCTTTCAATTTTCAATTGATGTTTTTTAAATTTCAATTGATGTATTTCAAATTCCTGTCAATGTTTTTCAAATTTCAATTGATGTAATTCAAATATCAAATACAATTTTTAAATTTTAATTGATTTTTTTCAAATTTCAAATAGAATTTAGAATAAATTTCGAATAGAATTTGAAAATTAACGAGAATACTTTTCATTGTAATTGTCATATAAATGTTCGATAAATATTAAGTTTTCCTGCGTATAACACCGTTTAAATTGATCCTAAATGCTGTTTCCTTGTTCCGACAAATTGTCAACAAATTTACCACATGCATTGGTTTAAATTGTGTTGTTAACGGCAAAATTCAAGTTATTTGGCAGAAAACACGAAAGACACACTACCACCAAATGTGGTTATTTCGTAAATTTCCATCACAACATGACCCAAACCCTTCAGCGTGGTTTCGCCAATCAATGGGGAGGTTAAAATTAAGTCGTGCGCATCATTTTCGTTTATCGTGTTGTTAGTTGTTACCCAGCACGAGCGTTGATTGTGTATTTTCGGCCGGTTGTTGATATTGTAATAGTAGTATAAATTAGGTTACTGGAAATTTTTGGAGTTATGGGTTAGTATTGTTGTATTTATTTATTTCATTTCATGTACATAATTTTGTTTTTAATGCTAATGCTAATTGTACAATTCAAACAATTTGAATTTTAATTTGTCTTTAGATTGTTTTAAAATGTAGGTTAGGAGAGACATCATCATAAAGTTTTAAACATCTTTTTTGAAATTTTTTTGAATTATATGAATTCACACTGAAACTTTTGTATCTATTGGACGTAGTTAGTTTTATATCAGACCTCTTGAATATATAACACATTTGTTGGCCATTTGCTGTCCAATTGGAATTTTGCCGAGGGATTTTGATAAGATTTTGATTTCAACATCAAATTCAGTGACACATTTTCGAAATTTTTTTACATTAATTCTCTTCGGCTTCAATTGCTTCAAGTGTTTATGACAAATCTAGATTACGGATATTCTAGAAAATGTGGTGGCATAAAAAATGCCAGAAAATGCCATCTTTTTATGCATATTGGTGAAGATCTGGGCACCTGACACAACAAAGATTACATTCGTTTCCAAATAATACGATTATTCGCACTTCTTCTCCAGTTGATCCCACTATGGTTTCTTCTCCTGCTTTCATACAGCACGATTTCGAACACCTTTCAGACACAACCAACGCAAGCATTTTTTTTTTGATGCGCTTAACTGCATCCATTTCGTGATATACGTACAAACCTTTGTTCGATATTCGCCGTTCTCGATAATCGGTCCACACGATGCAAATATAACATGTGTTTCGATGGAATTATAACATGTGTTCGGAGTCTATCGCAAATATAATATATTTTGTCCAAACACATTGCTATTCAATATCACGTGTTTGAGACACAAGGATTAATATGTTATAATATATGTGTTTGCGAGCCAAATATATATGCGTTTGTGATACAAATAAAGCTTGGATTGTTGCACTGTTTATGCTCTGTCGAGAGCAAGAGAATAATAGAATCACAACGAGAGAGTCTATCTTGTAATTGTGTATAGATATTTTTGCATTATTCTCTCATTCAGTGAATTAACAAATATTTCTGAATGTGCATGTACATTGCAGATGCAGTCAGTGCTTCTTACTTTGGCTGATGTATTGCGTTTTAGTTTCATGTATTCAGTCAGCAATGGTTCATCGGACAGAGGATATGAAAAGCGGTTGATCAATGAAAAAAGAATAAACAACGGGTCGGACGGTTAAATTGTTTGTGATGTTGCTTTGGTTATTGTGTGTGAGTTTTGTACTTATATATATGTATGTGTGCTACAAAGTGAGAAATGTTTTGAGGAAAGAAACTGGAAAGGGCAACAACGTAAAAACTGTTTGTCTGTCCAAGCCTTTAATGAGAAAATCGGAACAGCGGACTATGTGTGAAATATAATAAAAAAACACAAGTAATTAATACAAGCTTGGCTTGCATGAACTAGATAGTTGAAACCTTCTGAAACCAAAAGCGTCAGAGACAACCAAGAAAGAAGAAGCAAACGAGCAGCAGGTTCTCATTTCATGAAGAAAAAAACAAATAATGCATTTAATGCAAGCAACTGGTCGTTTTAATATTTTTAATTATTTGTATTATCTGTTAATATATAAAATTCTCGTGTCACAATGTTAGTTACCTTACTCCTCCGAAAAGGCTGGACCGATATGTATGAAATTTTATGTGCATATCGGGTAGGTCTGAGAATCGGCCAACATCTATTTTGCATACCCCTTACTGATAACGGTAACCCAGGCCATGCCACGCCCCCTTTTCAAAAATCGCTTTGACGGCTTTTCTAATATACCGATTGTTATGAAAATTTCAAATTTCGGTACTGATGACCTACTGAAAATCCTTGGCTATATTTGGATATGTTTGGATACCGGCACCGCCCATACAACTTGAAATTTAAAATGGTTGTATCTCATGAACTATCAGAGGTAAGAAGATGAGATTTTGTATATAAGTTGTTGGTACAGTATAAATTACAGCCAGGCTGTAAGTAGTCTGTCCCCGCCCCCTTTTCAAAAATCGCACGGACGGCTTTTATAATGTACGGATTGTTATGAAAATTGTTATGAAAAATAGATGATCTATTGATAGTCCTTGGTTATACTTGGTAGTGATTGGATAAAGCAGCGTGGCTCCGCCCATACCATTTGAAATTTAAAATGGCTATAACTCATGAACCCAGTGAGTGACCGCATAGCCACAATTCGCATCAAAGCGAAATATTTCAACATCTCGTTAATTTGTGTGCACGCACCGACAGAGGATAAAGATGATGAGGTCAAAGAAACATTTTATGAGCGCCTGGAGGAAGTATATGAACGCTGCCCTGACCACGACATTAAGATTATTCTAGGCGATTTTAATGCCAAATTAGGAAAGGAAAGTGTCTTTCGACCAACCATCGGCAATCACAGTCTACATGATACCACCTCCGATAATGAAATAAGACTGATAGACTTCGCCGCTACGAAGAACATGGTAGTAGTTAGTAGCACACGATTCCAGCATAAGGACATTCATAAGGCGACCTGGATATCTCCTGATCAACGGACGAAGAACCAGATTGATCACTTGGTAATAGATGGCAGGCACTCTTCTAGTGTAATGGATGTACGTGTGATTCGAGGTGCCAATATCGACTCGGATGATTACCTGGTGGCTGCAAAAGTTCGCACGAGATGGAGCAGGGCGAAAAACGTACGGAGCCGAACAAAGGAAAAGCTGGATATTGACAAGCTACAAATACCGGAGGTATCAATGACCTATCGACAGAAACTCTCTCTCCTGCTGGAGCAGAATACCTCCCCCCCCTCCCGAAGACCCAGATGCGCAGTGGGAGCACATCTCCCATTCTTTGGAAATCGCGGCAATGACTGAACTTAGCGATCAAAAACCGCAGAAGGATAAGCCATGGTACGGCGAAGAATGTAGCATTGCAACTGATGAAAAAGATGCTGCACGTATGGCAACGAAACAGTCAGTTACAACGCGTGCTGCGAGTGAGCGGTACAAGAGGCTGAGAAGGGAGGAAAACCAACCATTCAGGCGGAAAAAATGGCAGTGGGAGCAGAGAGAGAGAGTGAAAGAACCGAAGTGTGCAGGATGAATGGTGAATCCCGTAAGTTTTTCCAGAGGATAAGAAGATCGACCAACGGGCCTAATAATCGGCTGCCCTCCTGCAAGGACGAGAATGGGAATCTGGTGACTGAGAACCAGTGTGTGCTCAAAATGTGGAGAGACCACTTTTCAGCGCTACTCCACTCAAATTCTTCCACTGAAGATCAGGAGGTAACGATAGTGGAAGGATAGTATAGATTGAAGATAGTATAGTATAGATTGGACGACATCAGCTCTGCGGCTGATAATACGATCTTCAAAAACAGGGCGCAAAACATCGAGTGTAGCTTCGGCTGTGTGGCACGTAGCGCCGTCCTGTTGAAACCAAATGTTGCCAAAATCCTCCTCTTCAATTTTTGTGAACAAAAATTCGTTCAACATGGCCCGATAACGATTGCCATTGACTGTAACGGCCACTCCTTGCTCATTTTCGAAGAAAAATGGCCCAATTATGCCTCTGGATCAAAATCCGCACCAAACAGTGACTCGTTTTGGGTGCATCCGCTTTTCAATGTATGCGTGCGGGTTTTTTGTGCCCCAAATGCGACAATTTTGCCAAGATCAAAATGAACTTCATCTGAAAAGATGATTTTTTTTTGGCAAAATCAGCATCTTCTGTAAGTCGATCGCAGGCCCACTTAGCGAAGCGAAAACGCATTGGATGGTCAGTTGGCTTCAAGTCCTGAACCAATTGGACTTTGTATGGCGTCATACCAAGGTCTTTATGCAAAATTCGTCTCAATGATGTCTCCGAAATGTTCAATTGTTGAGAACGACGGTGAATTGATGTTGTTGGCGCTTCACGCACACTTTCTGCCATAGCAGGAATATTCTCGGGTGTACGCACTATTTTTGGTTTTTCACGCTTTGGTTTATCGATGAGGATGCCAGTTTCTTTCACTTTTTTCACAAGATAATGAACATATGGAGTTGAGGGTGCTTCTCGTCTTCCAAAATCCGTTCGCAATTTTCGCACACATTCTGCAACATTACCATGATTTTCAAAGTAATGTCGCAATATTTCCCAGCGTTTTTCAAGCGTATACACAACCGTATTCGTTCAGCGGAAGGATAAAACTAATTATCTGTCAAATCAGACATGAGCTAAGTGTTACCATTCACGAAATAAGCACTAGTTGAAAAAATAACGTTAGATGGCGGACCCTTTATATTGTATTCAAAGAAAAATTCGTTTCTAAATATTATTATGTTCGGGAGGAAATACGCATCTGTTTCCACGTAAGAATATGGAGGTGGTTTGGGGGAACACGCGAATTCTTAAACGCGAATTCTACAAACATTATTTAAATCCCTTTAGAAGTTGTATAATATGTTTGCAATCTAAATACTGATAGGAACAACATCTCGAAGGACTTTGTTTGGCTGTTAATTTTTAGTCCAAAATATCGAATGTTTCTATAAAATTGTGGGTGTTAAGAGTCAGGATTTAATGGGCATGTGCATGGATGAATACTAATATTATAATATGAAGATCTTATTCAGGTAATAGTCATTATTATCATTTCGGTAACAGAAATGATGTATGTACATATGACCTGCATCAATCAAGTCCTTAAAGCTGTAATTTTTACAAGCAAATTTAAAACTAGATGCTGTTGTATGCTGCTTGTATGACAGTCTAGGTTGGATATTGATAAATCCAACACATTTGAAATCTGATTATAGGGGTGTTTTTTCGTAACCTATATAAGTTAGCATCAACAGTTACGAAAAAAACGCATACACGTTGAGTATAATCAACTTGGCTTCATCAGATAATTATTTATTTTTATTTGTCAATTTTTTTATTTAAAAGTCAAAGACAAAATAAAATTCTAAAGAATACAGTGTAATATATTAGGTGGTTATACTGCATCGATACTACAATAGACTTTTTCTCATTTGATATAGCAGTGAATTATTGCATTGAAAAAATAGATGTTTGGTTAAACGAAATCTCCAACATACGAGGTTACGATTGCCATACTGCGGTATCGCTCTATTCAATAATATATCAGGCATCGTAAACGAACACTCATAGCCCAAAATATACGACTCGAGAGCACGTGTAAACATTAAACAAAAAACGCACGCGTCCCCGAGCTAGCTAGCGTGCTCTTCTTTATATAGGCTTCTTCGCGCTCTTTTAGATTTTAAATGAGTAGTAAAGTAGGAGCTCGGGAACAGATCTCGTACACCAAGCGAAATATAGAACGCTGTTGTAAATTGGATCCAGGTGATAAATTTGGATCGGATTATTCACCATAATTTGTTCGAAAAGTACATAAAATTGACCACAAAGTAGTACATGAAATGCACCACATACGTATACTACAATATTTATTTAACGTAGTATGTTCCATTAAGATGTATCACAAAATACATATGCAAATTTGCCACAAGTACAAAAAAGTCAATTGTACTAAAACTTCACCAATAGTACTTAAAGTGTAGTAAAAGTACTAAAATGTGTACCAAAACACATACGGGTACCAAAATGTGCGTAAAGCGTATCATAAAATTGTATAAGGTGCAGTAAGCAGACAGAACCGAAGACGTTCTTGCGCCTTCTATTCTACTTTAAGAATCGAACTATTCGTCGGCTTTCTTTGTACATTTCACTTCCTTGTGGGTTTGCTTTAGTAGTTTAGTAGTCTCCAGTATTGTCTTGGAATTATTCTTCTTGAAGAAGAAAAATCAATAATATTTTATTAAAGTTTTTAAAAATTTTGATTAAAAAATTTACTACCCCTAATATTTACATTATAATTTTCGAAACGTCGTGGAAATATAAGAAATGGAATGACATACATTTTGTATTTTCCATACAAAACACTCGAACTTGGCAACACTTTTATCGGGGTTATTCTCAACTTCTAAAATTATACATGTTAACGTGCAGGTTGTCATTTTGTATGACTTAGGGCCCCCGCAGACTGCAGACTTTTTATCGGCCGATAGTTTAGTCGGGTTGGGCTGAAAGTGCGCACACCGGGCCAACTAAACAGTTTGTTTGGTGAACAGGGTGCAGACTATCCAACAGCCGGCCGACTTTCTGCAATCAACAATTGTGATTTGGGCGACGCCTTATTCAAAATACACGCACACGACGCCAAATCACAGAGCGAACTAAACTATCGGCCGACTAAACAATCGTCATGTATGCGCAGGCGTGTATGCGCCAATACTGATTATACAGTCGGCCGATAGTTGGCCGACAGATTAGTTTGAATGTAATCGGGTAGCCTATCAAACTTTTTTATCGGCCGATACTGAATCGGTTTAGTGTGCGCATATGCATTCCTCTCCATACTGATTAAGAAGCCGACCAAACTATCGGCCGATAAAAAGTCTGCAGTCTGCGGGGGCCCTTAACGTGTATAAGTTACGAAAAAAGCGCCCCGTATACTGAAATATATAATCACATACTCATGAATTCCTCTGGAGTTTGCGTTTCTGGTATGACAGTGAACAAAATGTTTGCAGTGCTGTTTGCAAGTTATGTGTCTGCAAGTCATACATGCATGTGTTAGTAAATGTAAACCGTTACATTTATGACGGTCTTGCAGGATAAACTATAGAAAAATGTGCACTTCCGCTACTAGCCAACCTAACCACTAGCACCACATCACATGTGTCACAGACAGACAATCCTAAAACTGCCCTGCAATGCTAAAACTGTAACCTCAAAAATGTTACATAGTCAATTTGTAGGTGAAACGAACAAACGCTTGTTACCAAATAAAAACAGATTCACGAAGTTTAAAGTTGAATGGCAAAATATCATCAAAAATATTTTTAAGTCCTGCAAAATTAAAATGATGTTCCAGTAATTGAACAATGAAACTTTTATACGAATACCGGTGTATAGCGAAAAATACCGGCTGCTTTAAAGATTTTGCTACACGCCGAAAAATCGGTTTTTTCGATGTTTGAAGGCAAATATAACGTGTTTGTAGCTTGTCGCATATATAATATACTTGCGCTCAAACACATTGCCTTTTCTATTCAATATAACATGTTTGAAAGACAATGATTTATAGGCTATAATATATGCTTTTGAGACCCAACAAATACAAATTAACCCACAAGTCAACCTTTATTTTGTAATACATTTTTTAGCATTTGATAACTCGATAACTTAGCTAGTTATCGAAAAAACTTTTCTCATTTTTCATCCTATTTTTAAGCTTATAACAATAATATTGTTGTGTCGTAAAGCTTTCTGCGAGAACGGCCTTTGTTCGACTTAAAGAATATCTCCTCAGTGCTATGTCGAACGCCGGTTTTGGCACAGTACTTTATTATGTTGAAAAATTTATTACACAACTTAAAATAAAATACGTTCTATTTTGGAGGAAAATATGCGCCGCAGTCAAAAATTATTTTAAAAAAAAAATTACTTTATGTTGAAAAATATATTCCAAAACTTTCAACGTAAATGTCTCCGGCCTTTGGTATTATATCTTTAATATCTTAAAAAAAGCTTTAACTCATGTCTATTATCGGGGCCTATGAAGCAAACAAGTATAGGGTTATCCATTTTGCGGTTTCAAAAGTAAACGTAAATAAAAGACACATAAAATATATTTTTCATGATATTTCTTTTTTATTATATATTTTGAACGTTGACATTATGTGTGAAACACTACATCTTTTAAATGACCACCATGCGAAGTGTTGCAAGCATTGATTCTTTTGAGGTAATTTTCGACCACTTTTTGACACATATTGGGCGGTATATCAGCCATAACTTGACGAATGTTGGTTCTTAAGTGCTCAAGAGTTAAAGGTTTATCTGCATAAATACGGTCTTTCGCGTAGCCCCATAAAAAAATTCTAATGGTGTCTAATCGCATGATCTTGGTGGGCAGTTGATATCGCCACGACGCAATAAACCCATATTCGCTCGAGGTGTGTGGCATGTGGCACCGTATTGTTGAAACCACATATTCTCCAAGTCGTATTCTTCAATAGCAGTCAAAAAAAAGTCGGTTGTGATATGACCATAACGCTCCGAATTGACGGTGACAGTCGTTCCATCATCGTTTTAGAAGAAGTAAGGTCCAATCACACCGTCGGACCCGAGAGCGCACCAAACAGTGACTTTTGGCGTAGAATACGTCTTACCTTACGGTATAGGGAGTCATGTCAGATTGTTATTGTTGTAATCTTCATTTCATTGATTATGAGGAAACGGCGAGATAACTGTTTTTAAAAATTTTTTTGTAGGTAAATGAAGATGTTATCTTTCGTTTGATATACATTTCATATTGGTTGATATCTTCCTAATATTTAAATTTCTCAAATGAAAATTGTTTAAACACATACACTCAAACATATGTGTGGTGTTTGGTTGAGTGTTTGAGTTTGTAGCGTGAACACAAACTATGCTGCTGTTTCAGTGTGGACACAAACCTTCGGCTGTTGTTTTGATTGATGAAATATTGAAATTTCGTATATTTACTAATGTATTTAAGTGAAACAAAATGTTAAATGTGAATTTGAATTTAACATGGATATATAATTATAAAAAATATAAATCAAATTGATTTGCGTCTGTTATTTATCATTTATCCTTACTCTTTTAATTTAAAAACATATTTATCCCATTTTTCCTACCATAAGCTTATGTATATTATCAAACGTAACTATCAAATAAGTAAATTCATTTGCTTATGTTATGTATCATTTATTGTTTCTACGTTAAACTTAATGGCCGTGTCTCTGGCACAGCCTGCAGGGACAGTCCGTGGCCGAAGGCCTCGAACAACTGTCTGCTGTATTTTTTTCTAGATATAATGGCCTCTCTTCAATTGCATGAGGATTGTCAGAACCCCAAATACGACAATTTTGTTTATTAACATACCAACCGAGTGAGAAATGTGCTTCATCACTGAAGAAAATTTTGTTCGAAAAATCGCCGTCTACCGCCTATTGTTCAAGCACCCATTCCACGTATCTACGACGTTGTGAATGGTCAGCTGGCTTCAGTTGTTGTGTGAGCTGGACTATATATGGATGTAGGTGTAGATCCAAATGTCCAAATGTAAGACAGTCCTAATTCCTGAGAATCGACGAGGAATCGACACATTTGGGTCTTCGGCAACACTTTCACTTACAGCAGCGATATTTTCAACGGAACGAGCGAAACGATGATGCACAGGCCTTACAATATCTGTAACCGCTCCAGTCTCTTCAAATTTCTTCACAATTTTGCCAATTGCTTGCGTAGTTGGACGATTATGTAAACTATAATCTCCTCTTAAAGCACGATATGTGGCTGTGCCAGAATCACAATTTTTGTAGTAGGTTTTAATAATTTTTATGCGTTGTGTGATAGTTAAGCGATCCATTTTCGTCAATGTCAGACTTTCAACTGAAAAGAAAAAAAATTGGTTTAACAACTTAGTTTGACAGATGTCGAATTCCAGCCCTATATTTTTGAAACCACGAAATCGATAACCCTTTACATTAGAGATTTTTTTTAAAAATAGTAAATTTTTAACAAAAAAGTGAGGTTCAAACCCCTTTTTATAAATGGGCCCCTAATGGGTTAATAAAACCAAATATATGTTTACACAAATTTATAGAGTTTAAAAAGGCCTTTGTACTGATATACATTTGAACCAGATCGGATAATAAATACTTGAGCTATGACCGATTATATACTCAAGCTTTAAAGGCCTATATCTCAAGAGGTTGGATCGAGCGGGGGAAAAATATACTTTTCAACACAGCGCAGCAAACTTTTTCGGTGGTGGAATTTTGGTGTAGATTAGAGAATTCTACCTAAAGTAAATTGATGCCACTTTCATTTATGTTACCCTGTTGTATTTATTATTAAAGTGCTTTCACATTTCCAATACATCTTGAACGACAACAACAACAAAAAACGAAAACATTGAAAGAACGACAACAGTGCAAGAAAGAGAATACAGAAAAACGAAAACATCAATAAAAGAACGGCAATACTGAAGGAACGACAACAGTGAAAGAACGACATTGAAAGTAACGGCCACTTAAAACATTCAGTCACTGCAGTTATCAGTGATTTGTGAATCATGGTTATCAAATCACCGCTCCTAAAATATTGCTCATCTCCAGAGTCTGAGCAAACGACAATATACGAGTCTTATTCTCTTTATAGAATATTTCAATATAAATGCACCATTTCGACAATGTCATTGCATAAAACAATACAAAAAGCATAAATATTTCAAAAGGCATCAATGTTTCGCATCAAAATTATGAATGGACCCCAAGTTATGAGTTCTCTATACTATTCAATACTCTTTGGCGGCGACGACCTGCTCGTTTGTTCACTGCCGCTACATCAATACCATCATACTTATTTTCATGCAGAGACTATTGTTGTACAACAACCTCGTATGTGATGCTAACGCTGTGTGTCGTTTGAATGTGTTCACTTTGATAGATTGCCCTACCCGTGCCTGTAGATGTTAACACATCAAAATGGAGACATACCGAAGGCAGAACGAAGCCCGAAAATTCTACCAAAAAGCCAAAAACCGAAATAATGGACATGGTTCAGAGCCTCCCTTCAATAAATATAAGGACGGAAGTACCATCGCAGATGTGCAGAACATATTGGGAATATGGAGAGATCATCCTCCGCGCTACTGGTACCCGTGATTATCCATAGCATATAAGGTTCTATCCAGTAAAGTATAATGTGCGAAAGACTAAAACAAATTATCGCTGACCTGCTTGGACCATACCAGTGTGGCTTTTGGCCTGAAAATCGACAACTGACCAGATTTTCACCCTACGCCAAATCCTGGAGAAGACCCACGAAAAACAAAGCTATCACATATTTTTCACATATTTTTCGATTAGAAAGCGGCCTTCGATAGCCCGATACGGAAGAAACTGTACGTATCACAGTCTGAGCCTACGCCAAATCCTGAAACAGACCCATGAAACACAAATCGACATCTATCATCCACTTGTCGATCATAAGGTGGCCGTCGATAGCCTGTTAGTGGAGAAACTCTACGAAGCAATGTCTGAGCTTGGTATTCCTGGAAAACTCATACGCCTTTGCAGGATGACCTTGACGAATACAAAATCCGCAGTGAAAGTTGGTAAGGATTTTACCAAACCTTTGGAAACTAAGCCAGGCCCCAGGCAAGGCGACACCCTATCCTGCGATGTCTTTAACATCTTGCTAGAGATTATTATGAGAAAAGCTGCAGTCAACATGAATAAAACCATCAGCAGCAAAAGCCACATGTTGCTCTCGTATGCTGATGATATCGATATCATTAGGCGCACAATTAGAGAAGTTGCTGCGGGTGTTTCGAGAATTTAGAATGAATCAGCAAAAGTGGGGCGGACAGTTAATGAGGACAAGACAAAATTAATGTGTTCAACGAGCAGGGCTTCCACGCGATTAGGCTAGAGCGTGAACGTTGATAGCCGTTATAATTTCGCGGTGGGGGACGAATTTATATACATCGGTAGCAGAATACCCTCTATATATAATTTAATAATTTATATACCTTCTTCCTCGTAATTAGAAACAGCGACGTCAGCCTGGAGATCAAGCGGAGAATTGTGCTGGCGAATAGATTTTATTTTGGACTAAGCAAGCAGTTTAGTATGGGCGCCGAATGAACCATTAGCTAACTGTATGAGCTCTATCTCGCCTTTGACATAGTTAAGCGGATCAAAATGACGCAATTGCACTGGAAGTAGAATGGATGAAGGCGGTCCAGGATGAAGGGTTTTCGAAACCAAACTCGAAGGAAGACGAAAAATGGGAAGACCATGGCTCCGCTGGAGGGATCAGGTTGACGAGTCCCTTCGTTAACTTGGTATTGCCAATTGGAGAGATTAGGCAAAATATCGAGCTGGTTGACGAAATATATTATCTTCGTTTTATAAGTTCCCTAACCCCCGGGGTTGTGCGAGACCTAGTAAGTAAGTGCAAGGATTTAAAGATTATATTGTGATCTGAATTAAAAATTTTTATAGTAGAAATAAAAAAAAGATAATACAGTGAAAAAATAGAGGACCTTGGGAGATATTAAATCGGTTTTGTAGGATCTGCGTGCTCTACTTTCTATTTGGAATCACGTTCCGGCAACACGTTATCTCCGGATCTATAAAGCCTTAGGAGTTGTTTAAGATTTCGTTTCGTGTTCAACATTCAAATTCCTTATCTTAATTGATAGAAATGTTACTTCCATTTCTGAGGGCATTTAGTGCGCAAGATTTTACATTTAAATGACTTTTAGATCTGCTGCTTTAAGAAAATCTGATGTTGAGCACTTTTGGAAGCACTACTTCCACAACTGAGCCCGTCAAATCATTACTTTGTTCGCAGTAATAACGTGAATATATGTGAATATATATTCCTATACTATAACTATAATACACATCTTAGTACTGCAGTGACTTTGTTAACTAAATGCGTGACACAATTTACTTCTTGCCACATTATCTTATGAGGACTCTCTGCAAAAACACACAGTATTCTTGAGTCTTTAGCACTTAATATGTGTTGGTAAACTACGTCTACTTGTGACACTCTTAAGAGCAACACTATCGGTAGCAGCATCACCATATATTATTAAGTAGTTAACACAACTATCAGTTGCAAGTACAAACATTTTTTAGCTGGCTGCCATAAGCTGGAAAGCAGACTAGGGAGAACTTGCAGAAATGTTGTAGAGCTGGTAGATAATATGACACACTAGTAGTCTTTATGTGTATAAAGTAAATTCAATCCAAAATGTAGCTACTTATTAACTATTTGAATATATTATTCTCAACTGTATTTAAAATTGGGGGGAAATTTATTGTTGCAACGATTATAATAAAGTAGATATCCAGGAATGTATTTTGTTGTTTATGGATTGGTTGGTTCTTATGATAAGCAGTGGACCGACCGACTCACATTGTATGGTGGGGAAATACGTGTTTTTTGTCCACCCCTCAAAATTTTCCTTGGTTTGTTTTCTGATGATTCCCAAAATATTGTGTGTCTAGCATTACGATCCCGTGAGCTGGACCGTTTTTAAAATATATATTTGTACTTTAACTAAAGACAATTTATACAATATTACTGTAATATGAAAGGATTTTTTAAAGCGCGTCCAAACAAATCCATACAAGTTTAGAAGAGCTGGATCCGTATTCAAGTACTGGGGTTAGGTCGTATATTTTAGGTATCTTAAAGCAGAGGCCCTAAAGGCGAGTTTCACTCTCGTCTTTTAAAAGCTCAATTTAAAAGCTCACTGAAAATCTTCACATGACATTTAAATGGAACATTTTGAACTGTGAAACTGGCCATAAATTAATGTAATTGGCTTTATAAAAACTACCAGTTGAGTAACAACATTCAGGACATATAAATACGAGGGCGGTCCCAAAACTAGCCGACCTAACAAAGAAGACACAACAAAAGTAAATGAGGTGTCAGGGGAGACCCGGTTGGAACGAAGTTCCTTTCGCTATATATTATGTACTTATTAGTTCCAACACGCCTAAGGCAAGGCGTCCCTTGAAAAATACGATAATTTTAATGGATTTGTAAGAAACGATACTTTTTGTAAAATGATAAACTTCTCTTAAAAACAATTTTTTTTTATGGATTTTTTTTTTGGAAAAAAATTATATTTTAAATTATATGGGTGATTCCTTGGAAATAACGTTTTCTTTGTCCATCAGGTTTATTTCCCTGTAATTAAGGAACGGCAAATAAATAATCGCGTAATTTCAATACTTTTATGGTACACAAGATTTTCCACAACAATATTCTCACCTGCGTCGCGCTTATTCGATAGAAACATACAGAAACTAATGAAAATATCAGAACCGTGGCGTGTCCATTTCATAGAAATCAAGGTTTATACTATATTCACTCCCTCATTTCCCAGGATGGATTGATATTTTTTTATGGCCATTGAATTGCCTAGATAGATATTTTCATGTATTTACCGAGCGTAAATCTCCTATTTAGGCCCGACTAACAAGATCTAAACTTTGTCCACGCATTTTTGCCTAATATCGTACATTTACGTTTTACCGCTGTGGCGCCATGTTGGATGGGTATAAAGGCGCCCTCGCTGTGAGAACTCGACCATTGTATATCAAATGTTATGTTTACATCAATGGCTGACAGATTTATCCACCTTGAATCGATTGGAGTGAAGTGTTTTCTTTACGAAGGGTAAGTCACAAAATTAGCAGTCAATACCATGGTACCGCTTTTTAATTGCGCAATATAATACTCGCCCTCCTAGTGACGAACTTTGTTCGATATTTAGTCATCGAAATGTGATTTTCAAAGGAAATTATCTCACGTCAATTTGGCATAGAATGAAGTCAATTTAAATATGAAATGTCAATACCGTGGATGTCAGAATCGTGGCAATTCTGAAAATTATAGTATAAAATATATTGATTAATGTTTTAAATTGTTGTTGTACAATAGATGTTGGTATACACTATAGTAGTATATATAAACAAAAACTGTAAAAAAAAAATCACATCCGAGGTATGTTAAAAACTAATAATTTCACCATCCGAAAAAACGTTATTTCCAAGGAATCACCCATATATTAAGTATGTATTATATTTTCCCGAAAAGGTCCTTTTTTAAAGAGAGGTACTTCTTTTATTAAAAGCTATGGTTATTTTAAGAAAAGGTACTATTTTTAAGAAAAAGTACTTTCTGTAAGAAACAACCATACGACTATGAATTTTTTTAAAAAGAAGTACATTTTTAAGAACAAGTACTTTTTAAAGAGTGGTACTCTCTTTAGGAAAAGGTAATTTTTTAAAGAAAATGTACTTATTTTCAGAAAGGCTGCCTATCTCAAGAAAAGAAAAGAAAAGTATTAATTTATTTTTAAGAAAAGGTAATTTTAAGAAAAGGAATTTTGGTGAGAAATGTTTTTTTTTAAGGGAAGATATTGTTTTTGAAGAAAATGTCTTATTTAAGAAATGGCAATTTGTTTAAAAATTGATCTTTTTTTCAAGAATAGGTACATTTTTAAGAGTAGGTACTTATCTCAAGAAAGTTAGTTTGGTTCACAAAAAAGGTACTCTTTAAAGAAAATGTAGTTTTTTAAGAAAATTACATATTTTGTAATAAAATTTACTATTTTAAGAAAGGTACTTATTTAAAAAAATTATTTTTCTAAGAAAAAGTACTTTTTGTAAAAATTGTACTTTTTTAACAAAGGTACTTTTTGTAAGAAAATTTACTTTTTAACCAAGGTACTTATTTAAGACAAGGTATTTTTTTAAAGAAAAGGGTACTTTGTTTTAGAATACGAATAGGTATTTATTTTGAGAAAATTTACTTTTTTTAAGAAATGACACTTATTTAAGAAAATGGATTTTGTTAAACTTCTTTTACTTTGGCTTTTCTAAATTTACTTTTTATTGGGTTCAAAACTACAATATATACTAAATATTGGTTATAAGCTCCACCTGGAAAACTTCCGATTTAACAAGAAATTTCCCAACATATGTTAGTCTAGACACAAACCAAAGCAAAAGTACCCAATATAGTTGATAATACTGGGTTGTAGCATAATAGTGTTACAAAAAGTTGTTTAATTTTTTTTCATTTAGTCCCCATCCCGCAACGTGCGATAAGGAACTTCGGTCCAAAACGAATTTGAGTCGAATGTGAGTGACTGGGTTTACTTCGCGATCAATTTACGATGTACAGCGGTTTTTGAGAAGCCTCTCATATCAGCTATTTCACACACCTTCAGGCGACGATCATCCAATTCCATTTTGTGCATTTTCTTTACCGTGTCTGGCATAGACACCTCAAGTGATCGACCACTACGGTGTTCGCCTTGGCAGCTCGTATGGTCTCATTCGAGCTGTGCTACCCAAAATCTTACAGTCGTAAATGAAGGAGCAGACTCCCCCAGAGTAGATTCTAGCTTGGCTTTAATATTCCTTGGACTGAGACCTTTCAAATGGAAATATTGAATCACAGAACGGTGACCAATTTTTCCATGTTTACAAATTCACTGAGATCGTTTACTTTGGAAGGCTCAAAAAAATACTAAACACCGTCATAGATAAATAAAAACCATTGATGATTCATTTGCTTAATCCCCATTTTCACCAGGGGGCACATGCTGTTGTCGTACGACTGTTTTTCACTCGGATGCGACGAAAAAGCACTCAAAAATAATGTTTATTCCTATTCTTTTGTTTAAATTTGAAAATGGAATATTAACAATAGTTTTTCTTTCAAGGGAATTTTGCCCTTATCCACCACCTAGGCTCCATCTAGAATACCTTTACTTACTTACTTTCAAATCCACCAGTTATTTTTCACCATCTATGGTTTTTTATTTAGTTATGACAACGTGGCGCATTGAAACTTAAAATACATGTACGTTTTATTAGATTGCCACTTTTCACCAAAATATTTCTTTTTTTTTTGATGTGCTATCATCTATAGGCACGGGTAGGGCAATCTATCAAAGTGAACACATGCAACCAACACACATCATTAGCATCACATACGTGGTTGTTGTACAATAATAGTATCTGCCTGAAAATAAGTATGATGGTATTGATGTGGCGGCAGCGAACAAACAAGCAGGTTGTCGTCGCCAAAGAGTTTTGAACAGTATAGAAACCTCATGGAACGAATTATATGACTCAAAAGCACTGGCGACATCTGGCGAATGATTCAAAACATATTACTCTCTTTTTGTTATAACTTGGTCCATTCATAATTTTGATGTGAAGCATTGATGCCTTTTGAAACATTTATGCTTTTTGTACTGTTTTATGTAATAACATTGTCGAGCATTTATATTGAAATATTCTATACAGAGAATGAGACTCGTTTATGCTCTTTTACTCAGACTCTCTACATGAGAGCGGAAAAATAGTGCAATAAGTTCTCTATACTATTCATTACTTTTTGTCGTCGCTCTGTTTATGACAAAACAAAAACAATTACTTCAGTGAGGTAAATATTGCTTTCGTCGGCGGTCACCTCGCATAGTGACGGCGACACTATCTAGTATTAAGCCATGAAAAAGCTTCTTCAAATACCGCTCGGAATCGGTGTAAAAACTGTAGGTCCCAATCAGTGAGTATAAAACTAGAAAGAGCACAGCTCAACATTTTTTTTTAGATATTGCTTTATTGATTTTAACAATATTGCGTCTAATGTTCCAGCATATGTGAGAAAAAAGAAAGTGCAATAGCAAAAGAGCCTTCAGCACAAAAACTATCCTTTTTTTATTTTCCAATGTAACATATACTAATGTGTTCGTAGAAATCGAAGAGGTACCGTGTAACAAAAAGGTATTAAAACATCGCCCGTGAGTTCGAACACTCATTGATTTTTCCTCATACTACTGGCACCATCCATACGTCAGGCCGGCTAGTTTTAGGACCGACCTCTAATAGCAGTTTTGAAACAAATTTTTCGCTGAAGGATCTCGGTCACGAGATAGGCTTACGAAAATTTTAAAAAATGCCTTTTAAATCGATGAATTTGTGCAAGAAGTTTAAGGTCATTATTTCATATATATACGTAAAGGGGTTTTCAATAAAAGCGCTACAAAAGTTTTTTTAAATAAAACAAAACCGGTTTTAGATACCAATGAAATTCTTTATTCCTGCGAAAGTACGTTCGATGCCATTATGTATGGAACTCGATTTCTTTTGCATGGCCATCATGGGCACGCTTGCAGAAGTCCAGACGCTGAACCCAATTTTCTACGGTTTTCAAGCTTAAATCGGCCGATACTGCTGCAATTTCACGTTTGATATTTGTACGAAGTTCATCAATCTTCGCTGGCTTGTTGGCATAGACAAACCATAGACTTGACGCAGCCTCACAGGAAATAATCTAACGGCGTCAAATCCCACGACCGAGGCGGCCAATCGACTGGGCCATTTCGTAAGATACTTGGTTTCCAATAAATTGATTGTGGCATTCGCTGTGTGGGTTGTGGCGCCGTCCTTTTGGAACCACATGTCCACCAAGTCCATATTATCCAATTGGGGCCAAAAATATTCGGTTATCATTGAACGGTAGCGACTCGCATTCACAGTAATGTACCGGCCTTGATCATCACGGAAGAAGTACGGCCAGTGATAATTTAGTAATTTTAATAATAGTAATTTTTTTCGGGATGCAATGATGACTCATGGATTACGTGTGGATTGCTGTCTGACCAATAACGCATATTTTGCTTATTGACGAAGCCATTCAGCCACAAATGAGCCTCATCGGAAAGATGATTTTCCGATGAAAATCCGAATAATTTTCAAGTTATTGCTCAGCCCAATTCACGAACATACGATGCTTATGGTGGTCAAGCGGCTTCAGTTCTTGCGTCAATTTGATCTTGTAAGGATGTAGGCCAAGATCTTTTCGCAAAATTCGCCACAACGACGTCACAGAGATGCCCAACGCTTGAGAACGACGTGTGAGAGACACATTTGGGCTTTCTTGAACTGAAGACTCAGCGGCAGCAATATTCTCGACACTACGGGCACTTGTTGGTCTCACTGGCACGGGAACATTTTGTACTGTGCCTGTGGATTCAAATTTTTCCACTAGTCACACTCAATTGTTGATCTGGTAGGACGATTATGACGACCATAAATTGGATGTAGCGTTTTTAAAGTGGAGGCCACTGACTCCAAATTTGGGTAGTAAATTTTAATAATTTCGACTCGTTGTTGGCTCGTATATCTTTCCATGATGAAATGACAAACCTTACTGAAGAGAAATGTCAAAAGAGCGGGATAAAATATGGCGTCGTTTGCTGTCCCTATCGATTTACTTTTGTAGAGTCTCTGTTGAAAAACCCGTTACTTCAAATCATAACAATGTATATTTATAGTAAGTATCCACTTTGTTTCACTGATTTTGATTTTCTTGATTTGTGTGATTTATGCCTCTCGAAGCGTTGGCATTTTCTCTTGAAATTTTGTGTTACGGATAAAACGGTTAAATTTTTAATCTTGACAGTACTTTCATGAGGACAACCTGTCATTTAGTAAATCCACATAAATTTATTTTATGTTAGAGATGTCGCTTCCATGCAGAGAAAGAATACAAGGAATTTAAAATCATTCTTCATCTTTCGACCTATATTTCCAGCACATGCAGTCTAAGCAAAAAAGTGTATTGTCATGAAGTAAAAATGTACGAACATTTGCCTGGTAATATCCTTTTGACACGGCGAGTAAATTCCTGTACATTCATATGTTCGTGGCAAATAAGGATATTGAACAATGTCGTATTGTGTGAAATACAAAGGAATGACATGCAATTGTATAAATGCGGAAACTATATAAATAACCTTCTATGAAGGCATCCTCAACACGTACAGCAAATATATTTCATATCAAAATAGCTTTCGTTTGTGAAAAATGTGTTGTATTCAAAAGTAGATAAACCCAATTTTTTTTTATTGTGTTAGTCAAATTGAACACAGGGCCATTGATACTGTCTTGGACTAACTTTTAGTACAACTGTATCTACTTTAAATGAGGCGGCTGAAGAATACTAATCCTGTTGTAGAGTTAAGCGTGTCGTTATCACAAGTACAAATACTCAAATGGACATGAATAGCGGATATTTCTCCTTTTTTATTGATAATTTTTCCCAAAAAAATTTTAAAATGACAAATAACAAACATTCCTGTCCGATTTTTCAAAATGAAATGTGACCTAAAATCCAGTTATGAAGAATTGCCCAATTTTCGTTTGTCGTTTTTGCTATACAAAACTTATGAATGTATTCCATGCAGGCACGTAGACACAGGGAAAATATCAGTTGAAAATCAATGCTGGCATTGAAAATTTTGATTAGGATTCATAGTTATCATACATCAGAATTATTTGTCGATGTTGTTAATAAGTTAAAAATAGGTCTTACTAAATAGAAGTTATTACTTCCGAAACTAAGTTGTATTAACCCATTTGAGTATTTCTAAACCTTCATTCAACTTATCAAAAAAAAAACATTTAGAAAGTTATGCTGAGACCGCTTACAAACTTCGAAGAATTTTCAGTCGAGAATGTGCACCTAATGTGTCAACCATTCGCTGAGTTGTTAAAAAATTTTAAGAAAGCGAGTTGGTTATGGGCAGTAAGACTTCTGTGCCTCAACATACTGGTCAGTCTCTTGAAAACTTAACTACTCTAAACGAGAGTGTCGTCGAAAACCCGCAAACATGAATTCGGCATCGTTCTCAACAACTTCAAATTTCTCGAAACACTACGAAACGAATTTTTGACAAAAGACCTCCACGAGCTTTCTGAGGAGCTCAAACCAGCAGACCATGGAAAGCGGCGGCAATTCGTTCAAGGGTAATGGAGCAAAGTGAAGTCAATGCAAAATTTTTTTAAAAAAGCCATCTTCTCCGATGAAGCTCAGTTCTATCTGAATGGCTTCATGAATACACAAAATTGTCGACTTTGGGGCTCAGAAAATCCTGCTGCAATACACAAGAAACAAATGCACCCACAATGAGCAACTGTCTGGTGCGGATGTTGGTCAGGCTGCTTGATCGGGCCTCACTTTTTTGAAGATGAGGTGGAAGTTACAGTGACTATGATCGGCATTCGTTACAGGAATATGACGACGGAGTTACTGTGACCTCAACTGGATGGATTTGGATACAGACGTACCAGGTGAAGAAAAAGTTGAGACTTCCCCAATATACACGGCAGTAGTAGCCCATTAAGCAACATTATTGAAACCAAAGATATTGCATCAATGGAAAGCAATATTTTGTTTTCGTGCAAAATTAAATTTGTTTTCTTACCTAGGAAATGGGCGGTTTTTCATATGAACTATTGCCCATATTTTTGGCCGATTTTTCACATTTCACGTGGGTCATTTGTATTAACTTTTGGCCAAAAATTATATTTTCTTTGAGGGCTATTTTTTATAGTTTTTTTTGGGCGATTTAGATTTAGGCGATTTTTGTTTAGGAGATTTTTCATGTTTTTTTGAGCGATTTTAATTTGAGCTATTTTTCATGCCTCGACAAAAGTTAGGCCTGTGTAGCTCTATGTGGACTTTGGCATAAAATGTGCTCCAACAATAATCCACGATGTTAGTTCTGAGTCACACTTTAACGTCAAGTTTTTTGCCCAACATAATTTGAAATTTCTTTGTTTCAGTGTTTGACAAATTCAACCATGGAGAGATACACAATTCAACCATGGAGAGCAGTGCATTAATTGAGCAGCGCATTCAAATCAAAACACATTTCGTCCACTTCGTGATTTTTTAGGTCAGAATGATAACGGACTTCTTGTGGCCAGAAATGGAGGATATGGACCTGAACGATATGTGGTACCAACAGGATGGTGCCACTTGCCACACAGCCAACGAAACAATGCCTCTTTTGCACGAGAAATTCAATGGCCGTGTTAGCTCACGCCGTGGCGATGTTAATTGGCCGCCATGATCATGTGATTCGACACCGTTGGATTTCTTCCTTTGGGGATATATAAAAGAAGAAGTGTACGCCAATAAGTCAAGAACAATTCAAGAGCTAATGAAAGCGATAATTCGGCTCATTAACGACATCGAACTTGAAATATGTCTCAGAGTCATTGAAAATATGGACCTTTAGATAGAGGTATACTACCGAAATCGTGGTGAGTATTTGGCCAATATTTTGTTCCACACATAATTGTCATAGATCCTTCTAGCATAATACAAAACATTAGGATAATGCAATTAGCATCGTGCGTTTTGGTTGAACCTCCCTTTATTTGATCGTAACGAGCACCGTCTTGGAGTACATATTATCGCAGAACTATTGATAATAACACTCGTTCCCAAATTACAGGACGAATGGGTAGTCTGAACACACATTGCCAGTTCGGAAGTAGCAGTGAAAAATAGGTGTACTATGCAACATCTAGTTTGAAATTGGTTCCAATATTTCTTATAGTCTAATCGCACAAGTCACATACACTACACTTGGAATTTTTGACGTCACATAATAAACAATGTAGGTACTTGCTGCAATGTAAGTACTTGCTGTAAGAACATTTTTTTTCCAGAAACCAATATGCCATTACTCTCTAAATTTAATTATAAATATGCTTACCTCTTACTAACTTCTTACTTTCCACAATGCTGTATAGTTAGCGAATCCTTTAACCGTCCTCACTACTACAGAGCCAACAACCCGAAGGATTTCAAATCACCACAATTACATCATATAAAGGGTTTTTCAACAGAGACGCTACAAAAGTAAATCGATAGGGACAGCAAACGACGCCATATTTTTTCTCGCTCTTTTGACATTTCTCTTCAGTAAGATTTGCCATTTCATCATGGAAAGATATACGAGCCAACAACGAGTCGAAATTATTAAAATTTACTACAGAAATTTGGAGTCACTAGCCTCAACTTCAAGAGCGCTACGTCCAATTTTTGGGAGTCATAATCGTCCTACCAGATCAACAATTGCGCGTCTAGTGGAAAAATATGAATCCACAGGCACAGTATAAAATGTTGCCGTGCCAGTGAGACAAAGAAGTGCCCGTAGTGTCGAGAATATTGCTGCCGCTGAGGCTTCAGTTCAAGAAAGCCCAAATGTGTCTCTCACACGTCGTTCTCAAGCGTTGGGCATCTGTGTGACGTCGTTGTGGCGAATTTTGCGAAAAGATCTTGGCCTACATCCTTACAAGATCAAATTGGCGCAAGAACTGAAGCCGCTTGACCACCATAAGCGTCGTATGTTCGTAAATTGGGCTGAGCAACAACTTGGCTTCGTCAATAAGCAAAATATGCGTTATTGGTCAGACAGCAATCCACACGTATTCTACGAGTCATCATTGCATCCCGAAAAAATTACGGTTTGGTGCGGTTTATGGGCCGGCGGCGTCATTGGGCCGTACTTCTTCCGTGATGATCAAGACCGGCACATTACTGTGAATGCGAATCGCTGCCGTTCAATGATAACCGAATATTTTTGGCCCCAATTGGATAATAGGGACTTGGAGGACATGTGGTTCCAATAGGACGGCGCCACAAGCCACACAGCGAATGCCACAATCAATTTATTGGAAACCAAGTTTGGTGAACGTGTTATCTCACGAAATGGCCCAGTCGATTGGCCGCCTCGGTCGTGCGATTTGACGCCGTTAGATTATTTCCTGTGGGGCTACGTCAAGTCTATGGTCTATGCCAACAAGCCAGCGACGATTGATGAACTTCGTACGAATATCGAAACTTGGGTTCAGCGTCTGGACTTCTGCAAGCGTGCCCGTGGTGGCCATTCAAAAGAAATCGAGTTCCATACATAATGGCATCGTACGTACTTTCACAGGAATAAAGAATTTCATTGGTATCTAAAACCAGTTTTGTTTTATTTAAAAAAACTTTTGTAAACCTCTTATTGAAATCCCCGATACATACTAAAAACGAGTATCTCACTAAGTAAAAGTGGATAATGTCTAAAAGATGTTTAAGTATTAAATATTGGATATTAAAAAATTTATTTAAAACTAAACTGTGCAATTCGCTTTGGACTTTAAACGTAATGAAACATACAGTCTGTGAAACAGACCGTAAATAATGGACGTATGATTAATATTATTCAGAGAACCACCTACGCGTATACGTTATATAGATGAATCAACCAGATTTGGAATATTTTATAGCTTTATGATATTCGATTTATCGGTAGATATATTTCAACAACAACTAAAGGTTTGAATCGATTTCAATGAACATTAAGTTACCGCTGTGCCCCCCCTCAATTTCGTTTAAAACAATTTACACAATAATAAATTGATCTGAATGGATTCAATTTGTATTGGCGCCATATGTATATACATATATGACACCTAAATCAAATTTACTTTTGACAACTGCTGTCATAAATATGAATTCATTTCCGTTTACCAACAACAATTTGATTGCGGATGACATTTAGCAAATGCTTGCCATAAACTGCGAATGCTTGTGTGTGTTCAAAACTGATATGGATAAACAAAAACTACACTTGAAATGAATACATCCTCACTAAAATCTGGTGTAGAACTTAAAACGGTTAAATAATTTAAATTATTTGTTGTTTATTCCGCTAAAGTTTGATTTAATAAAGTAACTAAATATTTCAGAATGTCTACAAAGTGATAAATAATTTCAACGGTAATAAAATTGTTTGGTTTTCCATTTGCAATGCGAGAAGAGATTCAAAGGATGAATCTACAGGGTGATTCAGGAAGTTCCGAACAAATTTCTCCAGCATATGGACTTGAAGGACATGTGGTTCCAACAGGACGGCGCCACAAGCCACACAGCGAATGCCACATTCAATTTATTGGAAACCAAGTTTGGTGAACGTGTTATCTCTCGAAATGGCCCAGTCTGTTGGCCGCCTCGGTCGTGCGATTTGACGCCGTTAGATTATTTCCTGTGGGCTACGTCAAGTCTATGGTCTATGCCAACAAGCCAGCGAAGATTGATGAAGTTTCGTACGAATATCGAACGTGAAATTGCAGCAGTATCGGGCGATTTATGCTTGAAAACCGTCGAAAATTGGGTTCAGCGTCTGGACTTCTGCAGGCGTGCCCGTGGTGGCCCTGCAAAAGAAATCGAGTTCCGTACATAATGGCATCGAACGTATTTTCACAGGAATAAAGAATTTCATTGTAATCTAAAAAAAAAAAAAACTTTTGTAGCGCTCTTATTGAAAAACCCGATATATGGTCATGTTAAAAAAATATCGAGTACCAACGTCGTTTCAACCATACTTGGTTTTTTTTTTAATTTTAATTTGCTTCACTTTATCTAATGCAAATACAAAAGATTTACCATTGTTCGCATTGGCAATTAAAAATTTTGAATTTACATTTCCTCAAGCAATGCAAATGCAGGTTGTGGAATCGGATGGCAATTGTAATGAAATATGGGAATGCTTTTAAGTGTTTTGAAGTTGTCTGACTGCTGGCAATTCTGTTTTTAGAGTATTTTATATGTAGAGGTTTGTGGCTTTGATAGGTAGTGCCTCATAATACTTTCAAATTCATAAACCTGTACTGTATAAAGTAGTTGATTACCAAAATTGCCAGATGTGAAGGAAAAGCTTTGAAAATAAATACAATTACCAATGGTATTGAAATTTTTTTGAATTTGCATTTGGACAGAAAATTCAAATTAAACAACAAATTATAATTGTCATATATTGGTTTCAACCACAAACTATATAATATGTATTACGACGTGGACATATCTAGGCGAATCAAATTAAGCCAATTGGGTTGGCTAGGCCATGTTAGCAGGCCTTAGATGAAGATGAACCAGTGCGAAAGGTTTTTGATAACGTACCCGATGGAAGCAGGGAAAGAGGACGACCAAGACTCCGCTGGAAAGACCAGGAGTCGAAGAATCCTTCCGTATCCTTGGTGTTACCAAGTGCCTAATAAATGCGATGGGTAGAACCAGTTGGAGAAATGTTTTCAAATTTGTTTAATTTATTTATTTGTTTGTTTAATTCATTTGTGTAGAGCAACTGACCTCATGAGGTTGAAAAATAGCCAATACAAGAAATATAATTTATATGTTCTATTAGCCAGCATTATCGACATAATGGTATCGTTTACACGGTTATCGTCATACGCAATTAGCCCCTTGCCTTAATGTTAATGGTTGTTAAAATGTTAACTAACGTTAAGACCAAGATTTGCATTTGATTGTACGTTGAATTGTGTTTTACATTTATGCGAGCTGCCGTCATTTGTTTTTTTTTTTTTTTATTTGCATTGCAATTGGGGAAACGTTAAGGGATACTATTTTCATACTTATATTTGTGATTACAGTTAGTGTCCTTTTCTGTGGCTGCGATGGTCATAATGTTGATCTTGCAACCCAACCTTGTATGCCCACAATGTACATACATATATGTCCCAGCTTGTGTGTATATACCGACATAAAATCTACGAGTTACCAACATAGCAGAACACCAAAACCAATATAACCACAAAACATGTGTCAGTGGTATGAAACCCAAGAATGCTTTAAATTGTTAATGGATAAATCCAAAAATTTCAACTAAATTTAAGCTTATGAGAGAGAGAGAAATTTTTGGGCAAAATGTATTAAACGAGTGTGATTGAATTTGGATTTTAAAGTACATATATCAGCAAATCCGAAAAGGGGTTTCTTAGTTCGGGGAAATTTAAAAATTTAAAAGTAGTCATCGGATAATAAACTTGTCACGGAGTTCGAAACTATTCATTCTATTATCTATTATTACAACGAAAACCAAGCATTTTCCCCTTTCAAGCTGAAATAGAGACCCCAGCTAGATATTGCAGGAACCGTGTAAAGGGTTTCTCAGTAAGAATGCAATTTTTCATTTTAAAATAAAAACACGTAATTTCTCCACAAACGTAATATAGTAGCGTTTAGAGGAGATGTATGACCGCTGCCCTGGGCATGACATTAATATTGTACTAGGAGATTTTTGGGCTATAGTAGGTAGGGAGAATGTGTCTCATTCAACTATTGGCAATTTTCGTCTACATGCCGACATTTTCGGCAACGGGTTGAGACTGATTGGCTTTGCCGCGGCAAAAAACATGGCCGTTGATGCAAAAACATTCCAGCACAAAGATATCCAAAAGGCTGCTTCGGTATCCTCTGATCCAGGACCGAAGAGCCAAATTAATCACGTGTTAATTGACGTACGAGTGATCAGAGGAGCTAACATTGATTCTGATCACTACCTGGTAGTAGCAAAGGTTCTCACAAGCTTAATTAGAGCGAAAATCTTACGAAACCAGACTTTCTCTGCGTCTCGGATATCGAAAAGCTGCAATTACCAGAGGTAGCGAGAAACTACTCAAGGACAGAACACCTCTCCCGATCACGACCTTGAAGCGCAGTGGAAACCCATTTCCGACTCTATAATAACTGCCGCAACAACCGTACTTGGTTTCGAAAAACCGTGGTACGATAAAGACTGTCATATTGCAAATGATGAAAAGAACGCTACACGTATGGCAACGCTTCAGTCAATTGCAATGCGAGCTGCGACAGAGCAGTATAGGGGAAAAAAGAATGTAGGTAAACTGTCTCTTTAGGCGTAAGAAACGGCAGTGGAGAGAGCGCGAGTATGAGAAAATTGAGACATACGGAAGGAAGAATGAAACTCGAAAATTCTACCAAAAAGTAACAAATGGGACTAATGGGCATGGTTCAGGGCCCCGCTTCTGTAAAGGCAAGGACGGAAATCTCATCGCAGATGTGCAGATCATGTTGTGAATATGGAGAGATCATTCCTCCGCGCTAATGGTACCTGACATATCCTATAACGATGAGACAATCGATCACTATTTGGAGGATAACCTAGATTACCACCTCCTAACCAAGACGAGGTCAAAACAGCTAGTGCCCAGCTTAAAAACAACAAAGCCGCAGGAGCCAATTGACTACCGGCAGAGCTGTTTAAGACTGACGGCTATGAGCTGATAAGGTGCATACATCAGCTCATTAGCAACATTTAATTAGATGAATGCATGCCTGGCGATTGAAGTCTCAGTGTACTATGCCCCATATTTAAAAAATGGTGAGCCAAGTCTCTGTGCCAACTACCATGGACTAAACCTTTTATCCATATCATATAAGGTAAGTATAATGTGCGAAAGATTAAAACCAATTATCTCTAGCCTGATGGGACCATACCAGTGTGGCTTTAGGCCAGGAAAATGGACAACTGGCCAGATTTTCATTCCACCCCAAATCCCATAGCAGACCCACGAAAAAGAAATCGACACCTATCATCTACTTGCCGATTATAAGGCGGCCTTCGATAGTCCGATACGGGAGAAACTCTACGAAGCCATGTCTGAGTTTGTTATTCCTGCAAAACTCATACGCCTTTGCAGGATGACCTTGACGAACATCAAATCCGCAGTGACAGTTGGTAAGGATTTTATCGAACCTTTCGAAACTAAGCGAGGCCTCAGGCAAGGCGCCACCCTATCGTGAGATCTCTTTAACATCTTAAAGGAGAGCATTATGGAAAATCTGCAGTCAACATGAATAAAACCATCAGCATCAAAATTCACATGCTGCTTGCGTATGCTAATGATGCAGATATCATTGGGCGTACAATCAGAGAAGTTACTGCGGTGTTATCGAGAATTTAAAATGAGTCAGCAAAAGTGGGGCGGACAGTTAATGAGGTCAGGACAAAAGTAATGTGTTCAACAAGTAGGGCCTCAACGAGATTTGATAACAGCGTGAACGTTGATAACCATTATAATTTTGAGGTAGTGGACGAATTTGTTTGCTTCTGATCTGCCGTGAACAGAATCAATAAAGACAGCCTGGAAATCAAGCGGAGAATTGTGGTTGCAAACAGGTGTTATTTCGGGCAAAGCAGTCACTTCAGAGATATGACGCTCTCTCGGCTAACGAAGATTCAAATCGTATATAACATGATTTGCTTTATGGCACAGAATCCTGGGTCATATCATGCTGATGAAGCAGCACTTGGATTCAGGCATGTACGAAATTATTTCCTTAAGTAGTGATTTTAGAATGTTGAGATGTTTTTCAACATAAATTTCAAACCAAAAGAAAATCTTGCGGACGGTACTGCTGGGAGTATTCAGGAGAAAAGTGATCCGAAAAATATATGGTCCTACATGCAGAAAATTTTTTCTTTTGTTGTTGTTTGGTTACAAATATAACGTGCTGTCGCAGTTTGTCGCAAATATAGTTTGCTTGTGTCCAAACACATTGTGTTTGCTACTCAATATTATGTATTGGGGTCGTAATGATAAATATGTTATAATATATGTGTTTGTGACCAAAATATATCTTTGTTTGGGATATTAATACAACTTTGTCTACTGCACTGTTGATGCTCTGTCGAGAGCAGGAGAATAAAAGATGGACAAAGAGAGACAGTGCACTATCTATTTCTGCTGTGTCGAAAGCAAGAGAATTAAAGAGGGACAACGAGAAATTATTCAAAGTTAAAATTGTGAGTGTGTAACTGTATTTTTGCATAATTCATTAAATCAGTGATTCATAAATATTCTGAATGTGTGTAGAAATTGCAGCTGAAGAGAGTCTTTCATATGTTGATTAATCTGTTGCATTTTAGTTTCATACACGCTGAAAAATCTGTAATTTTTTTGTTTCGATTCAAATATAAAGCGTGTTTGCAGCTTGTCGCACATATAGTATACTTTTGTCCAAACTCATTGTGTTTGCTGTTCAATATTACATGGTGGAGATAAAATGATTGCAATTTTATAATACAGGTGTTTGTGATACAAACACATCTGTGCTTGTTGCACTGTTTATGCTCTGTCGAGAGCAAGAGAATAACAGAGCTACAACGAGAGATTATTAACAGTCTATCTTGTAAGTGTGTAAGTGTATTTTTGCATTATTCTTTCAGTCAGTAGTGACTCAGAATTAATATAAATATTTTAAAATCAAAAAATTATTCGTTTCTAATTATTAGTATGTTTGGGAGGGAATACGCACATGTTTCCACGTTAGTATATGGAGGTTTGGAGGAAACACGCGAATGCTTCTTTGTAAGTACATGGATGTTTGGGATGAATCACGCATATGTTTCCACGTTAAAGAATACATGTTTGTCGGTAAACATGCAAATGTTTGCATTTAAATACAAGTGAGTTTTGGAATACATGTTCGTCAGTAAACATTCTAATGTTTGCATTTAAATATATGAATATGAATGTTTCGAGTCTGCTCCAAACATATACTTGGTTCCTACAAAATATGTTTGAGAGAATATGTTACAGAGACGGTTTTTTTAGCGTTCACAATAGAACCGGCGATAATCGACGACGGATGAACCACGAGCTGTATAATCTGTATCCCGACATCGCCGAAGTTATGCGTATCAAAATAGTGCGTTTGCGCTGACTAGGACATGTTTGTAGAAAGGATTAGAATGAACCACTATAAAAGATACTCGAAAACGTACTCGATGAAGATCGAAAAAAGGATGACCCAGACTTCGCTGGAAAAACTAGGTGGAAGATTGCCTGCGAGAGCTCGGTGTTACCAAGAGGAGGAGAAAAGCTGAAGATCGAGCCGGTTGTAGAAACATGTTATCCTCATTTTGTAAGGACATTGACTCCTCTCGGACGTTTGAAGACACCCAAGTAAGTAAGTAACTAAGTAAGTAAGTAAGTAGGTGAGGAAGTATATACATATGTTCTAGAAATAAAGTAAACTAGTTCCAAACAACATTTTGAAGGTTAAAGAAGTTTGCTCTTTCCTAAACTCTAATTTAGTGAGATCGCGCATTTACTTCCAATAAAAATGTGTTTTTTTTTTTGCTGAAATCAAAACCAGTCGTGCATTTGAATAATTCTTTCTCTTACTGTATTGAATGAATTTTTGAAATAATATAAGGAAATTTTAGATAAGTGGAGTTGGGCGGTTGTGCTCTTCTCTCCATTTAGTGACAAAATGTATCTTTGATATATTACTACTCTCTTTTTATATATGAGAAATGAAACTCGTAAAGCATATTGGGAGAAATGGGAATACTATTGATTTTTATAATTTCATATGAACAATTATTAAGTTGAAAACGTATAATCCTTTTCATTTATTCCGTGGATACTTCTAGACTCCCATATACCATAGTAGTTAATGAAATATGAGAGCAGGGACACTGTGGCCTTTCCTGTGGCATAAAGAAAGGACTTCTCCATATTTTTGCAATTGTTGAATTTCACAAAACAATGGGAATAATTTTCATATAAATGCGAACAGCAATGAAACTCTCGCCATATCTTTGTATAATTTGAACGTTATAGTGCCCCACATTTATCAGGGATTTTGTGAGGAAGAAAGGATGTGTGTAGGATGAGAAAAATGGATTCGTGTCTGCTGTTGGTAATTCTTTTACTGATTTTAAATGTTGGATGTTTGTTTTCCTTACATAAGGAATTTTCTGGGTATTTATCTGTTTGTATGTGTATCTGCGAGCAAGGGTTTATATGTTGATATATTTATTTATATGCGTGTATGTCCTTTGTTGAGATTCGTTATCCATTTTTACTATCGTTGAAAGAAACGCATATACGTTTATTTATGATTTCAATAAATTCGTTGGTAGTCAAGCAAAAGATGTGACACAATGTTTTGAATGGGTTGGAATTGAAGGTATGGCATTGTGCAAGTATATGGGCAAAGAACAATAAGATTTAAGGATTTGAGCAAAAAATATTTATTTTCTTCTAAAGTACGAAAAGGTTAAGAGGCTGCTATAAACTACACAACTTCAACTTCTACATCAACCTCATGTTTAAAGATTATTTAACTAAAGGGTGTCTCAGTCAGATTGCACGTTTTAAATTTAGTGGATTTTTTTTTGTGGAAGCATCAACTCTGGAATTTGGAAGCTGTCAGATAAGTTTATTCCGATTATTAGAAATTGAGCGCTTTACGAAAAAACAACGCGTTGTAATTGTGAAAACTTTGGAAATTTGTGCTGAGACCGCTCGCAAACTTCGTAGAAATTTCAGTCGAGGAACTGCACCTAATATGTCAACCATTCGAAGACTTGTCTAACAATTTTTAGAAACTGGGTAGGTTATGGACAGTACGACTCCTATGCGTCAACGTACCGGTCGGTCTCTTCGTAACATTGCTGCTGCCAACGAGAGTGTCGCCTATAAGCCGAAATCATCAATTCTCATGGACCTCCATCGTTCTCAAAGGACTTCCACCTTCGTGCACACAAAATTCTACTTACTCAGGAGCTCAAATCAGCACACCATGGTAATGGGTAATGGAGCAAAGTGAAGTCAGCGCCAATTATTAAAAAAAATCAATGAGTGTTCGAACTCACGGATGATGTGTTAACACCTTTTTGCTACACGGTACCTGTTCGATTTCTATGAACACATTAGTAAATATGGCATTGGCAACTAAAAAATAATAGTTTATTGAATTAAATTACTTGTTTTGTATACACCGGGCAATGCTGAACATCAAATGAGTCGCTTTGTTTGGCCATAGCAACAACAACGATACAACCAAACACACAACACCACACATACTTTGTCCGAAGTAGTTGACGTATACGTGTGTCACATAACCCCATGTTTGCCATATCAACATCAACGAAACAGCCAAACACACAACATCACACAAACTTTGTAGGAAGTAGCTGACGTATTAGTGTGTCACCATAACGTCGACTGCGCAAGCCCATGGACTTGCAAATGAAATTTTGCGTGGCTATGCTTTATATCTCCGTTCAACAACAGCAACAGACACATATAAATACATACATTATTATGTTAATACATACGCTATAGACACAATTTCGTTTGCTTCACCCCTGCCACACCACTCTTTCATTGCTCTCTTGCTCGCTCATTTTTGTTTAACACGTCGTTATTCTCTTTCGCAGTCGCAGAAAATCTGGTTTTAGCAGCAGCATAAAATCTGGTTTTAGCAGCAGCATAAAATCTGGTTTTAGCAGCAGCAGAAAACCTGTCTGTGTGTTGTTTGCATGTGTTGACTTTGATAGATTTGCAGTGACTGTGAACGGCATTCGTTAGAGGAACATGATAACGGAGTTCTTGTGGCCTCATCTGGACGGCGTGGATCTGGGCGACATATGGTTTCAGCAGGATCGCGCCACCTTCCACACCGCGAATGAAATAATCGACGTATTACAGCAACGATTTCCAGAACAAATTATCTCAAGAAATTCTGATGTCAACTGGCCACCAGATCATGCTATTTAACGCCGTGCGATTGCTTTCTTTAAGTTTTTGTGAAATCTCGGGTTTATACGAATAAACCAGAAACAATTTCCGAGCTCAAATCCGACGTACAACACGTCATCGGTGAGATACCTCCACACCTCTGTGAAAAAGTCATGGAAAATTTCATGAAAAGAGTAATGCCCTGTCATCAGAGCCGTGGGAGCTATTTGACGGATATATTATTCCTTACCTAATCGGAACATGTCTTCTTTATAATTCAATAAAAAAATTACAACTATGTCAAAAAGTACTTGATTTTATTTTAAAAAGAAAAAGTGCATTCTTACTGAGACACCCTTTATAAAGTAGCGAGAAAGTATATCCGAGAACGCGACTGCACAATTTCAACCATAGCAAGGTCAGGGAGGAACAAAAATATCCTATTCCTAAATTGAAAAATTGCGTGAGGTGTCAGGAGACACACGCTTGGGACCAAGTTCTTTTCGCTATATATTATGTACTAGTTAGTTCCAACACGCCTAAGGCGCCCGTTGGAAAATACGATAATTTAAATGGATCTTTAAGAAAAGATACTTCTTGTAAAATGATGAACCTTTTTTAAGAATTTTTTTTTATAGAAAGTGTTATTTTTTTTAAAGTATGTTTTTAGGTTCTTTTTGGTAAAAATATGTATTATATTTTCCCGAAAAGGTTCTTTTTTAAAGAGAGATACTTTTTTTATTAAAAGCTAATGGTTTTTGTTACAAAAATGTACTATTTTTAAAAAGAAGTACTTTCTGTAAGAAAAAGCCATAAGAGTATGAATTTTTTTTACAAACTAGTACTTTTTTTAAGAACAGGTACTTTTTAAAGACGTGGTACTCATTTTAGGAGAAGGTTATTTTTTTAAGCAAACTTACTACTTTTCAGAATGGATAATTATCTCAAGAAAAGAAAAGATGTCATTTTATTTTTAGGAGAAGTTACTTTTATGAAGGAATTTTTGTAAGAACAGGGATTGTTTTTTTTGAGAGAAAGTTTTCTTTTGGAGAAAAGTTTTTTTTTTAAGAAACGGGATTTTTATTAGAATTGGTATTTTTTTCAAGAATAGGTACATTTTTAAGAGAACGTACTTCAAGAGAACGCATTTCAAGAAAAGGTATTTTGTTTCACAAAACAGATGCTCTTTACAGAAAGATAGCTTTTTAAGAAAAGGCAATTTGTTGTATGCCATATTTACAAATGTGTTCATAGAAGTCGAACTGGTACAGTGTAACAAAAAGGTGTTAACACATCGCCCGTGAGTTCCAACACTCATTGGATTTTTTTAAGCAAAGATAGGGGTTTTTTTAAGAAAATGTACTTTGTTTAGGAATATGCATAGGTATTTTTTTGACAAAATTTACTTTTTTTAGGAAAAGGCACTTATTTAAGAAAATTTTATTTTTTTAAACTTCTTTTACTTTGGTTTTTTCTAAATATACTTTTTATTGGGTTCAAAACTACAATATATACTAAATATTGGTTACAGGCTCCACCTAGAAAACTTCCCATTAAACAAGAAATTTCCCAACATATGCTAGTCTTGACACGACCAAAGCAAAGGTACTCAATATAGTTGACAATACTGGGTTGTAGCATAATTGAGTTAAAAAAAATATTATTTAATTTTTTTCGCCCACAATGTGCGATAAGGAACTTCGTTCAAATATTCTATCCTTAAATTGAAAAATATATACCGCTTCACAATTTTAGTACTCTGGGATTGTCAGAGAATATTAAGTATAGAAATATATTTAGACAAATCTAGTTGTCTTTTATTTCCTACCAGCAAAGTTCATGCTATTTGAAAAAATTAATAAACTCCCATGCCTTTTCAATTTCTTCTGTTAAATTGTCGATTTTCATCAATTTAATTTTTACTCCCGATTAATCTTTGAATTCACAATTGTTTTCTCTCTCCTAGTCTGACATCAAAATTTATCCAAACAATAGTAGAATTTTGTCAAAACTATTGTCATTCGAGCAGAAGGGAGAACAAATTAAATGCAGAAATTGTAACTGACACACTTTATCACAACACAGTGATGCAGTGATGCGACAGAAAGTCAGTTTCTGTTAAATCTGATGATGACAATTTCTGTCAGTCGTTTAACCATTTTTCGGGCTTAAATAAATTCACTGCTGTAAAACGTAGGGATGAAACGGCACTGCGGTGTTGTAAACAAAAAAATGGAAATGAATGCATCTATCTCTGTTGCCAGGAAAACAACGAATGGGCAGGGAAAACAGAAAGAGATTAAAGGAATAGAATATCACCGAATTGGTTTATTTGCAAAAACAAAAAATATTGAATATTGCATTAATTTAAAATTAAACCAGAATGTTAAGAATTGAATAAAAAAAATGGGAGCAGAACCATATGGTCACCAAATATTCACCTTAGACGTTACAGCTAAAAATAAATCATAAGCTCTTTTTCCAAGGCAAACAATTGTGCGGGCGGATCAAAAAGTCCTTGACTTTTGAACTTCCCTCGTAGTTATATGAAATGCAACACTGCTCCCATCAAGTACCATCCGTTAGTAGACTACTGTCAAATTTTGAGCAAGTTCTGTTATTTACTTTGCGTTTAACAGCTGTTGAAAACATACAATCTCGTGCATTTTTTTAAAAATAGAAAAAAGTGAATTTCGAGTAACATAATTTCTTGCGAAAAAAACCATCAATCAAAGCAAGGAAAAACTTGATAAATACTGTGGGGACTCTGCACCATCGATTTCAATGGTAAAAAAGTGGTTTACTGAATTTCGTTATGGTCGCACAAGTACAAATGACGCTGAACGTTCTGGACGGCCAATTGAGGTCAATACACCCGAATATGTCAAAAAAATCCACGATATGGTGTTGGCCGATCGAAGAGTAAAAGTTCTTGAGATTGTTGATGGCACAGGCATTTCCTATGACAGTGTGGTTTCGATTTTGAATGATCAGTTGGGTTTTAGAAAGATGTCTGCAAGATGGGTGCCGCGTTTGCTCTCAATTGACCATAAATGTAATCGTGTAACAACTTCAAAGGTTTGTTTGGAGTTGTTTAGTTGCGCTACGAATTGGTACCTCATCCGCCGTATTCTCCGGATTTAGGCCCCAGTGACTATTTCCTATTTCCAAACCTAAAGAAATGGCTCGGTGGAAAGAAATTATTGATCAAACAAATATCTATTTGATGAAATGTCTAATCATATTCTTTAAAAGGGTTACACAAATTGGAGAAACGTTGGACTAAGTGTATTGAGGTAAAAGGAGACTATGTTGAAAAATGCATTTTTTTTTGCAAATAAAACTGTGTTTCATTCAAAAAGTCACGGACATATTGATCCCGTCCTCATATGAACTGAAAATGATCTTATTATGACCACATATGTAGGTACCTGTTTCCAAAATATCAGAAGGATATTGGGTTTTTATTTTAATTTTCCTAGCGAACGTTTCACATGATTTTGGTTGACAGTCAAGCACAACAAAAAAATCTGCCTCGTTTTAAATAAAATTTATATAAAACGAATCAATACGGTCAATCTTACCTAAATGAAAGCAGAAAATTCCCCGCAGCGGATGGGTAGGTGAAAAAATGTGAGACAAGCTTCCATTAGTTTCACACAGGTTTAGAACGAGAGCTACGCCCAACACAAGTGAATTGTTAAAAATCGTATAACTTTACGATGTACACAGCCCCTAAAACAATGTTATTTACCCAATTTGGATACATATTTGGTACACGCTGAAAAAAAACGGCCTCTGTAACATATTCTCCCAAACACATTCTGCGGAAACCATGTATATATTTGGAACACACTTCAACAAGTCCCAAACTCAGGGGTATTTATATGCAAACATTAGCATGTTTACTGAAAAATATGTATGCTTTTACGTGGAAACATATGTGTGCTTCATACCAAACATCCAAATACTTACGTGGAAGAATTCGCACGTTTCCCCCAAACCTCCATATACTTACGTGGAAACATTTGCGTGCTTCATCCCAAACATCCATATACTTACGTGGAAGCATTCGCGCGTTTCCACCAAACCTTACGTGGAAACAAATGACTATTTTCTCCGAAACATAATAATATTTAGAAACGAATTATTCTTTCTTTGTTTATTTAGTATAATTAATTTTATCAATATATATCCACATTTATAAGTAAAATGTATAAGTGAGATGAAAATAAAAGAAATGCTACCTAATAAATTTACTTATATAAATAATTAATACAAAAAATTAAAAGATTTAAATGATTTTATCATCTACTTGCATCGAATGCACTATTTGTTTTTTTTCATGACACGAGAATCTGCTGCTCTGTTGTTTCTCCTTTCTTTGTCGTGTCTCTCGTTTTTGTCTTCAGAAGGTTTCAACTATGCGTTGGTTATCACTATGCGTTGGTACACAAACAATGTACTTATATACAAATCTAGTTCATGCAAGACAAGCGTGTAGCAATTACTTGTGTTTTTTAATTATATTTCAAAAATGGTCCGCCGTTCCGATTTTCTCAGTAATGGCTCGGACAGACAAAGGGCTTCATGTTGTTGCCCTTTCCAGTTTCTTTCCTCAAAATCGTTCCTCACATGCGTAGCACAAAAACATATATACGAAACACGTACATAAAAACCAAAGAAACATCGCAAACCATTTAACCGTCCGAGCGTTTGTTTTGTTCTTCTTTTACTGATCAAGCGCTTTTGTTATCCTCCGTCCGATGAACCATTGACGACTGAATACATGAAATGTAAAACGCAACTTGTCACTCAGTTTAGAGGTTGGGATCACATTCAGGAGTATTTATGAATCACTCACTGAGAGAATAATGCAAACATGCAGATACACACTTGCAAGATATTCACACTCGTTGCCCCTCTTTTATTCTCTTGCTCTCGAGAGACCATAAACAGTGCAACAAACACGCCTGTATTTGTATCACAAACGTGAATAAATTTGGGTCGCAAACACATATGCTATAACATATTAATCATTGTGTCTCAAACAAGTAATATTGAATAGCAAACACAATGCGTTTGGGCACAAGTATATTATATTTGCAACAAGCTCCTAACACATGTTATATCTGCATTCAAACAACAACAAAAACCGACAAATTTTTCAGCGTGTAGTGTGCGTGACTACTGTACATGAGTACATGTGTTCGTTCCCTTCTCTGACCACCTTTTACTCCTATCAAGTATTCAGCCATTAGAAATCTTCTCAGAAATCTGTTCGGAGCCGGTGCAAAACTGTGGGTCCCAATAAATCAGTGAATGTAGAACTATAACGCGCACAGGTTAATGGCTGTGAGAAGCTCCCCCAATCCCTATATAGGATGTAATGGGAAATCATTTTTTGCACACAAATCGACCCCAAATAAAGCCTAAAATTTATCGAAATGTTAACCCTTCAAAAGAGCTTTTATTCTCAGTCATTTGTACGCTGACAAAATTCGTCATCTGTAATATATTCTTCCGAACACATCCTGCAGGCACCACCAGCGACGAGCAAAATTGTAACAGGTCTCACATAAAAAAAGATTAACGCCTTATTTATAAAAAGTTATGAGAGGTTTGAGAGACGATTTATCATACTAAAAACGTATCTGATGAAAACATGAATAGGAGCGTACAACTTTAACTTTCAACAGCTTTTAACCTTAAAACAATTTTTTTTTCAATTTTACTTTGATATGGTCTCTCTCATAATGAACACTTAAATATACAACAATTATATATACATATATATGTTTAGATGAGCCTAATGCGTGAACAAACCCCAATATTACAATTGCGCATTCTCCCCGATGTTACAATTTTGCACTCTCTTCAACTCTTTAAAGATTCAGAAACTCAAATATAACCATAACGTAACCCACAAAAATACTGTCAGTTTTTCCAATTGCTCATTATTGTCCACGTGGTGATCAAAAAGGGAGGCATCTAAAGTAGATAAAAACATGGAATTATTAAAAAATAATAATTCTGTTCGGAACGTTGTTGAAAAGCTTAATGTAAGTCATACGACGATCCAGAGAATAAAACGGAAGAAAAATATTAAAACTTCAACTGCTTTTGAACTTCAGCTACTCCTATAAAGACTGACGACCGCAATTGTGGTCATTTGGCAAAATTAGTGGCATGATGGACTAAAACCCTTAAATATAGACGCCAGTGAGTGGAGTGCTCGTCGAAGTTTCAAAAGATTGGCGTTTTTACGCTGCAGTGAAAAAAAGAATCCCTTTTTTATCACAAACGGATATAAAACTTCGTGAGATGTTCCAAAAGGCGTAAGCGAGCTGTATGATGGGGTCGCTGAAACTTGGGATGCGAATCCACCGGAAATGACATCATAAGTTTGCAACAGCATTCTTAGCCAGCTCTTAAAATACAGTTATACACTTCCAACAACATTAACTTAGGCTGAGAATAATCCCTCCTTGTCCGTGATGTATTTTCTTGCCGTCGACAGAGCATAAACTGTGCAATAAACACAGCTGTATTTGTATCACAAATATAGCTATATTTGGGAAACAAACACATACATTATAATGTAGTAATTATTGTGTCTCCAACATGTAATATTGAATACCAAACACAATGTATTTTGACACAAGTATACTATCTTTGCGACAAGCCTCAAACACACGTAATATTTGCATCCAAACAAAAAAAAACGACAAATTTTTCAGCGTGTACCAGCGAAACCACATATATTTAATATAAAAATGTTTCTATGAATCCTTTTAGGTTTTTGAAAGTTTAAAACATAGTCGCCCCTGTTGAAATCTCCCACTTTATGTTCCACTTTACTCTGTAACACCTACAGATATGTTACAATTCGTAGTGCCTTCACTTACGTGCCTTACGCAAAGATATTTAAACAATACCCTTGGGCTTGTGACAAATGTATTGCTAACAACATACTTTTAGGCATTAACAAATAAGAATTTTCCAGTGACACTAGTATCTACGGCATTAAAGAGATAAATACACAAATGAAAATTGAAATGTTATGGGGAAACACAAACAAGGACCTTTTTGGAAACAACACATATCGAAACTTGTATTGTGAGTCAAACTTTCCACATTGCAAAGTGTAGTGTTATTTGCCACTTACTTCATGACTTTTTAAGCCTCTAGCTTGTTTGCAAATGCGACACAAAATAACAAAAACGTCAAAAGCCAACCTGAAGTCGGAAAAGGTGAATAGAGCCATTACTTTCTTAGTACCTATCAAAACATTAAATAAGAGAATAATTCTGAGAATTTAAGGACATTGTTTAGGATACTATTCTAGTAGAGGGTCTACCTTAATAAATCCAATGACAAGAGGAAAAGTAGAAGAGATAAGACAGTGAGAAAACACAACAACCTCACGATGATAATGAACGCTGACAGAGAGGTGGTATTTTGTCATGGCAAACAATAAATATAATAAAGTGAAGCCTGAGGGATAACAATTTAGCGAGCGAGTGACGGCAGGTCGTAATAAATTGACTACTGTGGCGCATAAGCACAACGATTCTATAAATACCTACGTTTGGGGACAGTTCATTAAAATACTTTATAAAATATTAAAGATGTTCTACCTTATGTTAAAGTGCAGTTAATGTTAATTTATAACCCTTCCAATCCGCGGGGTTTCAATAATAGATTGCATTTACATATATTGAAAAATTAACATACACCCATTTGATAAAATACACCCATTATTTTGATAAAATAATTTTTAGCGAGGGAAGCATGAGGAACTTTATTAAAATTATTACACAAAATTTTAAACTTCATGAGATTTCCAAATTAAGCCTATAAGTATGCTTTGTTTTAGGGCATATCCTGATTATGTTAGAATCCAGCATTAGAGGGTTAATGGCAGCTTATTTATTTATTTATTTGTTTATTTGTTAACCCGTACAACAAGATCTAATGTCGTTTAATTACAGTACAGGGATGTCTTAATCAAAGAAAAATTTTAAATTATATATTAAATTAAACTTAAAAAAATAAAAAATAAAAAATAGAAAAAAACATGACACATACATAAATGAAAAAATAAAAATAAAAAAAGTAAATATAAAAATAAGAATTTGAAGGCAAAACAATTACATTAATACAATTTTTAAGAATTGTGAAACATTTTTGTTACAAATTACGATCATAAAGAATCTAAAAATACTTATAAATTATGAGAAATACAACATTAAATAAAAGAGTGGAATCAATAGACATTTTGACAGTGACAAATTTATACATAGTTTAAAACAAAAAAAAAAAAAAAACTTAACTATGGGCAGACGTTTGATTGTAAATAACAAAAATTATACGTGTAAATTGTGTGATATTATGGATATTTCTAACAGTGATCGGTAAAGCATTCCACTGACGTATTACACTAAAAAAAATTGACGCTCAGATACAAGAGAATTGTGCTTGAATTGAATACAAATTTTATTTCTAAGGGACAGGCTGAATTTTAATCGGCTGTACAGATAGTCACGTTCACGGTATATTACCAGTTTGTGAAAAAATATTAAACATCTAATTTGTGAAAAACCTTCGAATTCTACATTTAATACTTTTTTTGAAAACTGAGATATATGATCATCTGTTCTTAGTCCGTAGACATACCTCGTAATGGCGTTAAAAGTCGACTGTAATTTTCGCTTGCTCTGGACATCACATCTTGCAAAAATTTCACAAGCATAGGTAAGAGTGGGAACTAAATATGTCCTTGCCAAAAGCATTCTTATACTTAAAGGAGTACAGTGTTGTGTCATCCATAAGGACCGTATCATTGCAAAAGTTTTCCCACAGACTGTATTAATGTGATCTGTACACGTGAGGCTGTCATTGAGAATAATTCCAAAATCCTTCACTCTTTGAACAATTTCAACTGGCTCTCCATTTATTAAAACACTGTGCGCTAGATCAATTTGAACTTTACGTTTACGTATAAATAAACACTGTGATTTGGTAGGATTTAGCGTTAGACCATTTACTTTTGCCCATTTATGTACTGTAGCTAGGTCTTCATTTATATTAGCAACGCGGTTTGACAATAAGTCTTCATCACTGCTAATATACAACTGCACATCATCAGCGTACATTCTTACGTCACTGTATTTAACGACAGTTGGAAGGTCACTGACATAAATAGAAAATAGGAGTGGTCCTAGTATGGAACCTTGAGGAACTCCCCTTTTGACTAATAGTGGACCTGATACAGTACCACAAATATCAACATATTGTGATCTACCACCAAGATACGATTTCAGGAGACTAATTGAATAAGGTGAAAAATTCATAAGTTTTGCCAATTTCTGTAATAGAATTGTATGATCGACATTATCGAAAGCCTTGGAGTGGTCAAGAAGTACAAGTATAGCGACATGGCCTGAGTCAATCTTACTTCGTATGCCCTCTATAACATCTATTAAGGCTGTTACACAACCATGCTTGGCACGAAATCCTGATTGCTTGTTCGTAAGAAGATTATTGGAACTAATAAAATCTAAAGGACATGGGACTGTCCGTGGAGGTGGAAAGTTTCTGATTGCCATTCACTTGGGAGAGGCCAGAAATGATTCCTTCATTGGGCAGTCCAAGCAGCTCACTACTTCCACGCAGTATGTCCTGGGCAATGGCTTTTCGGAAACCTCCGTTAGCTAGCTAGAGTGAGAAGGCGAAACAAATGAGCATCGGATCGGGTATAGTAGGTGACTGATGTCACTGAAGCTCATCGGACGATCGGGCATATTCTTTTGTCCTTAGAAGGCGGATGAGCCGAACATACGGGCCAACGGCGGATAGGGACTAGGAGGAGAAAATCCAGGTTCAACATATCGCATCCTGGTCAGCGTCTGATCCATAATGGGCGGCTGCAATCGGATATCCTGGCAGTAGGTAGAATGCGAAAACCCGGTGGGCTGGGTTTGCCTCCCGCCACCGTTCATAATGGCAGTGAAAATACAAGGACGAAACAGAGAACATAAACAACCCCTATTTGTTGACGACCCCCGCAAACGTTATAAGGACCACGATTTACGGATATGCACTTGGAATGTGAGGACTCTATATAGATCCGGTGCAAGTATCCAACTGGCAGATGTCCTCGAGGGTTATAGGGCTGACATTACCGCTATCCGGGAAATGCGATGGACAGGACATGGCTGCACGGGAAGGGGAAACTGCGATATATACTACAGTTGCCGTGAAGGAAAACATGAATTTGGTTGTGGATTTGTAGTTGGCAAAAGACTGCGACATCTAGTCTCTAGGTTCATTCCTGTGAGTGAACGAATAGCCACAATCCGCATAAAAGCGAAATATTTTTATATTTCCCTAATTTGTGTGCATGCCCCGACAGAAGAGAAAGGTGATGATGCCAAGGACATATTCTATGAGCTCCTAGGGGAAACGTATGACCGCTGCCCTGGCCATGACATTAAGATTGTACTAGGAGATTTTAATGCCAAAGTAGGAAGGGAGAATCTGTTTAATCCAACTATTGGCAATTTCAGTCTTCATGCTGACAGTTCCGACAACGGTATGAGACTGATTGACTTTGCCGCGGCAAAAAACATGGTCATCAGTGGCACAAGATTCCGGCATAAGGACATCCACAAGGCTACTTGGGTATCCCCTGATCAAAGAACTAGGGACCAAATTGATCACGTGGTAATTGATGGAAGGCACTCATCCAGTGTAATGGACGTACGAGTGATCAGAGGAGCTAACATCGATTCTGATCACTACCTGGTAGCGGCAAAGGTTCGCACAAGATTGAGTAGAGCGAAAATCGTACGAAACCAGACGCAGAGGAAGCTGGACATCGGAAAGCTGCAATTACCAGAGGTAGCCACAGCCTACTCGGGGAAGCTCTCGCAACTTTTGGCACAGAACCCACCCCCTCCCGATGACGATCCTGATGCGCAGTGGAAACCCATTTCCGACTCTATGGAAACTGCCGCAACAACCGTACTTGGTTTCGAAAAACCGCTTCGCAATAAACCGTGGTACGATGAAGAGTGTCGCATAGCAAATGACGAAAAGAACGCTGCGCGTATGGTAATGCTTCAGTCAATTGCAACGCGAGCTGCAACTGAGCGGTATAGGGAGAAGAGAAAGGAGGTAAACCGTCTCTTTAGGCGTGGGAAACGGCAGTGGAGAAAACGCGAGAGTGAGAAAATTGAGACATACAGAAGGAGGAACGAAGCCCGAAAATTCTACCAAAAAGTTGAAAACGGAACTAATGGACATGGTTCGGGGCCCCCCTTCTGTAAAGACAAAGACGGAAATCTCGTCGCAGATGTGCAGAGCATGTTGGGAATATGGAGAGAGCATTTCTCCGCGCTACTAGTACCTGAGATATCCGATGACGATGGGACAATCGATCACAATATGGACGACGACGTCGATTGCCCCCCTCCTAACCAAGACGAGGTCAGAACAGCTATTGCCCGGCTTAAGAACAACAAAGCCGCAGGAGCCGATGGATTACCGGCGGAGCTGTTTAAGGCTGGCGGCGATGAGCTGATAAGGTGCATGCATCAGCTCATTAGCAAAATTTGGTTAGATGAATGCATGCCCGGCGATTGGAGTCTCAGTGTACTATGTCCCATATTTAAAAAAGGTGACCCGAGTATTTGTGCCAACTACCGTGGAATAAGCCTTTTATCCATAGCATATAAGGTTCTATCAAGTATAATGTGCGAAAGACTAAAACGAATTATCGCTGACCTGATTGGACCATACCAGTGTGGCTTTAGGCCTGGAAAATCGACAACTGACCAGATTTTCACGCTACGCCAAATCCTGGAGAGGACACAGGGGGGACAAATCGACACCTATCATCTATTTATCGATTATAAAGCAGCCTTCGATAGTCCGATACGGGAGAAACTCTATGAAGCAATGTCTGAGCTTGGTATTCCTGCAAAACTCATACGCCTTTGCAGGATGACCTTGACGAACACCAAATCCGCAGTGAAAGTTGGTAAGGATCTTACCGAACTTTTATCCATAGCATATAAGGTTCTATCAAGTATAATGTGCGAAAGACTAAAACGAATTATCGCTGACCTGATTGGACCATACCAGTGTGGCTTTAGGCCTGGAAAATCGACAACTGACCAGATTTTCACGCTACGCCAAATCCTGGAGAGGACACACGGGGGACAAATCGACACCTATCATCTATTTATCGATTATAAAGCAGCCTTCGATAGTCCGATACGGGAGAAACTCTATGAAGCAATGTCTGAGCTTGGTATTCCTGCAAAACTCATACGCCTTTGCAGGATGACCTTGACGAACACCAAATCCGCAGTGAAAGTTGGTAAGGATCTTACCGAACCTTTCGAAACTAAGCGAGGCCTCAGGCAAGGCGACACCCTATCGTGCGATCTCTTTAACATCTTAATGGAGATCATTATGAGAAAAGCTGCAGTCAACTTGAATAAAACCATCAGCAGCAAAAGTCACATGCAGGTCGCGTATGCTGATGATATAGATATCATTGGGCGCACAATTAGAGAAGTTACTGCGGTTTTTTCGAGAATTGAGAAGGAGTCAGCAAAAGTGGGTCTGACGGTGAATGAGGACAAGACAAAATTAATGGTTTCAACGAACAGGGCCTCCACGCGATTAGACCAAAGCGTGAACGTTGATAACCGTTATAACTTCGAGGTAGTGGACGAATTTATATACCTCGGATCTGCCGTGAATAAAAACAACAACATCAGCCTTGAGATCAAACGGAGAATTGTGCTTGCGAATAGATGTTATTTTGGGCTAAGCAAGCGCTTTAGAGATAAAGCCCTCTCTCGAGTAACAAAAGTCCAGCTGTACCAGACTCTCATTCAACCTGTCTTGCTTTATGGCGCAGAATCCTGGGTCCTATCGCAAGCAGACGAAACATCTGTAGGAGTCTTCGAGAGAAAAATACTCCGAAAAATTTATGGCCCTATAGTGCACAACGGCGAGTATCGGCGACGCATGAATCATGAGCTGTATGAGCTTTATCCTGACATTGACATAGTTAAGCGGATCAAGATAACGCGATTGCGCTGGCTAGGCCATGTCAGTAGAATGGATGAAGATGAACCAGCGCGAAGGCTTTTCGAAACCGAACTTGAAGGAAGACGAAAAATAGGAAGACCAAGACTCCGCTGGAGGGATCAGGTTGACGAATCCCTGCGTACACTTGGTATTGCCAACTGGAGAGATAAAGCAAAAGATCGAACTGGTTGGCGAAATATGTTATCTTCGTTTTGTAAGGTCCCTGACCCCCCGGGGTTGTCCGAGACCGGATAAGTAAGTAAGTAAGTAATAAAATCTAAAATTTGGTTATGTATAATACGTTCAAAAACTTTGGAAAGAAAGGCAAGCACAGCAATTGGTCTATACCCAGTTTTGTTTTTCAGCATCGGAGTAATTTTAGCCTGCTTCCATCTCACCGGAAAGTAGCTTGAACTTTAAATTTTATTAAAGATAAAAGTAATAAAAGGAAGAAGTTGTGGAAGTAGAATTTTAAGAAATCTGGGATGAATATTATCAACACCAATGGAATTCGAAGATATTGACATAAAACTCGAAACGACATCATCTTGCATAATGCCCTGAAAATTAAATAAACTTACACCACCGTAGTCAGTTTGTGCGTTTCCATAATACGTGTGATCGGGTTGAGTCATAACAATATTAACAAATTGATAATTCAGAACGTTCATATTAACGTTTTCGACATCTATAGATGGTTTCGCCTTTCCAATTCCAATTTCTCTGATGCTATTCCATGTTTTCTTAGTTCCAAGAGCATTACTGAATCTTTGGGCATAGAAATTTCTCTTAGTTTCCCTTATTTTCGCGTTTACAAGTTTACGAGCAGTACGATACTCTTCGTGCAGTATTTGCGTTCGAAAACGTGTCCATCTGGAGTAAGCCATTTCCCTTTGGTCGATGAGATATTTTACGTCGGTCGTGAACCATTCTCTACCTTTCGGGTTGTTAGCTTTCGTTTTCAGGAGCAAAAGATAATTGATGTTATTCTCAAGAAATGCTAACTGATCATCTATTGACATCATGTGGTAAATAGTACTCCAATCGTTTTAACATTTACTAACTTTGCCGTCGGTGGTGCAACGGTAGTGTGCGAGTCCACCTTACATTTCTTTCGACGGTGTTCACCTCGCCTTGTGACGCCGAAAGTTTGCGCAATAAAAAATGCTCCTAAAATGCCGTTCGAAACCAGTGTAAAACTGTAGGTCTCAATCAGTCAGTATGAAACTCGGAAGCGCACAGCTCACTGATTGTAAGAAACTCTTTTTACATCCCTTCAAGGGATGTAATCGGAAACCATTTTTTAGCTTTGAATGCATTATTTGTTTTTTTTTAATAAAATGACAATATACTGCGCTCTTTTGTGTCCTTTCTTTATTGTCTCTCGCGGTTTTGTTTTCAGCAGGTTTCAACGTCATCATTTGTGAAGAAAAAAACTGATTTTCAGTCCATTCAACCGAGTTCAATATGCAAAATTCTGCCAAAGCAATGTTCAACTGCGGGGAACGTTGGCAATTTGATGTTGATGGCAGTTGCCGCACACTTTCAGCTACAGCGGCAATATTTTCCAATGAACGCACTGGATGAGCACATACACGAGTTCTCTTGTCCAATAATGACCAAGACTGACGAACTCAGTTCACAAATTGAGTCGCGTTGATACCACTAAATTTCTGTCGGAAGAAAATTTTTAATATTTTCAATTTTGTTCAATCGCAATATGACCCATGTCGTAAATTTCGAACCTTTAACTAATAATCTGGCAACGCATAAATGTCAAATGCGTCATCTGCTACGAAACAACGGCGGGTTCAAGTTCAAAATTTTACATGACCCACCCTTTATATTTAGTCTTCACATACTTGCTAAATGGTTCCAGTGCTTGGATTTTCTTATGATGGTTCAACGAAATGACTTTGAACTGATACAATTGTAAGCGAACTAGTTTATTATTCACGATGAATAAAGCATCAGTTCTAATAAAACGTAGTTTGCTGTTGTGTTCTCCGTGTGTCGCAATCCCAGCGACACAACATCCAACCTTTCACTGCTCTACTATATATAGCAAGGGGTCATAATTCACAAAACACTTTCCTACCTACATACTCGTTCATATACCGGGTGATTCAGGAAGTTCCGGACAAATTTCTCCAGCGTATTCCTTGGCTCATTTCATGAAGAAAAGTCCACTAGGACCATGTCAGAAAATGCAAGGGTGCGAAATGGCAGCGGGTTCAAAATTTTCGGTTTGGAGGTCGGGGGGCTAGTAGGGTAAAGTTGCTAACTTTTGAGCCAGTGGTCGGATTTTTTTGTTTTTGGGCTTGTTGGAAAGCCATCTGGCTGAGCAAATTGAGGTTATGTAAATTTTTTTTTTTCATTTTTTCCCGAAAGTTCTGTATCTCGGCGATTTGACTTTATTCTACTTTCTACTTTATTGATTCTGAAAGGACTCTTAAATCCCTTTCCAACAAGCCCAAAAACAAAAAAGTCCGACCACTGGCTCAAAAGTTAGCAACTTTACCCTACTAGCCTCCGACCGCCAATCCGAAAATGTTGAACCCGCTGCCATTTCGCACCCTTGCGTTTTCTGACATGGTCCTAGTGAACTTTTCGTCATGAAATGAGCCAAGGAATACGCTGGAGAAATTTGTCCGGAACTTTCTGAATCACCCTGTATATCGACCTATATACATCGTCTCCCACATCCATTTTTGGAAAATTCTTACCACCCCTTTACTACAAAGCAACCAGAGAAAATATTAAACTACTTTAGACAATTTATTCAAGCGCCTTCAGTGTTTACGATCAAGCTGTCTGTCAATGTCTTTGGCCATTTCGTATTTAATGGTGAGCTGGATGTTGAATCTGCAGTCCTCAATTTAAAGGACATTTTCATAACGAAAATGTAATATCTGTCATAAACTTTTGACACAAGGGATATCTTTATCATCTGTTCTTCGTCTCGTCTTGGTATAAATCTATTACATTTTAGTTGATTGTATTAACTACATCATTTATAATAAACGTAATCTACTTCAGAGGACAACACAGGGTGGAAACAAATGTTTATTGTCGCCTATAAGAATATGCGATTAAAACTTGTGCTGACTACAGAATAAACATTAGTTTTAAAGTAAATTGTTGTTCAACTGAGACCAATCTAAAATACAAAAACTGCCAAAATTCAGAGTGTTTTGCTGAAGCAAATTTCAGAGCAGCGTCAAATAATCCTTTGCTGAATTTCTCTTTCTAAGAATCGTACCAGGAATTTTCTTAGAAAGAGAAAATGCGTTGAAGTAGAAACGCAAGCAAAAATTAAAACAATTGCTTCGCCAGTACGTCAATAACGGCCATAGATGAAGTCTGTTTAACGACGACCAATTTTTACTGTGGAGATGTCGTTGAATAAACAAAATGACAGAGTCTATGCTACATCATCTCGGCAAACATTGGAACTGGTTCAATTCATTAATGCAATGCTAGCAAACAAGTATATGGTTCCTGCAATACGTTGATGGGACCGTGTTTTTAGAGTGCAGTGTTCAACAAGGTCACCATCCTTATTCTCTAATGGTTTGGTGGGGAGTCCCCTATGACGGTATAACCCAGTTCCATTTCTGTGAAAATTGTGTTAAAACTTCCGCAAGGTTGTACGAATCTCACGATGCGGAAAAAGTTGTGAAAACATTTAATAGCACATTGTTCGAAAACGAGCCGTAGACCTTAAAACAGGACTCTGGCCCAGCCGAAGAGTGACTCAAAACAATTTATCCAACTTTAATTGAGATAATGATTGGCCATCGGGTAGTCCAGATTTGATAAAGTTGTGGTCCGTTTCACATCACTCAAATTTGGAATATCTTAACATATTTTGAGGCGCGTTTGTTACGTTTCTGTGGTAATTTCATTATTACATATAGTTTCAGCGAAATCGGCTCTTCGAGGAGTCAAACTATGACCATTTGAAAGATACGAACAACTTTTTTCCGGCCGGAAGCTTCTGACACTTCAACAAAATCTTATTTGCAGCTTTTTCTTCAAAAGTGTTATATATTTGTGAAAACATAATTCTTTTAAGGTACTTTATCTTCACGCTGCAAACTTTGTCGTGTTTTGCTGTTTGAATGCAAATATTACGTGTGTTTGGATCTTGTCGCAAATATAATATACCTGTGTGGAAACACATTGTGGTTACTACTCAGTACTACACGTTGGAGGCACAATGATTAATATGTTATAATATTTGTGTTTGCGGCCCAAATATATATGTGTTTGTGATGCAAATACAGCTGTGTTTGTTGCAATGTATATGCTCTCTCTAGATCAAGAGACTAGAAGACGGACAACGAGACAGTCTATTTTGTAAGTGTGTATAGGAATTTTTGCATTATTCTCCCAGGCAGTGACTCATACATATTCCTGAAGTTGCAGATGAAACGTCATGTAATTAGTCGTAATTGGTTCCTCGGACAGAGGATATAAAAAGCGTTTGATCAGTGAAAAAAGAGTAAACGAAGGCTCGGACGGTTAAATGGTTTGTTACGTTTATTTGGTTTTTGTGTGTGTGTTTCGTACATATGTATGTGTGCTACCAAAGTGCAAAACGATTTTAAGGAAAGAAACTGGAAACGGTAACAACGTGAAGCCCTTTGTCTATCCGAGCCTTTAATAAGAAAACAGGAACGGCAGACAATTTGTGAAATATAATAAAAAAAAAAAACCAAGTCATTAATACAAACTTGGCATATAGGAACTGGATTTGTATATAAGTATATTGTTTGTATATCAAAGCATAGTGATAACCAAGGCATAGTTGAAACCTTCTGAAAACAAAAACGTGAGAGACAAACAATGAAAGGAGAAACAAGAGAGTAGCAGATTCGCATTTCACGAAATGCAAGTAAATGTAAAAAGGGCCGGTTTTTTTATGTATTAATTATTTGTTATGGGTTGGGGTTATATTGATAAAATTAATCAAATAAACGTAACTGACCCTAGCCCGGTCATCAAAAATGTTATACCACGGAAAAATACAACTCTCTGATATAGATTAAAACTCACCTCAAAGCACTGCAACTATGCGAGAACGGGTGGAGAAAAGAAGAACATGGTGGAAAAAAGCTGTCTATTCTTTTTGTTCGAATTATAGGCCTTTCAGTATCTGTTGATACTTGGGATCTTTGATCGATACAAATTCGAACATGTGAATTGCAGAATTGAGTTTGTATATATACGATTGATGATCAACTGACGGTATCAATTCAGGCACAGTAGTTAGGCATCTGATGATGAACTTGTCACGGAGTTCGAAATTAGTCATGCCAACAAAAACCAACCATTTTTCAATTAGAAAAATGTCCATCACTTGTAAGCTTGTACTACGAATTACTCATACATTAACCAAAAACTAACCAAAAAAAAAACGGTCATGAAACATTCAAATTACTATAAATAATAAAAATATATTGAATTTAAAGAATAATTCGTTTCTAAATATTAATATGTTTGGGACGAAATACGCACATGTTTCCACGTAAGAATATGGAGGTTTGGGGAAAACACGCGAATGCTTCCACGTAACTATATGGATGCTTGGGATGAGAACGCTTATGTGCATGTTTTCCAGTATACATGCTACGGTTTGCATTTAAATACAAGTGTGTTTGGGACTTGAAAGCATGTGAATATTTGAAGTGTGATCCAAACATGGACATGGCTTCTTCAGAACGTGTTTGGGAGATTATGTTACAGAGGCCGTTTTTTTCAGTGTGTTCCTTTTAGAATTTTGGTCCAAATATAAGGGGTTTTCAACTCCCGCAGAGCCAAAAATGGGGAGGGGTTGGAGTAATGTAATTAGAATATCTGCATTTAATGAACCAATGACGACTGTATGAGTTTGTTCCCCGGCACACAGTTTAAAGAGCAATATGATATAGGAATCACGTTGGTTACCTTTTTGGCAGGCAACAAATTTATTAGCAAAACAAAGGAGGGTCTGCTTCATACCGAATACGACCTGCCAATGAATAATAAATTCGTTGAAATCTCTTGTTTTTTTGATCTATTAAATCTGTTTTATTTTATAATAGTACAATCGAACTTCTAACAAAGATTAACTAAATCTATTTGCTACGGATACAGTTTGTTTTCTCGTGTCACTCCTTGCGTCAAATGATAAACATCTTTTTTCTATCTCTAAAATGAATACAAAAACAATATTTATTTTCATTTATATATATTTTCACATTTGACAAATAACAAAGTCAAAATAACAAACTCTGCAACACAAAGTGAGAAAGAAAAATTACTCAAATACAATGGCAACGGAAGTGTCATCTAAATCCTTTTCAAATACCATACAAGGGATGTAAACAAATATAACTTCTTATTTACCCTTCGCAACGGTTCGTAAAAATATAAATAACATCCGGTGTTGAAATGTCTCGATACCGTACAAAAGTACCAAGAGTCGTGGAATCCTTCTAACAGTGGGAGTGTATTCAGGTATTCGTATGTGTCATTGGCAAATACAAGTAAATGCTGGATATTGAATAATGGCGTTTTACATGTAAGAACTGAAAAGGTAGTGGATATGGAAACCGAAACTACACGCTGAAAAAAACACGGCTACTGTAACATTATCCAGGAAACATGAATATGTTTGGAACATCTATATATATACTTGCGTGCAAGCAATGTTTTCATGAACGTTTGGTTTCAGCAATTTTCAAAAAACAAAGTTATATTTAGCTCAGAAATACGTGTGTTATAACATACTAATCATTGCGTTTCCAAAATGTAATATTAAATGGCAAATACAATGTGTTTGGAGACAAATGTACTATATTTGCAATACATTATATTTGCAGCCTAGTGATAAAAAATATAGATTTTTCAGCGTGTATAGACAAATCCTTACCTATATAAAGGTGGAATCTCACGTATGGCAAATAAATTGCATAAATTCTGCTAACAAATTGTTGTTTGCTTCTTGTGATGATGACAATGCAATTGACGGACGAAGGAAAGGTTATTCAGAAAGTTTATTTCTTTGAAGGGAAATATTGAAAATATTTGAATTGTAGTAGTATCTTACTGTATGCCTTCGAATATCCTAGCGCATATTTGAAAAATATTTACGCATAAACACATTTTCATATCTATTTTACAAATTGCATTACAAAGCCGAACAATCCTTAAAAACCAGAAATCTAAAGACACGTTTGACCGATTTTTACAAAGATAATACTGAATCGTATTTATATAAATTAAATAACGACACTTAATCATACGAAGAAGGTACGAACACATTACAGAATGTCAACTTTACGTTTGATACACGCTGAAAAATAACGGCCCTAGCAACATATTGCAGGAACCATGTTCATGTTTGCAAGCATTGTTTTCGTGAATAGAAGACCTGCTGCTTTTTGTATCGTTATTATCTGCCACTTTGTTGTTTTCAGCAATTTCAACAAACAACGCCGCATTTGGATCACTAATACATATATTATAACATTTAATCAGTGTGTTGCACACATGGTATATTGAATAGCAAACACAATGTGTTTGGACACAAGTATACTATATTTACGAATAGCTACAAACAAGTTATATTTGCATCCAAACAACAAAAAGTTACAAAACTTTCTGCGTGTATAAATGCATCCATGTGTATTGAATTTATTTGATTGCCATATCACCCACCATTTAGTAGGTAGAGGTTAGCGCACTATCAAGGACTGAGCGTGAAAAACGATATCCTTGCAATGTTATTGTTAAGGAAAGAAGTTATTGTGTTTTTCTTATGGACTATATATAGGACCAACTATATATAAGTATACGGTTATTTACCCGGGAAATTTGTTACCCCTGGGAAACGGGTCTTATTTTTTATATTTTGCCTGGGAATACCGGGAGCCTGGTTATCACCATTCAAACTCGTAGATTCCCCGTATACTCCGTATACGAAATATTAAATATTTTTCATACAAATTGGAAGTTTGAATTTTAATTTATGGGAACTACAAGTTATTCCAAATATTTCTGAGTTGGAATATAATGTAAAGATGGTCGAGTGATGTACATGTGTAGAAGGCTTGCGTCAGCACTTCGAAGTTAAAGCAACGGAGAGCGGCGAGCGGTGACGCGTTGGAAGGCTTGCGTCAGCACTTCGAAATCACAGCGACGATGTGCGACGGCGAGTCAGCAGTTCGGAGATAGAGCAACGAGATAGAACAACGGAGATAGAGCACCGAAGATAGAGAAACTGCGCTTCGAAGTTAAAGCAACGGAGATCTGCTAGCAGCGACGCGTCGGAAGGCTTGCGTCAGCACTTCGAAATCACAGTGACGATGTGCAATGGCGAGCCAGCAGTTCGGAGATAGAGCAACGAGATAGAACAACGGAAGGCTTGCATCAGCAGTTTGGAGGTATAGCAACGGAGAGCGGCGATCGATGACGTGTTGGAAGGCTTTCGTCAGCACTTCAGTGTTAAAAGGACGGACAGGCGACGAGTGATGACAAGTTAGAAGACTTGCGTCAGCACTTCTAGGTCCAAACGACGGTGCGCGAATGATGCATCGTCACTTCACTTCACTTGATGACTAGCGTCGTCACTTCAGAATTACCCGTTCTAACAAGGTCCTGAGAGACTCGCGACAGCATTCCACTTTAAAATTCACACCACGTTATACTCACCAACGTGTTGACTGGACTTCGGGTTTCACATACTGATCCCGACTTTAGGTTTGCCCCCTCTTTATATACCTTCGAATTCGCTGCCAGTGTTGTTCATCGTAACTCATTCTGCCCATGTTGTGATGATCACAAGGTGCCTGTCATAGTGGTGACTTGTTTACGAACTATCGCTAATACAGCATTTACACCATACAAGGTTAACGCATTTCGAAGGTTACCTGGGTTAACCCGCACTAACCCAGAAGATTGCTGATACAATTTTAATCTGTAGAAAGTGGAGTTTATTTTTAACCTAATTTTAAACTGGGTTTACATTTTGATGCAAAACTCTTAGTTACTAAAAAATCAACTGTTTGACAAACGGAAGCCGATCGAAAATTTTCCGCCATCAAAACTTTTTTGAAGCTCACGCCGCAGCCGATATAAATGGTTCTTATTGGATTAAACTGTGGCCCGATTTTATCGACTGGTTCGAGTTGACCCACTGATCCAATTTCAAAAGTTCAGTTATTTCAAAAACATCCAAAATTTGTAAAAAACTGCCAAACCCAATAGCCGGCAACATAATTTTTCTGTTGTGCCGCCGTCTTGGATAATTTTGTTTCGGCGCGGATTTCTTTTATGCAAGGAGTTGCCACCTGAAATGTCAATTTAGTTTAATTTCATCATCACAAGACTTGTTTTCAAACTATTTCTACATTATCCAATCTAAACCAGTCCTTACCTTGTGTATGTGTAATCTTTCGATCGTTGCAATCATCACATCCACTCATTGCAATGCAGTTTACGTTGAGGGGTAAAATAAACTAAGTTGATTTCTTTTTAAACTCAAAAATTAAAGCCTTTTTAATAAAAATAAGATACAGAAACACAGAAGCTGAACTTTTGTTGTTGGCAAAAATGAGTGTAGAAATTTTCGTAATCACAAAATCCAATTAATTTCGCCGGCGCCCAACGACTTCAACGTTTGCAATTGCCATTGCGTTTCCATAAATATCACTATTTTATATTTCACAATATTGTATGCAGGTGTTTTTCCATGTAAACCAATACCGTGCAACTAGTCTTCAAATTTGTAAATAGCCTATTGAATAGGAATGGGAGTTTAATACATAATTGAAGTAAATGAAACAAACGGTAAATTGATTTTTGTCAGTGTTTTTCAGGGATGGTTTTTATTTATTCGCCATTCTATTGGTACTATTCCAAGCAACCGCTGATGAAGATCTGTGGCTAGATCTGAAATGCAGATCTGATTAGTGGCTAGATATGGATAAATTTTGCAAAACTTCATTTTAAAAAAAAACTACATATATTAATAGGGATAAAAGTAGAATGGTCTTGAGCTTGAATAATAAAAAAAAACGTCAGTGTTTTTCATTATTATTTAAGTTCATTCAATTCAAATTTTTAATTGAAGGTCATCGGAAATTGGTAATTTTATTTTAATATTTATATTTATTTTATTTTTATTATTTATTTATTTATATTTATTTTATTTTGAATTTTGTAATTATATAGGATATGAAAACTTTTCTTTGTAGAAACTTTTATTTAGTTTCGAGAATACATTTAATTTTGAAGGAATAATTTGGTCCAGGTCCAGATCCTCTACCTGGCGTAAGTTACTTCGACAAAGAGTGTGAAATGAAAATTCAGATGAGTCAGATGTTCCCTCAAGGGATATCTTTATCTTTATAAGGTACGAGACGGATCAATAAGTCCATGACTTTTCGAACTTCCCTCGTAGTTATATTAAATACAACACTGCTCCCATCAAGTACCAACTGCTAATAGACTACTGTGAAATTTTTAGCAAGTTCCGTCATTTACTTTGGGTTTAACAGCTGTTCAAAACATACAATCTCGTGCATTTTTTTAAAAATGGAAAAAAGTGAATTTCGAGTGCTCATTAAACATTGTTTTTTCCGTAAACAAACCGTCAATCAAACCAAGGAAAAGCTTCATAAAAAGCTTCATCGATTTGAATGGTACTGACTTTCGTTGTGGTCGCACAAGTACAAATGACGCTGAACGTTCTGGACGGCCAATTGAGGTAAATACACACGAAAATATCGAAAAAATCCCCGATATAGTGTTGGCTGATCGTAGAGTAAAAGTGCGTGAGATTGTTGATGCCATAGGCATTTCATATGGCAGTGTGGGTTTGATTTTAAATGATCAGTTGGGTTTAAGAAAGCTATCTGCTAGATGGGTGCCGCGTTTGCTCTCAATTGACCATGACAAGTGTGCACGTGTGTAGTCTCAATGGCAGAATTCCATGAATATTCGTAATATTATTCTCCATATTCCATATTCTCCACATTTAGCCCCAATGACTATTTCATATTTCCAAACCTAAAGAAATTGCTCGGTGGAAAGAGATTTAGCTCCAACGATGAAATTATTTATCAAGCATATGCCTATTTTATGGACCTCGAAAAATCCTATTTTTTGGAAGAGATACTAAAATTGGAGAAACGTTGGACCAAGTGTATTGAGCTTAGAAGAGATTATGTTGAAAACTAATTTTTTTTTGCAAAAAAAAAACTGTGTTTCATTCAAAAAGTCACGGGCTTCCTATTAAATAAAAGGCAAATTTAAGTATATTCAGCTTGTTCTTTTTTTCGAAATGTTCTTTAACAGTGCATAATCCAATTTATTGCTCGTTGCTTATACAATTTAATATGATATCAGAGTTTTTACTTCAGTCCTTCTTTTTGTCTGTTTCTAGGCATATTGTCAATTTGTTGGATGCTACTACCCAACAATAGTACAATTGAATTTGCGCTTGTAATTGTTTTCCGCGCTTTTGTTCGATATTGCGAATTGCATTCAATTCAATTATCAAAACAGGATTTATCGCAACAGAATGTTGGTAATTTGCAATTTAGCTCAAACACAACACACCAATATGTATCCTGTGGTACCCGAACACAGATGGGACAACAATAAATACAGTTTTATTATGTATCAATTCGCATCCATGGCCGGATCTAAATATATGACGGATTTAAACAAAACGAATGAGCATCATTTGTTTTTAGCATTTTAAAATGAACAGCAATTGAAAGGGATTTAAATGGATATTGATATTCCTGGAAATATAAAGGGTGTCTCAGTAAGATTGCAGTTTTTATATTTCGTGCCATTTTTTTTGTGCATGTGGCAACTCTGAAATTTCGCAGCTGTGACATCTGTTTTTTGCGATTATTAAAAATGCGTCGCTTTACGAAAGATTAATGCGTTATAAATGTGAAAACTTATTACAAAAATCGCAAGAGGTGTCAGGGGACACCTGGTTGGAACGAAGTTCCTTTCGCTATATATTATGTACTAGTTAGTTCCAACACGCCTAAGGCGCCTGTTTAAAAATTCGATAATACGAGTATAAATGGATCTTTAAGAAAAGCTACTTTTTGTAAAATGATAAACTTTTTTTAAAAATTTTTTTTTTATAGAATGTGTTTTTTTAATTATATTTTTGGGTCCTTTTTGTAAGAATATGTATTATATTTCCTTGGAAAGGTACTTTTTCAACAGTGGTACTTAGTTTATTAAAAGCTAATGTTTTTTTTAAGAAAAGGTACTATTTTTAAGAAGACGTACTTTCTGCAAGAAAAAGCCCTAAAAGTATGATTTTTTTTACAAGTAGTACTTTTTTAAGACCAGGTAAATTTTAAAGAAGTGGTACACTTTTTAGGAAGATGTTATTTTTTAAGAAAAGGCTACATATCTGAAGAAAAGGAAAGAAAACAAAAAAAAAACAAAAGTTGTTATTTTATTTTTAAGAAAATTTACTTTTAAGGAACGGAATTCTTTTAAGAAAAAATTTTTTTTTATCAGCAGGTATTCTTTTAAAAAAAGGTTATTTTAAGAAATGAAAATCTTTTTTAGAATTGTTCTTTTTTCAAGAATAGGTACGTTTTTAAGAGTAGGTACTTATCTCAAGAAAAGTTATTTTGTTTCACAAAAAATGTACTTTTTAAAGAAAATGTAGTTTTTAAAAAATGGCAATTTGTGTAAGCAAATGTACTTTTTTAAGAAAATTTACTTATTTACTATTTTTTTAAAAAAATACTTTTTTTTTAGAGAAAATGTACATTTTGTAAGAATATATACTTTTTTAAGCTAAGGGTCTTCTTTAAGAGAATGTATTTGTTTTAATAAAAAAGGACTTTGTTTAAGAATCTGAATAGGTATTTATTTGAGAAAACTTACCTTTTTTAAGAAAAGGTACTTATTTAAGAAAATGCTCTTTTTTTAAACTTCCTTCACATTGGCATTTCTAAATTTACTTTTTATTGGGTTCAAAACTCCACCTAGAAAACTTCCCATTAAACGAGAAAATTTCCAAAATATGTGAGACATCTTGTTAAGTTCTTTCTCTAAGATACAAGCCGTTAGTCTAGACACAAACCAAAGCAAAAACATCTAATATAGTTGATAATAGTAGGTTGTAACATTAAAACCAGTTAAAACATAAAATTAATTTTGTTTTCATTAAACCCCCATCCGGCAACGTGCGATAAGGAACCTCACTCCAAAAATTTGGAAAGTTAAGCTGAGGCCGCTATCAAGCTTCGAAGAGTTTTCGGTCAAGAAAGTGCACCTAATATGTCACCCATTCGAAGAGTGGTCAACAAATTTTAAGAAGCTGGGTCGGTTATGGATTGCAGGACAGCTGTGCATCAACATAGTGGTCGGTCTCTTGAAAACATTGCTGCTGTAAACGAGAGTGTCGCCGGAAACTGGAAAACATCAATTCGGCATCGTTCTCAACAACTTACAACTTCACGAATCAATACGCAGCGAATTTAAACAAACGACATCATACACAATTCAGCTTACTTAGGAGCTCAAACCGGCAGAGCATGGACAGAGCCGGCGATTCGGTCAATGGGTAATGGAGCAAAGTGAAGCCAATGACAATTTTTCAAAAAAAAAAATCATCTTTTCCGATGAAACGCATTTCCATCTGAATGACTTCGTGAATTCACAAAATTGTCGAATTTGGGGCTCAAAAAATCCTCATGCAATACATGGAAAACAAACGTGCCCAATAAGAGCATCTGTCTGGTGTAGATTTTGGTCAGGCGTCGTGATTGGGCCTTACTTTCTTGTACATGTGACCGAAATTGCAATGACTGTGAACGGCATTCGTAAAAGCAACATGATAATGGAGGTACTGTGACTCTCAACTGCACGACATGGATTTGGACTACATGTGGTTTCAGCAAGACGGCGGCACCTGTCACAGAGTGCATGAAACAATCGATCTCTTGATTTCCACAACAAATTACATCAAGATATTCTGATGTCAACTGGCCACTAAGATTATGGGATTTAACGCCGTGCCATTTCTTTTTTGGGGTTTATGCGAAAAATCCAGAAACAATTCCCGAGCTCAAATCCGATATCCAACTCGTCATCGGTGAGATACAGCCATATCTCTGTGAAAAAGTCATGGAAAATTTCATGTAAAGATTAATGGCCTGTCATCAGAGCCATGGGGTCCATTTGACGGATATATTTTTCCATACTTAATCGGAACATGTCTTCTTTACAATCCAATAAAAAAATCACAACCATCTCAAAATATACGTGTTTTTATTTTAATAGTTATTAAAAAGTGTTTTCCTATTGAGACACCCTTAATGCAATATTTTTAGATTCTCAAGTTTAGATTACATACATATTTATGGCAATGTAATAGGTTTTTTGTAATTTTCAATTGATTTGAACGACACAAGAATGCAGGACAAATAAAAGAACATGAAGGAAAAGACCTTTCTGTTATTGTGTAGGAATTATCGATATTTTAGTGTGTGCTGTTTTACTTAGGGATCTTCGATGGATACTATTTCGCATGTGTAAATTGTATATTTGAGTTTGTGAATATAAGACTGATGATCTGCCGATGGTATCAGTATAGGCACCGTAGTTAAGCATCTGATGATGGACTTGTCACGGAGTTCGAAACTAGTTATGCCAGTGAGAGTGCTTAACCTTTATGTCAACAGCAGATCTACTTTACGCATGTCAACAGCAACATACCTGGGTATGTACATACGTTTTGTATGGGAAATGGCATGCCGTTAGCATGTCTAGCTCGTTTCTTGGAATGTCTGCATTTTTTTGATTTTGTTAGAAAGAGACAAAAGGTTCAAAACCCAGTTTTATCAATATCACCCTTGCAACAGCAACATACCTGGGTATGTACATACGTTTTTCATGGGAAATGGCATGCCGTTAGCATGTCTAACTCGTTTCTTGGAATTTCTGCATTTTTTTGTGTTAGAAAGAGACAAAGAGTTCAAAACCAGTTTTACCCTTCCATTTAGTCATTGTTTTTTGGACAAAGTGGTTGTATAGGTAGACACACGTACGCACAACATTCTAAGAAGTGCACAATCTGGACCAGTACGGGCAACGCAAGGTTTGACCATTGCAGAAACGTTCAAATTGATAATGTCAGACGAATATGCGACATAATTATTCTTGAATCAAATCGAAAGGCAAGGCAATTCTATGATGATGACAATGCAAAACATCCAACAAGAGAACCGAGATCATGGATTCCCATAACAAAACGTGAATTTGATGCATATTTGGGCCTACTTTTGCTAAGTGGCGTTACACATTCTGGCTACGTGCATACGAAAGATTTTGTGGAAAACTACATCACATCCATTATATCGTGCTGCAGTGAGTGTACGACGATTTTGGGAAATAAGCCGCTTCATACGCTTCCAATTCCCATTATACAACAGAAACGGGTGGTCCTAAGAAGAAGTCATTGCTTATATTGGACTACAACAGAACCAAAGGTGGAGTTGATAACATGGACAAGTGCTTGTCCGGATTTAGTGCCAAGCGGCGGACAAATAAATGTCCTTTGGCTTTCTTTTATAATAATGTGGACGTTGCTGGGTTTGCTGTATACGTTATATTCGTTGACAACAACATTCACCTGAAGGCGTCTACAAGCCGCCGCAGGATGTTTCTCCATCAGCTAAGCGAGCAACTATGCAAGCCAGAAATAGAGAGAAGGGCGAATAACAGCAGAATATCCAAAGTTTTTTCAACGCGCAACGCCATCGAAGCCATGATAGGTAGGCCCATCCGAGTTGTGGATGATGGAGCACATGAAGCGGAGGAACGTGATAGTACGGGACGCCTAAAAGTAAAGAGGAGTTGCTACATCTGCTCGAAACGACGTCCTACTCGTAAAGCATGCACATTATGCAACAAACAAACCAGTATGCGCAGAGCATTCCAAAGACTTGCCGCAATGCGATAGTTGTATTTGAATCTCAATAATTTAATTACAAATAATTATATAATAATAATATACTATTTACAAAAATTAACTCAAAATAAAATATACTTTTCAATTATATCATCATATTTGCATGCGTTTTACTATATATACCCAAGTGTGTATGCTGTTGACGTAAGGGTGTAACTTTGTAAATGGGCTCTATCTTCCAAACGGATAATCCAATCCTAGCCAAACTTGGGGCTATTGCGTAAAACAGTTTTGTCTAGGATAGCAGGAAATTTCAAGTCGATCCGGTTATCCAGTTCAGAGCTACAGCGTTTTAAAAACGCAAAAACATACCCAGGTATGTTGACGTTGACATAAAGGTTAACTGAATTGCCTATCATCCAACAAAATAAAACCAATTTTCACCTTAGAACAGTTTTCCCAGCCTTGTAAGCTTGTAGTATGAACTTCTCATACATTAACTACAAGAAATAAAATCGGTCAATAAAATCAAATTTGAAAACCCTATGTGACTCGTCTAAGTAACTCCCACTTATGGCCAGATTCACAGTTGAAAATTCTCCATTTAAATGTACTTTAAATGCCCGATGCTTGTCGTTTAATATGAAAATTTTCTGTGAGCTTTTAAATCGAACTTTTAAATGATGAGTGTGAAACTCGCCCTTAGTGTGTCAAACTTCATGAATTTAATTGATTTTGGAGTTGTGTGTAAAAAGCCTTCAATTTTCATATAAAATCGCTCGCAAGTCTCAAAAACATCGGAAAATAATGTAAAAATTAAATTATATGAAACACTAACTATGAAAATGCAATACAGAGAGGGAACTTTAATTGCGTTTTACTCAAAAACTTTTTTTGACACACTAGGTTTTCTTCTGCATGGTCACATATGAGTATAACGAAGTTTGCGTCATATCTCTATTACAGTTTGTGTACCTAAATAATTGCTTATTCTCGTCGCAAATATCGCAAAATTTAAAAAGAATATTTTCTGCCATCAATTTCATGTAACCACAGACCCTACTCACTGCCTGAAATACAAAATCAAGAAGACACTCAGTTTAAGGGCAATATTCCAAAGGATTTTCCTATCACTGAGTGTGAGCACTAGGTAGATACCTATTAGTACATTTATACTTGTGTGCATGTGTGATTAAATGAAAATAAAGATAACCATGAAAGTTAATGAGGTGAAAAGGAAATAATTCTTCCAGATAATGACAACATAATACACGATACGCATGAGATATTTATATACTTTACTGTTTCAATTGATTTGTTTGAACGAACAGTTAACATTCATTTAATGTTATTTGTTTCACTTAGTCTTCCTTTGATACTGATTTTTACTTCGCTGTTTCCGATTGCTGGTGTTTGCTCTTTTCATATTTCAATTTCCAAGACGACATTTTTCTTTCATGTGTAACAGAGAAGATAAAATGTTTCGTTAAACAAATATAAACATTAATTTCAACTAGACGGGGAATTGTAAGAGAAGTCAAACTAAAATCATTGCTCGAAGTTTTGGTAGGACCTAGAAATAAATATTTCAAACATGTAGAAAATTTAAAGAATTTCAGACAAAGTCTAGAAATTTAGGTGAGCTGAGCTGGTGAGACTTGAAAGTCAAAGAAAGTTTTGTACTACTGTTTCTAAATACACAACACAATTCAACAAGACGGTCACTCGTGAGTCATGAGAAGACTCACAATCTTCGAAACGATCATCCACCATTTTGAGTTAAAATCCCAGTTCCCACCTTTTAATTTGTTCATTAATTGCAAGAAACTAACCGAGCAGCTCGTAGGAAAACTAAAAATCATCTAACAAAAGCTAAAGTTTTTAACCAAGTGTGACGAGTTATGTTTGGACAGACAAAGCTTGAAAACAGTAATTTTGGGTGAATGTTAATATATGAGAAGTTCAGACTACAAGTTTTCACGGTCCGATATATTTTTCTATATGATTTTAATTATTATGTTTTATGTGTTGTAATTGTAGAGTTCAGAAAACCGATAATTTTGAACTTTTTTCGGTCCCATAGAATGAAAAGAACCGCTGAAATCGTTTAATTTTTGGTTGAATTTACGGTTACTTTTCGGATTTTCCGTTTGGCATGGAAATCAACTATAAAGGGACGTCATAATCCGTCCGAAAATAATGTAAGCAAATACCCGCGAGACAACCATGACTCACACCGAACACCAAAACCAGCCAACACAACCCGCGAACAACCATGACCCACACTGAACTCTTTAACCAGCCAACCACACCCCCAAACAACCACGCCTACGCTCTATCGACAATGTATGGTAAACATACATACCAGTCAACCTCAGGCTCGAACGACCCCACACACTGATAAGAATGGTCAGTGTGCGACAGCGACCACACAAGAATATGTGGTTCGCTGTAATTCTCATTCACATCAATGCGGTCGGAGCACTTAATGTTGGATACGTTCATAGATCTCGGGACTCTAATTCTGAATAAAAACTTTTAAATGAGTAAATCTTTTCCCTTAAATACATTTACCAAAGGGGTTTAGGCTGACCATTCCACCAAAGCGACTCCGGTTGACATTCCACCATGGCGACTTCGGATGACTATCCGAACATAGCGACTCCGGTTGACCTTCCACCATAGCGACTTCGGTTGACTATTCCACCATGGCTGCTTAGGCTGACTATTCCACCATGGCGACTTCGGTTGACAATCCGAACATAGCGACGCCGGTTGACATTCCACCATAGCGACTTCGGTTGACTATTCCACCATGGCTGCTAAGGCTGACTATTCCACCATGGCGACTTCGGTTGACTATCCGAACATAGCGACTCCGGTTGACCTTCCACCATAGCGACTTCGGTTGACTATTCCACCATGGCTGCTTAGGCTGACTATTCCACCATGGCGACTTCGGTTGACAATCCGAACATAGCGACGCCGGTTTACATTCCAGCATAGCGACTTCGGTTGACTATTCCACCATGGCTGCTAAGGCTGACTATTCCACCATAGCGACTTCGGTTGACTATTCCACCATAGCTGCTTAGGCTGACTATTCCACCCTAGCGACTCCGGTTGACTATACCACCATACCGACTTCGGTTGACTATTCCACCATATCAGCTTCAGTTGAGTATTCCACCGTAGTGGCTTAGGCCGACTATTCTACCATACCGACTTCGGTTGACTATTCTACCCTAGGGACTCCGGTTGACTAATTCACCATACCGACTTCGATTGACTATTCCACCATAGCGGCTTAGACTGACTATTCCACCATAGCGACTTCGGTTGACTACGCCACCCTAGCGCCTCCAGTTGACTATTCTACCATACCGACTTCAGTTGAGTATTCCACCATAGCGGCTTAGGCCGAGAATTCCACCATAGCGACTTCGGTTGACTACTCTCCCATAGAAACTTCGGTCTACTATCCACCATAGCGACTTCGGTTGACTATTCCACCATAGCGGCTTAGGCTGACTATTCCACCATAGCGACTTCGGCTGACAATTCCACCCTAGCGACTCCGGTTGACTATTCCACCATAGCGGCTTAGGCTGACTAATCCACCATAGCGACTTCGTTTGACTATTCCACCCTAGCGACTCCGGTTGACTATTACACCATACCGACTTCGATTGACTATTCCACCATAGCGACTTCGGTCTGCTATTCCACGATAGCGACTTCGGTTGACTATTCAACCACAGCGGCTTAGGCCGACTATTCCACGTTACTGTTATTGGCCAACGGAAATCCGACCCCGATCCAGTTCTGCCCATTCGTATATAAGATGCCCCTATTAAAGTATGTGCCGAACCGGTCTTGAGCCGTACTTAGACCGAATCCAATGGAGTATTCAAACCATTCCTTGAAGTGTACTCTTAACCGTAAAACCAATCGCAAATCAATCGCAGGAGCGTGCTCTAAGACCAAGCCCAGCGGAGTACTCTCAAACCATTCCCAGAAGGGTACACTTAAGCGTTCACAGAGGAGTGTTGTTAAACCAATCTCAGAAGAGTGCTATCAGATAGAACCCATCACAGTATTCTCAAACCATTCCCAGAAGAGTATTCTCAACCGTTCCCAGAAGATTGCAGTCAAACCGATCCGAGAGAAGTGCTCTCTGATCGAACTCAACGGAGTGTTCTCAAACCAATTCCAGAAGGGTTTCCACAACCATTCCAAACTATTTCCCGGAAGTGTGTTCTCAATGTATGGATAAATTGATGTTATTAAATGAAATTATTTTGTATCATCACAAAACCGATAAAGAATCTGAATTCAAACCCCTGAGAAGGGTAAACCATTCTGTTCTTATTTAGTTGTTTTATATCCGAGTTATTTTTAAAGTTGTAATTTTTTTGTTATGGGTAAGAGATTGTGTTTTCTCCGGTTAGTGAAAAAATGTAAATGCCGCCGGTGGGATTCGAACTCACATTCGCAGGACGATTGTTTCGATTTTTGTGAAGCATCATCTTCAGGAGCGTCTAGCCCGTTAAGCCACTGCGGTGTGTATTCAGGCTAGTCACTAACTATTCTTGACTAATTTTCCAAGCTTAAAATTAAAAATTGGAAAATTAGTCAAGAATAATTAAAATAAAGGTCGAAAAATTAGAAACAAATTAGCTAGTCACTAACCGAAAACATTTATTCGTATTCTTATTTCGAAAGGTTTAGTGGATCCTAACGAAAGACCCTGCACATGACTGTACTTACATCAGCCTTTGACAAAACCACGCTACACAATGTGTTTTAATTTTGTAGGAAACTAAAACTAAATCGGGACAGATTAATTTTGTCTTGTCTTGTTGCCTTTTCAGAAAATTCAAATTATTCAGAATATAACACCATTATTTCGATTTTTTAATATATTTAAATTTCATTTAAAGAACACATCAGTTCATATTTTGGTCTTAGCATAACTTTCCAAATTTTTGTAATAAGTTTTCACAATTATAATGCGTTGGCATAAACATACATATGTGACAGCTGCCAAATATCAGAGTTGCCACTTGCACCAAAAAGGACACTAAATTCAAAAAGTGCAATCTTACTGACGCACTCTTTATAAGTTTGTTTGAGTCACGGAAAAGTTGCCGATCCAGATCAATAACATTCAACACCCTCAAAGAAAAAGTCTCAATTCAAAAAATTTTAACGTAACACAAAATATACTTCATTCAAGAATAAATTACTTAATTTGTTTTTAAATCGATTACAAAACATGATGACAGAATGAAGTTACACTTTCCCATTGCTCTCTTTTGAAAACGAATCAGTTTTCTATACAAAATACACATCAAAGTCCTTTCATTTTACGTATTCATAAAAAAAAAGTTAGATGAAAATACACAAACATATAAAATATTCATGATGTTATTATATTCATGCTATTAGAACAACATCATAGTAGTGGATCTCTTCGCATCCATATCAAGACATTTCTATTATATCGCACCCCCAGGAGAATAGTGTTGTAAGTTCGAGAAATAATAATTTGGGATTTTACATAATTTTTCCTCTTTTTTTGAGATTTGCAACCCGAAAAGTAATTCCTCTAAAAAATACATTTGACAAAAATTAGAAGAATTTTTAAATCTTAGTAAAAAACACTGTCATATCTCACTCTAAATACAAAAAAGAGTCATAACTCAAAATTTGCCAATTTCCAGTAGAGACAAAAACCTGAATTTGTTAAGTAAAAAATGTATGAAAATTCTCAATAATAGACACATTCATCTGGAATTTTGTAGACGAAAGAGAAGAGAAATTGACAACAGATTTTTACAGTGGATATAATTGGTTGTTTTTAAGCAAAATATTAAAATTCAGAAAATTTTGAGTTATGATTCTTTTGTAGTTACGGTGTGATAGGTGAAAACTTCTACACACTTTTTCTCAAAATATTAATTTTTCTATTAAGACACTATTCTCCTGGGGGTGCGATATACGAAAGTGTTGTTGGTATATAACTAAACAAATAGGATAGACCCCACATCTTTTCACTTTCTTGTCAGGAGCTGTTGAATTGTATGTGCAAATAATAGGATACTCTAAGCACATACAAAGGTTGCCCATATCCTTTTAATTTCATTTTTGTTTGTACAATTTTCTATATTTATATGTATATCAATTACTGTGATACATAAACATATTATAGTTGATTAAATAATTAGATTTTGAAATGTAATGTAGATGTTTATGTCAGTTTGCATACAGTTTCGTGTTCATGCCATTTTACTGCGTATTAACAATAAATATACACCTGGACAGAGTAATATATATTAGTGTTGAATGTCTTTATACGTAGTTATAAAGGGTGGTTCATTCAAAATTGGGAATTTGAATCCCACGTAATTTCGAAGCAGATGACCCATTTGACATTTATGAAGTGACAGGTTGTTAGTTAAGGTTTAGAAATTTAGTATTAAAGAACTTTCTTCCAAAAGTTCTAATGGGTCGATTATCGATAGTTGTGGTGCCAGTTGCTGAAAAGTTATTACATAAGGCAACTGGCACCTGGAGACTTCAGTTGCTTGATAGAGGTTATGTTGGCAACCACGAATTTTTGGTTGCTGTATCATTTTTAAAACAAAACAAAACGTTCAGGTGAACGCCAAAGAGTCAAAAGCTGCGGTTCTAAGGGAAATCCTAATTTTTCAAATTTCATAATGGGATCTCCATGAGATCAATAGCTACAGAAGGTTTGGTAAAGACTGCTCGAGTGTTGCTGTTGTAGTTTCGTATAATACAGTGATACAAAAAAGACTAAAGTAGAAATACCTGGGAAGTGATAGTATTTTTCTTGTAGGTATTGTCGAGTGACACAAGAATCTGCTTGTGAAATTTCTATGATGTACAGAAAAAGATGGACTTTCTTTTTGGTGGGGGAAATCAAAAATTAAAGATACGGTATGTCAAGATGTTCTAGGATACAGGATACTTTGGAGTTTTCAATATCATTGAAACAGAACAACATGACTGTTGTGTGGACTATTATTAAAGCGGTTTTCGCAAACTATAAAATGATATCCAACATTTTGGAATCCATTAACGCGTTCCAAAGTTATGCCATTTTTAAGTCCGGTCCTTTTTTCAGAAAGCGCCATAGAATACCTATTTCAACGAACCATAAAACAAAAACTGCTTCGAACCATAAAACAAAAACTGCTTTGAATTCGTATGGACGAGGAGCAACTTCCCTCCAAATTTAATATAATTCGATAGGGGTCGGGTCCTGGCCTGTGTTCGAAATATTTTAGAATTACCCCATAAGAACACGAAAACTATAACTTTTTTGTCGGCCAGACGGCTAGAAAAAGCTGAAAGGTAGTTTTATCCCAAAATTTAATGGCGTATTTAGTTTTGTGTAGCGGCATCTGGGCACCCAGATAACCTTAATTTACTATACTATAATATGACTTAAGAATAGGGTAATATCAATCATTTAGTGTGGGTATTCAAATTAAAGAGAATGACGACTCTGCTTCATTGCTAGTTATTTTAAAAACTACACTCTAAAAAATCTGTATTTTTTGTTGTTTGGATGAAAATATAAACTGTGTTTGGAGCTTGTCGCAAATATAATAAGCTTGTGTCCAAACACATTGTGTTTGCTATTCCAAATTACATGTATGCGGCACAATGATATGTTATAATATATGTGTTTGTGAGCCACATATATTTCTGTTTGTTATACACATACAGCTGTGTTTGTTGCACTGTCCATGCTCTCTCGAGAGCAAGAGAATAAAAGAGGGACAACGAGAGAGTCTACCTTCTAAGTGTGGATCTGTTTTTTTTTGCATTTTTCTCTCAGTGAGTCATAAATATTCCTGAATATGCGTGTAAATTGTAGATGAAGTGTTTCTTCTTTTGACTGATGTATTGCGTTTTAGTTGCATGTATTCAGTCGCCAATGGTTCATCGAGCAGAGGATATCAAAAGCGCTTGATCAGTGAAAAACGAATAAACGAATGGTTTGTCATGTTACTTTGGATTTTGTGTATGTGTTTCGTATATATGTATGCGTGCTACCAAAGTGAGAATCGATTTTGAGGAAAGAAACGGCGGGCCATTTGTGAAATAAGTGTAATAAAAACCACAAGTAATTAATCCACACTTGGGCTGCATGAACTTGATTTTTATATAAATATCTTGTTTGAGTACCAACGCAAAGTGATAACCAACGTATAGCTGAAACCTTCTGAAATCCAAGACGTGAGAGACAACAAAGAAAGGAGAAGCAAGATTTTCATTTCATGAAAAAAAGTACCCAATTCATTCAATGCAAGTATATGTAAAAAGGACCGTTGTAAATCTTTTAAATTTTTGTATTAATTACTTATAACTGTGGATTTATATTGATAAAATTAAATATAATATATAATACAAATATATTGAAATCAAAGAATAATTCGTTTCTAAATATTATTACCTTTGGGAGGAAATACGCATACGTTTCCACGTAAGTACATGAAGGTTTGGGGCAAACACGCGAATGCTTCCACGTAAGTATATGGATTTTTGGGATGAAGAACGCAGTGTTTCCACGTAAAATCATATATGTTTGCCAGTTAACATGATAATGTTTATATTTAAATACAAGTGAGTTTGGGACTTGAAAACATATGAATGTTTGAAGTGTGTTCCAAACATATACATGGCCTCATGTTATAAAGGCCATTATTTTTCGGCGTGTATCAAAAAAAAAATTACAGACTTTATACAAAAAGTCTTTTGTCCGTCCGACAAAAAATAACTTGTTTTTCTTGTTCTTCTATTTTCCTCTAATTTCTGATTTTTTTATCAAGTTTTGAGCTCCGCCCGTACTCCCGCAATTTAGCCCTAGTAGCCACGTGATTTCCCTGAAATCAACAACCTGTTGCTTCAATGGACTGTTGTTTAAAATGAGGGCATCGTGAGTAGAACCAGGATGACTGGCGTCAACATACCTGATTCGCATTTCATGGTCACGCATCTACAATTAGATCATTCTTTGGAAAATAATTATTATTGTTTTATAACCTACCAGCAAAACATTCAAGCTACATTAGTAGCCTTTCCTATATATGTATAAATGGCGAACTTCTTCCTTCGATCCAATCTTACGTACTTGTGTCCCATCTACTTATATAAATCCGACAACTCCAGGAAACTTAGTTTTCTAGTCAAACCTGTTTCTGTTTTGGGTCTTTTTCTTTCTCCATTATTTTTGAAATAATCCACATCTTACAAATATCTTTTTTTTCCGATCAGGTGTACAACTTACTTCAAAACAGCAGACAACGTCAACGCCAAGGCTGAAGTTGTTGCCATGGAACTTTTGGGAAACGTCCCTCCGTAAAAACCCTTAAAGTTGAACAAACTTTTAGGAGCGGAGGTATAGCTGTCTCCATATGAATTCATTTGAAGTCATTTTCCATCATTATCCACTAAATAATCTATTCCTTCTTTTGGAAGTCGACAATATGCCTTAAACCTAAAACAAGGAATTGTTTATTAACAATTATTATCAGCAATTATCTCAGTGTAACCGGCAATGCTAAAGGATTAGAGTTGTCTTCTAATAGATGCCACGTTTTGCACTTTGTCTTCCTCATCAAAAAATAATTAAACAGAACTCACGATCTTTGATATTAAAAAGGTTTTTCAGCGGTAACTACAGCAAAAATTAATTTTTCCAGGAAAATATTTAAAAGATTTCAATCATTAGCGCTAAAAAGTATGCACTAATTTGCGTTAAAATGTGTGCAATAATTTGTATTTAAAAATATTTTCAAGATGGCCAAAAAGTATGCAACAATTTGCGGCAATAATGCAAACAACATGAAAAAATATTTGTATTAATACATCTTGTCGTACGTAACTTTTTTGATTTTGTTAAAAACTGTATACTTCCAAAGCAAAATGTTCTTGGTTTTTAAAGCGACTTAATCCTGGGAAAAAATATTTTTAAATTTTAGGCGTAGAAACGTAGAAAATGATGTCGTACTTCAGCGACATCTATAGGATTACTGTAGTACTCGTCGAGGCCTATACAACGATGTCTTCTATGTGACAATCGAACCACAAACAAACAAAAACTTCGATAAAAAACAATTTGGACTGTTTTTCGCGGGTTTGGAAAGGACCTTTAATATTTGCCCTCGACTTTGGGATTTTTTTTTATATGGAGGCCGACCAGGTTTAAAGATCAGTATGCTCCGCCAAATCTTCATAAGTAGATTCACGCTTAAGCAACGCTACCAAATTATCCAAATTTACTTTGAAAGTCAGTCATCGATTCGCGCAACTTATAGAGGACTTCGTGATTTTTATGACGCACATAATCGTTCTTCTGAGAAAGCCATCCGTCGAACTGCGGATAGAATTCGTTGCACATAGTGCAATGCAATAACGCGAACACGTCAAAGGAATGTGGGTACTGAAGAGAATATCGCCGCTGTAAACGAAAGTGTGGAAGAAGATCCAAATTTATCGATTCGTCGTCGGTCATAGAAATTGGGACTCTGTCAGTCCACTACGGGGAAAATTTTGGGCAAAGGTTTTGACCTTCACCCGTATAAGATCCAGCTGGTGCAGGTATTAAAGTCACGAGACCTTCATATGCGTCGTTCTTTCGACGATTGGGCTCTAGTCAAATTGGAAACTTGGCCCGATATTTTATTGCCAAATTGTGTTCAGCGATGAGGCGAATTTATGGCTTAAACATTTGTTAATGAACAAAATTGCCGCACATGGAGTGGGACCAATCCACGACAGACCGCACATAGTCCATCACATTCAGAAAAACTCACCGTTTGGTGCGGTTAACACGCTGTTGGCTTCATTGAACCCTATTACTTCAAATATGAAGACGGAGCTGGCGTTACGGTCAATGGAGATCGCTACAGCATCATGATCACTGATTTTTTATTTGAAAATATGGCCGACATCCGGTTTCAACAGGCTGGCGCTACGTGCCATACTGCTACCGCAAACATCGACTTATTGAAATCTAAATTTGGCGATAACTTGATTTTGAGAAATGGATCTCTCGGTTGTTTCCAGTGGGTCTACGTGAAGTCACGGTTTAATGCAGATAAATCGCCAGCAATTGTCGACGTGGAGGCCACAGTTGTTCGTTGTATTCGTGACATACGGCCTCTCGATTATTTCCAGTGTGGCTACATAAAGTCACGGGTTTATGCTGATGAATCAACATCAATTAACGCCTTGGAGGCCACAATTGTTGGTGTCATTCGTGACATACAGCCAGGAATGCGCAAAAAATGTATCCAAAATTGGACCTCTAGAATGCGGTTCGTCCTGAACAGCCGAGTTGCCTATATGCCCGTAATCATTTTTAAAGGTTAAAGCCTTTTTATTGATAAAAAAAAATTGTGGTTAACATTTAATGTTTTACGTTATTTATTACAATTTCAATTTCTATCAGCTTAAAAAATACCTACAATATCTAAATTCATGGAACATTGCAAGGATGACGTTTGACTAACCAAGGATGACAAGGTTTTTTAACGACAATGGCAACGAGAGAGGATTGCGTGTTACGAATTTAATATTTACAAAAATATGAAGTTTTGGATTGGAATTAAGAGTGAGGGAATTAATACTGTTGTACAAGATCAGCCCTAAAAGAGATGCCACCAATTCATACAATGACTGTCTTTCACATCAGTGTTAAACATAAACTATGGTGCTAATTAGTTTTGCATTGTAACAAAGAAAAATCGTTAATCAGTATTTGATGCCAAAACCACCCATAACACTCATTATTGTCAACATGTCCAGTTATCACACTGATATATCAACAATTACCTGTAGTATCTGGATGTATCCTCTCTTTGTTGTACAATGATATTCATTACAATGACAAATTAGGATTAAATTATGTTGTCGTAAACAAAAAATGTTATGGAATTGCTGGAATGTATCCTGAAATTATAATGGCATATAAACATATGATTTATCGTCATGATTACTTTGCTTTCGTAATGGCCATTCCTGGGACAATCAAAAGGGTTTAAATCATAGCAGGAGATATTTTAAGTTGTGACTACAGTAGGATAATTGTACGTGTAATCTCTAGATAATGCGAGAACCATTTCTAATGGCACATGATGAAGCAAACATACACCCCAAAAGTATGATTTTGTTAACCATATGCATAAGGATATTAATATATTAAATATGTTGCATATTTAAAGGAGCTGGTTATTGCTTTACGGCATGTGTGTCCGTATTTACAAAATTTGTATTTTTATAAACAATTGTTTAACATTTAGATGTTCAACTGAGATATTCTACTTTTTTACCCCAGTTTGCACCACTCAACGTTTTTTCCGGTTTGTTGACAGAAATTGTTAATCTAGTGCACGCGCCGAAAAATCTGTCTTTTTTTTGTTGTTGTTTGGATACAAATATAAAGTGTGTTTGGAGCTTGTCGCAAGTATAGTGTACTTGTGTTCAAACACATTAATACGTTATATGCTTCCACGAAACTATATGGAGGTTTGTGAGGAAACACACGAATGCTTCCACGTAAGTATATTAATGTCTGGGATGAAGCACGCATACGTTTCCACACAAAAGCATACATGTTTGTCAGTAAACATTATAATGTTTGCATTTAAATACAAGTGTGTTTGGGACTTGCAAACATATTAATATTTGGAGTATGTTCCAAATATAGACATGGTTCCTGCAGAATATTTTCGAGAGAATATGGTCCGTTTTTCGTCAGCGTCTAGTATAGGTCGAAAATCTATCTCTAAATCTATATTCATAGTCTTTAAATAAAGTCAAAATACTAAAATACTAAATAGTTTTGAGTAAAAACTAGTTGTAGTTAAACCTCTAACTTAATCGGAGAGTATCTTACATACAATAACAAGTTGAGTTTAGTTAAACAAGAGACATTATACACTTCAAGTGCAGTGAGTCATTTGGGCAATATATTTTTGCAGTCAGTATCTTTAGAGTTTATAAAGTTAAGACATTTTACGGAAAATTTCTCAATTTCTCTGAAAATCGAAAGCAATCAATTTAATTGGAAATCTCTGGAAATTTACTGTTATTCTATTTCGACTTTAGGCTTTGAGTGCACAGAAAATAATTTACCTAAATTGTATTGCTGTCTTTTATTAGTTCATATTTGCTTTCTTATCCGCTCTCGAAAATATTTCGCATATTTCGCCAACCAGTTCAAATCTTTTGCTTTATTTCTCCAGTTGGTAATACCAAGTGTACGCAGGGATTTCTCAACCGTATACCTCCAGCGGGGTCTTGGTCTTCCTATTTTTCGTCATCCATTCTACTGACATCGCTTCATTTGGATCCGCTTAACTATGTCACTGTCGGGATATAACTCATACAGCTAATGGTTCATTCGTCGCCGATACTCGCATAAATGTTTCCGAGTATTTTTCTCTCGAAGAGTCCTACAGATATTTCGTCGGCTTGCGATAAGACCCAGTATTCTGCGCCATAAAGCAAGACAGGTTGCATGAGAGTCTGGTACAGTTGGAGTTTTGTTACTCGAGAGAAGGCTTTATATCTAAAGTGCTTCCACAGCCCAAAATAACATCTACTCGCAAGCAAAATTCTCCGCTTGATCTCAAGGCAGACGTTGTTGTTTTCATTTACGGCAGATCCGAGTTATATAAATTTGTCCACTACGTCGAAGTTATAATGGTTATCAACGTTCGTTCTTTGGTCAAATCGCATGGATGCCCCGCACGTTGAAACCATTAATTGTATCTTGTCCTCATTTACCGTCAGACCCACTTTTGCTGACTCCTTCTCAATTCTCGAAAAAAACGTAGTAACTTCTCTAATTGTGCGCCCAATAATATCTATATCATCAGCATACGCGAGCAGCGTGTGACTTTTTCTGCTGATGGTTTTATTCATATTGACTGCAGCTTTTCTCGTCATGAGTTCCATTAAGATGTTAAAGAAATCGCACGATAGGGTGTCGCCTTGCTTGAGATCTCGCTTTGTTTCGAAAGATTCGTAAGATCATTAAACTGAAAGAAAACGCTTCATCAAATTGATGAATTCGTTCCTCAATTTGATTAAACATTTCCTCATTTTCCAACTTACGACACATTTCATTGATTTAATGAAGAACAATTCATCAATCTCTCATCAACAATTTAGGTTGATTCAACGATAGTGCTACATCAAGTTGATGTAATTTTTTCATCAGTTTGATGTAAGTTTGTCATCAAGTTGAAGTAAATTTTTCACCATTCTGATGTCAATTTTTCACCAATTTCCTGTAAATTGTTCATCAATTATATGCAAGGTCGTCATCAATTTGATGTGAGTATGGCATCAGTTTGGTGTAAATTGGTAATTATTTTTACGTAAATTGGTTGCTAATGTGTAGCCTAAATCGTTTGACTATTCCAAATCCACAATAACGGAATACAAGACCACATAAAAAGTGCTCATAGCGTAGATAATGTTTTCTGGCCATTGCACTATTTCCTATTATGTATTTGTTTTCTAGTTCTACTCCTTTTTTCTCTTTCTCTTTATATGTTCAATACTACGCCCATATTTTGAATCGATCTCACCATTTATTTCCAAATTCCAATAATGAAAAAAGATATTCAATTCAATGACTTTGAAAAAGTTGAAGAAACACACAATCTTCAAATTGAAGAAATTTTCCTTGCATTGATGCCCAATTCCATCAATTCAATGAAGAGCAATTGATGAACATTTAACATCGATTTGATGTGAAGATCTTCGTTCAGTATAACAACTTTCACTTCGGATTTGGTGTTCGTCAAGGTCATCCTGCTAAGGCGTATGAGATTTGCAGGAATACCAACTTCAGACCTTGCTTTGTAGGGTTTCTCACGTATCAGGCTATCGAAGACCGCCTTATAATCGACAAATAGATGATAGGTGTCTATTTGTTTTTCGTGGGCCTTCTCCAGGATTTTGGCGTAACGCGAAAATCTGGTCAGTTGTCGATTTTCCAGGCCTAAAGCCACACTGGAATGGTCCAATCAGATCGGCGATAATTCGGTTTAGTCTGTCGTGCATTATACTGGATAGATCCTTATATGCTATGGATAAAAGGCTTATTCCACGGTAGTTGGCACAGAGGCTCGGGTCACCTTTTTTAAATATGGGACATAGCACACTGAGACTACAATCGCCGGGCATACACTCATCTAACCCAAATTTTGCTAATGAGCTAATGCATGCACCTTCTCACCTCATCGCCGCCAGCCTTAAATAACTCCGCCGGTAATCCATGGGCTCCTGCAGCTTATTTGTTGTTCTTAAGCCGGGCAATAGCTGTTCTGACCTCGTCTTGATTAGGAGGGGAGCAATCGACGTCGTCGTCCAAATCGTGATTGATTGTCTCATCGTCATTGAATGTGTCAGGTACCAGTAGCGCAGAGAAATGATCTCTCCATACTCCCAACATTCTCTTCACATCTGCGATGAGATTTCCGTCCTTGTCTTTACAGTCGGGGGCCCTGAAACATGCCCATTAGTTCCATTTTTAACTTTTTGGTAGAATTTTCGGGCTTCGTTCTTGCTTCTGTATGTCTCAATTTTCTGACACTCGCGCTTTCTCCACTGCTGTTTCTTACGCCTAAAGAGACGGTTTACCTCCTTTCTTTCCTCCCTATACCGCTCAGTTGCAGCTCGAGTTGCAACTGACTGAAGTATTGCCATACCTAAAGCGTTCGTTTCATCATTTGAACGGTTTACGTCCTTACTTTTCTCCTTATACCGCTCAGTTGCAGCTCGCGTTGCAATTGACTGAAGCATTGCCATGCGTGCAGCGTTCTTTGCGTAATTTGCAATGCGACACTCTTCATCGTACCATGGTTTGTTGCAAAGCGGTTTTTCAAAACCAAGTACGGTTGTTGCGGCAGTTTTTATAGAGTCGGAAATGGGTTTCCACTGCACTTCTGGATCGTCATCGGGATGGGGTGGGTTCTGTACCAAAAGTTGCTAGAGCTTCCTTGAGTAGGCTTCTGTGAAGCTTCAGTGAAATACTATTCCAAGACAAGCTTAATTTCTAAAACCTCCAGCGTGTGAGGTTTTTGGAAATGTATCCTCTTTTTACATCTAATAAATTTTATTTTTTAATTTAGGGGAAAAATACTTGAATTGAGACCAGTGTGGTGTGTATCGCGAATTCTACCAATTCTGAAATACAACTTTTTTATAACGTTTCGAAATTTCCAGCATGTAATGGAAATTCCAATTTCTGGTTTAATATACTTATGCAGTTACGAATAGTTTATAACGTGTCCGTGATGATGGATTATGATAGGATCTGTAACCAGCAGTTTTAAAAAAACTTATACAAAATGTATTCTTATCATCTTCGAGCGATTTAGCCAACAATTTTGGCATAACTACATAAACTAAAAAACAATATGCTTGTCTTTTACGCCATTCTGAATGCTAAATGTCCCGAAGATACAATTCTGTTCACAAAAATGTTAAATCTAACTTTGCCAATAAACTTATGTCAACATTAAAAACATTTTTATGATTTCTAACAATTGTAATAACTGTTTAACTAACCTACAAACCAGAACAAAGTTTTTCTTAAACGCAAAGACAAGAGAATTTGACAAAAAAAAGAAAGAATAACCTGCAACTTATTTTGTTAATGTCAATAGAGGCAAAACAGTTTGGTATCTTTTCTCATTTGCCTCCTTGCATAGCCGCAAAGTATGCTACGAGTATTCAAATATTACACAGATAGAAATTTGAAATTTTTTGTTTGTTATTATATTACTTCGTTATGCTTTTCTCTACCCTCAATAACTTTTGCAAACTTTTGTATATTCCTGTTATTTTATACGCTAAATCTGAGAGATTATTTGCTAAATTGTTGAGAAACTTTTGTAAATTTTGTTTTTATTTCAGCTTCATTGAGTTCTTTCATCATTTTGGCAAAATTGCATATTTTTAGGTTCATTTATGGTTAAATAAAGAAGAATAACAGAATGTATTTTAAGAATAAATGCTTGTAATAACCACTATAGTATAAGTATATATATTGTATACTTTTGGGAGTATTTCGAAGTTTTTAGGGATTGCTAATTTTAAGGGACTGCTGCAAAATATGACTGAATTTTTGAATATTTTGATTTAGTTTTCTAACTCCAAGTTTTTTTGAGATTTTTGAGAACTTATAATATAAATTCCTAAAATGGAGATCAGTTATAATTATGTTTCGTAAAGGGTATCCGTCTGAAATTACGAGAAAAAAAGGTCATAAATCTAGCAAAAATTTAGTCCGTCATCTATCCGCAATTTCTAGAAAACAAAATTGTTCATATTGGAAAACCCTTTATTTTATTAAGGCTAACATTTGTCCGCATTTTCATACAAGTTCGATAACAACTTGTTTATACGAATAGTAAAATATGTCTAACCTGACCAAACAGACCGCTTTTGGCGGGATTATCCCGCTTTTTGATGTCTCATCCCGCCTTGGATTTCAATCCCGCTTCTTACAGAGAACTCACGCTTTATGACGTTTTTGAACTAATAAAGTACAATTTAGCTGGGAAGTTATATTTTTTTTTATATAAAATGTTCAAAATTCAGAAGCAGCATTTAAAATCACATCGTTAGATGATCGTTTAGGAGTTTGTGAACTTCATCATCAGAGGCTTAGTTTGCATCTGTTGAAATGTGTCACTAACTGAAACAATTTGATAGGTTTTTTTGTCGATTTTTCTTCACATTAAATTGTTATATCTACTTTTTTTTTTACCGAAGTGTGGAAGAAGATTAAAGTTTATCGATTCGTCGGCCCTCACAGGATTTGGGGCTCTGTCCGTCTACTACATGAACAATTTTGGACAACGGTCTGTGCCTACACCTGTACGAGATCCAGGTGTTGCAGGCATTAAAGCCACGAGACCATCATATGCGTCGATCTTTCGCCGATTGGGCTCTAGAGCAGTTGGAAACTGACCCGATGTTTTATTGAAAAATTGTATTCAGCGATCAGGCTCGTTTTTGGCTTAACAGCTTATTGCCGCACATGGAGTGAGACCAATCCACAACATCCAGAGAAATGCAGCGTACCAGAAAAATGCACCGTTTGCTGTGAGTTTACAGGCTGGTGGCAGTATCGGCCGCTATTTCTTAAAAAAATTTCACAAGGAGTTCGCGTTACAGGCTACGGGGATCGTTACCGCACCATGAACCAAGATTTTTTGTATAAAAATATGGATGACATTGATGCGGGCAAGATGTGGTTTCAACAGAATAGCGCTATGTGTCATACAGCGACCGCAAACCACGATGAATTGAAATCAATATTTGGCGATATGTGGACTTCGAGAAATGGAACTGTCAATTGGCCCCATGGTCGTTCGATGTGACACATTTAGATTATTGTCCGTGGGGCTACGTGAAGTCACTGGTTTATCCTGATAAACTAACCGTAATTAACGCCTTTAGATTCGATTCGTGATATACGACCAGCAATGCTCGAAAAGGAGATAAAAAATTGAACGTGCAGAATGCGCTTCGTCATGAAGAGCCACCGTGGACACTATAGCGGCACTGAAAATCCAACTTTGGATTTTCGTAAAAGCCCTTGTCAATTATGGTAACACTTAGTCTAAAACATGAATGGTGAAAATTTGAGCTAAATCGGATAACTCTAACCCGTGCCCCACTGGGGTCAAAGTTCAAATTGACCTAAATTCAGCAAATTGCTTACAATTTATAAAAAAAATTGTTATGTGTGCGCTCATTCTGATGACAACCATCCAAATTATAGTTTAAGATAATGTTAACTATATCCCAAAATACATTTCAGTAAATTTAAGCCTTCTGTACCAAGTTGACCCCTTTTTTTTATTAGGCATATAAAAACTATTTGATTGAAATATTTGAAAATACACAAAACGTGTATGCAATGATGACAATAGATATAAGCCTTAACGTATGCCACATTTTTCGTGTACTCTCCATTAATTCGAAGTATATTTCAAATTAACGAATTTATGAATAAAAAAGTCAAGGAGTACTAGATTTTTCAAATTTTTGTAAATTATGAAACTTGTAATGTGGAAAGCGATCGTCATAACAACAGTTGAAAGTTTTTAGCACTCGAGTAAACTAAGTCTGTCCAAGTGATTTCTTATCTGTTTTTTAAATTATGTGAGTTAAAATATGGCAAAAGTACGAAGTGAAATTTATTTAATTGGTTATCCAAAAGACCATTTAACTGGCAGTAACCTTCCATCAAAATTGGATTGCCTTAGAGTTTTTTTTCATCATACAAAAGTGGCGAAATTAAGTATTAAGAAAAGTACTCGTCTAGTTGTTAAGGAGTGCTCCGTTTTTTGGGAGACAGCCCGCGTTCCCATCCAAAAAAGCATAAACGCTGAAAAGAAATTATTGTTCATTTAAAATAATTGGAGGACATTATCGAGACATAAGGCTAGAACTTCTGACGGTTACAAAAAGAAGTTAGAATCTTGCAACAACTCACTTAATGATTTATTTGACATGGCTCATGTGGATGCACTCAATCTTATGAAAATCGAGGAAGACAAACACTTTTTGATCAGACAAAGACTGAAAGAACGTGAGGGTTGCATGCTAGGAATTGATGTAAGCTTACAAAAACAACGCCAACGGGAAAGATTTAGGAAGCAACAGTTTCAGGAAACCCCATCAACTTCAAAAGGCATTGTACATTTAATAAACCCCTACTTTTACCTATGTCATACTAAAGAAATTATGGCAGGTTTTGTTACTTAAAACTCTTTATGTTCAGATGCTTCAAAAAACGGAGAATCGACTGAAAGTGAAGATGTTGAATATACTGAAACAATAAATAAGGATGTCATAAAACCAAAAAAAGGGCTTGCAAACAGATATTAACTCCTAGACTAGCGGCCGTTTTGGATAAATTAAAGATTAGTTGCAGTCCACATAATAACAGCTGTTCTAGATGCCGTTGGCGCAAGTTCGTCAGATTTCATTATAAACCGTAATTCAATACGTCAACAAAGGGATGAGTTACGAAAAGAAAATAGTATAAACGTTGTATCAAAATTCACCAAAGAATCTCAACCCCTAACAATACACTGGGATACAAAACTATTGCCAGGTTTAACAGGGAAAACCGAAGATCGTCTTTCAGTAATAGCAACGGCTCCGAAAATTGAACACATTTTAAATATGCCTGATATTCCATCAGGAACTGGAATAGAAATAGCATCTGCTATATATGATACTTTAGAGGAGAACCAGGTTTTAAAAAAAACAGAGGTGTTTGTATTCGATACAACTTCATCGAACACAGGCAAATTTAAAGGGGCGTGCACTATTTTAGAAAAGAGAATCGGACGAGATATTCTATTCCTTGGTTGCAGACATCATATATTTAACATAGTGCTAACAGCTGTATTTGTGGAAAGAATGGGGGTATCAACTGGAATGGGGTATTAATATTTAAAAAGTTTAAGAAATATTGGTCAAATATAAATCACACTATTTTTTTGACGGGATTGTCATATCCGCGAATAGAAGAGATTTCAGGCAATGAACGTGATGAGATTTTAGATTTCGCGAATAAAAAAATTAAGGACGACCTTCCGCGGAGTGATTATAAAGAATTTTTGGAGTTAATAATAATTTTCTTAGGAGGAACTCCACCCCGGGGATTGAAATTTGCGAAGCCTGTTTGAAAATTTTAATGTTTCAAAGCCAGTTTCCGGAAATAACCGAATCTGAAGTAACTGGATTGATTGAAGTTGCTGGATTCATTCTTAAGTGTTATTCGCCCTTCTGGTTCAATGCAGATAAGACTGGACAAGCGCCTTTAAATGATATTAAATTTATACGGAAAATGGAAAAGTATAAATTATTCAACAAAAAAATATCAGAAAAAGCTGTTTCTAAGTTTATTAATCACCTATATTACCTAAGCGATGAATGTGTAGGATTTGTTTTACTCGATGATAGAATCGACATAGAAACTAAAGTCACGCTGGCAGAAGAAATGTGTTTGGCTTATAATGCAGAAGAGAATGAAGACGAATGTGAAGATGTTCCAAAATAGTTTTTGATTAAACAAGACAATATTAAAAACTTTTTTGACAGGGATAATTCATCTATTTTGAGAGAATTGTTCTCTAAAAACACAATTCATCTTTTAAAAAGATTTAAGATTTCAACCAATTTCTTAGAAAGAGACGACTGCGCCTGCGCCGAAAGAGGGATAAAACTAATCCAAGATTATCATGAAAAAATTACAACAGATGAAAAACAAAGGCAATATCTTTTCAAGGTAATGATAATATATATTAAAATCTTATAATAGTTCTGTAGTAAATATCAACCCTATATTTTTGTTTCGATTTTCAGGTTGTACACAATTATAGACAGCAATATTCGAAAGAATCTAATTTAAATAGTTTGCGAAATGAATTTCAATAAAAAATCCACAAAGCAAAGTTGAATCTTGGGTTTGATATATGTATGTATGAAATAAAATATATGGGTCATTTTGACCCGCTGGGCACAAAAGGGTTAAGTTTTCTAAAATTTATTTGGGATATAGTTCACATTTTTTATAATAATATTTTGATTGGTTTTTATCAAAATCAGCACAAACAAAGCGAATTCTCTGAGTAATTGCAGGTAATTTGCTGAATTTACGTAAATTTGAACTTTGACCCCAGTGGGGCACGGGTTAGAGTAGCCCGATTTAGCTCAAATTTTCACCATTTAAGTTTTAGACTAAGTTACAATAATCCGCCTGGGCTTTTACTAAAAATTAAAGTTTATTTTCTTCATACATTTCAATGCCACTCTAGTGGACACCTACCCTAAATCATTTACAAACGGTATTGGATCTTTCGAAAAAATTAATTTTTTATTTAAATTTTAATTTTTTATGTTGTTTTTTACAATTTCGATTTCAACTCGCTTCAAAAACACCCTTTACATGTTGTCCGATGTCATGTCTCATTTTAATTGTTTTTATTAGTGCCAAACCATTTTAGATTTCCAAATAGAAATAGAAATATTTCAAAATTTGTTTTGATTTTATTTATAAAAATGTGTTTCTTACGATTTCGACAATAGATTAGTAAATTAAATTATATTAACTTCAGATATTGGAAATATTTCATCACCATACATATAAAAGATCTTTTGCACTCCTCGGCTAGCAGATGGCAGTCTTCATTATTTGGCAACGTTTTCTATTTCGATACAAATTGGACAGCCACAAATCTGGAAAGATAAATGAAAATTATATGTTGACATAAATTTTGGAATAATTGGATTTATTTTGAATGTAATTAAAAAAAAGCAAAAGGTTTTAAAAAAAACTAAATTTTATTTAATTTATTATTCCAACGTTTAGTTTTCGATTTAGTTTTTAATATTGTATAGAAAATAAACCAAATGCTGCATAAAATAGTTTACTTTTGTGAGTAATTTTTACGTGATTTCCGTGAATCACGTGTGGTTCACTCGTAAATGTAAGTAAGATAAAAATTTGCTCATGTTAGTGTACGAGAATATGAGAAGCGAAAAAGCCTTCGTGCTTGGTGTCCCAAAGAATTTTTCTTTTTCGATTTTCATGGCTGCTCAAGGGTAATTGGAATGCTTATATGGTAAACTATTTTTGAGATTTTTTTCGGAAGAGTTTTATAGGTCGCGCAAGTCGAATTTCCCCCAACAATCGGGTATTAGGGATGTTTTTTAATTTTGTTTAAAACTCGGCCAATAACCTGGATTTTCTTAGTTTGTAGGTCAACATTTGTTAAGCAAAACGTCCCAACTTTGATTTTATATGCATAAACCACCAGTTTTGGCAGTGATTTTCGTTAGTAAGGTACCATGTTTAAAATTTTTTTTTATAAATTGTGTATACATTTTGTAACTAACGCTTTAAACCATACATTTTTTTTGAGAAATCTGGTAATCTGGTAAAAAAAATTTGAATTTGCAGTTACTGTTCCTGAGTAACTGAAAATATTATAAACTGTCTGTCGTTTTTGCATCGGATTTGCTTTAAATTTCTATGAAAATTTAAAAAATAATAACGCATTTTAACGACGCATAATTTCCAAGCAATTTTGTAAAATAAAATTTTGAATCTGCAGTTACTGTTCCAGAGTTATACCATTTAAAAACTTTATACCCATTATAAGCATATGAACCTAAAAATATTAAGAACTCTTTGCAACGTTTGCATGGGATTTGCTCTAGATATCTATGTAAATTTAAAAAACTAAAGATTCACTGTAAAAGACGGATAAATTCCACAGAATTTTGTAAAATAAAATTCTGAATTTGCATTTAATGTTTCTGAGTTATACAATATTAAAGCTGTTTACTCAACTAACAAAACGTTACTATACACCGTTTGACACTTTTGCATCGGATTTGCCTTTTTTTGTTGCTTGGATGCTAATATATATAACCTGTTTGTAGCTTGTCGCAAATATAACGGGTGATTTTTTTGAGGTTAGGATTTTCATGCATTAGTATTTGACAGATCACGTGGGATTTCAGACATGGTGTCAAAGAGAAAGATGCTCAGTATGCTTTGACATTTCATCATGAATAGACTTACTAACGAGCAACGCTTGCAAATCATTGAATTTTATTACCAAAATCAGTGTTCGGTTCGAAATGTGTTTCGCGCTTTTTTATCGACAAATTTTGTTCAGCGATGAGGCTCATTTCTGGTTGAATGGCTACGTAAATAAGCAAAATTGCCGCATTTGGAGTGAAGAGCAACCAGAAGCCGTTCAAGAACTGCCCATGCATCCCGAAAAATGCACTGTTTGGTGTGGTTTGTACGCTGGTGGAATCATTGGACCGTATTTTTTCAACGTTACGGTGAATGGCGATCGCTATCGTTCGATGCTAACAAACTTTTTGTTGCCAAAAATGGAAGAACTGAACTTGGTTGACATGTGGTTTCAACAAGATGGCGCTACATGCCACACAGCTCGCGATTCTATGGCCATTTTGAGGGAAAACTTCGGAGAACAATTCATCTCAAGAAATGGACCGGTAAGTTGGCCACCAAGATCATGCGATTTGACGCCTTTAGACTATTTTTTGTGAGGCTACGTCAAGTCTAAAGTCTACAGAAATAAGCCAGCAACTATTCCAGCTTTGGAAGACAACATTTCCGAAGAAATTCGGGCTATTCCGGCCGAAATGCTCGAAAAAGTTGCCCAAAATTGGAATTTCCGAATGGACCACCTAAGACGCAGCCGCGGTCAACATTTAAATGAAATTATCTTCAAAAAGTAAATGTCATGGACCAATCTAACGTTTCAAATAAAGAACCGATGAGATTTTGCAAATTTTATGCGTTTTTTTTAAAAAAAAAGTTATCAAGCTCTTAAAAAATCACCCGTTAGTATACTTGTGGATAAGATCATGCGATTTGACGCCTTTAGACTATTTTTTGTGAGGCTACGTCAAGTCTAAAGTCTACAGAAATAAGCCAGCAACTATTCCAGCTTTGGAAGACAACATTTCCGAAGAAATTCGGGCTATTCCGGCCGAAATGCTCGAAAAAGTTGCCCAAAATTGGAATTTCCGAATGGACCACCTAAGACGCAGCCGCGGTCAACATTTAAATGAAATTATCTTCAAAAAGTAAATGTCATGGACCAATCTAACGTTTCAAATAAAGAACCGATGAGATTTTGCAAATTTTATGCGTTTTTTTTAAAAAAAAAGTTATCAAGCTCTTAAAAAATCACCCGTTAGTATACTTGTGGATAAACACATTGTGTTTGCTATTCAATATTACAATAATATGTTTTTCTGACCCAAATGTGGCTTTGTTTGTTGAACACCGCTGAAAAAAGCCCGACAGACAAAAAAGGAACAAAAACGCAGCAGATCTTTAATTCATAAAAACAATGCTTGCAAACATATATATGGTTCCTCCACTATGTTGCTGCGGCCACTTTTCTGCTGGTAATTCTTTTTCGTTTCTTAGAGCATGTAGGTGTTTTCATTAACGCAATGTTTAACCAACTCCCAAGCAAAAATGCCAATCAGTTTATAATATTTCTAGTTTCATAAAATGGGCATAAAGAATTCAAAAGGGAATAACTCGGGAACAGGTCATTTTGGAAATGTAAGAGGTATGGCTATCTTTCAACCGAAAAAAAAAAACATAAGTTACCTGCCATCTGGCTGAGAAAATTGAGGCTATGTGAATTTCTTTTTTCCATTTTTTTCCGAAAGCTCTGTATCTCAGCGATTTGACTTCTTTCTATTTTTTTTTATTGATTCTGAAAGGCCTCTTAAAGACCTTTCTAACAAGCCCAAAAAATCCGACCACTGGCTCAGAAGTTAGCAACTTTACTCTACTACCCTCCGACCGCCAATCCGAAAATTTTGAACCCGCTGCCATTTCGAACCCTTGCATTTTCGGACATGGTCCGAGTTGACTTTCCTTCATGAAATGAGCGAAGAAATACGCTGGAGAAATTTGTCCGGAACTTCCTGAATCACCCTGTGTATCAATATATATCGAAATATATCAAGTAAAACTTACTAGAATTATTCGCAATCTTAGGAATTTCAATAGCATCATCTTATTTCAATAGCATCAAAAGCAACTCTGCCATCATTGAAATTACGCTTCTAACGCTTGCTGACAAATTGGTAGATGTTTAACTCTCCCATAGCTGTAATAGACGCCTCCAATTCATTCCACAGGAGTACAAGTTACCAGAGGTGTGTTTCGTTTTTGGTTCCGTGATCCTTCGCACCATCGCCGATATCTATTTAAGTCGTAGAAATCCGGTCTATATACTAGTTTATGTTTCCCGAGGATTATTTTAAGATGAGCCTTGAAACGGGAACGATTCCCAGCAGGTTTATTCATTATCACATCCTATTTACCCAACACGTTGGACCGCTGATACAAATGCATCACCCTACCGGGTGGTTAAAGCCAATCTTTAACAACCACCGTGATTCTGCAATGATATTCCAGCAGAAGAGGGACACTGCTACCGATCTGATCATCATTAACCAAATTGCAGATCCGTTCGCCAAATGTAGAGATATCGAGAAGATTGCAAGATCCTGAAAAAAATAGAATAATATATTAAAGAAGAGTTACCAAATAAAAAAGTCAATTAAAACCAAATTACGGTATTAAGATATATTTCTATATAGAAATCTGTTAGCATAAAAATATATGTAAAGGGTGTCTCAGTTAGATTGTACTTTTTAAATTTAGTGTACGTTTTGTGCAAGTGGCAGCACTGAAATTTGGCAGCTGTTTTATTCCGATTATTAACAAAGCAGCTTTTTAGGAAAGAAAAACGAGTTATAATTGTGAAAATTTATTAAAGAAATTTAGAAAGTTGTGCTGAGACGACTCGCAAACTTCGATGAATTTTCAGGCGAGAAACTGCACCTACTGTGCCAACCATTCGAAGAGTGTTCAAAAAATTTTAAGAAAGTTGGTCGGCTATCTACAGTAAGACTCATATGCGTCAAAAGTACCGATCCGTGTCTTGAAAACATTGCTGCTGTAAACGAGAGAGTCGCCGGAAACACGAAAACATCAATTCGACATCGTTCTCAACAACTTCAAATTTCATGAAGCACTAGGCAGCGGATTTTGACAAAAGACCTCCTCCACCTTCATGTGTATAAAATTCAGCTTACTGGGGAGCTCAAACGAGCAGACCATGGAAAGCATTGGCAATTCGTTCAATGGGTAATGGAGCAAAGTGAAGTCAATGCCAATTTTTCAAAAAAATTTTATCTTTTTCTATGAAGCGCATTTCCATCTTTGTCGCATTTCTGGGTCAGAAAATCGTCATACATTTCATGAGAAACTAATGCAATTACAACAAGGTCCGGATTTTGGTTAGGTGGCGGGACTGGGCCTTACTTTTTCGCAGATGAGGCCGAAATTGCAGTGATTGTGAACGGCATTCGTTAGAGGAACATGATAACGGAGTTGATGTAGCCATAACTGGACGGCATGGATGTGGACTACATGTGGTTTCAGCAAGATGGCGCCACCTGCCATATCGCGCATGAAACAATCGATTTATTGCGGCACCGATTTCCAGACAAAATTACCTTAAGAAATTCTGATGTCAACTAACCACTAAGGTTATTCGTTTTAACGGCGTGCGACTTCTTTCTTTGGGGTTTTGTAAAATTCAGGATTTATGCGAATAAATCAGAAACACTTCCTGAGTTCAAGTCCGAGATCCAAAGCGTCGCCGGTGAGATACAGCCACATCTCTGTGAAAAAGTCATGAAAATAGTAATGACTTATCATCAGAGCCGTGAGGGCTATTTGACTCATGTTTTATTCCATACTTAATCGGAACATGTCTTCTTTACAATCCAATCAAAAGATCAGACCTATATCAAAAAATACGTGTTTTTGTTAAAAAAGGAAAAAGTGGATTCTTACTGAGACACCCTTTCAAAGAAATTATATATTTCCATTCAAACAGCAAGAATTCAAATTTTTCAGTTATTAATAGAATTTTGGTGGTTTAAACAATTTTAAATTTACAAAAATTAATCAAATTGATACCAGAAAAGTTAAAGTAGCAATACAGCTTCATAACAGAAACTTGGGGGTATTAATTATAGCCTATACTTCCTTCAAGAAATAGTGCGATTCCCTAATTTTTATTCATTAAAAAAATTAACAAATGGGCAAGCCTAATGTTGTGTATGAGATAAAGTGCAATGGTGACGCGACTGACGTATGACAAAAGGTATACGTCGGCACCACAATGTCGAAACTGAAGAGTCGACTGTCGTCCAACGAGTCGGATTTAAGAGCTACGTATAAGCCTGTGCCACGACGGGCCATACCCTTAACTTTGATGGCTTTGGAATTTTGTAGGAGGACAAGTATTCCCGACGATTCACTCTCAAAGTGCAGCACATAATTGACATTCCCTCAGGGAAAAGACTCGAATACGAGAACGATATTGACCGAACCGCTCAAATATATCGACATAGGATGAACGGACACAGGGGGGACAGTTTTGGTTGAAGAGAGCTTGCGGATTAAGTGGGACTATGTTCTTCTTCTTTATGATTTAAAATTCATGTAATTGTTGTCAAATGTTTTATGGTCAATGTATTATTAATGCTAATAATTTGCATATGTAGAACCCTGAGGATGATTAGCGACGCTAATCGAAATATTGAAAATATCTGATAAATCTCGAAAACAGTCAAATCCGCTGGTGATTTTATTTTCTGACCTCAAGTCGAACTAAATATACACAGTCAAAAATGATTTCCCATAAACTATGAATATCTACTGTATTACTATAAATTTGGAGATATTATACATAAATTTTATTTTTGATGTGTTAACATATATAGGCACGAGTAGGGCAATCTATCAAAGTAAACAGAATTAATAGTGTCCGCGTAAAAACCACCAAACGGTAAATTTTTTCGGATGAAATGGAGTCTGTAGGGTTTGTTGTAGTTTGGTCTCATTTCATGAGCGGCAAATTTTTGACGCGTTAACATCTATAGGCATGGGTAGGTCAATCTATCAAAGTGAACACATGCAAACAACACACAGCGTTAGCATCACATACGTGGTTGTTGTACAACAATAGTCTCTGCCTGAAAATATGTATGATGGTATTCATGTAACGGCAGCGAACAAACAAGCAGGTCGTCGTCGCCAAAAAGTATTGAATAGTATAGAGAACTCATAGAACAAATTATATGACTCAAAAGCACTGGCGACATCTGCCGGCGAATGCATTAATCTGCATTTAATCTGAAGGTCCGGTAGTTTAAAATGACGAATTGAATGTTCTCTCTTGTTCGTTTGGTAACTCTGCAATTTCTCTTGCTTCAATAATTTTCTCTAAAGCGAATCTGCGCACCTCTTTCCTATCATCTACTAACATTGAAAGAAATAAGTTTTCTGGAAATGCAAAATAAGCGTTTCGATTGAGGCAATCAGTGACAATTTTTCGTTCAACTGTAGGCATGTATCTAGATCTCTTCAGAATTTCAAAGAAGTGTTTTGCGCCTAGACCAATTGTGTTCTTTGATTTAATTAAAAACCACACCGGTACATAAACTTTAAAAATGAACATCACTAATTTTAGTAATTTAGTATTAGGTTTTTCAGTAGAAATGTATACTCGCAAAATTCGATTTGCACTTGTTAGCCATCTAGCATGACATAGAGGACCAGGATTACAATGTTCCAAGTCATCTGAACACTTACCCCATTTAATTGCTTTATATATTAATAGCAAATATTTTTGGTCTTTGCTTAGATCAGAGATTGGAACCGATGGTAAATCACATTCAATACTTTTATACTTAACTACTGGTAGGTTTTCACATTCCAAAAGTTGCTTTCCAATACATCCTTTGTAAGAGTTAGGACCAGATGTTGTACCATCAAGAAATTGGAACTCCTTAAGGGCAACTCATTTAAATGCAACAAACAAATTACCCATTGAAGGGGATGGTTGAATTTTTCTTCAAGTCGCCGAATACTTCCACCTTTCTATCCGGTGTTGTTAACAGCAGTTCCGTCACAGCCGATCATATTAATATTTCCAACAGATTGAGGATGTTCTTTTAATAGAAATTCATGAATACTGTTAGCAATATCACTAGATTGTCCCGAAATCGGAGTAACATGGCCAACATATTTTGATTTTGGTTCACTGACAAGAGATACATATATGCTCTTCTCTCACAGTTGGTCGATAGTATTTAAAACCTTTCTTCACTTGAATAACCGTATTATCTTTCCTTCCGTCAAAATAAATTCCTTGATATTCATTATTTCCGCAAGTTTCCGCAAGTTTCTTTAAAACTGTTTGAGTTTTTCTTTTCTCTCGTACAATCTTATTTATATCGGTAATTAATTTTGTTTAATTTTTAGTGATTAATCCCACATCTATTAAACTGAACGTCACAAGAGCTGCAGTAGCGCGATTAAAAATAAATAAATGGTTTCCCATTACATCCCATGAAGGGACCGGGGAGAACTTCTCACAATCACTGAGCTGTGCGCTTTCCAGTTTTCACTCACTGATTGGGACCTACAGTTTTACACCGATTCCGAACGGTATTTTGAGAAGCTTTTTCATGGCTATATACTCGATAGTGTCGCCGTCACTATGCGAGCTGACCGCCGCCGAAAGAAATTTTTTTTTTAAGGTGGTCAGAGCAGGGTTCGAAACCAGGATCTCATGTACAAGAGACGCGCACACTAACCATTGCACCACCGGCGGCCATTACTGATGTTGTATCTTTGACTAGTAAGAGCTGTTTCTTTAAATTCAATCCGGTTTTGATTATGAGTACTACTAGTACATATTTTTAGTTTTTGCCTATAACTGGGTTTATAAACCACGGATTTATTGGAAGGGGAACTTTCAACCGAAGACGTTGATTTTTGTGAACAGTTAGTTCCAGTAATTGATGTAAAAGAAGATAACGTATTTCCACTCAAGTTCGAAATGCTGCGAGTTAAACATTCGACATCTTCGTAAAAAGCGCTAAATGATTGTAAGAGAATTCTTTTCGAGCATGCAGTTCTTTGATCTGTTAAAAATTCTCGCTGAGAGCTAGGTATTTTTGTTTCTTCTGAACAACTACATTTTTCAACTTCAGAACATTTACAGGAACTTATATCGAATAATTTTTTTGCAGCATTCTTAAAATCACTAATTTTTTTTCACACCAGTTGAAGTCGCATTTCTTTTGTTACCAAACAATTTTTTAGCCTTCAAATATTTCTGATGTAGAGATGTTATTAATTAAATGATTCGTTCATAGGAAACTACTGGAATCGAAACGGAAGAAAATAATTTTTCTACATCTGAGGCCACAGTTTTAGAAATTTCAGAAAAGGCTGGTTCGAATCGACAGTTGGATTTCTTTTCTGCTCTTATATAATTGCAATACATTAAAACATCTTCATTACTGGGTAATTGATCCCCAGGTAGTTTTCTTGAGTCCCCAAATATAGGACAAGTATATATTCCACTAGATAACATTGTAGTGCTATAAAAATTCGAAATGTTAATAAGGAAAATTAATAGTACGTACTCAGTGGAGAATTTTATGTGTTTTCGTCAGTAGAAAACTTTTTGAAAACTCACTTCTGCTAACTACACTTGTTGAAGTTTATAGTTTTTTCAGATATTATGTATTGGTATTTTGAAAACGCCATAAAAATTACACGTTTAAACACTGCAAAATTTTAACACAAACAAAATAAATTAAAATTGTTGTTTATTTTCGTTTTGACATTCTTTCTTTTTCTTCTTTATAAAGTAACGGCATTTAAAGCTGAAAAAAATACTTACTTTGTTTTGCATTTGACAAAATATTCTTTTTTCATCCTCAAAGAGTAATAACATAATAATAATAAATATTTTAATGACCAAAATTGTCATAACTGAGTAACTATCAACTTTAGGAGATTTTACCATTTAACTTTTTGTGTAGAGAATTAAATTTCCAATGAATACAGTTGAAAAAAATTTTTTTAGAAAATTTTAACCTTTACGGTGCGTTTACACGGGACAGTTAGAGACAAGATAGTTGAGAATATGTATTAGTTGTCACAAAGACAAAAATTGTTTGTGGGACGTACGCGTCCAGCCAGTTATAAAGACAGTACAGTTTTAAGCAACCGCCGACAGTGTCGTTTCGTTAAATTTCGTGCTCTGATTTTTTTATTTCTTCGCTCTTTTGCCATTGTGTTTTGTCTTATTTCTCCAAATTGCAATGGAACTGATGTACTCTGCAAAATTAGTATTCATGTTTATATGTTTGTATTGTCAAACAATATTTCAAAAAAAATGGCAACATTTTCAAATACAAATATATTTTCCAATTTGTAAAGTCGTTTGCGGTGTTTTGCTTTTTTCTCAAATTACTACGAAACGTCACCGATATGGCCGATGGCTGAACTAGTAGAGGTTGACGCAGTAGGATTTGTTGTAATTGTATCAACCAACAACAGGCATTTGTTGCTTGTTTTATGACTAATCATCAAATTCAACACAGATCCATATGAACGAACACAGTAAACTAAAAAGTACAACAACAAAATACACTGAATTTAACAGATGGAGTCATAAGAAAGTAAAATCAGTTGTTCTATTGCGCTAACCTTTACTAGTTCAGCCAAGATCTGGCCGCTTATGTCAAATCTCTTGCCGAAGTTACTGTCGGTGAAAAATCAGAGACAGTTGCGTGGCAAGTGAGAGAAGTGTAAATGTGGTAGTAAAAATGTGCGAATGTATTGCTGCTGTCGGAGCAAAACTGTCCCGTGTAAACGGCAGGTTAACCGTGTTGGGCGAGCCTGAGATATCAACCTAAAATTTTTTTTATTTTTACCAAAAAATTTCTTTTTTTTCGAAGAACAATAATTTTGCTATTACCAAGTATATTTCTAAAAAAGCGCATTTTCAGCCCACCCTACTGTACATACCTCAATAGATACACCATTTCAATTCAATCAACCATAGTGCGGCCGCTTTCAATTGCTCTTTGTCACGAATTTCAATTCGAGCTCTACTAATTAGCTGTGCGCTAATTAGAAATGAAAACACAAATTTATTGTTGTTTAATTTGCAAAATGTCTTCCTTGTTCGAATTCAATAACTCGTAACAAATGATTCAATATTGTGGAAACATATTGACGCTTGATTTGTTGGTAGAAAAATAAAATTAACAAAATCGCAAACAAAAATCGAAAGTGTGCGTGACTTATACTCGTATTATTAGAAAAGAATATTGAATGAATTATGATACAAGTAAAAATATCAAAAATATGTTTAATTAATAAATGACCTAAATTCTTTACGATGTTGAAAAAAATAGTAAAATATACTAATACTAGAGGGATATTAAAAACTATAGGCAGTGGTCAGTCAGATATACATAAGTATATTGTATAATTGTTGGAGTTGAAACGATTGTTTGAAACCAGCAGTATTAGAAACATATAATAACACTAGGACGCCAGAGTCGGTGATACTGAGGTAAGTGTGGTTTTCTTTAAATCAAATTCCAGGCGAATGAGGCACTTTGGTTCTATTCTATTTCTAATATAATGGCAAAACAAACTAAAAAAATTTTTGACTTTGACACATATCACGAATCACGCATGAAGTGGCAAAAAACTTAACATTGAAACCCCAAATGGCAAAAAAGACACCAGTTAAACGGTCGAAAGTTTTAGGTTTACGATCGACAGACACAACACATAAGAAGAGGTGCTGTGAGTCCTGATGGTAGGGACTTCAAAAACGGTAGGAAGTGTCAATTAAACTTAATTTGTTTCCGTAAAGATTTTACCATGTATAAAGTAAACTATTTCCTCGCTTTGTAATTATTTGTGAGAATTCAGGAAAATAAATTACACTGTGCGATCGGCGAAGAGTCTGCTTACAGGGAAAACTTATATCAGTCAAAAAAAAGTTATACGTGTCCCGGCGTTTCGCTGGGTCAGGCCTAAGTATCGAGATATATCGATTTGCAGTTAGAACTTATAAATATCGTATAGAGGAAATTTAAATTTTTTGTTCCTTTTCATGCATTTTGACCATCTAAATGTCCGAATATCAAAAAAGTTATGTTCAAGAAAGTTGTTAATCTCAAAGCCGGCTACAACCTGGTCAATAAAGGCAAGTGGCATTTTTGGTTATCCTTTAGTAGGACAAATCGGTTTTCATAATTTTTGATGTGTTAAAATCTATATGCACGGATAGGGCAATCTCCCAGCGGCGGCAGTCGCAAGGCCTTCCACAAATAAGGCATGCGGAATGGTTCTTTTGTAATGCCTTCCTAAAATAAGGCCTGCGGAATGCATGAATTTTTTCATCGGATATAACCATGAAGGAGATTTTTTACAATTTTGAGAAACTTCTTTTCCGCATCGTTTTAACTGTAATTTAATTGGAAAATTTCCTACAAATTTTAAAATTATATTTTTTATTTAATATTTTTCAGGGTATTTTTAACATTTTCAATTTGAAGTTGGCCGTGGTACAACTTTTTAAGAATGATACATACATACTTATAAATAAATATGTAGAAGTGTATAATGATTTTGTGTTAAAATAAATGATATAAATTTTATTTTTGTTTAACAAAAATAAATTAAAGTAAATCCTTTCTAAGGCCTTCCTCTTTGCATGCCTTCCAAGGCCTTCTTTACGCAATGGGCATGGCAGGCCTTGCTTTCCAGTTTCACGCAATGTTAAAAAGAAAGGAGGCGGTAATGTGTCGGGAAGGCCTTCCGTATTTTAAACAAGATTCATGATTTCAGGCCTTACAGGTCATGGCTTCGGCCGCTGGGCTATCAAACTGAACACATGCAAACAACACACAGCCTTAGCATCACAGACGTGGTTGTTGTCCCACACTAGTCTCTGCCTGAAAATAAGTATGATGGTATTGATGTCCTGGCAGCGAACAAACAAGCACGTCGTCGTCGCCAAAGAGTATTAAATAGTATAGAAAACACATGGAACGAATTGAATGATTCAAACGTATTACTCGCTTTTTTGTCATAACTTGGTCCATTCATTATTTTGATGTGAAATACTGATGCCTTTTGAAACATTTATGATTTTGGTATTGCTTTATGTAATAACGTTGTCGAAATGGTGCATTTATATTGAAATATTATATAAAGAGTATAAGACTCGTTTATGCTCTTTTACTCAGACTCTCTACATGCGAGCGGAAAAAGAGTGCAATAAGTTCTCTATACTATTCAATACTTTTTGTCGTCGCTCTGTTAATGACAAAATAAAAACAATTATTACATCTAATGTTAAAGCAGATGTAAGAAGAAAGAAAGTGCAATAGCAAAAGAGCCTTCAGCACAAAAACTATTCTTTAATTATTTTTCAATGCAACATTTACTAATGTGTTCATAGAAATCGAACAGCTACCATGTAGCAAAAAAAGTATTAGCACATCGGCCGTGAATTAGGACACTCATTGATTTTTTTCGTAAGTTATCTAACAAAACTGAATTAAAATCATCGAGTAATACATTTAGGCTAAACAAATAACTAGGAGTTTTTAGTGGGTGAAAGTCCCGCACTGACATTAGGCTTTCAATGCTTTTCTCCTATTCTATAATCAATAAAATTCTATTTTATCATGATTTCAATTGAGTTTTCTTAGATAACTCAAGGAAAACCAAAAATGCCGATTTCCTTTATTGCCTATGTTGTAGCCGGCGTTCGGACATTTAGATGGCTAAAGTGCAGGAAAAAGGCACAACAAATTATAATTTCGTCTACACGATACTTGCGAACTTCAAATCGATATACCTCGAACCCTATATCTGACCCAGCGAAACGCTGGAACCAGTTTAACTTTTTTTTTAGACCGACACAAGTTTTCCCGGTAAGCAAAACCCTCGCCAATCAGTGACCCCTACCATTTGACGCACTGTGTTATCTATCAATAAAACGTTAAACAATTCCCAGTAAATGCGTTTTTAATTCATAGAAAAAAATTCCAAACTGCAATTGCGACACCATCTAAATTCGGTTGTGATAACCTCGAATTTGATTGTGACAACCTCTAATTTGGTTGTGACGACCTCGAATTTGATTGTGACAACCTCTAATTTGGTTATGGCAACTTATAATTCGGTTATGGTGCCCTCCAATTCAGCTGTGATAATAACCTCTAATTCGGCTGTGGACCTTCAGTTTAGTTGTGGAAACGTCTAAATTCGGCTACGGCTACTTCGTTTGTCTCAACTGAATTTTTCTACGGATGTAGAACAGCCTTTATTGACACAAATTAGGAAGTTTCTTGTGTTTGAAATTAATTTTTTTGATTTTCTAATTAGGCTGAGTTTCACAGTTGTCATTAAAAACTTTATTGTAATGCTAACACAAAGTTAGCAAAGTTAGTTAGGTTATGGAAACCTCTAAATTCGGCTACGGCTAATTCGTTTGTCTCAACCGAATTTTTCTGCGGTTGTAGACCAACTTTTATTGACACAAGTTAGGAAGTTTCTTGAGTTTGGAAATCAGTTTTTTGTTTTGCAATTAATGATATTTCAATTTTAATGATTATACAAAATGTTCATATTGAATGAAATTTAAATGACAAATTATATTTAAATAAAGAATGACTAACTGTGAATTCGAATCTATATAATAAAATGTATTAGCTTTATAATTATTTATAAGTCTATAAGGCACAAAAGAATCATGCCAATTACTCCAATTCTATTTGTGTAGTCTCCTAATGAATAGGACTAAGCCAAATGTCACCCAACCTTCAAACACCTTGCATAAGGTGTACATACGCCTTCCATCCCCACACCATCATCTACATCAAAAGTTTCATAGTGTCATTTAACTCGGCTTTCTAAATGACCATATGACGTGTAGTGAGCCGCCAGTAGACCAGACTAGACAGTTTCATAAATGTTGCATTTTCCTATAAATTGCTGTCAATGGGAATTCTGGCACAACTAATTGGTTATGCTAATTAAATGATTGTCACAGCCATAACAAGCAACTCATGAGAGCTCATTAAATTTGTATAGAAATAGAAGAAACATTTAATTGAATTGCGCTGATGGGAAATAGTATTTTTTTAAAAAATTTGCACACATCGTTATGGCAATAAAGAGAGGAATCGGAATGGGTTGATTATAAAGACCGGGCGGGAACGATGTTGTTAAGAGGTTTAAATTGAAGTGCATTGCAAGAAAGTCAATTGTAAAGAATTGGTACAGAGCAATTATGCAGATGGAAGAATAGAGGTCTTATAACTACACTGAAAAAAAACATTTTAACATTTTAATGATTGCTATTTCCATACAATCTATTTTTAACATATCGTATAAATATTTCCAACAATTTCAAATAGTGAATATTTGATAGTACATTTGGCAGAATATTTGACTGTGTTGTAAATACAAAACAAATGCTGAAGCGAAATTTTGGCTTAAGGAAAAATCCAACATTGCATAGTCTTCCAAAAAGCAACAAATGAATGCAAACAATATGATTACATGCTGATTACATTAAGGTCAATTTGTCTGTGTTCGATATGGGGTTGAAACCATCTGCCATAGGAACCATACACTGCGAATCACTTAAACAATAAATTATATTTTTCAAACTTTGAACATAAATATCCTTTTAACTGGATATAAGAGAATTACGAAATTCAATACGAACAAAGTTTATAATCATTCCATTTATGTAGCAAAATAAGAAAAATTATTCTTTTTATCTTTTTTATCATAAAGATCGAATAATATGGATGGCTAAGTAAGATTGCACTTTTTAAATTTAGTGTAAATTTTTTTTGTGCAAGTGGCAACCCTGAAATTTGGCAGCTGTAACATATGATTATTCCGATTACTAAAAACGAAGCGCTTTAGGGGGTTGAATTTTATGTTTCGGGATTAGAGAACAAAAACAAATATTAATCATCGAAAATCACTTTATTGTTTTCCAAAATATTCCCCATGATGATTTATACACTTTTGCATGCGTTTGAACCAATTGTATCTCCAAAACATGCATTCTGAATGCAGCAACCGCTTCTTCAGGTGTCGAAAAACGTTGAACTTTGTTTTTTACGTACGGGAATAAAAAGATGTCATTCGGTGCCAACTCTGGACTATACGTCGGATGACCCATCAAATCGATGTTTTGGGTGCTCAAAAATGCAGTTGTTTCAGCACAATGTGTGAGAGCTCGCATTGTCGTGGTGAAGAGTGATCCGTCTTCGGCGGTTGGTATTCCTGATTTCTTGGAAGACAACTGGCAAACAAATGGTTGTGTACCACTCAGAATTCACTGTTCTGCGTTGTTCTAGTGGTACGGTTGCGACATGTCCGGTTTTTCTGAAAAATAGACAAACATTTGCTTGGAAATGCTTCGGGCGCGAACAACTTTTGTTGGATTTGGCTCATCTTGAAACACCCATACATTTGACTGCTGTTTACTTTGGGGCTCATACGCGTAAATCCAGAATTCATCACCTGTCACGATGTCATGGACGTCTTTCGAAGCACCGCGATCGTATTTTTGGAGCATTTATTTCGACCAATGGACACGAGCCATTTTTTGAGCGATTGACAAATTGTGTGGGATCCAACGCGCACAAATTTTTTTGACAGGCAAATGTTTATGCAATATTGAATCTATGCTGGTCCCACTAATGCCTAAGGTTGTCCCAATCTCACGATAGGTCACATGACGATCTTGAACAACAGCTGACTTTGGACGACCTTCACGAAATTCGTCTTGGAGTGAACTACGACCACGATTGAATTCACCATACCATCGATAAACACTGGTCCTCCTTGATGGAGCTTCATCGCCAAAAATTGAATTAAGTTCATCCATGCACTGTTAATTAATCCATGCTGAGTTAATCCACGTCGACAGTTGTAAAAAATAATCGCACGAAATTTTTCACAATTTAATTCCATTTTTGGGCCGAGATGAATCTTTTAAGTTACTGTAAACAACACAAATAGGGCTGGTATGTCAAAACGTTCTGAGTACGCATAACCACAAAAATGTCCAACTTCATAAAATTCAACCTCGTACGAAAGAATAACGCGTTGTAATTGTGAAAACTTATTACAAAAATTTGGAAAGTTATGCTGAGACCGCTCGCAAACTTCGAAGAATTTTCAGTCGAGAAGGTGCACTTAATGTGTCAACCATTCGCAGAGTGGACAAAAACATTTGCAGAAACTGGATAGGTTATGGATTATCGGCGTCAACGTACCGGTCGGTCTTTTGAAACCATTGCTGCTGTAAACGGAAGTGTCGCCGAAAACCCGAAAACATCAATTCGGTGTCGTTCCCAAGAACTTCAAATTTCACGAATCACTACACAACGAATTTTGACAAAAGCCTTTATGCGTACAAAATTCAACTTTTTCAGTAGCTCAAACAAGCAGACCATGGAAAGCGCCGGCAATTCGTTCAATGGGTAATGGAGCAAAGTGAAGTCAATGCCAATTTTTCAACAAAAATTCATCATCTCTGATAAAGCGCATTTCCATCGCCCATTACCCCAAATTGTTGAATATGGGTTCAGAAAATCCTCACGCAAGTCATGTGAAACAAATGCACCCACAACGAGCAACTGTCTGGTACGTATTTTGGTCAGACGGCATGATTGGGCCATACTTTTTGGAGATGAGGCCGAAATTGCAGTGACTGTGAACGGCATTCGTTACACATACAAGATAACGGAGTTCTTATGGCCTCAACTGGACGGCATGGATTTCGACGACTTGTGATTTCAACCAGACGGCGCCACCTGCCACACCGCGCATGAAACAATCGATTTACTGCAGCAACGCTTTCAAGAGCATATTATCTCAAGAAATTCTGATATCAACCGGCCACCAACATCATGGGATTTAATGCCGTGCGATTTCTTTTTTGGGGGTTTTGTGAAATCTCGGGTTTATGCGAATAAACCAGAAACAATTACTAGCCTCAAATCCGAGGTCCATCGCGTCATCGGCGAGATAAAGCCACATCTTTGTGAAAAAGTCATGGAAAATTTCATGAAAATAGTGATGGCCTGACATCGGAGCCGTGAGGCCCAATTGACCGATACTCTATTCCATACTTAATCGAAAGATGTATTCTTTCCAATACCATAAAAAAATCACAACTATCGCAAAAGAAATCGTGATTTTACTTTCTAATGAAAAAGTGCTTTCTTACTGAGACACCCTTTACGTAGATGTTTAGGGCTGTTATAGGTACTGCCTCGTAGTACTTTCAAATTCATAAACCTGCACACAAAAAAATCTATGAGTGTCCGAACTCACGGGCGATGTGCTAACACTTTTTTGTTACACGGTACCTGTTTGATTTCTATGAACACATTAGTAAATGTTACATTGGAAAATAAAAAAAAGAATAGTTTTTGTGCTGAAGGCTGGCTCTTTGGCTATTGCACTTTCTTTTTTCTTACATCTTCTTTAACATTGGATATAATATTGTTAAAATAAATACAGCAATATTTATCTCACAGAAATAATTGTTTCTGTTTTGTCATAAACAGAGCCACGACAAAAAGTATTGAATAGTATAAAGAACTCATTGCACACGTTTTCCGCTCTCATGTAGAGAGTCTGAGTAAAAGAGCATAAACAAGCCTTATTCTCTTTATAGAATATTTCAATATAAATGCACCATTTCGACAATGCTATTACATAAAGCAATACAAAAATCATAAATGTTTCAAAAGGCATCAGCATTTCACATCAAAAATGACAAAAAGCGAGTTATACATTTTGAATAATTTGTTTGAATCGTACAATTCGCTCCATGAGTTCTCTATACTATTCAATACTTTTTGGCGACGACGATCTGCTTGTTTGTTCGCTGCCGCTACATCAATACCATTATACTTATTTTCAGGCAGAGACTATTATTGTACAACAAACACGTATGTGATGCTAACGCTGTGTGTTGGTTGCATGTGTTCACTTTGATAGATTGCCCTACTCGTGCCTATAGCTGTTAACACATCAAAAATATTTGAAAATCAAAACTGTTATAAATGAAGGAAATGCTTTGGAACTAAGTACAATTGTAAATAGTATATACATTCGTTTGAATATTCGTTTATAAAGGTAATTCAAATTACCCTACAAATCATAATTGTCATATAATTAATTTGCCCCATATAATGCGTATTTACACCAAGTGTATTTTCACCCAACCATCTGCCCAAAGTCCGTAAGCTTACTGGAGAATTTTTCTGAGGATAAAATATACTCATTGCCGTCTTCCATCTCTGTGAAAAATTCATGGAAATTTCATGAAAAAAGTAAAGGCCTGTCATCAGAGCCGTGGGCGCCATTTGACGGGTAGTTTACTCCATACTTAATCGGAACATATCTTCTTTACTATTCAATAAAAAAATCTGAACTATCTCAAAATATACGTGTTTTTATTTTGAAATGAAAAAATGCAGTCTTACTGAGACTCCCTTTATAAAGTTAAATGGATTGAATACGCAGAGGGTGACACTGTATCGCCACTCTCATGCCAATCGTTTTTGTTTTTTTGAAACACCAACACCTATGCAATGGCTTTCGATGAAAGCCTGCACAGGAAAGCAGTTTTGTGAATATTGATTGTTATGGTAAAGTACTGTTTTGGATGTTTTCGCATAAGTAGGTGTTGGGACAATTCTCGCTAAGTTGAGATTTGTTTATCCCTAAATACTTGTGGAGAAGGGAGCTGATGATAAGGCTTGCTGGGCATTGAAATAGCTATATTGCCAACCATCCACATCATAGTTAGTCCCAATTTCACATTATTTCTTTAATAATATATGGGGCATTCCATGCCAAATACCGAAGTTGTGACCAGACTCCCTTCGATTTCGATAATTTTTGATAATTATTAAAATTTGTGATAAATAAACTTTTTTATTATTCAATTCGCTATAAATATAATCACCAAAATGCAAATAAATTAATTAATCCTTAATATCAATCCATTATTAATCCATTATTCGATTAGTAATGGTGTATGATTAACCAAATAACCGCGCATCCCTAGTTACGACTCTTTTTTAGTTAGGGTGCGTTATTTCATTAATTGCATTGAAAATTTTTCCTTCCTTCCTTTCCTTCAGTAAAACAGACAAATTTTCTGCGAGTGCTATCTGTGCTAATTTGTATCCTTTATTGCTTTTGATACGATAAATTATCCCCATTTATGTTTTCCTTTCTCCTAAAATTAATATTGATTACAAACGATTTATATTTATTTCACGTTCAGCACAATACAGAAATGAGAATGCTGCTGATATTGTAGATAATAAGGACTGTTATAGCTAATTGACTTAATGTTAAGGCTTAATTGTAGCAAAACCACAGGAACAAGCACATTCCACAAATATTTGCATTAAACCGCAATAAATACCAACATAAACATTTATTTTTATTCGATTACAAATGTGACAGGAGGGAGTTGAAGATAAAATATAAGGAAGCTATTAAATGAGGAGGGTAATTAAAAGATAAGAATGAGAAAAACACAATTTGGAAACCACAAAATGTATACAAACTTCCGATTTTAATGCGTGACTAGTTCATCATCAGAAATATCCATCACTATATATACGAGGATTTGGTTTGAGTCACGGTTTTCTGATTGTGCCTTATTTCATGGCAAAGGCCGATTTCGCTGATGGTTTTTTGATGCTTCTCATAGTTTTCATTACCTTTCGCGAGTATTTGCTACTTTAGCAGCAGAAAAAACAGAATTTAAAAAAATTATTTCCCATAACATCCCATGAAGCGATTGGGGAGAGCTTCTCACAACCAGTGAGCTGTGCGCTTTCTACTTGCACACTCACTGATTGGGGCCTACAGTTTTATTCCGGTTCCGAACAGTATTTTAAGAACCTTGTTTAAGGATAAATACTCGATATTGTCGCCATTACTATGCGAGGTGATCGTCGTCGAAAAAAATTGAAGGTGCTCTGAGCAGGGATCGAACCCACGTTGTCACGTAGAAGAGCACCACCGACAGCCACAAGCAGCAGCCTTATACGCTGCAAAAATCGGCATCAGCAACATATTGCAGGAATCATGTATATGTTTACAATCATTGGTTCCATGAATTGAGGTTTATCACTCGTTGCGGGATGGGGGTTAAATGAAAAAAAAAAATTAAACAACTTTTTTTTAACACTATTATGCTACAATCCAGTATTATCAACTATATTGGGTACTTTTGCTTTGGTTTGTGTCTATACTAATATATGTTGGGAAATTTATTGTTTACTGGGAAGATTTCTAGGTGGAGTCTGTAACCAATATATATTATATATTGTAGTTTTCAACCCAATAAAAGGTAAATTAAGAAAATCCAAAGTGAAAGAAGTTTAAAAAAATAAAATTTTTTTAAATAAGTGCCTTTTCTTAAAAATCGGATATTTTCTCAAAAAATACCTATTCATATTCTTAAATAAAGTACCTTTTCTTAAAAAATACCTTATCTTAAATAAGTACCTTTGCTTAAACAAAGGAAATTTTCTTACAAAAAGTACCTTTTCTTAAAAAATAAATTTTTTTTAAATAACTACATTTTCTTAAAAAAGTACATTTCTTACAACAAATTGCTTTCTCTCAAAAAACTACCTTTTCTTTAAAGAGTACCTTTTTTGTGAAACAAAATAACTTTTCTTGAGATAAGTAACTACTCTTAAAAATATACCTATTCTTCAAAAAAGGGACCAATTCTAAAAACAAGTTTCCATTTCTCTAAAAAAAACTTTTCTTCGAAAAAATACCTTCGCTTAAAAAAATACATTTCCTTACAAAAATTCCTTTTCTTAAATGTACTTTTTCTTAAAAATAAAATAAGTCATTTCCTTTTCTTTTCTTGAGATATGTAGTCTTTCTTAAAATAAGAAAATTTTCTTTAAAAAAATGACCTTTTCCTAAAACGAATACAACATATTTAAAAAGTACCTGTTCTTAAAAAAAATACTTCTTTGTACTTCTTCTGTTACGGCTTTCTCTAACAGAAAGTACTTCTTCTTAAAAATAGTACCTTTTCTTAAAACAAATATTAGCTTTTAAAAAAAGAAGTACCTCTCTATAAAAAATTACCTTTTAGGGAAAAAATGCAAAAGGCCGTAACTACACTTTTTAGTTTTTTGCAGGAGAAGGAATAAACGTTATCAATTAAAGACTACTTAAAACTTAATATCCAAATTGTAGATTCAAGCTTAGTAAACAAAGACGGATTTGTTTCTGAACAACAAATTAATGGGAAAAATTTAGTTTTTAAGAAATGCTAGTTACGGCCTTTTACACTCTATTTTGTCTGAAACCAAAAAGCCGTAACTACAAGACTAAAATGGTGCAGAAAATAAAACAAATGGTTAAGATAAGAAATTAGTGATTTTAGGCCGTAACTAAAAAAGTTTTTAGCCAAGTTACGTTTTCCGTGCGGAACCGGTGTAAAACTGTAGGTCCCAATCAGTGAGTATAAAACTATAACGCGCAAAGCTCACTGGTTTGTGAGAAGCTCTCCCTAATCCCTTCATGCAATGTAACGGGAAACCATTTATTTCTTTATTTATATCTTTTTGTATCTATTTATTGTAAGTATTTTAAAACAAAATACAAAATTCATTATAACTATTAAAAAGAATAGGTTAAGATTAAAAAGAGAATTTCTGCTCAAATATTCTCCAATTTCATTAAATATTTTGTATTTTATCACTTTTGTTTTGCAAATGGGGTCAGTTTGATGCAGTGTAACGATTAGCCGATAAATGTATAAATATCGGTTATTTTTCGTAGCAGTAAAATTATTTGACAAAGCACTGAAAAACTCTTCGTATTTAAAGTCATAAATCAAAATCAACTGATTACCAATTTAAATAACCAGTCAAAATGTAGCCTAAAAAAACACCCTGCAGAAGAAAGTGGAGGTATGGTAAAGCCAGTAGTGGCAATGGATACGATTTATAGACGGGCGGCAAGTACTGGTAGACTACTCGCAAATACTGTACTCGTTTTTTTAAGCGGGCAACACTACCAAAATATACATAAGTTGGCAACGCTGTTAATAGCTGTCAACAATAGTTTGGTTGTGAAATTGATGTTTAGTTGTGAAAAAAAATGTGTCAGAAATTCCTTGATTAAAATAAATAAAAAGTACGTAAGGAAAAACTATAAAAATGAATAAATGCACCTTCCAACGAAGAGCAGCAAAAGAAAAGGATTATTATAAAAAAAAAATCCAATGAGTGTTCGAACTCACGGATGATGTGTTAACACCTTTTTGCTACACGGTAACTGTTCGATTTCTATGAACACATTAGTAAATGTTACATTGGAAAATAAAAAATAATAGTTTTTTGTATACACCGGGCAATGCTGAACATAAAATGACAACAACGAAACAACCAAACACAAATCATCACACATACTTTGTCCGAAGTAGCTGACGTGTAAGTGTGTCACATAACCACATGTTTGCCATATCAACAGCAACGAAGCAGCCGAACACACAACATCACACATACTTTGTACGAAGTAGCTGACGTATTAGTGTGTCACCATCACGTCGACTGCGCAAGCCTTGCAAATGAAATTTTGCGTGGCTATGCTTTATATCACCGTTCAATAACAGCAACAGACACATGTACATACATACATTATTATGTTAATACATACGCTATAGACACAATATCGTTTGCCTCACCCCTGCCACACCACTCTTTCATTGCTCTCTTGCTCGCTCATTTTTGTTTAACACGTCATTATTCTCTTTAGCAGTCGCAGAAAATCTGGTTTTAGCAGCAGCATAAAATTTGGTTTTAGCAGCAGCATAAAATCTGGTTTTAGCAGCAGCATAAAATCTGACTTTGATAGATTTAGTCCCTATACGCCGCTACAGATGTTAACACATCAAAAAGATTATTTGATAAGTGTCGTGAAGAAATGCCAAGAAGTGAAAACATAGAAGCAAAAGTTTGTGAAAGCAGCGTCATGAGCGCAAAATGACAGTCTAATGAAATGCCTTTTTCCATTTTTTTTATTTTATATTTTAATACCTCTTTCAATACATATTGAAAATATACGTATACGTTTATACATATTCAAATAAAAATCTGTATTCTTTAATTTTTCTCAATACCAATTTACCAACAAACTACCTACTCATGGATTGCTTCAAAGGCGATTGGTGGAAATGTGCTCCCAAAGTCTGCACTCGTGGAATACTCCGAAATCGATAGAAAAGCGACTGCTGGAGTGCCAATGTTAAAATCAGCACTTGAAAGCATTAACGGAGAAATGAAGAGAGAGTAGTCGCTATCGCTTGGCGAGTACTCGAACAGTAGTCCTGCACTACTATTTTTTTCTGAAGGGCAATATCGCATTAACACACATTGAAAGAGAATAAAAGGCAACTTTGTTTTGTTCTATTTTTTTTTGTTTTGAAAAAAGTGTAATTACGGCTTTTTGGTTTATGAAATTGTTCAAGTTGATTTTCGCCAATAAAATCGATATTTTTGGACGTATACATGTAAAATTTGGTGTGCAGATGTGTTTCGGTTAAGTACATCATAATCAATCAGACAATTTTGAACTTTTGAGTAGTTATGGCCTTTTGCATTTTAGGTGACGACATATTCTTACAAAAAGGCCCTAATAATATAGTTTTGTTTAAAACTACATCTATAAAAAAAATTTCTTAAAAGAGGTTCATCATTTTACAAAAACTATCTTTTCTCTTAAAGATCCATTTAAATTATCGAATTTTTCAATGGGCGCCGTAGGCGTGTTGGAACTAACTAGTACGTAATATATAGCGAAAGGAACTTCATTCCAAACGGGTGGCCCCTGACACCTCATGTGAATTGTTTGTTTCTTTTCCTTTCTGCCACGATTTTATTTTCAGCAGTTTTCAACAACCAAAGTAACATTTGGGTCACAAAAACATATATTGCAGCCTATTAATCGTTGTGTCTTCTATATGTATTATTGAATAGCAAACACAAAGTTTTTAGACACAAGTATACTATACTTGCGACAAGCTACAAACACTTTATATTTGCATCCAAGCAACAAAAAAGACATATTTTTCAGAGTCTACTCATCGCTATCTCTACTGTAAACTATATGAAAGGACTCGCAAGATAGTCAGCTGGTTTCTCCACAACAGACACTGTATGATCCTAATTATATTCACAGAGTACTTAAATATCTCAAGCAGTTTTACCCATAACATATCCTTTCTTTGCAAAGTAAACGGATCCTGGACAGAAGATTGTTTGTGCTGACCTTTGGATTGAATTAATAGCTGCTTCGATGCAAATAATGGCATGAGAGTGATATAATGGCAGTTGACTGAAAACAATTGCTGCTTTGAGTACAAATATTAATAATGCAGCCTTGTAGAAAGAGTCCATTATATCCTTGGTTAAGTTTCCCGTGTTCCACTTTTAGTTTTGTACTGTAAAAACTTTTGTTTAATAAAACTAAAAAAAACCGTAGGATAGAAACAGAAAACGGAAACTTGCGCTTAAAAGGATGCAATAAAAATGTGAAAACTACATGCTGCCATCAGTGGGGAAAGGAAACAAAAGCTTATGAAACCACAAAAGAAGATGCAGTACTTTGTTGCAGTAACAGGACTATTGTTGAACAAAATGAAAACTAATAATGCAAAATTTTCCTTTCTTAAGAGATCGGGTTTGAATATGACTTAACAAATAAAATAAAATTTGAGCCTAATAAACCTAATAAATAAATAAATGATGAACTTGTCACGGAGTTCGAAACTAGTCATGCCAGTGAGTGTGTGTTGAAACTGAATTGTCTATTTTTTCAATTCGAAAAAATGTTCATGACTTGTAAGCTTGTAGTATGAATTTCTCATAAATTAACCAAAAACTAACAAAATCGGTCAACAAAATTCAAATTCAAATAAATGTAACTGACACTAGCACGGTCTTCAAAAATGCTATACCACGGAAAAATACAACTCTGTGATATTGATTAAAACTCACCTGAAGGCACTGCAACACTGCGAGATTGCATGAGGAATAGAAGAACATGGTGGAAAAATTCTGTCTGTTCTTGTTGTTGGAATTATAGGCCTTTCAGTGATGTTGACACTTAGGGATCTTCGATCGATACTAATTCGCACATGTGAATTGCAGAATTGAGTTTGTATATATGCGATTGATGATCAACCGATGGTATCAATTCAGGCACAGTAGTTAGGCATCTGATGATGAACTTGTCACGGAGTTCGAAACTAGAATTGTCTATTATTTCCAACAAAAACCAACAATTTTTCAATTCGAACAAATGTTCATGACTTGTAAGCTTGTAGTACGAATTTCTCATACATTAACCAAAAACTAACAAAATCGGTCAACAAAATTCAAATTCAAATAAATAAATAAATAGTTTCCCGTTACATACCATGTAGGGATTAGGGAAAGCTTCTCACAACCAGTGAGCTGTGCGCGTTGTAGTTTTACACTCACTGATTGGGATCTACAGTTTTCCACCGGTTCCAAATGGTATTTTGATAAGCTTTTTTATTTTTTTATGACTAAATACTCGATAGTGACGACGTCAGTAAGCGAAGTAACCGCCGGCGAAAGAAATTTAAGGTGGTCAGAGCTCGGATCGAACCCACGTTCTCATGCACACTACCATTGAATCATCGGCGGTCACTGTAATAGTGCCTTCTTTAAAAACCTATGTACGGATTGTTTTCATTGTAACTGATAATTTTATTGCTTTCGGGTTTTGTTGAGAGTCTTCTTGTGATTCAGGATATTGGGCCGAACGTGGAGGTGGAAATTTTGATGCCTTCATAGGGCAGTCCAATCAGCTACTATTGCTATATTAGGTATGTCTTACCACTTCCAAGATTAGGTATGTCCCGGGCAGTGTCCTTATCGGAACCCTCCGTTAGTTAGCTAGACTGAAAAGACGCAACGAATAAGCAACCTGATTGGTTATGCGATCACTGATGCGTCTCGGATTAAATAGATGACCCTGTCACACAACCTCTTCGAACTAACGGATATACTATTTTGTCCTTTGAAGGCGGATGGGGCAACACTACTGGCCAACGACGGATCAAAAGAAAAGAAACAAACATGCAGTTTCGACACACTGCATTCTGGTTAGAGTCCGATCCATAATCGGTACCGTAAACACAATCATCCTGGCAGTCGGTTAAATGCAAAACCACTGTGGACTGGGCTTGCTTCCGCCACCGTTGCATTGGCAATGAAAATACAAAATCAGAATAAGAAACATAAATCTCCCTATTTGTGGACGAACCCCGCAAACGTTATAAGGACCACGATTTGCGGATATGCACTTGGAATGTTAGAACACTATACAGACCCGGTGCCACCATCCAACTCGGAGAAGTACTCGAGAATTATATGGCTGATATTACTGCTGTCCAGGTAATGCCATGGACAGGTCATGGTTGTAAAAGGAAGAATAATTGCGACATATACTACAGCTGCCATGTGAAGATACATGAATTTGGTTGCGGATTTGTAGTTGGAAAAAGACTGCGATATCTGCTCTCAAGGTTCACCCCCTTGAGTGACCGCATAGCCACACGAAATACTTTAACATACGGCTAATTTGTGTACATGCCCCGATGGAAGAAAACACGATGACACCAAGGACATATTCTATGAGCGACTAGAGGAAACATACGATCGCTGCCCTGGCCATGACATTAAGTTTGTTCTAGGTAATTTCCATGCTAAAGTCGGGAGAGAAAATGTTCACGAAAATGTTCAGTCTACACGCCATCGCTTCCTATCACGAAATGAGACTGTTGGACTTTCCCGCGGCGAATCTCAAGGTTTCAGCAGTACCAGAATCGAACATAAAGGCATCTATAAGGTTACTTGGGTATCCCCTGATAAACAGACGAAGAATCAGATTGAGCACCTGGTAATTCATGGAAGGCACTCTACAAGTTTAATAGATGTGCGTGTGACTCTAGATGCTAATATCGATTCAGATCACTACCTGGTTGAAACAAAGGTTCGCACAAGGATAAGCAGACCAAAAGTAGTACGGAACCAGACAAATGCCACCAGATAGCCACGGCTTATGCAGAGAAGCTCACACAAATACTGGCGCAGAACGCATCCCCGCCTCATGATTCTGAAGCGCGGTGGAAGTAAAGGGTGATTTTTTAGCAACTTTCTTTTTGGAAACACTTTTTTTGGCAGCTCAGCTGTTTTCGTGTCACATGTTACTGTCAAGCCTGTTCAGTTTGGTCTATAATTTAACCATGAATCTGCTTAAAGACAAACCATGGTCCCATGAAGAGTGTCGCATGGCAAATGATGAAAGTACGCTGCACGTATGGCAAAGTTTCAGTCAGTTGCAACGAGAGACGCGTCAGACCGGTGTAAGGCGAAGAGGAGAGAAGAAACCCGTTTCTTTAAGGAGCATCCCGGGTTGTGGAGAAAACGCGAGGGTGAGAAAATTAAATCTTACTGAAGCAAGAATGAGTGAGGGCCGCAAATTCTCCCGACAAGTACAAAGCCAAACCAAGGGAAATCGACCAGACCCACCTTTTGCAGAGATAAGGACGGGAATGTTGTCCCAGATGTGCAGAGAATGTTGGGAATATGTAGAGACAACTTCTCTGCTTTACTTGTCCCAGGAGACTTCAATGTAGATAAGGGTCTTGAGCATGTCGGACGACAACGATGTCTTCGATTGCCCCCTCCAAGTCAAAGCGAAGTAGGAGCCCCAATTTCTCGGCTTGCATCAGCTCATATGGATAATCTGGCTAGATGAATTCATACCCGAGGTTTGAAAAAAACGACCCAAGTATTTGTATGAACTATCGTGGTAAAAGAATTTTATCCATCGCATACAAGGTCCTCTCGAGCCTAATGTGCCAAAGACTAAAGCCGATTGTTGCCTACCTAACCGGACCTTATGCTTTATAACTTGAAATATAACTATCGGTCAGATATTCACATTACGACAAATCCTGGAGAAAAGCCACGAAAAACAAATCGACACCAACAACCTCTTTTTAAATTACAAGGCTGCCTTCGATAGCCCGATACGCGGAAAACTATACCAAGCTATGTGGGAGCTTGGTATTTCCTACAAGCTGACACGCCTCTGTAGAATGACACTGAACGACACGAAATACTCAGTAAATAATGGTAATGATCTCACTGAGCAATTTACTACGATGCGAGGCCTCAGGCAGGGCTACACACGCTGAAAAATCTGTAGTTTTTTGTTGTTTGGATGCAAATATATCATGAGTTTGGAGCTTGTCGCAAATATAATATACGTCTGCCCAAACGCATTGTGTTTGCTATTCAATATAACATATTTGAGTCACAATGATTAATATGTTATAACATATGTGTTTGCGACCTAACTATATTTGTGTTTGTGATATAAATATATATTTGTGTTTGTGATATAAATACAGCCGTGCTTGTTGCACTGTTTATGCTCTCTCGGGAGCATGAGAATAAAAGAGGGGAAACGAGTGTGTATATCTTGAAAGTGTATTTTTGCATTATTCTCTCAGTCAGTGAGTCATAAATATTCATGAATTTGCAGATGAAGTCAGTGTTTCTTATTTTGGCTGATGTATTGCATATTAATTTCATGTATTCAGACGTCAATGGTTCATCGGACAGAGGATATCAAAAGCGCTTGATCAGTGACAAAATAATAAACAAACGCTCGGACGGGAAAATGGTTTGTGATGTTGCTTTAGTTTTCATTCTCATTTCTTAAAACAAAGGAATGCATTCAGCAAGTAAATGTAAAAAGGGCAATTTAAAATATTTTATTGCATTTAGGACTTGCAAACATATAAATGTTTGAAGTGTGTTCCAAACATATACATGGTTCCTGCAGAGTATGTTTGGGAGAATATGTTGCATGGGCCGTTTTTTCAGCGTGCAGAGTATCATGCAATCTTTTCAACACATTAACTGAGATCAGCGTGAGAAAATCTGTAGTCAACACGAATAAAACTATCAGCAGCAAAAGTCACATGCTGCTCACGTATGGTGATTATTTGGACACTATTGGGCGAAATATACGAGAACGTACTGCAGTATTTGGCAGAAACGAGGACAAGACAAAATTAATCGTTTCGACAAGCAGGACATCCACCCGATTGGATGAAAGGGTGAAATAACTGTTTTACTTTCCAGGTTGTGGACGAATTTATGTACCTGCGATCTGCCGTGAACAGAAGAACATAATTATCATCGCAGCAGCTATGGACATCTTAATGATTGTGTTTCACTCTGTCATGGCTATTGAATGGTGAATAGAACAATTTTTTTTCGGGCGAATGTATATTTTTCACGAACTTATCAATAATGAATGTAATTGTGCTCCTCCGAAATACGTAGCACCACCCTCTAATTTGTGGGCGGTTGATTGTTTGTGTGGTTATCAAAACTCCTTCAATACTATTGATGTCACAACAAAATAAATATTTATTTTCTTGTTATTCACTATCAATTCTGTCATTCTGCCATTAATCCTGCAGCTTCTGCGGTTAAGGTTAAGGGACTGACGACACATCTCGTGTTTGAAGGAAACACACTTTCAGCCATGACGGACAGCAGTATTTCGCATAAATAACGATTTTAATGCGTTGGGTTGTCACTGGCTAATAAAATGTCAATATTGACAATTGATTAACAGAGGAGCTCTACCAAAGAAGGAAAGGGAAATTTGTTGTTAGTACATATTAATTTCCTGACATCAACTTAAGGATGAAGGATAATAATGACACGACCTCTCAGATAATGATAATATTTGGTAATGCTCATTATTTTCTAAAGCCTCATATCTGCAAAAATGGGTCATAAATAAAATATCCAAAAGCTATCATAGTAAAAGAAGTAGACAATTGAAGAGTTTGACAGGATACGATTTCCACTACCAAAGTGAGAAACGATTTTCAGGAAGGAAACTGAAAAAGGCAACAACGTGAAGCCTTTTGTGTGCTCAAACCTCTAGTGAGAAAATCGGAGCGCCGAATGTTGCAACATATGGTGCCATTGAAATTCGCAGAAAGCAAAAACGTGAGAGAGGACAAAGAAACGATAAACAAAAGGCAGCAGATTCTTATTTCATGGAAAACACACAAATAATGCCTAAAATACTAGTCAATGTAACGTAGAAATCAAGTCGGCCTTCTTCTTTCTCCTAGGGCTAGAAATACTCTAATGCCATACAAGGCTATGTCTGATCTCATTTTCATTGCGAGGTTTAATTCGACATTTAGCAGGATTTATGTGGTATCCGATGAGAACAGTATTAAAGACGAGTTTTATAGCCAACCGGATTTTGCAGTAAACTCCTTGTCAATTGGTGACACTAAAATATTTCTGGGAGATTTCAATGCCAAAGTGGGCAACGACAACAACAACCTACAGGAAGTGATGGGAAGACATGGTCTTGGAACTGTGAGAAATGATAGTGGCGGATTTCTATACTCGCCATCAACTGTTTATCGTCGGAACTAAATTCCCCCACAGAAATATTCACAAGTATACATGGCAACCGCCTGAGGGTCAAACCTTTAATCAAATTGACCTTCTACTTGTCAGCAAGATGTTTCTGGGTTCCTTGCTGGACGTCAAAACTAGACGTGGTGCGGATATTCACAGCGACCACCAATTCTTAGTGGGCAAAATCATAAAATACAATACAGGCCGTCAGCAGGACCTATCCAGATCAATAATATATGATCAAACTCTACGCTCCAATTTGTTAAAGGACAGTCAAAATACGTGGTTCTTCTAACGCTGAAGGAAAATACCAAGGAGGTCCTTGAAATGAAGAGAAGATATGCGAATAAACCCTGCATTAGTGCAGAATCGTGGACCGAAATTCAGAATCGTGAACCCCTATACAATGTACGTATTCAGACACCAACGTTAAAGAGACAGTTAAAAGAACTGAAGAGTGGGTCATAGGATCCGATTAGATTACGACAATTATCTGAACAATATACCGGAGGAAACCAAAAAAGGTGCGAATACAGGTAACCACCGTGTTGTGTAATCTTCAAATAAAAAAGCTGAGCTACAAGCCCTTGATGGCACGTCGATATCATCACCAGATCAGCACCAACTTCAATGGATATTGATTAATTTTTTTGGCCTTTTACAAAATTTCTCGAAATTTCGATGTAAAATACAGCTGGAAAAGTAATATTTTTTTTTTATTTATATTTTTATTATATTAAATAAAGTTAAAATAAATAAATCTTTGTGAATCGCTTACAAGATAAACTGAAAAACTAAGTTAAGTCCACAATTTGTCAGCTATGGGCCGAAAATGGTGAAACATTATAGAAAAATTTTAAATTTTTCGAAATTTTTACAATTTTGAGGCACTAGATTCAGTTTTTTTGGTGTTAGTTTGTTTTACACTTTTTTTCTTCTAGTCTATAGCTACAATTATGTCGAAGACAGGAAAACAAAATTCCAATTGGTTTCCGAGATATAGCCGTTAGAAACATTGAATGTTCTTCGGAAAAATTAAGTTATAGCCAAAATGTACATGGGGCCATAAAATTCGAACAGCAGCTAAATGAAGAAAATCCTAATAGTATTTTGTTAGTTTCGATAAGTACTTCGAGAAATTTCACACCACAAGGTGTTTCCACTCGATGACTTCAAAAATGTTGCATAGTGTAACTAAGGGACATATAAATATATTATAATAAATTACATTACATAGTGTAACTCCAAAAAATGTAACCATATACGGACACCACTACGTGATAAAAGACCAAAAAAAAGTCTCGTGTCTCCCAGTTTTGCCCAAAGTCCTGCACTCTTTTTTATGAGGTTCCAAAGATTTGGGACCTTGGAGTCATTTTTGCAAAAAAAAAGTGTTCATTTTGTCAGGTCCATATCTTGCAAACCGTTCTGAATTTTGATTTACTCTCTGAGGGAAAGTTGTAGCTCTTGTGAAGATATAAAATCAAACAACTTCATCTTCAAGGTCAGACTCGAAAACAAAACTTTAAAAAATTCGATTTTTTTACCTTTTCCCCCTGTTCAGGTCCAACTACAAAAATGTACCAAACATCTCAATAAACAACTTTCTAGAACATATGAACTTCCTAGGAATGATTCTTAACACCGTTTAGGTAGGGCTTAGGTAGCGTTTAGGTAGCCACAAATGTGAAAAATTTCCCAAAAAGACCTACAACTTTCCCTCAGAGAGTAAATCACAATTCCGAACGGTTTGCAAGATATGAGCCTGACAAAATTATCACTTTTTTGCAAAAATGTTACCAAGGTCCGAAATCTTTGGGGGCCCATAAAAAAAGTGCATGATTTCGGGCAAAACTGGGAGACACGGGTCTTTTTTTGTCTTCTATCACGTAGTGGTGTCCGTATATGGTTATATTTCCATGACTTAAAAAACTACACACAGTGTTATAAGTCAATTGAGTAAGGCAACAAATATTTTGCTTCTAAATATTATTATGTTCGGGAGAAAATAGGCGTTTGCTTCCACGTAAGTAACCGCGTGTTTGGTAGCAAATAAGCAAATGCTTCCACGCAAGTATATGGAAATGTGGGAGGAAACACAGAAATGTTTCCCCATAAGCTTGTTTGGGAAGAACACATGGTTGCAAAGTAAACATACTAATGTTTGCAAAGTAAACACGTTAATGTTTGCATTTAAATATAAGTGATTTTGGGACTGGCAAATATATTAATATTTAGAGTGTGTTCCAAGCGTATACATGGTTCCTGCAGAATATGTTTATGTTATTTAAATAGTAAATTATTTATATTTGTAAACGAGAGCCAAATGTACGTTCAGAAAATAAGAAATATTATGACATCTATAACAAGTACATGACTTTGTTAAACCCTGTCCTTGGAAAAGTTCCAAATGTACATATGTACGTGTTTTTGTTTTGTGTCAACATACGTGCAGATAAACATGTAGACTTTTTGTTTGATTGTGTTGTGTGTTTGTTTATTTGCCTTGAAGTATTTGTACACTGCTTGGTGCCCTGTAATACTCTGTCAGTCATCATTTCTTACAAAGTGACAGCATAAACACTTAACATATTTTCATGTTTATTTCGGTCTCAACAACAATTTAATTTACCATTGGAGGCGGCGGAAACGGATATTGCGAATGAACGTGTATACGAAATGTAAGGATATGTTGGGATTGTCGCCTCTATTTAGAACACACATGTCCTATTTGTGTTGTGTTGGATTATCGCCTCAATTTAGAACACACATGTAGTATTTGTGTTGGTGTTGTTATGGTGTATTCGAATACTAAATATTTCATGAATCCTTGCACAAACTCACATTGAAGTTTGTAGTACATGTATAATTCACTTTTCATACTGTTGCATGTTTGTTTATAAGAAGAAATATATTTCAAAAAATTAACATTTACATTTAACATAGTTAAGACTCAAATACAGCTGCTGATATTTCGCTAATAATTTTCTTTACACAAATATTCATCTACCGAAGTCACTCATTAGAGTTTAGAAATCTTTCATCATTAGAGAATTATATTTTAAATATTATGTACCATTTTTTGTACCGGTTATAAAGTTTGTCTCACTAAGAATGCACTTTTTCATTTTGAAATAAAAACACGTATTTTTTGAGATAATTGTGGTTCTTTTATTGAATTGTAAAGAAGACATTTTCCGATTAAGTATAGAATAAAATATCCGTCCAATGGCCCCCACGGCACTGATGACAGGTCATTATTCTTTCCATGAAATTTTTCACCACTTTTTCAAAGGAATGTGGCTGAATCTCACCGATGACGCTTAGGATCTCGGATTTGAGCTCAGCAATTTTTTCTAGTTTATTCGCAGAAACTCGATATTTCACAAAATGACAAAGAAAGAAATCGCACGGCGTTAAATCGCATGATCTTGGTGGCCGGTTGACATCAGAATTTCTTGAGATAATTTATTCTGGAAATCGTTGCTGCAATAAATCGATTGTTTCATGCGGGGTGTGGCAGGTGGCACCGTCTTGCTGAAACCATCGGTCGTCCAGATCCACACAGTCCAGATGAGGTCGCTGGATCTCGGTTATCATGTTCCTGTATCGAATACCGTTCACAGTCACTGCAATTTCGGCCTCATATTCAATAACGTAAGGCCTTATCACGCCGCTTGACCAAAATCCGCACCAGACAGTTCCTCGTTGTGGATGCATTTGTTTCTCATGGATTGCATGAGGAATTTCTGAGCGGCAAATTCGACAATTTTGTGCACTCACGAAACCATTCAGATGGAGATTCGCTTCATCGGAGAAAATTACTTTTTTCTGAAAAATTTGCATTGACTTCATTTTGCTCCTTTACTCATTGTACGAGTTGCCAGCGCTTTCCCTGGTCTGCTGGTTTGAGCACCTGAGTTTGTTCGCATGAAGGTGGAGGTATTTTGTCACAATTCGCTGCAATGCTGAATTTATGACAACAATGCTGAATTTATGCGTTCGGGTTTTCGGCGACACTCTCGTTTAGAACAGCGGTGTTTTCAAGACACAGATCGGTACTTTGACGCACGAGTCTTAATGTCCATAACCGACCTAGTTTCCTCAAATTTTCTGACCACTCTTCGAATGGTTGACACATTAGGTGCACTTTCTCGACTGAAAATTCTTCGAAGTTTGCGAGCGGTCTTAGCATAACTTCCCACATTTTTGTGATAAGTTTTCACATTATAACGCGTTGTTTTTTCATCAGGCGCTCCATTTTCAATAATTGGAATAAACATGTATCACAGCTGACAAATTTCAGAGTTGCCACTGGCACAAAAACAACAATGACACTAAATTTAAAAGGTGCAATCTAACTGAGACACAATTAGTTAAAATTTAAAAACAGTTGCTAATATTTTTCTCGATTGTGGCATACAAATAACACTGCTTTACAAATTTTAACTTTGGAAAAATACCAGGAACGCGACAAGCGTAGATAAGTTAATTGGGACCTCCTGAACACGAAAAAAAATGGCTGAGTTATGGCACCTCAAAGTTTAAAATTTTGCCTATTTTTAATTTTTTTTGAGCAATGAAAATGAAAATATTGTCGTTCCACAAAATCCTTAATAAAAACTTTTCAAATTACGCTAAAATGTTGGTAATTAAAGAAACTATATATTAAAAAAATAAAACATTCCAGATCTTCACTATAACGTAGAAAAAAACGAAATACAAAAAAAACGTAAAAACAGGCAAGGTTGTAATTTCCTTTAAGGCTGTAGGAGATCACGTTTTCTCCGGTTACTGAAAAATATATAAATGCCGCGGGTGGGATTCGAACTCTCATTCGCTGGACGATCATTTCGATGTTTGTGAAGCATCATCTTCAGCTGCGTCTAGCCCGTTAAGCCACTGCGGTGAGTATTTAGACAAGTCACTAACCGAAGACATTTATTGATTGTGTGCAGAGTGGTTGTTGTCGCTACTTAAACATTGCTTTCCTACTTACACGCACTGTAAGTAGCGACAACAATCACTCTGCACACAATCTTAACGGGCTAGACGCTGCTGAAGATGATGCTTCACAAACATTCACAAACATCCAGCGAATTTGAGTTCGAATCCCACCCGCGGCATTTACATTTTTTTCACTAACCGGAGAAAACAGGCAAATTTTGAACTTTGAGGTGCCAGAACTCAGCCATTTCTTATCAGATAGAAATTTACAGCATATCGACTGAAAGGGCATTCAATTACCTTTACAACGATATGCCGATCTCGGTCGGACTTTTCGGTAGGGCACACAAAAGTACCGTTATCTAGAAAACGGTACTTACAAAAAAATTACAACGTTTTTCGTGTTCAGGAGGTCCCAATTAACTTATCTAGGCATGTGTCGTTCTTGGAATTTTTTGGCTATAAACCAGAGTAATCATCTATCGATTTCTGTTATTAGGGTGTACACAATCTTCTTCAGTTTAGAATTATATTTAAGAATACAAAATCAAATTTACGAAAATTAACTAAAATTTCCAATTTTGACCCTTGTCACTCTGTTTTTTTCGAAGACTCAAATATAATATTTGATTTATTCTAGCTGTCATATGTAGCTCACTATCCTAGAAATTCCACGAGGAGAAACATTTTGTTAGGGGAGTTGATAGAAATCCAGTCAAAGACTGTTCATTAGCTTTTTGTAAAACAAAATACATCAGAAAAGAAACATGCTGAAAAATATGTGTGATTTAGTTGTTTGGATGCAAATAGAAAATGTTTGCAGATTGTCGCAAATATTGTATACTTGTGTCCAAACAAATTTTGTTTCCTATTCAATATTACATATTAGAGACACAATGATTATTATGTTATAATATATTTAAAACATATTTTATATTCAGATTTCGATTGTTGAAAACTGCTGAAAACAAAAATGTGACAGACAACAAAGAAACAATAAATCAGCGTATATTCAATTCATGAAAGCAATGTTTTCAAACATATGCATGGTTCCTGAGACATGTTGCTAGGGCTGTTTTTTTCAGCGTGTACATTAGAATTAAGATATGAAATATAACAAAATCTCTGAATATAACTATTTCTCACATAACGATATTTAGCCTCAATTTTCGTGCTTTAGCCAAAATCTCGCTTTAATACAATAAACAAATTCCCTGTTACCACTCCCCTAGGACAGCTACAATTCTCACCAAAATTTATACTATATCCTTTCGACAGCATAAGAAAGTTGTACGTGGGAGAATTGAATAATGTTTGATGTTGCAACAAGGTGATTGCTTGCGTTGCATGTTACCTATATAACATGAGAAGGTATAATAAATAATCACAAGTAACACTCTTTCTCCGCAGGATGTACCTATAATTTCAAGACTCCCTTTTTATCCTCTTACCAAAGTAGTAACAAGAAGCCAAAGCTAAAGTAAACAAATTTCCATGGCGTTGAAGAAAGTGGTGAGTGTTTCCTTATTGCCGTAATTTAATCTCAAATCCTAATTTGAAGGTTATGTACGAACAATATTGAGGATACGAGGGCGGATCAATAAACCCGTAACTTTTTGAATGAAACACAGATTTTTTTTTGGAAAAAAATTTATTTTTCAACATAACCTCCTTTTAGATCATTACACATAGTCAAAAGTTTCTCCAATATTTGTACACCTTCCAAAAAACAATGGGATTTTTTGAGGCCCATAAAATAGGCATTTGTTTGATCAATAATTTCATCGTTGGAGCTAAATCCCTTTCCACCGAACCATTTATTTAGGTTTAGAAATAGGAAATAGTCACTGGGGCCTAAATCCGAAGAATATGGCGGATGAGGTACCAATTCGTAGCCCAATTAAATAACTCCAAACAATCCTTTGAAGTTGTCACACGATTATGTTTATGGTCAATTGAGAGCAAACGCGGCACCCATCTTGCAGACAGGTTTCTTAAACCCAACTGATCATTTAAAATCGCAACCACACCGCCATAGGAAATGCCTATGGCTTCAACAATCTCATGAACTTTTACACTTCGATCGGCCAACACCATATCATGGATTTTGTCGACATTTTCCGGTGTATTGACCTCAATTGGTCGTCCAGAACGTTCAGCGTCATTTGTACTTATGGGACCACAACGAAAGTTAGTGAACCACTTTTTTACCATTGAAATCGATGGTGCAGAGTCCCCATAGTATTTATCAAGCTTTTTCTTGGTTTGATTGACGGTTTTTTTTTCGCAAAAAAAAATGTTTAATGAGCACTCGAAATTCACTTTTTTCCCATTTTTAAAAAATACACGGGGTTATATGTTTTGAACAGCTGTTAAACGCAAAGTAAATGACGGAACTTGCTCAAAATTTGACAGCAGTCTATTAACAGGCGGTACTTGATGAGAGCAGTGTTGCATTTCATATAACTACGAGGAAAGTTCGAAAAGTCGCGGACTTATTGATCCGCCCTCGTATATGATCTTTATTTTTGACTGTGTTGATTTAATTCGACTTGAGGTTGTGCCTAAGCGGAACAATAAATGAGACGGAGAGCAAACACTGATTACCAGAGTTGCTGCACCACCCGAATTCACAAAGGTGGGAAATCCTTGAGACCAATATGCTCAGCTATTGCCTCGCCGGGATATGGAGCTTGTGAATGACGGGTGTTTTTTCTTTCTCTATTTAGGTTTTCAATGTTAACTTTTTACCAATTCAGGCGTGATTCGTGACATGTGTCAAAGTCAAAAATGTTCAGTTTGCCTTGCCGTTTCATCATGAATAGACTTACAAACGAACAACACTTGCTAATCATTGAGTTATATTAGAAAAATTCGTGGTCTGTGAAAAATGTGTTTCGCCAGATATGTTGACCCACCGGCAGACTATTCCAGCCATTCGCAACAATTTTCGCTCTATTTTAACTCTATTGAACATCAGTCTACCAACGCGTATTTAGCCATGAAAAATCTCCTCCAAATACCGTTCGCAATCGGCGTAAAACTGAAGGTCCCAATCATAAAACAAATAAATGGTTTCCCATTACATCCCATGAAGGAATCGGGGAGAGCTTCTCATAACCAGTGAGCTGTGCGCTTTCTAGTTTTATACTCACTGATTGGGACCTACAGTTTTACACCGGTTCCGAATGGTATTTTTGAGAAGCATTTTCATGAAAGAAATTTCAAGGTGGTCAGAGCAGGGATTGAACCCATGATCTCAAGTACAAGAGGCCCGCACACTACCCATTGCACCACCGACGGCCACAGTGGTGGTCAGTGAGTGTAAAACTGGAACGTTCACTGGATGTGAGAAGCTCTCCATAATCCTTTGATGGGATGTAACGGCAAACTATTTATTTATTTTATCCGCCAGTATTGATGAAGATCGCGATATGTCCGGCCGTCGCCGTTGCAGCAATTGGGTTCATTCGACCACCTGAATGATTTTACGCAAGGACCTCGGTTTAAAGCCTTACAAAATACTGCTGATACAGTAGCTGATGTAGGGCGACCTACCACAACGTCGTCTTTTCGGTGAATGGCCCTTAGAGAAGCTGGAAGTAGATCACCTCTATTTTATCGAAAAAGTGTCTTCAGCGATGGGGCTCATTTTTGGTTCAATTGGTACGTCAATAAACAGAATTACCGTATTTGGTTGGGAAAGCAGCGAGAGGCTGTTTAAGAGCTACCAATGCACCCTGAAAAATGAAATGATTGGTTGGTTTATGGGCCGGCGGCAGCATTGGATCGTACTCCTTCAAAGACGATGATGGCGGCAATGTTACGGCCAATGGAGTAAAATACTTTTCGATGATCACGTTCTTTTTTTTTTGCACAAAATGGAAGAATTGGACTTGGTTGGCATGTGGTTTTAAGAGAACGGTACCACACTATACCATGAACCAATTGAGAGTCAACTTTGGTAAGCCATTAATCCAACGTTGTGGCGCAGTTATATTTAGTATCTTTTTTTGTTGAAGTGGCAACTCTGAAATTTGGCAGCTGCTGCCACCTGCGGTTATTCCGATTACTAAAAATGGAGCGCTGTACGAAAGAACAATGCTTTATAATTGTGAAAACTTATTACAAAAATTTGAAAAGTTATGCTGAGACCGCTCGAACTTGACATTTTACGAAGCACTAAGCAGCGAATTTTGACAAAAGACCTCCGCCTTCATGCGTACAAAATTCAACTAATCAGGAGCTCAAACCAGTAGACCATGGAAAGCGCCGACAATCCGTTCAATTGTTAATTGCGCAAAGTGAAGTCAATGCCAATTTTTCAAAAAAAAATCTTCTTCTCTGATGAAACGCATTTCCATTTGAATGGCTTCGCGAATATACAAAATTGTCGAATTTGGTGCTCAGAAAATCCTCATGCAATCCATGAGAAACAAATGCACCCACAACTGTCTGTGGCGGGTTTTATTTAGGCGGCTTGATTGGGCCTTACTTTTTTGAAGATGACGCCGAAATTGCAGGGACTAAGAACGGCATTCGTTACAGGAAGATCTTGTGGCCTCAACGGAACGGCATGGATCAGGATGACATGTGGTTTCAGCAAGACGGCGCCACCTGCCACACAGCACATGAAACAATCGATTTATTGCAGCAACGATTTTAACAACAAATTATCTCAAGAAATTCTGAAGACAACTGGTCACCAACATCATGCGATTTAACGTCGTACGATATCTTTCTTTGGGGTTTTGTGAAATCTGGGGTTTATACGAATAAACCAGAAACAATTCCTGAGCTGAAATTCGAGATACAATGCGTCATCGGTGAGATACAGCCACATCTCTGTGAAAATGTTATGGAAACCGTCATGAAAAGAGTAACGGCCTGTCATCGGAACCGTGGAGGCCATTTGATGGATATTTTATTACATACTTAATCGGAACATGGCTTCTCTACAATCCAATACAAAAATTATATCTATCTCAAAAAATACGTGTTTGTATTTTAAAATGAAAAAGTGCAGTCTTACTGAGACACCCTTGAGTACTGTGTGCCAGAGAGTATGTGTGAAACTTTGTTGCTTACTTTGCTACTGCTAACAGAGATTAGAGAATGTCTGTGTCTATCATACATGGGGTTTTTTAATTTGCATTGGATTTTAATTTGCATTACTTTATCCAATGCAAATGCAAAAGAATTACTATTGTTCGCAATGGCAATTAAAAACTTTTGAATTTGTATTAGACCAGGCAATGCAAATGCAGGTTGTGGAATCGAATGTCAATTGTAATGAAATATGGGAATGCTTTTAATTGTTTTGAATTTGTTTGACTGTTGGCAATTCCATATCTAAATATTTTATATATAGAGGTTTGTGGCTTTGATAGATACTGCCTCATAGTACTTTCAAATTCATAAACCTGTAATGTACAAAATATTTGAAAACCAAAAGTGCCAATACGAAGGAAATGCTTTAAAAATAAGTACAATTGCCAATAGAATTGAAATTTTTTTGAATTTGCATTTCGAAAGGTAATTCAAATTAAATTACCAATTATAATTGTCATATAATTAATTTGCCCCATGGATGGTGTCTAGAAGGCAAAAACTTTCAGTCTACATAAATTTAGATTTATGACTGTAGGCCGTACTAACATTTTTATTGCAAAAAAACTTGATGATGAAGTGAATTTCCTACCGTTTTTTCCATCGTGGTTGAAAAGTTTATTCTGGTTTGGCCGCCACTTCAGGTGTGTTAGCGAGTGTAGAATATAATGGTGTTGCCCTAAACTACCCTTTGACACGTTTCTATCATAACAACAAATGTTAAAGTTATCTCAGAAGATAACGAAATGCCGAAATGAAAATATATACGGCAAAAGAAAAATTAAAACAAAAATAAACCAAAATAACAATATAAATTCCCTAGCTTGTTTCCCGATAAGCATAAAGTTTTCACAACGCACGAGGTTCCACAAGTTCGTTAAAAAGGACAAAAGAACAAAAGGAGCACTTCATAAGTACGACAATTCCTTTGATGGTTATACACTTAGGATGGCACGTAGTATGTGCTGTGTCGTCAAGTGTCACGTATGTGTGCACTAGCACACACTTTCAGGCGAGGATGAAGACAATAATCTGCAACAGTATGGAATAGAGTGTCGATGTAGTTGTGTTATGTAAATATACATTTTACTACTGGGACAGTCACAACAATCAACCTGAAGACAGATAGAGCTAAAGATAAATCTCCAGAGATTTATAGATTGAATGGAAAAATGATAATGAAGAAAATATTTTAAAAACTCTATAGCAGAGTATTCTGAAAAACTTTGCGGGTATCATGAGTACTGAAGGACTGATTACGGCAATGTCAAACTTAGTTCTTTAACAATTTGTTTCTATTTGTTCTTTAACGGAATTTCCGTTACTATAGTAAAATTTTAAAATTTTCCGTTACATTTTAGAGATATTTTACATGGAAATTTTTCAAAATCTTTCCCAGTTGATAATCAGATTCGATGTCACTCTTCTAGGTATGAAAAACGTATTTCACAAGTTTTTGATTTGGTGGATGGTATGCTTCTTCTTTATAAGCATAAACAAAACTGAACTTATTGAAAATTCTTTCAATACCTAATAGTGCAAAAACGTTAGATACATTGAGGCAAGGAAACGAACACACTTACATGAATCCTGCCATACGTATACTAACACTCTCCAACAAAGTTGTATAGAATATTTGATATTTGAGATATTTGAGAACGAAATCACTTTAATTCTAACAAATTTCATTTTAAATTAAGGACATCAATTGAAATTGGAAATTCGTGAGTTAAGATTCAAAAATCATTAACCGATTTTAGTTATTAGGTTCTTAGGTTTCAACTAATGTCGTTAATATTTTTTAATTGATGTAGATCATACATGGGACAAATTAATTATATGACATTTTTTATTTGTAGTTTAATTTGAATTACCTCTCCAAATGCAAATTTAAAAAAATTTCAATACAAGTGGCAATTGTACTAATTTTCAAGCATTTCCCTCATATTGGCATTTTTTGGTTATCAACTATTTTATACAGTACAGGTTTATGAATTTGAAAGTACTATAAGGCAATACCTATCGAAGCCACAAACCTCTACATATAAAATAACTCAAAAACAGAATTTCCAGCAGTCAAACAAATTCAAAACAATTAAAACCATTGCCACATTTCATCCCAATTTCCATCCGATTTCACAACCTGCATTTGCATTGACTGGGAAAATGGAAATTCAAAATTGTTTAATTTTCAGTAACAGTACAAATTAAATCCAATGAAAATTAAAAAATCCATATAAGCACGGTGAAAAATCTGCCTTTTTTCTTGTTTGAATGCAACTGTAACGTGTTTGCAGCTTGTAGCAAATATGGTATACTTGTTCCCAAACACATTGTGTTTGCTATTCAATATAACATGTTTGAGACACAATGATTAATAGGTTATAATTTATATTTTTGAGACCAAAATGTGGATTTTTTGTTGAAAACCGCTAAAAACGAATACGGGACTAATAACAAAGAAACGAGAAAGCACCAGATCTTCAATTCATGAAAACAGTGCTTGCGAACATGTACATGTTTGTTGCAATATGTTGCTGGAGCCGATATTTTCAGCGTATAGAAACAGTTAAAAGCATTCCCATATTTCATTACAATTGGCATCCGTTTCCACAACCTGCATTTGCATTGCCTGAGCAAATGCAAATTCAAAATCTTTTAATTGCCATTGCGACCAATAGTAATTCTTTTGCATTTGCATTAGATAAAGTAATGCAAATTAAAATCCAATGCAATCTAAAAAAAACCCATGTATGCTAGACACTGACATTCTCTAATCTGTGGATAAGGTCCGATCAGGTCTGTATCAAACGGCTTTATTCTTTCGCACAATACGTCCTTGTACGCGATTGATAAAAGGCTTATTCCACGATAGTTTGTACATATACTCGGATCGCCTTTCTTGGAAACAGGACACAGTATGCTAAGACTCCAAAGGTCGGGCAGGCATTCGTCTAGCCAGGTTTTACATAAGAGCTGATGCGTTTACAATTCCAACTCATAGCTGCCAACCTTGGACATTTCAGCCGGTAGTCTATCAGCCCTAGCGATTAAGTTGGGACATGGCAGATCTAAATTCTGTTTCGCTAGGAAGAGGGCAGTCGACGACATCGACATGTATGTGCTCAACATTCTTATCTATATAGAAGTCTCCTGGTTTTAATATGGCAGAGATGTAATCTCTCCATATTCCCAACATACTCTGTACGTCTGCGACTAGATTCCCGTCTTTATCTCTACAAAAAGGCTGCCCTGATCCATGGCCGTTGGTTTGACTTTGCGTTTATCGGCAGAGTTAAACTAAAAACGGTTTCCCGTTACATCCCATTAAGGGATTGAGGAGAGCTTCTCACAGCCAGAGAACTGTACGCTTTCTAGTTTTACACTCACTGACTGGGACCTACATTTTTACACCGATTCCGAACGGTATTTTGAGAAGCTTTTTCAAATGTAAGGTGTTTTCAGCATGCTATCATGTACAAGAGGCGCGCACACTTACCATTGCATTACCGTCGGTAACATCTAGATCTACTCTAGCGATTTCTCCAGAACCATTTTTTTCTTCTTAAGTAGACGGGTTTCCTGTCCCCCCTACTCCTTATACCACTCGGCACTGCTGGTTTTGCATGTCATTGAAGCATTGCCATACGTGCAGCGTTCTTTTCGTTACTTACATAGTGACAATCTTCTTTTACCATGGTTTGTCTTCAAACCATAACAAAGTACGGTCTCTGCAGCAGCTTTTATAGGGTGGGGAATGTACTTCCATTGCCCTTCAGGATCACGATGCGGTGGCGCGTTCTGCGCCAGTTTATTAGTGAACTTCTCTGCATTGGCGGGAGCTAAATTTTTGCAGTTTTTGCAGCGAAGTTGCAGCTTTCCGGTGCCCAGCTTTCTATATGTCCGGTTTCATACGCAATTCGCTCTGCTTAGTCTTCTGGGAACCTTTGCTGCAACCAGGTAATGATCCGAAGCGATATTAGCTCCTCGAATCACATATACGTATATTACACTCGTAGACTGCCTTCCATCATATACGTATATTACACTCGTAGAATGCCTTTCGTCTGTTGATCAGGGGATATCCAAGTAGTCTTGGGGATGTCATTCTGTTAGAAACTCATTCATCTGACAACCATGTTTTTCGCCGCGGCAAAAGCTAACAGTCTCATTTAGTTATCGGAGGTGATGGCATGTGGACTTAATGTCATGGCCAGGGCAGCATTCGTATGATTCTTCCGTGCGTTCAGAGAACATGTCCTTGGTGTCATCGGCTTTTCCTGCCTTCTGGGCATGCAAACAAATTAGCGATATGTATTTCGCATTTATGCGGATGGTGGATATACGCTAACTCACGTGGTTGAACCTTGAGACTAGATGTACAAAGAAGATCAAAGTTCAGTACACACATTTCTCTCTTCTGTTGCCTTTCAAAATTACAAAAAAAAAGAGTTTACGAATTTTTCGCAATAACCTTATTTTTGTTAGTTTAGAATAGTAATGTATGAGAAGTTCATACTACAAGATTTCAAGGGCTGATGCATTTTTCTACATAAACAATTATTGATGTACATACGTTGGAATAATACATAATTGAATTAGAATCCACAGTTAGTAGATAGTTGACGATGAACTTGTCCCGTAGTTAGAAATTAGTCATGCCAGTGAGTGTGCTGTCTGATTTACACATTATTCCAAAGAGAACCAACTATTTATTACTTAGAAAAATTAATCAGATCTTAGAAGCTTATAGCATGAACTTCTCATACATTAAAGTTCAAAAAGTATTTCTTTTGTAACGGCTATAGTTAAAATTATTGGTGCAATAAAATGATACAAATATCATTCGCATAAATTTTCAAGACTTTATTCATCCATCATAATATACTTTTGTTTATGAGGAAAATAATTTTTGTAGTTTTCTCATGTTGACTCCTTTGACACTTCTTTCACTTTCCAACTGAAAAATGCACAAGCCTTAAGGTTATGGCATCACCCTTCTTTTCAGCCAACAAGTATGCTGCGATGAACTTCACGGATTTGTGCAAACGAACGAAAATACAGAACAAGATAAATTCAACAGAAATAATAAACTTTTGCTGTCATTTATTTCAGTGTTATATCGTAGTTGTTTATTTTATTTACTCATGAAAAACACAGATTATTTGCAACACATTTGAGAAAACATTTATATTTCGTCTTATTTGAATTTCATTCTTTTACTTTTATTGTCAGAAAAATGGCAAAATTGTTGGTACATTTATGCGTTATTAAGCAAGATAACAATAACAACACTGAGAAATGTTATAACCCATAAAACTTATTGCATACTTTAGGGAAAGGGGTTGTTAAACTGAGTTATTGTCTATTTTAAGGTGGTGTTACAAGCACGCATAACAAATTATGTTTGAGTTTAATGCAGACTATAAGAAAGGAAGACAAGCAAATGTGTTGAATTAAGGTTTATGATAAGGAAATTAAGGAAATAGTACATGAAGTACAGCACAAGCACAAGGACGTTAAACACTACATGAGTCTTAAATATAAAGGGTTGTTAATTCTTCAAGAAGTTCACAATAAAAAAAGATTTATTCACTAAATTAAAAAAAAATAATTGTAATAACGTAACCGAGGAAGATAAATAAACTAACAACAAAACTAACAAAAAATTTGAGCTTGAATAATTATTTATAAGCTCATAACCAAAGAATTTTTTAAAATGTGGGCCGCTAAATTGAAGGAATATTGTGTTGTCTGCGCCTAACAGCTTTACCCCTTGTGAAGCGTTGTTTCTTTAATTTTCACAAAGCGACTCGAATGTTATCGAAAAGTAGAGCAAGTTTAACACATCTGCGTGCCATTATGCGAAGCTTCCTGTTTGTATCAGTGATGGGAAATGTGCCACAATTGTACCACTTCTAATACAATTATAACTCTTTTGGTACCGTGGTATAATTACACAGTGCAACACAAAAAAATATAACCACATACGGACACCATACATATAAAACCAAAAAAACTTCATCTTCAAGGTCAAAATCGGAAAAACTTTCAAAAATTGGATTTTTGTTACCTTTTCTCCCCCTGTTCAGACCCATAGGTAGCAAACCGTTCAAAATTCAAGGAAACAAGCAACTACAAGAATGTACCCAAGATCTCAGTAAACAACTTTCTAGAACATATGAACTTCCTAGGAATGATTACTAACACCTTTAGGTAGCGCTTAGGTAGCGTTTAGGTAGCCGCAAAATGGAAGAGGAAGAATCCACTAATCATTTTATTTGCGCGTGTCCAGCACTAGCAAGAAGGATGATGTCTTTTATGGGATCCCACCTATTTAGGGATCTGGGAGAATTATCTCAGATTGAAGTAGACACAATTTTGAGTTTCTTGGAACAAACTAAATGCTTCTCCGATGGAGCTAACATTAAAATCTCGTCAGCTCGTGGTCACACAATGGACTAACAAGTCTATTAGAGTCGTTCATTGACTACCACTAACATCTACCCTAACCTAAGACAGTCTGAAATTCTGTTAGTAAATTACAATTAGAACCCCATCTTGTGAGATTGAGAAATATAACAATCCATCACAAATCTTGCATACTCCGAAAATCCAATCAGTGTCGAAATAACACCTATACACCAATCTTTGTAAGGATTGTAGATTCATAATTGAAGAACGAAATCTACGATATTAAAAAACAAATAAAAATTTATAGTTCATGAGATTAAATATAAATAAACAAATTATTACAACCAGTTCGTGCACTGCTACAGTTTCTACGGGATCTAAATTTGAAACCGTTTATACATTGATTACCCGATAGTGTCTCACTTACTAAACGAAGTGACTAAAACCCAAGTTCTCGAATACAAGTGCTGAGCAAACTAAATATTGTACCAACGACAATCACGACGAAGGAGAGTAACTATTCCAAGCATTTGAAACCCATTTTAAATTGCATATTTTTAGGATTTTTAATTTATCAACCCAATCAAGAGTTTACAATTGCTTTAAATGTAGGTTTTAAATTGTTTCTATTTACCATCAGTTTATTTATTGGTACTAAATATTTATAATGTTACTGCAACAATATATCTCTTTTTGCAAACTGGATACTTGAAAGAATTTTAGATTTTGTTTCAAAAATCTTGTATACATTCAGGCAACGTATATTTATAACTTTAAATCCATTGCATACATTTGAAGACAAGGAAAACTGTTGCCCACTCTTAGGATGCAAAACATGTTTTGAACAATATCTAAGAAACAAATTTAAATGCTCAACAACATTTACTAACAACTATTGGTGTTTTATATACAACTAATTTCTCCAGCTTTTATAACTTCCTCATTTTGCCAGCCTTTTGTAAAAAATTCAATTCACTTGAATTTTCATGTCTTTTCGAAACCTATTTTTAAATTGAAAAACTACTTGGTTACGAAATAAATGGCATCGTATATTTCACTCCAGATTGCATTGAACATTGTAAGGCATTAACGATTGCAAAAGCTTTTTTTATTGAAAAAGAGAGTTGTATTAAAAACAAACCTGCACAGGAACGAATAGTTATTGACACCTAACTTGCTCGTCCATAAAAATGTATTAAGCTACGAACTACAGGAATGCAGGCAGCAGTGAACGTATTAAATTCAGTTTAAAGAAGACAAAAAAAATTGCGAAACAGTAACGTAAGGATAAGAATTCTGATTAAGATGGAGCGGGAAAAACTCCCAAAGGCACAACGTAAAATGGCCATGTTAAATGCATTAGCTCAATATAAAAATAAGGACTATCCAAAGACAAGCAAGAGGTACACATTGCGATAAGTTTCTTTAGGTAGCAGAAATTGCTGGCATTCCACGTAAGTCATTATAGACTTGCAATATTTTAGTCCATATCGGCCATCGTCACCACTTGCCGCGTCATCATCCTCGTTATCGTTGGAAGCAAACGTAACGTTATGACACGAGACTTTTGTGGGCTTAGTCGGTGATATAGGATTTCTTCGCGGAAGCAGTTTGTTAACGAAACACACTGAATCGTAAATTAAATCTGTTTACACACACTGAAAAACAAACGACCCCTGTAACATTATGCAGGAACAATGTATATGTTTGGTATATTCATGTACTTGCATGCAAGCATTATTTTCAATAATTGAAACTCTGCTGATTTTTGAAACTTTGTTGTCTGCTGCGTTTTTGATTTCAGCGATTTTCAACAAACAAAGCTATATTTTTGTCACAAAACATATATTTTAACATATTAATCACTGAGTCTCTAATAAGTTTGGACACAAGTATACTCTATTGGCAACAAGCTACAAACACTTTATATTTGCATCCAAACCACAACAAACAGACAGATTTTCCAGCATCCACATCAGTCTGGCGACCTATAGGCGGGACGGGGAATGAACGTCCCGATCGAGAGCATTATTATACTGAACATTACATGACTACGAGTGTATAATAGATCAGAGCGACGTGCCAACATCTCGCGTGTTATTGTTTAATAGTTGCGCAATCCAAAATACGTGCAACCAAAAAATTGCATATTCGCACACGCTGAAAAATTCGTCCTTCTTTGGTGTTTGGATGCAAATATATCGTGTTTGTAGCTTGTCGCAAATATAGTATAATTGTGTCCAAACACATTGTGTTTGCTTTTCAATATTACGTGTTTGAGATACAACGAGCAATAGGTATTATAAAGGGTCCGCCATCTAACGTTTTTTTTCAACTAGTGCTTATTTCGTGAATGGTAACACTTAGCTTATGTCTGATTTGGCAGATAATTAGTTTTATCGTTCCGCTGAACGAATATGGTTGTGTATGCGCTTGAACAACGCTGGGAAATATTGCGACATTACTTTGAAAATCATGGTAATGTTGCAGATGCCGATTTTGCCAAAAAAATCATCTTTTCAGATGAAGCTCATTTTGATCTTGGCGGGTATGTAACCAAGCAAACTTGTCGCATTTCGGGCACAGAAAACCATACATTGAAAAACCGATGCACACAAAACGAGTCACTGAGCAAGGAGTGGCCGTTACAGTCACTGGCGATCGTTATGGGGCCATGTTGAACGAATTTTTGTTCACAAAAATTGAAGTGGAGGATATTGGCAACATTTGGTTTCAACAGGACGGCGCTACGTGCCACACTGCCGAAGCTACACTCGATGTTTTGCGCCCTGTTTTTGAACATCGCATTATCAGCCGCAGAGCTGATTTCGTTTGGCCACCTTGGAGCTGCGATTTGACACCGTTGGACTATTATTTGTGAGGTGCCCTCAAAGATAAGGGTTACGCCGACAAGCCAGAGACAATTGACGCTTTAAGGGACAATATTCGTGAAGCCATTGGTGAAATACAGCTGCACACAATCGATAATGTGCTTAAAAATTGCACCGATCGTGTAGGCTAATGCATGGCCAGCCGAGGCAGCCATTTGAATGAAATTATTTTCCATTATTAACCGGAAGGATTGTACTTTCAAATAAAAAAAGAAATTCGAGAAAATATTCAGTAGTTTTTTTTATAGTATTTTCAAAAAAAAAAGTTATTTGGCGGACCCGTTACATGTTTTTGTAACTAAAATGTGTTTTTGTTTGTTGAAACCAACTGAAAACAAAAAAGTGACAGACAACAAAGAACAGAAATGCAGCACATATTCAATTCATGGACACAATGATTGTAAATATGCTTGATTGTAAAAAAGCTTGACACAAATATAGTACACTTGTGTTCAACCACATTGTGCTTGCTACTCAATATTGTATGTTGGAGACACAATGATTAATATGTAATAATATATGTTTTTATAGCCCAGATATGCGTTATTACTTGATAACTGCTGAAAGCATGATCGTGACAGACAACAGAGAAACAAAATATTACATGAGGTGTTAGGGGACACCCGGTTGGAACCAAGTTCCTTTCGCTATATATAATGGACTAGTTATTTCCAGCACGCCTAAGGTGCCCTTTGAAAAATACAATAATTTAAATGGATCTTTAAGAAAAAAGATACTTTGTGCAAAATGATAAACTTTTTTAAAAAAAAATTTTTTGTTATAGAATGTACTTTTTAAAAAAACCTATATTTTTAGGTCGTTTTATAAGAATATGTGTTACATTTTCCCGAAAACGTTTTTTTTTTAAAGAGAAGTACTTCTTTTATTAAAACCTAATGTTTTTTTAAGAAAAGGTACTATTTTTAAGAAGAAGTACTTTTTGTAAGAAAAAGCCATAAGAGTATGAATCTGTTTTACAAAGAAATACTTCTTCTAAGAACAGGTACTTTTTAAAGAAGTCGTACTCATTTAAGGAAAAGGTTATTTTTTAAGAAAATGTAATTATTTTCAGAAAGAGACTTCTTATCTCAAGAAAGAAAAGGTTCATTTAAGAAAAGGAATTTTTGTAAGAAAATTTATTTTTTTAAGAAAAGGTATTTTTCAAAAAAAATGGTTTTTTTTTTAAGAAATGGGAGTTTTTTTAGAATTGGGTATTTTTTCAAGAGTAGGTAAATTTGTAAGTGTAAGTACTTAGAAAAGTTATTTTGTTTCCCAAAAAACCTAATCTTTAAAGGAAAGGTAGTTTTTTAAGAAAATGCAATTTGTTGTAAGAAAATTTACTTTTTTTAAGAAAAGGTACTTATTTTTAAACATATTACTTTTTACGAGAAGATACTTTTTGTAAGAAAATTTATTTTTTTAAGAAAGGTACTTCTTTAAGATAAAGTATTTTTTTTAAGAAAATGTACCTTGTTTAAGAATATTAATATGTATTTTTTTTTGAAAAAATTTACTTTTTTTAAGAAAAGGTACTTATTTAAGAAAATTTCCTTATTTTTAAACATATGGCCTTTGTCTTTGTTAGGTTTACTTTTTATTGGGTCCAAAACTACAATATATACTAAATATTAGTTACCGGCTCCACCTAGAAAACTTCACATTAAACAAGAAAATCCCCAACATATGTGAGACATCTAGCTAATTTCTTTCTCTATGATCCAAGCCGTTAGTCTAGACACAAACCAAAGCAAAAGTACCCAACATAGTTGATAATACTGGGTTGTAGCATAATAGTGTTAAAAAAAGTTGTTTAATTTTTTTAATTTAACTCCCATCCCGCAACGTGCGATATGGAACTTCGTTCCAAAAGGCAGGATATCTTCAATTTATGAAAACAATGCTTGCAACCATGTACGTGGTTCCTGCAATATGTTGCTGGGGTCGCTTTTTTCAGTGTGCAATTGTTGGTGTTACTTAAAAACCATTCCCAGCTATGGTTACCTTAACATTTTACTTAAAATAAATTCATATTTTCCCATTACATCCCATATAGGAATAGGGGAGAGTTTCTCACAATCACTGAGCTGTACGCTTTCCAGTTTTCACTAACTGATTGTCACATACACTTTTACACAGGCTCCGAACGGTTTTTGAGAAGCTATTCATGGCTTATTACTCAATAGGGTCGGCGTTACTAAGCAAGGTGGCCGTCGTCGAAGGAAGTGTAAGGTGGTCAGGGCAGGGATCGAACCCACGTTCTCTACCACAACAGCCGCGCACACAAACCGTTGCACCATCGACGGTTACTTGACTTCTGTATAATTATCAAGCTAAATCAAAAGGGGTCAACGTTTTTCCAAGAAGAGGTTTTTCCCACGAAGAGGATATGTAAAGTACATCAATTCAAGTTTCAATAAAAGAAAAGAAATAATGAAATAAATTCCAATATATATCATTGTCTTGAGCAACATTAACAAGCAAATATTACTCTAGTTTATTCCATACAAAAGTTCGACTTTCCTTATATAACAAACGGCAAATCCCTGCACACTGCACTTCACATAGTAAACCTACAATTTCTTTGAAACAGTTTTTCGTTTGTACCGAAACATCTGTTCGTTGCTGTTCATTGTTTTTGCAGACAGTTGAAGAAAATCATTAAAAGATACAATTGCAGTTTCTGTCTCAGTAAGACGGCATTAAATATTTATGCAATTTCACTCTATACGAGTACAACCGAAATAATGAAAATAGCCAGTGAAATATAAAACCTCATTCACAAACTACCACAACGACAATGCCTTAAAGTAGGCTACAGCTGAGGTTGCAAATTAATTGAAATATTCTGCTACAAAGTAAACACAAAAAAAGTGGGCCTGATATGTACTTTATTATAGTGGATTCAGACTCACCACCCTGTATTACAGAATCTGAGAAATAAACTATTTCATTCACTATCATGCAGTGGGGTGTAATTTGACAACAATGTGCGTTTTTGGGTCTGAAAACGGGGGACGATTTCGATTGAAATTGTATCAAAAACTTGGTTAATGGAGTTGTGTACGATTGTAATACAGCAGCCAACTTACTTGCAGTTCAGAAATCAGGACGATTCTCTCCATATTTTAATAAAAAGTTTAAATTCACCAATCGCACACAGAAATTCGAATACAGATTAACAGAGAATACAGAGAAAGTGAAAAAAGTTGAGGCATTCTCAGCCTAGTACATATTGAAGGCTGGGTAAAGAAAATGTCGAAACTAGAAATTGAATTTTTTTGATGCAACCTATATGTTCTCTACACCAATTGTTTCTTTCCATGTTGTATAGGTTTAAATAATAGACAAATTTTTGTCTAGATTACAAATTTAAAAAACAAATCAAAAATATATAAAAATTACGAACAAGTCTTTCCGCCAAATTAAAAAATGCTTGGTTAAATGGGTTATGGAAAAAATTAAGCTATTAATATCCCATAATTAGCGTCACAGTCCACGTTAAGATCGGACTTCAAATGATACCACAGGACAAAAAATCACTTTGAGTAACCTCTGGGGTGAACCGAAAAGAAAACTATTTCTAGTTCCGAAATTCTCTTTACCTACACGCTGAAAAATAACGGCCCCAGCAACATGTTTCGAGAACCATGTACATGTTTACAAGCATTCTTTTCCTGAATTGAAGATCTGCTTCTTTTTTCTTTACTGCCTGTCACGTCTTTGTTTTCAGCAAATTTCAACAATTAAAGCTACATTTGGGTCACTAATACATAAATTATAACCCTTTAATCATTGTGTCCCAAACATGTCATGTTGAATAGCAAACGCAATGTGTTTAGACAAAAGTCTACTATATATTTTTTTGCCACAAACTACAAACACTGATATCTGAAGTTATTCTCTCAGATACCTAACTACGGGAGGATCTCACGGTAGATATTTTCCTGATGGTTAGTGCTGGACATGTTAAGGTAAGACGCTCAGTGGATTTTCCGCTTCCTTAACTTTATAGATACTACAAAAGTAATTTGCCTTACGTCTCGCTGCATCTGTACCAATCAGGCAATGTCTCCTTAAAACTGGCACAGGCATTAATACCTTGGGCTCGGCTAGGAACGGATGTGCCCAAATTTGTCTTGCCCGTGCACAATATGTGCCCCTCATAAACCGTTAACGCATCATCATAAAGGATCGTTTTTGCTGAATATGCTTTCAAGTCGCTAGTAACATGCCAACATATTCCAATTCTTGTGTAACATGTCAGGTAGTCTTACGTCTGTCCAGCTCATCCGCTCTGCAGTTTTCCGAATGCCCCTGTCCCCTGGAACCCACATGTGGCGAATATCGTACTACTGGGTTATCTCGTTTGGAGATTGGCGGCAGTCTTGAACAGATGTTGAATTCAGGAATACTGATTCCAAAGACTTGATTAACGCCTGACTGTCAGAAAATACAGTGACCCGAATGGAAGCTGGACTATTATCCCTTAGCTCGTCGGTCTCTAATTGCCACAATTTTCGCCTGATGTTTGGATGCAAATATAACGTGTTTGAAACTTGTCCCAAATATAGTTTGCTTGTGTCCAAACAAATTGTGTTTGCTATTCAAAATTTCATGTTGAATACACAATGACTAACAGGTTATAATATATGTTTTTGTGATCCAAATGTGGTTCTGTTTGTTAAGCACTTCTGAAAATAAACACATGACAACAAAGAAACAAAAAGCAGTAGATCTTAAATTCAAAAAAAACATGGTTGCAAAAATATGCATACATGTCTCCTGCAATATTTTATAAATATTCCTTGGTCTAGAATCCGTGACGTACCTGAACATTTATTTTCGAACCTTTCGTATAAAAATGAACATATCCCTCTATACGAGGAACTCATTTATTCCAGGCATCCCTTTCCAGTATAAGAGGGTGATATTTCTGATAGAATAGTAGTGCTGGTTTCGAGTAGTCGAAAAATGCAGGAATGTTGGGAGTACCTTCCATTACTATTGTATGACAGAATCCGATCATGCCCTCAGGCACTTAGAAACTAGGGATGAATATACAGAATTTTCAGCTTCCTGATAAAGAATACGAGCTCAAATTTATCTGAATTGACACCCAGTCCATACACCGTGGCTCAGTTAGAGAGTTTCCTGATCAATGTCTGGAGCACAATGTTTGCATGTGGAGGGGTATATTCGCTGCACTGCAATTTCCAGGTCCTCAGCATATGCTACGACTATGCAACCTGATCCCTACAACTCTAGCAGAATACTTGTCAATGCTAAGTCCGAGAGGAGTGGAGATAAAACTCCCCCACTTGGGGTTTTCCTCTATTCACATTTCGAGTTAAGGTCGTGTGTCCCAGGAACAAGGTTATGCGCCTTATCGTAAGTATTTCATAGACCAAATTAATGATCCCCTGATCAACACAAAGTGCCGATAGACCGAGAGATAGATGAATTTAATCGATCGTGGTAAGACGTTGTTAATAGTACCCTCTATATCGACATATGCGACAAGGGTGTATTTTTTATTTATATTTCTCTATGAAGCTTACTAGAGCGTTTAGAGCGGTTTCCGTAGATTTGCATTTGTTGTAAGCGTGATGGCATGTGGACTGGTGAGAATTACCTATGGTCGGCGGCAGATATGAGTCGATCATCCACTCCAAATTCTTAGGCATGTCGAGTACTTAGCCATGACAAAGCTTCTCAAAATTCCGTTCGGAATCGGTGTAAAATTTAAGGTCCGAATTATAGAGTATAAAACTACAAAACGTACAGCTCATTAGATGTGAGAAACCCTCCGTAATCCCTTTATGGGATGTAATGGTAAGTAACTTATTTATTTATTGCCTTCACGCTGAAATATCTGTCCATATTCTTATTTGGATGCAAATATAACGTGTGTTTTGAGCTTGTCGCAAATATACTTGTGTCCAAACACATCGTGTTTGCTATTCAATATTCCATGGTTAAGACACAATGATTAATATGTTATAATATATGTATTTTTGATCCAAATACAGCTCTGTTTGTGAGACAAATACAGTTGAATTTGGTGTAGTTTATGATTCAAATACATCTTTGTTTGTGAGACAAATACAGCTCTGTTTGAGAGACAAATACAGTTGAATTTGGTGTAGTTTATGATTCAAATACATCTTTGTTTGTGAGACAAATACAGCTGTATTTGGTGCAGTCTTTTCCTACATTTTTTGACGCTACGCTCTGTTGATATCAAAATAATAAAGGAGGGATAAAGAGAGATCGTTCTCAGTCCAAGTTAATGTTATTAGGGTGTACTTTCTTTTGCATTATTCTTTCAGGCAGCGATTCATCATTAGTCCTGAATGCGTCTGTAAATAAATTGAGTGGTTCTCATGTTGACTGATTTGTTGCCATTTAATTTCATACATTCAGTCCTTAATCGTTCGTTTTGTGAGGAAACACACGAATGGTTCGATGGATGGATGTTTGTTGCTCCACGTAAAACTATGCATTATTGCAAGTTAACAAGCTAATGTTTGCATTTAAATATACGCGTGTTTAGAACTTGCAAATATATGAATATTTGGAGCGCGTTTCAAATAAATACATGGTTCCTGCAGAACATGTTTGACAGAATATATTACAGGGGTAGTTTTTTCAGCGTGTACCTTTATTTCGCTCTGTGTATTTCTTGACATCGATGCAAACTTATCCAAGACCCTTCGTACCATGAGGTTTCTCAAAGCTGTTACGAGAACAGTCTATCAACATGTATTTACACCATGTGCAAAAATGCCAACACATACACATTCACGCCAACGTTTCCGCAACACTCGTATAACTTTACATACACACGGCCTCATAATCGCAAACTTTGACATTTCTCAACGTGACTTTGTGGAACTTTGTGGGATTTTCTTTTCTTTCTGAGGCAGATTGCTTGATTTTGTAGTTTTTGTTCATATTTTTTCGCTGATATTCCACTTAGCACAACCCCGCGGAGAATCAGGTTAAATGCAAAAGCGTGTTATGAAATATTTAAAAGAGTTTCTATTCATATACGTCTTGTGCGGAGCGATGACTTAGAGTTTGTCGAATGTGTTACGGATTAAATTACGAATTGGATGTTTTACATGACAAACACCCTTTTGTACTTTTATAATAGCTCATGCACGTAAAACACATCGTTCGTTTAATGATCCGCCTAAAAGTAGGCAATAACACGGCTGCAAAACGTCGATTGGAAGTATACTTTACTATGTAAATATTATTGGTGTGAAAATCTTATGAATATGTTTAAAAGTTTGTGAAAACCTACAACATTTCGTTAATAAAGTCAAGAACAAATTGTATAAATCTTGGTTGTGTTGGTGAAGAACTATTTGGAATTTCAGTGTTATATCATTTAGTCCCAGAAGGGCCTAGATACGTGGGTGTATTTTGTATAGCCCTGACTGTATAATATATTGTTATAGATATGAAGTTCACAAAATTATGTTAATTAGAATGCTTTCAAAGGATAGGGTAAAATATCTTACAATATCTCTGCTATTGTTGTTCTTATTAAGCAACATATTGCTCTTGAAATGCCAACCAATAATAACAGAACTTAGAATAAGATAATAGGTCTGTTTGAGAACGTGATAATTTGTACAATTTATCACATTTCTTACTTGATAGTGTTCGTTTACTCGATAAAATCAACAACGAGAGAGCCAGAGAGTGAATATTTTTGACAGTTGAATGATAGAGAACTTCCAAGTTTTTACTGGAGAAATTTTTGCCAGTAAGAATTATCAAGTACGAACACATGTTTTTAAACAGCTGTTTTATTTAAATAAACAAAACTTTGAAAACAAAGAAGAAATTTAACAATGGCAGAGGTAAGTAAGAAAATACATTTGTTGGAACATTTTAATAGAATTTGTTAATAAACTAGATTCCCAACAAAGTGCAGTGTGTTCAAGGAGTAAATGAGTTGAAACAGCAGCAACCTGAAACACATCCAGGTATCTCACATTCAACAAGTTACTCTGGACATAGGGAAAACAATGAAACGAAAAGCAAAAACGAAAACATGAATCAGCTGTTTACAAACAAATGTTGATTACTTGATAATTTTTACTGGATGTCGTTCGTTTACTTTTTGCGATATTTTTTACTTAGAGAGTAAAATCAGCCTTACTCTCCCAGTAAAAGTTACTTGATATTTTTTACTGGAAAAGTTCTCAAACAGACCTAATATTAAGATTGTTATAGGTGATGTTAATGCTAAAGTTCGCAGAGAAAATGTTTTTGAACCAACCATCGATAAATACAGTCTATACGCCATCAGTTCCGATAACGCAATGAGACTGTTCAATTTTGCCGCGGCGAGGAAGTACGTACGAGATTTCAACATAAACACGCTGAAACATAACAGCCCCAACAAGATATTACAGGAACCATGTACATGTTTGCGAGCATTGTTTTCGTGATGTTAAGATCTACTGCTTCTTTATCCTCTATTGTTGGCTTATTAGGGACTACCATACTTGATCCACGGGATATGGAGCACGATGGTCTGGAGACCTGCAGAAATGGTCACACTACGACCTGAATCGTAAGCTAAGCTTGATACCAAGTCTTAGACAAGATATCGCTATGCTAGTAGCTTTCTTCACTGGACACTATTTAATGGACAGACACGCGTTCCGTCTTGGAAACTTAGTATATTGCTTAGTATATGAAGAGGAGAACGAGGGCTTCGAACATCTCCGGTTGTTTAAGTAGGGTACAATATCAGGGACGTTACTTTATGGTGGATCTCACAAATATACCTGGAGGTAGGCTAATTTACTTTTCGACCTTTTTGCAAAGTACTAGTTGGTTCCAATAAATGGTTTCCCATTACATCCCATGAAGGGATTGGGTTAAGTTTCTCACAACCATTTGGTTGGCCAGGGAGTAATTTACGTGTCTTTTTCAGTCCCACCCTGTAACACCCAGTCTGGGTATCAAATAACTTGGGCATTCCTTAACCAAACTAAGTGAATTTATACGATCGGCAAAGGGGAAGGAGCATGACGCCTATTGGTATCACAGCAGATTTAATTGGACTGAGTGTGTCAATAATTACAGCCGGTCTACCTAAACTAACCTAAAAACTGCAACATAGAAAGACAGTATCTTCCACGAGTACTGTAGCCATAACACGTATAGATAAATCGGGAAATCAATCTCAATTAATCTCCATTAATCGGAATACTGTTACCTATCGATACTTTCCGAGGTATACAAAAACGTATAAATAAATCAATCAATCCCAATTACAAGTCCATTAATCAGAACTTTGTTACCTTTCAATAATTCCCGAAGTACCAAATTTTTATAAATTACGCATAATACATAATTTACAATGGCCTGTGGGACGTATAAGTATTATTAAATCGTGGGACTATTATGCGTATGATTAATGCTGAGTGGAATCACTCATACGCTCTAACTTTATAAGAGCGTGGGTTGTGCAATTTGTTGCGACATATGCATATACAAATGTGGGTTCCATCTCAGGTATGGTCAGCATTCACTTCTTACGGTGATGGTCACCTAGCTGAGTGACGAGGGGTTCGGATTGAAACGAGTGATTCGGATTGAAACCCATTTCAAATATATCAATCGGAATCGGTGTACAAGAAAAACTAAGTATTAGAAAGAGAGAGTATTGTAATTCATTGGATATTTCTTTGCTAGAAAAACGTGTTATTACGCTATGACAAACAATGGCATAATCTCTATAAGTCCTATATCTGAACAACACATTAAAGTTCCCTGATTGCTTTTAAGAGCAAATATTTTCATCCTCACCTACGCGACTTTTTCTTATTTTTTGACTAATTACAAAACCGTTATTCCGTAATTTGGAAATCCTAACAGCAAATTGTCTTTACTCAAAGCAATCTGCTGTCTCTAGTGCCCATCCTTTGAGTAACTTTACAACTACAAGTGGGACAGTGAACACTATTGCAAAGAAGAAGTACTTTTCCAAATGACTTTCATTTTTGTTTTGTTCTTCAGTCTCAAAACTTAAGGCTTAGTAGAAACGTGAGAATAACTACCACAGTAGATATTTAAAGAGAAGTGCAGTTAAAACTACTTAAGTTGGTGATGCTAAAAAGAAGGAAATAGGAGACTACAAACGCGTTATAAGGAAAAAAGACTAAGTCAGAATTTCTTTTTGTGGAATTGTAGAGAACACCATGATATTTTACACGACAATCTAACAATTTGTATTCTCTGAAAAAATAACTTTGAAGTTTCACTATAACTTAATTGTCACTAGTTTTTATTGTAGAATCACATTTTGTAAAATCGAGCTAGAAAATATTATGTCTGGAAACTTGGGCGTATGGGTTATAGTAATATCAAGACTGCCTAGACGTATGAGTTATATTAATAATTCATACTCAGCATTAGTAAACAGCTCTGTGATGTTACTAAGAAATAGCCTAGACGTATGAGTTATTTTAATAATTCATACTCAGTATGTATTAATAAACAGCTCTGTGATGTTACTAAGAAATAGCAACTCCTAAAAGCTTCAAATTGGCTGCTCCTGTCCTGCATAATCATTTTAACTGCAAACGAATAAGTATATTTATTTCTCTTTTATCTTGGATTATTAGCATTCCAAAATGTATCACCAGGTGATGTCAAAGTGTCAATATATTATTGTTTATGTAAAAATAATGTACACAGTATCTTCTACATTAATATTACCAAATTCACATAACACAAAAAGAAAAATTTTAAAAATATTGCCTATTTAACTATAGTTGCATAAGTGTAATTTGCTGTGATTAAAACTATCATAGTTGGAACCTTTTCTGGACTGTGCTCAATATTTTACACCCATTCCGTCATTTTTAATTAAATCACTTTTGGCTCTTTAGTGACATCCTTGTTATTTCATTCTTAGAACTTGAAACTAATTAAAACTTGCTTGAACTCACAAGAGCACTCAAGATTAACTTAATTCTCATTCATTTTCCACTCCTGCGATTCCTTACAAAGAATATCAAATAGCTTTGTCACAATATTATTATTGAGACGTAAAATGCTTAACATTTTGTCATGTTCAGATAATTGTTCAAAAATTTATATTGAATTTAAGGGATTTAAATTATTTATTTACAAGCCATCTCGCCCAACGATTTAGTACTAGGCAAGGCCTGATGTAGGGCAACACCCTATCATGCAATCTCTTCAAAATATTACTAGACATCATCCTGAGAGACGCTGCAGTCAACACGAATAAAACTATCAGCAGCAAAAGTCGCAGGCTGCACGCGTATTCTGATGATTAAGAATCATAGGGCGAAATCTGCGAGAAGTTACTGCTGTATTTTCGAGAATTGAGAAGGAATCAGCAAACGTGGGTTTTTGCAGTAACCGAGGACAAGGAAAAAATCAATGATGGTTCGAACTCACGGCGGTGTGTAAATATCTTTCTGTTACACGGTACCTGTTCGATTTCTAGGAACGCATTAGTAAATGTTACATTGGAAAATAAAAACAAGAATAGTTTTTGCTCTGTAGGCTCTTTTGCTATTGCACTTTCTTTTTTCTTACATCTGCTTTAAGATTAGATGTAACATTGTTAAAATATATAAAGCAATATTTAGCTCACTGAAATAAATGTGTTTGTTTTGTCATAAACAGAAAGACGACAAAAAATATTGAATAGTATAGAGAACTTATCTCACTCTTTTTCCGCAGTCTGAGTAAAAGAGCATAAACGAGTCATATTCTCTTTATAGAATATTTCAATATAAGTGCACCATTTTGACAATGTTATTACATAAAACAATACCAAAAGCATGAATGTTTCAAAAGGCATCAATGTTCCCATTCAAAATTATGAATGCAGCAAGTTATGACAAAAATAGAGTAATCCGTTTTGAATTATTCGCCAGATGTCGCCAGTGCTTTTGAGTCATACGATTCGTTCCATGAGTTCTCTATACTATTCAATACTCTTTGACGACGACTACCTGCTTCTTTGTTCGCTGCCGCTACTCAATACCATCATACTTATTTTCAGGCAGAGACTATTGCTGTACAACAACCACGTATGTGATGCTAACGCTGTGTGTTGTTTGCACGTGCGCACTTTGATAGATTGCCGTAACCGTGCTTATAGATGTTAATACATCAAAAGAAATGGTATCAATAAGCAGAACATCCACCCGATTGGATAAAAGGGTGGACGTTGATAACCCTTATAATTTCGAGATAGTGAACGAATTTATTTACCTCGGCTCTGCCGTGAACAGAAGCAATAACGTCAGCCTAGAATTCAAACGAAGAATTGTCCTTGCAAACAGGTGTTATTTCGGGCTAAGCAAGCACTGCAGAGATAAGACCCTGTCTCGAGAGACAAAGATCCAACTCTATCAGACTCCCAAACAAACTGTCTTGCTTTATGGCGCAGAGTCCTGGGTCATATCGCATGCTGATGAAATATCTCTCGGAGTCTACGAGAGAAAAATGTTCCAAAAACTATATGGTCCTGTAGTAGAAGACGGCTGTATAATGTGTATCTTGCCATCGACGTAGTTATGCGTCTCAAACTATCGCGCTTGCCCAGGCGACGCCATGTCAGTATAGTGGATCAGAATGAACCGGTGCGAAAAGTATTCGAAGATATTCTCGACGGACATCAACAAATGGGATGATCAAAACTTCACTGGATACACCAGGAGGAAGATTTCCTTAATGTTACCAACTGGAAGAGAAAATCTGAAGATCGAATCGGATGGAGAAACATTATCCTCATTTCGTAAAGCTTCGAAAACTTCTAAGAATTTTCAGTCGATAAAATGCACCTAATGTGTCCATTTGAAGAATGATCAACAAACTTGAAGAAACTGGGTCAGTAATGGGCAATAAGATCGTACCGTGCGCCACCGCACGACTGTGAACGGCATTGGTTACAGGAACATGATAACGGAGTTCTTGTGGCCTCAACTAGACGGCATGTAGCAGAGTGACATATGGTTTCATTGAAACAAATATCAATATTCTTGCCAAAATGAGATACCTTCACTTACTTGTGAATAAAAGGGAAACGCGTCCATCGATTTTCATGATCTATATTTCCTTTTGATCATATGTTATGTGACTTTACGGGAAAGAAATAAGAATTGACATTTTTTCCCGTTTTGGATTTTTTATGATTTAAAAAAAATCATTTTTTGACAAAAAATATTTGGCAAAAAATTATTTTTTTCTCCATAAATTTATTTATAACTGCAAAACTGTTGATTACTTAGAAAAACAGTATATGAATAGATTAAAGGAAATGTAATTCTTAATTTTTCTCAATTTGTTTCAGCAAAATCGAACGAGTCGTTCACGAGTTATGTCAAACAAATTTTTTGCCAAAAATTTAAAACTAAGCGAACAAACATCACGATAAGGAAAAAAATATAAAACGTCATAAAAAAAGGTTGGCCTGATAACGCCAAACCCTTTGAAGGTTTTACTATACTGACCTAGTACATTCATCCTGACTTGGACTTTCTCACCCCCCAGACAATGATCCCGAGAATGTTCCATAGTGATATCAGCCCCTTCACAATTTATGTCACCTAAGTCTAAACTAGTGACATGTCAAGAAGATGACTTATATAAATTGTCATCAACAACTGACATGGCCCTATGGAAATACTACTGTCTTCAAGACAAAATTTCCAACTGGGTTAGTTTTGCTGTATAATGAAAAATATCTCGCAAAGTATTTTAACATATAAAAAAATTGAGTACAAAACTTATCCTACACAAGAAAAAACTATTTAAAATATTTGTGCAAAATCACAAAATTAAAGCAAATTATATTTAACTTGAATATTAAGAGAACCCCATATACACTGCCGTCTTGGTAGTAATTGCATCTAATGAATGACACTTCTAACTTCAGCTTATACGACATGTAAACATTTCCCAAATGTTTATATTCTTGTTCATGTCATTACACCCAAAGGGTAACGTCAAGTTCTGCCACTGAAAATGGAAGAAGAGAATAACAAATTCCTATTTTAAATCGTGTTCACATGTGCAAAATGTTAAGCGAATTGTCATATGTCTGGCATAATATATGATTATATGACCACGACTCTATGGTATGTACATATAAGTATTTCACCAAAACTCTATGGTACAGAATTGTTCATATCATCTAGAATAACAGATGAAACAGAATGCCAAGAAACACCAGTCATCTGTATGCAATAATAAAACAAAAACTGTAGTTGACAGACAACAGACACCTCGACAAACATGACGCTGATGAAGCCAAACTGTAAGAGGAAAACCGAACAAAAATTAGTTTTTTTAACAAAAATTTCCAGACATTTAGACGCTTTGTGTGAACATTTAGGGGGGGGGGACACAGAAAAACAAAATGTAGTAATTAAAATAGCACGGAAACCAACTACGAACCAACTGTTGTCAGTGGATGCATTTATATAAAATTAAAAACAAGAGTTTTGAAAGCATTTAAAAAAAAAATAAAATTTAATTTATAATTATTTACGTTTCACTGTTAACTTATACAGTAACCCAGAAAAGTACAGACTTATTTGTAATATAAAAACTTTAACACATTTGATGCCTTCAAAAGCCGAAGCTAACCTACGTGACGTATAGATGGCGCCAGTAGTTTGAAAAAATATTTTGGTGAAAGGTGGCAACCTTATAAAACATATGTTTTAAGTTTCAAGGGGCCACGTTGTTTACTCTTTTTATTTTAGCCATCAAAATTATACGATCTCAGTGAATTTGTAATCATGGAAAAAATTGGTTACCGTTATGGAACTCAATATTTCCATTTGAAATGCCTCAGTCCAAGCAATATTAAAACCGAACTGGATTCTACTTTGGGGGACTCTGCTCCACCGTTTACTTACTTATCCGGTCTCGAACAACCCCGGGGGGTCAGAGACCTTACAAAACGAAGATAACATATTTCGCCAACCAGTTCGCTCTTTTGCTTTATCTCCCCAGTTGGTAATACCAAGTGCACGCAAGGATTTTCAACTTGATCCCTCCAGCGGAGTCTTAATCTTCCTATTTTTCGTCTTCCTTTGAGTTCGGTATCGAAAACCTCTCGCGGTATATTGGCGATGTTTCACAGCAATAAAACCAAATTTTTTGCGTTGATTTATAACCATGGACGAGACATTGGCCCACCACTTTACAGCAGAAACAAAGGAACATCTGTTTTTTTGGGATGCGCATGGTATAATTTTTATTGATTATCTTCAGAAAGGAAAAACCATCAACGCCGAATATTATGCTAATTTATTGAAGGTTTGAGTGATGACATTGTGGAAAAAATGACGCATTTGTCGAAAAAGAAAGTGTTGTTGCATCAAGACGATGCAACATTGAGATGGCCAAAATTGATGAATTAAAGTTTGAATTGCTTCATCACTCACATTGTTCGACGGAATATTTTCTCGGACTACTTTCCATTTCCAACCTTGACAAAATGGCTTGGTCGTAATAGATTCACCAACAATGAAGAGGTGGAGTCTTAAGGAGTTTGCCAGTTCTTACTACAAAGAGTTGGAGTCTACGGTTGATGGCTATTTTAAGGAGTTTGTCAATTCTTACTATCAACAGGGTATCACAGCTATTGAATATCATATCACTGGAAAAAAGTGTATCGAGCTAAAAGGATATTATGTTGAACAATAAAGGAAATTTTCCCAACTTTTCTATGTATTCTTTGTTAGGTCGGCTAGTTTTTGGGACCGCCCTCGTATGTGACCTTGTCTGCGGAAAGATAACTATGGTCGAAAAAATGGATTTGTGTTTTTTGAACTAATTTATAGAAAATTTAACGCTCTTTTCAATGAATCACACCGCAGATTCCTGACTTCAAATTCTTAAAATTACTCTTGAAGTTTGAAAGAAATAGTTGGCGTTCAAAAATTATCTTTGATCGGGAATTCCACTGGAATAAACTATAAAATATTTCTTATAAAAGCAAAACTGTACATAGGAGAAGTTTTGCTGAGAGATAGATAGCCAAGGGGAATTAAAATAAATAAAATAAATGGTTTCCCATTACATCCCATGAAGGGGTCGGGGAGAACTTCTCACAATCACTGAGCTGTGCGCTTTCCAGTTTTCACTCACTGGCAATTAGAAAATGCAAAAGGTGGAACCGGAAACACGAATGCAAAGCGCGAACGCGACTCGTTGTCTTTAATAACTCTTTTCTCGAAAAGTGGTTTTCTGAAAAGTTGTTTTCTGATTTCAAACCTTTTCTGGACCAGGTCACATATATCATACAGAACGCAACCCTAGTGAAGGATTTCAAATTATTTTAAAAAATATGTCGAAAACATATCTGATTTTGCATTCGAATGTGTATCTCATTTCTTAAACTTCATTTATAACACTGACGTTTCTATTCCAACATACACAAAAATATTACACAAATCAAACAGAAAACAAAATTTCTATTTAAATTTTTAGAAAATTTCTATTAAAATACTGTCTACTTTTAGGGTTTGCACTTCTTAATGCTTTATTTCCTATGTAAAATTTTCTAACGTTTAGTTCAGAGAGCGCTGCACAAATTAGCGTGTGGCAATCTTGTACATAAGAGTGTTTGATCAAACCTTTCACTGGCCATCTTTTATTTATTTGAATTTGAGTTTCAATACTTAAATGCTCTTCCCAGTCGCCTAAAAGGATGTAATGAGAAAAATTTTTCGTTAATTTGTAAATATTTACAGAAACTAGAAATACGTAATTGCTCCAAATTTGCAAGGCTTCACATTTCAAATAATAGAGAGCTTTAAAAGCAATTAATATATAAACATTTATATTTGTAAAGGGTGTCTCAGCGATAATGCACTTTATCATTTTAAAATAAAATCACCTATTTTTCGAGATAGTTGTGATTCTTTTTATTGAATTGTAAAGAAGACATCTTCCGATTATGTACGGAATAAAATATCCGTCAAAAAATTTTCCATGACTTTTTCACAGAGATGTGGCTATATCTCACCAATGACGCGTTGGATCTCGAATTTGAGCTCAAGAATGGCTTCTGGTTTATTCGCATAAACCCGAGATTTCGACAAATGCCAAAGAAAGACATCGCACGGTGCTAAATCGCATGGTCTAGGTAGCGGGTTTTCATAAGAAATTCTTGAGATAATTTTTTCTTAAAATCGTTGCTGCAATAAATCGATTGTTTCATGCGCGACCACATGTCGTCCACTTCAATGCCGTCCAGTGGAGGCCACAAGAACTCCGTTATTATGTTCCTGTAATGAATGTCGTTCACAGTCACTGCAATTTCGGCCTCATCTTGAAAAAGTAAGGCACAATCGCCGCCTGACCAAAATCCGCTCCAGACAGTCGCTCGTTGTGGGTGCATTTTCTGAGCCTCATGGAATCTGAAGATTTTGTGTAATCACGAAACCATTCAGATGGAAATGCGTTTCATCGGAGAAGATGGCTTTTTTGACTTCACTTTGCTCCATTACCTATGGCCGTCGGTGCGCGCCTCTTGTACATGAGATCTTGGGTTCGATCCCAGCTCTGACCACCTTATATTTTTTACCCTATACGTCCCAATCTTACTTACTTACTTATCCGGTCTCGGACAACCCCGGGTGGTCAGGGACCTTACAAAACGAAGATAACATATTTCGCCAACCAGTTCGATCTTTTGCTTTATCTCTCCAGTTGGCAATACCAAGTGTACGCAGGGATTCGTCAACCTGATCCCTCCAGCGGAGTCTTGGTCTTCCTATTTTTCGTCTTCCTTGGAGTTCGGTTTCGAAAACCCTTCGCGCTGGTTCATCTTCATCCATTCTACTGACATGGCCTAGCCAGCGCAATCGCGTTATCTTGATCCGCTTAACTATGCCAATGTCGGGATATAGCTGATACAGCTCATGGTTCATGCGTCGCCGATACTCGCCGTTGTGCACTCTAGGGCCATGCATTTTTCGGAGTATTTTTCTCTCGAAGACTCCTACAGATGTTTCGTCCGCTTGCGATAGGACCCAGGATTCTGCGCCATAAAGCAAGACAGGTTGAATGAGAGTCTGGTACAGCTGGACTTTTGTTACTCGAGAGAGGGTTTTATCTCTAAAGTGCTTGCTTAGCTCAAAATAACATCTATTCGCAAGCACAATTCTCCGCTTGATCTCAAGGCTGACGTTGTTATTCTTGTTCACGGCAGATCCGAGGTATATAAATTCGTCCACTACCTCGAAGTTATAACGGTTATCAACGTTCACGCTTTGGTCTAATCCCGTGGAGGCCCTGTTCGTTCAAACCATTAATTTTGTCTTGTCCTCATTTACCGTCAGACCCACTTTTGCTGACTCCTTCTCAATTCTCGAAAAACCGCAGTAACTTCTCTAATTGTGCGCCCAGTGATATCTATATCATCAGCATACGCGAGCAGCATGTGACTTTTGCTGCTGATGGTTTTATTCATGTTGACTGCAGCTTTTCTCATAATGATCTCCATTAAGATGTTAAAGAGATCGCACGATAGGGTGTCGCCTTGCCTGAGGCCTCGCTTAGTTTCGAAAGGTTCGGTAAGATCCTTACCAACTTTCACTGCGGATTTGGTGTTCGTCAAGGTCATCCTGCAAAGGCGTATGAGTTTTGCAGGAATACCAAGCTCAGACATTGCTTCATATAGTTTCTCCCTATCGGACTATCGAAGGCCGCTTTATAATCGATAAATAGATGATAGGTGTCGATTTGTTTTTCGTGTGTCTTCTCCAGGATTTGGCGTAGCGTGAAAATCTGGTCAGTTGTCGATTTTCCAGGCCTAAAGCCACACACGAAAGGTCCAATCAATAGTTGGCACAGATACTCGGGTCACCTTTTTTAAATATGGGACATAGTACACTGAGACTCCAATCGCCGGGCATGCATTCATCTAACCAAATTTTGCTAATGAGCTGATGCATGCACCTTATCAGCTCATCGCCGCCATCCTTAAACAGCTCCGCCGGTAATCCATCGGCTCCTGCGGCTTTGTTGTTCTTAAGCCGGGCAATAGCTGTTCTGACCTCGTCTTTGTTAGGAGGGGGGCAATCGACGTCGTCGTCCATATTGTGATCGATTGTCCCATCGTCATCGGATATCTCAGGTACTAGTAGCGCGGAGAAATGCTCTCTCCATATTCCCAACATGCTCTGCACATCTGCGACGAGATTTCGGTCCTTGTCTTTACAGAAGGGGGGCCCTGAACCATGTCCATTAGTTCCGTTTTTAACTTTTTGGTAGAAATTGCGGGCTTCGTTCTTCCTTCTGTATGTCTCAATTTTCTCACTCTCGCGTTATCTCCACTGCCGTTTCTTACGCATAAAGAGACGGTTTACCTCCTTTCTCTTCTCCCTATTGTCAATCATTACCATACGTGCAGCGTTCTTTTCGTCGTTTGCAATGCGACACTCTTCATCGTACCACGGTTTATTGCGAAGCGGTTTTTCGAAACCAAATACGGTTGTTGCTGCAGTTTTTATAGAGTCGGAAATGGGTTTTCACTGCGCATCAGGATCGTCATCGGGAAGGGGTAGGTTCTGTGCCAAAAGTTGCGAGAGCTTCCTTGAGTAGGCTGTGGGTACCTCTGGTAATTGCAGCTTTCCGACGTCCAGCTTCCTCTGCGTCTGGTTTCGTACGATTTTCGCTCTACTTAATCTTGTGCGAACCTTTGCTGCTACCAAGTAGTGATCGGAATCTATGTTAGTTCCTCTGATCACTCGTACGTCCATTACACTGTATGAGTGCCTTCCATCAATTACCACGTGATCAATTTGGTTCTTAGCTCTTTGATCAGGGGATACCCAAGTAGCCTTGTGGATGTCTTTATGCTGGAATCTTGTACCACTAATGACCATGTTTTTTGCCGCGGCAAAGTCAATCAGTCTCATACCGTTGTCGGAACTGTCAGCATGTAGACTGAAATTGTCAATAGTTGGATTAAACACATTCTCCCTTCCTACTTTGGCATTAAAATCTCCTAGTAGAATCTTAATGTCATGGCCAGGGCAGCGGTCATACATTTCCTCTAGGAGCTCATAGAATATGTCTTTGGCATCATCATCTTTCTCTTCTGTCGGGGCATGCACACAAATTAGGGAAATATAAAAATATTTCGCTTTTATGCGGATTGTGGCTGTACGTTCACTCACAGGATTGAACCTAGAGACTAGATGTCGCAGTCTTTTGCCAACTACAAATCCGCAACCAAATTCATGTTTTTTTTTCATGGCAACTGTGGTATATATCGCAGTTTCTTTTCCTTGTGCAGCCATGTCCGGTCCATCGCATTTCCTGGATAGCGGTAATGTCAGCCTTATAACTTTCGAGGACATCTGCCAGTTGGATACTTGCACCGGATCTATATAGAGTTCTTACATTCCAAGCGCATATCCGTAAATCGTGGTCCTTATAACGTTTGCGTTGATCGTCAACAAATAGGGGTTGTTTATGTTTTCTGTTTCGTTTTTGTATTTTCACTGTCATTATGAACGGTGGCGGGAGACAAACCCAGTCCACCGGGTTTTTGCATTTTACCTACTGCCAGGATATTTGATTGCAGCCGCCTATTATGGATCAGACGCTGACCAGGAGGCGATATGTTGAACCTGGATTTTCTTCTTTTAGTTTCTATCGGCCGTTGGCCCGTGTGTTTGGCTCATCCGCCTTCTAAGGACAAAAGAATATGCCCGATTGTTTGATGAGCTTCAGTGACATCAGTCACCTACTAAACCTGATTTGATGCTCATTTGTTTCGCCTTCTCACTCTAGCTAGCTAACGGAGGTTTCCGAAAAGCCATTGCCCAGGACATACTGCGTGGAAGTAGTGAGCTGCTTGGACTGCCCAATGAAGGAATCATTTCTGGCCACTCCCAAGTGAATGGCAATCAGAAACTTTCCACCTCCACGGACAGTCAATGTCCCAATCAGTGAGTATAAAACTACAAAGCGCACAGCTCACTAGTTGTGAGAAGCTCTCCCCAAGTCCTTTGTGGGATGTAATTGGAAACCATTTATTATTTTTTTTGCTCCATTACCTATTGGAGGACTTGCCGGCGCTTCCCATGGTCTGCTGGTTTGAGGTCCTGACTGAGCTGAATTTTGTACGTATGAAGGTGGAGGTCTTTTGTCAAAATTCCCTTCGTAGTGCTTCGTGAAATTTTAAGTTGTTGAGAACGATGCCGAATTGATGTTTTCGGGTTTGCGGCGACACTCTCCCTTACAGCTGAATTGTTTTCAAAAGACCGAGATACCTTCATTTCAGTCTTGGCTAATACAAACGTAAATATCAGCCTTTATTTACATCCTCATTTTATGAAGAACCGAACTTATACCACATAAATGTCCTGTTCTACAGTCGGCACAGATTAGATCCATTCAGATTTTTATCAAATTATTTAAGACTAGAATTATTAAATTCATTAACTTGGTAACGAATTACTGCCGACAAGGATGACATTCGAATAAGGGAATGGAGATACTTAGGATTATAATCACAATTTTATGTTTAGCACATATTCACACATAACATATGATAACATTTTCCGCGATAACATTTTCCGCCATTAAGATAACAGAATAGACTTGTTTTAAAACAAAGGTTATTTTTTTAAGACTTTCTGTATTTGGAATTGTATCCTTATTAAACCACCCTAAGGATGGTGCTGAATTTAACAAGTTTCTATAGCAACAGAATAAGTGCGATTGAATTTCACTTGAATCACTGTGGTAGCGATACTTCAAATCTAAAGCATTTAGAGAAACCCCAGCCACAACTGTAATGTTCTTAAAGCTATGACGATTTTTAATAGACTCCCTTCTTAAATTAACACACCCTTCTTAAATCAACACCCTTTTTAAAACTTTGTTATTCATTTGTTTGTCTGTTTTAGATGTGACTTTTGTGTGGGTGTCGAGACAAAAATCCCTTGACATTATAAAGTATCAAGGGTTTAGTTGCGAATCTCAACTCTGTATGTGCGGAAGTTGCATCAGCAGCAGCAACATTAGTATAAATCACCCTAGATACACTAACATTTAGAAAGGATTAATTTTGCAAACTTGTAGAAATTTTGCAGAACATAAAGAGCAAAGATACACACACATATTATGCATGCAAACAACTGCATGTTTATGCTCCATAGATAAGACGGAAGGAAGGAATTGTGAATGATTTGGTTATTGTTCATTCTAATGGCACCACTGTAAATTTCTGTTAATGTTGGGTAATTATAGTATGAAAATTTAAATTGTTTGCTGTTTTCTATGTAGTTTTCATTATTCTTAATTGCTATTTAAATAAATGAATATATGTTGCCTACGTGTAGGGGTTAATTACGAGCAAAAATTAAAGCATACTTTTAGGGGATGCTGGCATAAAACAGTCGTTGGTAATATTTATACTATTTGTTAATACTTTCCAGACTGTAATTTTTGATTATTTTAAATGGGATAACCTCTAAACACAATTCACAGTCATACATTTCAGTCATGTTTTGAAATAGATTGTAATTGATATCAACAAAGAAAAAGTAGACAATTTTGTATACTTATCTAAACTCAACTGTCAAATCAAGGACAAACCAGCGCTAAGGCAAACCTACGTTAGCTGCTATATATGTTCTTGTGAGCTTCATACATAAAACTGTGTAAACAGCGTCTCAGTAGGAATGCATTTTTTCATTTTAAAATAAAAACCTTAAAAACACGTATTTCTTGAGATATTTCTGATATTTCTATCGGATTGTAAAGCAGACATGCTCCGATTAAGTATAGAATAAAATATTCATCAAATGGCCCCCATGACTCTGATGACAGGCCATTACTCTTTTCATGAAATTTTCCATGACTTTTCCACAGAGATGTGGCTGTATCTCACCGATGACCCGTTGGATCTCAGATTTTAACTCAGAAATTGTTTCTAGATTATTGGCATAAAACAGAGATTTCACAAAACCCCAAAGAAAGAAACCGCACGGCGTTAAATCGCAGGATCTTGGTGGCCAGTTGACATCAAAATTTCTTCAGATAATTTGCCCGGGAAATCGTTGCTGGAAAAAATCAATGGTTACCAAATTTTTGTACTACGATTTCACAATTATATCGCGTTGTTCTTTCGTAAAGCGCTCCATTTTTAATAATCGAAAGAAACATATTTGACAGCTGCCAAATTTGAGAGTTGGCACTTGACCAAAAACAATGCAACTAAAATTAAAAAGTGCAATCTTACTGAGACACGCTTTATATGAGGGAGTAAACTTGTCTCATTTGTGGACATAGAGGCTTTATTTAACAACCTTTTACCCAGATCTTTAAAATCTTTGATATTATACTATCTGTTGACCAGGGAATAATGAATTTGATCTATGGGCTACTCACGCATAACTTCGTCATTTGGTCAGATTACCATAACAAATAGTGTGACTAGAAGGACCCCTCAGAGGAGTCTTAGCTCCACTACTCCGGAGAGTAGCAAATCGTCGCATATACTGCTAACATGACAATTGTACACGATAAAAAATCTGTCTTTTTTCGTTGTTTGGATGCAAACATAACGTGTTTCAAGCCTGTCGGAAATATAGTATACTGGTGTCCAAACACACTGTGTTTGCGATTCAATATTACATGTTGGAGACACAATAAGTAATGCGCATATTAGTTATGTTAACACATATTAGTTTTTGTGATCCAATTGTGTTTTTTTTTGTTGAAAGCTGCTGAAAACAGAAGCGTGACAGACAACAAGGAAAAAAAACAGCAGATTTTCAATTCATGAAAACAATTCTTGCAAACGTGTACATGGTTGCTCCAATATGCAAATATTATGTGTTTGTAAGTTGTCGCAAATATAGTATACTTGTGTTTAAATACACTGTGTTTGCTATCCAATATTAAATGTTCACAACAAAATAATTAATACGTTATAATATATCTTTTTGTGTGCCAAATATGGATTTGTTTACTGAAAACTGCTGAAAACAAAAACTTGATAGGCAACAAAGAAACAAAAAAGCAGCAGATCCTCAATACAAGGCAGTGCGTGCACGAAAGTATATGGTTGTTCCAAATATATACATGGTTCCTACATAATGTTATACAGACCGTTGTTTTTTTTAGCGTGTATAGTCACGTTATGGTTACGTAAGAAGTGGATTACAAAACACCAACGTCTACGTTTGAGAGGAATTTTTCTTCGGACACACAGGACTGCAAGATCCGCCTACCAGGTAATACACGCTAAAAAAACGGTCCCAGCAACATATTGTAGGAACCATGTACATGTTTGCAAGAACTGTTTTCATAATTCAAAGATCTAGGGCTTTTTGTTTCTTTGTTGCCTGCCAAGTTTCTGTTTTCAGCAACATTTGGTTCACAAAAACATATATTATAGTCTAGTTATCATTGTGTCTCCAATACGTAATATTGAATAGCAAACACAACGTAGTTGGACGCAAGTGTACTATATTTGCAACAAGCTACAATTACGTTTTGTTTGCATCGAAATAACAACAAAATACAGATTTTTCAGTGTGTAGAAGATATTTATGCGGCCATTTTGTTTATAACAAACCCGTTAAACCTCATCCTTGGACACAATTTTGAGATAAAACTTCGGGTCAGATTCCAACTATTTTAGAACCCCATTGGCGAAAGAACTTGCCCCTCGTGGCTTTAATTCCTGCACCACCTGGATCTTATATGGGTGTACGGCAAGATGTTTGCGCAAAATTTTGTGCGTAGTGGTCAAACTGAGGCCCAATTCGATAAATTTGGATCTTCTTCCACACTTTCGTTTATAGCGGCAATATTCTCTTCAGTCCGCACATTTCCTTCACAGAGTATGTGGTATGAAATCTAACCACAGTTTGCTTGCTCAGATAGACGATTAGGTGCGCCAGAAATCACGAAGTCGACTGATTTTCAAAGTAAATAATTTGGTATCGTTGTTCAAGCGTCAATCTTTTGATGATAATACTGATCATAAATGTCAAAAGTGAGTGCAGTATGATAGATTGTTCGAGAACTAACCCTTTCGTAAGTTCTATCTATCTAAGAAAAAAAAAACACCCATTACTAGAACCCAGAAAATTATCGACTCTACAAATATTATTAAGAGTCTTTCCGAGCCCAAAGCCATCATAACAGACTCCTTTCTGACAGAACTTAAGAGACCAAAAGCATCGTAAAGACCCTTTTCCGACAAAAATTCGGAGCTCTTTCCACTCCTAAAAAAACCAATATAAAAGATTCTTGTCCGACAAAAATTTAAGACCTTTTCAGGGTCCAAACACTCGTCGTAAAAGACTCTTTCCTGACAACAATTCAGAGCTCTTTCAGAGTCAAAAAAACTGTCACAAAAGACTCTTTTCTGACCACAATTAAGAGCTCTTTCAGAGCCCAACAAAAATACAATTTTTTGGACAAAAATTAATTGGTCTTTCAGCGCCAAAAAACTACATTAAAACTTTTTTCTGACAAAACTTAAGACCCCAAGAAACCAACAAAAATGAAGAGCTATTTCGGAGACCAAAACACCACCATAAAAGACTCTTTTCTGTCAAAAATTTAGAGTTCTTTAAGGTTAACAAATTTAACTCAAAGAACAAAATTTTAGAAACCTAATGAATTTCTTAACTCTTACGTTTAGTTTTTGAGTTGTAAGGACTAAGAACTGCATTACCAACAAGCCATCAAGCCGATATCAACGAAGTTAAGTGATTAAAAATACAGAATTCACAATATCTATGACTTTCTATAAGAAAAATCTCCTCATTTTCGGTCCGATATTGTGAGGTTAAAAATGTGGTACTAAAGGCTGAATACCAACTTTGTTATATTCATTACCGCCAACCACTTTAAATACTTCATGAAAATTACAATTGGCCATTTATTCGCTAGGTATTGCATTAAACCCCGTACATAAATATAAAACAAACCATTGCATACCTTCAGGTGGCATACGCTAATGAACTTTAATGCATACTTTAAACGTTCTCTCCAAATTTAATTTACTGTTCAAACAAAATTAAATATACAACGCCAAGAGCAAATTAAACCAAAAGAATTAAATTTATATGTAATGTAATCAAACACTTACATTTTTAATTACGCCATATTTGGTTTTAATATTTATTTTTATTTTTTTTTTTATTTGTTCACAATCCAATGTGAACAAATTGTGGGTATTTTTAACGCATAATTAAAAACAAAAGACGAACATAAGTACGTAATTATGAAGCAATTAGTGTGGCTCAACTTTGGAAGGAAACAATTTAACAATTTCATTATTTATGAAGGGACATTCATTACCAGGGCAAAAGTATGCATGGCAGGAACATTAGAATGCAGCAATTTAGAATTTTTCTCATATGATCAAAACTTGTATACTAGCTTGGACTCTTCAGTCTGCCATTAAAGTAGATGAAGTAGATGCTTATTAAACATTTATGGATTAAGTAAAGAATTTTTGAATTTTTTATCTACGATAACAAAAACAATAAAACCCAGTCCGTTTTTTTTTTTGTCAATCAAATAGCAAGAATTCTAGTTACATATAATAAAGGACAGAATAATTGTATCTCGCAATCAGTGAGCTGGGTGCTGCCGGCTTTTAGGCTCGCCAGTCAAGTATATTTTGAAAAGTGAAAAATGTTCAGAGGATGCGAACTGTCCAGCTTTCGGCAAATTGTTACTATCAGCGGATAAGGCATGTAAGCCGAAGGCATATATTTTTTCTCCAGTAATGGATGATGACGGGGATATCAAAAACAAAAACTATACTGCTATGAACAATATTACTTATACAATGAAAAAATATCAATAAAGTTCATATTATCTATTCATAATTTAGTTTTCGTACAATTTTTAACAAATTCCATAAACTTATTTTAAAAAAAAGTTGTTTCCCATTACATCCCATGTAGGGATTTCGCAATCATTGTGCTGTGAGCTTTCTAGTTTTACACACACTGATTGGGACCTACAGTTTCACAGCGGTTCCGAACGTTATTTTAAGAAGGTTTTTCGTGGCTAAGTACTCGATAGTGTCGCCGTCACTATGCAAGGTGACCGTCGTTTAATGTAAGTTGGTCTGAGCAGGGATCGCACCAACGTACTCATGTACAACAGCCGCGCACACTAACCACTGGACCAACTTATGAACATGTCAGTAAAATTAATGGATATGTTCGTAACTATTTAATGTTCAATTCATCAACGCATGACAATTGTTGCAAAAGCATCGTCCAATCGAAAAAATAACCAATTTTGAGGGTTTCTTAGGGGTTTTTATAAAGTCCTATCGTATGAAATTATTTTTTTCAAAAAATCGCAAAATAAGAAAATCGCTAAAATAAAAATGTGGCTGAAACTCGGAAACGGTGCGTTGAATCGCAAAAATAATAAAATCTGTGCATCCATGGGAGGCTTAAACCAAAGGATGTCTTCAATATGGCATCACTTTTTTTTTAGAAAATTGCTAAAACTAAAACTTTTAAAATAAAAAATCGCTAAAACGTCCTCATGTCTGTATTTTGGAAACGGAGTGTGCAATCGAAAAATAAATAAATTTTTCCGAGATCCTAGAGTTTTTTCATAAACTGGTCCAATTTGTATGGAAAATTTTGTTTTCAAAAAATCGCCAAAATTAAAAATAGCTAAAATAAATAAGTGGCTATAACTCGGAGACACTGCGTTGAATCGCAAAAATAATAAAATTTGTACCCCTTAAGAGGCTTAAACTAATGGATGTCTTCAATATGGCATCATTTTTAAAAAAAATCGCTAAAACAGAAATGGTGCAAACAAAAAAATCACTAAATCGCCGTCATGTGTATGTCTCGGAAACGGAGCGTCCAATCGAAAAAATAAAAAAAATTTTACCTCCCTAGGCGGCTTTAACCAATGGATGTCTTCAATTTGGCATCACTTTATTAAACGCAAAATCCCTTAGAAACCTTCAAAAATTGATTATTTTTCCGATTGGAAGCTCGGTTTCCGAGATGTAAAAATATTTTCTAATTTGTTCATCTTTTCGATCAAAAATGAGGATGAGTTACCCTGGGTAACCCATTACACAGCCGTGGGTAACAACCCACTAATTTCCCCATTACCCTGAGGGTAGTGGGTAATCGTGATGGGTAATTGTCCATCGTAGTGGGTAACTACCCATTATTTTCCCCATTACCCTGAAGGTACTGGGTAATCTTGATGGGTAATTCCCCATTGTCCTGGGTAACTACCCATTATTTTCCCCATTACCCTGAGGGTACTGGGCAATCTTCAATATGACATCACTTTTTTTTTAAAAACCGCTAAAACTAAAATGCTGCAAACAAAAAATCGCTAAAACGCTTTCATGTCTATATCTCGCAAACGGAACGTCCAATCGAAAAAATAAAAAAAAATTATTCCTCCGTAGGAGGCTTTAACCAATGGATGTCTTCAATATGGCATCGCTTTTTTTTAAACGCTAACACCCTTAGAAACCCTCAGAAATTGATTATTTTTCCGAGATGTAGAAATTTTTTCTAATTTTTTCATCTTTTCGATCAAAAATGAGGATGAGTTACCCTGGGTAACCCATTACACAGCCGTGGGTAACAACCCACTAATTTCCCCATTACCCTGAGGGTAGTGGGTAATCGTGATGGGCAATTCCCCGTTTTCGTGGGTAGCTACCCATTATTTTCCCCATTACCCTGGTGGTAATGGGTAATCGTGATGGGTAATTCACCATTTATGTTATATTCCATGTTTACCCTGATGTAGGTGGTGTAGATATTAAGAAGATCAAATGAAGTGATGTATTTCTTGCACTGCTTTAAAAAGCCTAGACACGTGAATGCATCTTTCGACACTTCAAATACATGTTTTGCCCAACGGACATCACATTCTATTTTCATGGCCAGAATATCAAGAGCGTCTGATTCATCAATTTCCACTCCGTCCATAGACAATGACGAAACACCTGGGTCAGCAGTCCCTTCATGCGACAACAAACAATACGGGGTCTTACCCGCATTAAAATCTACTCTGTTTATTCGACCCCATTCAACAATGGCCACCATATCCCGGTCGAATGTTTCATTCATCGTCCGGCGTTTGACTTCAATCTCTTGAAGACTTTGCCTACACGGTCGAAAGAACAAGAATCACAGAGATTACTGTCATCCGCAAAAGAGTAGATTGGATTTACAGTTTGACCTAGGAGATCGTCAGTGAAAAGAGGCAGAAGGAACAGAGCCCGACATTCAGAAATTAAAAGTATACAATACTAAAATTGATATTCAAAGGAATGGCTGTTAATTGTCCACAAACAGTCATGATTTTAAAACATCCAAGATCTTTCTTAATAACCGACTTTGGACGTCCTTAACTAGTACTGTCAATTGGGGCATTTCATTCAAAAATCATGCCATATTTCACCAGTCGGTAAGGGATTGTTTGCTGAAATCTCCCTTACAAACCTGCTTCTGAGTAAGCAGTATTTTTTGCTGAGAGGTAGGCCATTTTTGTTACTGGTGTACTTAATTTTGTGTAGACATGTGACATGTTCCTTGGGATTAGATCTGTGAAATGCCACTGCTATATATGGGATATCAATTTACACCACCTAGGACAAAGCATAGGAAAAGTGGCAGGTTAGAAATAGGACCGATTTATATCCATAAAGGGCCTACATATCACGTGACTTCTTCAGCTCCGATTCTTTGTCCCGTAGGGTATGGCAAGATTTAGATATTTTAGATCTAATAGTTTTATAATCACAAAATTATTCAAAAGTGGAGTTAGATCTACTGGTATCTCAGTAGCTCAAATGCCGATTGTTAAGGGACATTTTTAAAACAAATGTTCCAGAGAATTTTAAATTTGTAGTTTAATATTTTCCATTATTGGTAATGAAAAAGCTCATTACGAATTAAGCCTATTAGCGCATACAATTTACCTCAAACTACGTATAAAAATATTGAATAAGAATATTCAAAATTAAAACATTTTAAACTCTAAAATAAAATTCTTAAATAAAATAAATTAAATATTCTGTAACTCAGCAAATTCCAAATATTTCTTGTTAGTAATCTCAGCTTAAATGTCATTACATTTATATTACTAAATCGAGATAAGTTAATTTTTAATTTCATACAGCTTTAATTCAAATAGCAATTTATATTGCATACTTTCCAGGTCATCATTGGTAACTATTGCGTACTTATTGGGGTCACCCCACCAAAAACCTAGCCAAACTCACAATATTCATAGCATACATTTAGGCTTACCCAGTTATTTTCTCTTCACCACGTACCCTTTGTATGAAGTGCAGAAAAAACCTCGTTTGGCATTTGGCGCCACTTACCTAAAATGAGAGGGGAAAAAGCAAACACGTTTGTTAGATTTTTTTAATAATTATAATCAAAAGAGAGGAGAACAAAAAATTTAACCTACAGTATATTTCGAAATGTAACACATTACAGCAAAAAATATATATTTCAGTTCTAATTAAAGTTAAACAAGGTCCCTTACAAAAAAATCCTCCAAAATCCAAAGTACATAAAGGAAACTCTGCTCTAACAAGTAAAGTAAGATTTTCCCACTTTAGGGAAGCCATTCAGCATGTGTTACCCAAAAGTTGCCTTTAACAACGCCTGTTTTACTTACCTAACAGCCCGCTTTGTTGTTAGATGTTCCACATCTTTTAATGTATAATTTTTTTCATGCAAAAACCTTAACATACTTTTAGGTAAGCTCAACATGTTGTAGAAAATAACTACAAAACGTAAGGAACAAACCATTATTCTCGCAAAAACGTACAATATGGTAAAGAAATTTCTTCGCTTTTAAGTAAGCAACATAATGGAAGAGGACACTCGAAGGAGAACACATATTGAAAGGAAGATGACAGTTTTTAAACAAGTTACTTTAAGATAATTTGTAAAGAAAAGGTCCACAGTTGTTATGCCCGCAACTGTGGCTGTTATAATATGAATCTGTATTCTAAAGTAGTAAAATAAACAATTTAAATGAAATTTATAAGAAAAAAAGCTGAATATTTAGTCAAATAATTGAAATATAAACTCAAGTGCTGAAGTTAAGATGTTGGTGTATCCGAAGAGTAGCGACACATATTATTCTGCCAGGTATGTTAACAGAAGCACAACTCCGCTTCTATAGAATTTTGCGCTGAATGGAATAAATTGTAGCGTATGCGGACGATGTGGCAATTAAGGGGCATTCTTCAAGTTAGCTAACGGATTTTTGGGCATACATATGGGTGCAAATGCCCTAGGTGTCATCCAGGCCAAGACCGAGCTGGTCCTTTTTACCCGAAGGTATAAAATACATACCGTGGAACTTATCACTTCGAATGGTTCTTGCAGAGTGTTCCAAATACCTGGGTGTTAGTTTGGACAGCAATCTTAGTTTCAGACTCTACATTGTGGAATGGGCGAAAAATGCGACGGCTCTCTAACATATTCTCTCAAACACATTCTGCACGAACCATTTACATGTTTGAAAGGCACTCCAAACATTCATATATTTGCAAGTTGTAAACTGACTTATATTTAACTGCAAACATTAGCATCATTACTTGCAATGATGAATACTTTACGTGAAGCCATATGAGTGTTTCATTCCAAAAATCCATACAGTTACGTCGAAACATTCGTGTGTTTCCTCCCAAACGAACGACAGAATGCATGAAACTAAAACGCAACAAAGCAGCCACAACTTCATTTACATACGCATTCAGGATTATTTATGAATCACTAACTGGAAGAATAATCCAAAAATACAGTTACAAACTTTCTATAAAATTAACTTAGGCTGAAAACAATCTGTCTGTACCTCATTTATAATTTTGATCTCGACAGGCATAGCTTCAAAAAAAAAGTAAACAGTGTATCAAACACTGCTGTATTTGTATCACAAACAAAGCTGTATTTGGATCACAAACAAAGCTGTATTTGGATTACAAACACATATATTATAATATATTAATCATTGTGTGTCAAACTGGAAATATTGCATAGCAAACAAAATGTGTTTGGACACAAGAATACTATATTTTCGACAGCCTACAAATACACGTTATATTTGCATCCAAACAAGAAAGATTTTTCAGGTTTTAAATGGGGACTTTCTCCGAAGATTGTCCACTGGATCTATACAGCCGTAGTTAGACCTATATTGCTCTCTGGGGTTATCGTGTAGTGGCAGGTGCTGCAGTCTATGGTTCAAAGAAAGGCGATGAGTTATGGGTGCTGTGCGCACCACTCCCACTGCTGCATTGAATGTGATGCTATAATTGCTGCTGGTAGCTATTATAGGCAGTCACATTGTTTCCATGTCTGCCATCAGGATAAGGCCCCTCTACCATTGGGGCATGGTCGGAGTCTGTCATGGTACAGTACTGGAATAAGGTAGTCCCATAATGCATACATTTGTCGGCTACTGGAAAGCGGAACCACTATTCAATCGGATATAACACACTCTCATACCAGAAAAGGCTTCCTGGAACAAAGGACTTTCCGGTTAAGAAGGATATGTAAATTTGTTCAGTGCGGGTTCGAAATTGAATGGTCAGGCAGGCTACGGGATCTACTCTACGAAACTAGGGTTGTCCCTTTCTCGAAGACATCATGATCATTGTGGCATGTATCAGGCGGGAATTTTGGCTATTAGGGATTTCACCGAATGTTAGAGGGTCATTCAAGTCAATGTCTTCTCGGACAGTCATGTGGTCATCAAGTATTCCTGTATTCAACATCTGCCGCCGATAACTTAACGAGATGTCCTAGCAGTTCGATATTCACTTCATGTGGGTGCCAGGGCACAGAGACATACTGGGTAACTGCAGAACGAAAGATCTCGCCAGGCTAGGTACTACCTTACAGCTACACAGGAATTGGAACGTGTTAACATGCCCCTTGCAACGTGGAAACATGATGGGCACAGATTATGTAAGCGCAAGACAAATCTGGCCCATACTATATACCAAGAGATTCATGAAGCTTCTGTCTTTAGCCAGGCCTAATGCATCAATACTTGTTTCAGATTTGACAAGACCCTGTCTGTTTGGTAGCCATGCGGCGAGACTAATGGTCAGGGCAAATCACTTCTGTAGCAACTGTAACTATGAGGAAGAATCCGCTGAACATCTTCAATGCACGTCTCCTGCTCTTGCACTGGGAAGTCTAAGTCGAGATCCTACCTATTTACAGACCTGAGAGGATTATCTTAGATAGCCGTAGACACGATCTTTAGCTTCTTGGTTCAAACGAAATGATTATTTACTGGGGCGCTTAATAACTTTAGCCCGTATTACCACAATGAACTAATAAGTCTAAGTGAGTCATTCATCGACTGCCAGTAACAAGTAACCTAACCTAATCTGACAGTGAAATTCAATTATTCCAACAACAAAAGTAAAAGGCTTTTGTTTCCTTCATGTTCTTTAAGTCATTTGCATCATTTTAAAATAAGATGACCTCTTCGTTGTCGAAAGCAGTTTCTTCATTCATTTTCACTAGTGAAAACACGCTCGCATTAGCACTAATGTTCCCAGGGTTCAATACCATTTCAGAGAAGCATTAGTACTAAACTAAATTTGAATTCAAGATTCAAACCTCAATAAAATCCTTCTATTAATAAAGGTACACTTCCTTTCAAAATAAATCCTATTCAGTGAATAAAGCTGATTTGAGTTACTAGAACAAGTAGTGAACAAGTGTCTTCTGGTTTGGAGTTACTATAACACTTTAACGTCAAACGAAATAATAGTTGTTGGGAACGTTTTTTGTTGTTCATAATCGACTTGTAGCATTTTGACTTTACCATATATAATTTTGTATTTGGTTATTTGCGTGGTATATGAGCGAATAATAGCTACGGCCCAAAAAATTTTTTTTCTGGTACATTTTATCCATTTTAGCTAAAACGCACTCATATTTGCCCAACATATCTTCCGTCCATGTAAGCACGTTGAAATTCGACCTCACATTTTTGAAAAGCTAAGGTTAGGACTCAAAACGTACCTGACGTTTCCCCCGTGTGCACCCCTTTTTCGACCAGTTGCATCCCTTTGTAGTAAGACTACTTTCGCTCGCAAAACTCGCCGAATTTTTGGCCGTGGGACTGCAGCTACTTTATCATCGATTCGAAGAGTGATCAACAAATTTTTAGAAACTGGGTCGAATATGGATAGAAAGTAAGCCTGTGATCAGAGCAACTATGGCCATTGGCTGGACATTTTATTCCATTCTGAATCAAAATATGTCTACTTTATAATGCAAAACAAATATCACCACTCGGTTAAAAAATGTCCACTTTTTTAAATTAAGTCGTTCACATATACTGCGACACCCATTATGTTCTCACTGACATTTTGGTAGCAGACGTTGCCACTCCAGAAAATAGCAGTAGTTCAGTAAGGACATCAACGTGATAATAAACAACAGTTCGGGAAATTTTAAATTTTATAACGAATTTCAGTCAATTTTAAAAATAAATTTTTGGTGAAAAGAGATATTTTTTCTTTGCTTACTAGGGTGGACACTTTGCCAAAAGATAATTTAATATAAAGTAGATTAGTGAATTGCACTTTTTTTTTTTTAATTTCTCAGGGAATTGTTGGCTTTACTTTGGTATCTATGTATGCCTGTTGGCCTTAAGTTTTCCAACTCTATACAATCACAAATCGTTTAATTTTGTTTAATTAGGCCTTTCTTGAAACTAAATAGGGCAGTTGAGAGCTAAGAATCACCTGCAAATTAAATGAAGAAATGTAAATTTAAATCTTAAAAACAGGATACAAAAAAGTCTTTCATGTGTAAAATTTAATTTAATATGTTTCATGTGTCTGTCTACGTTTGTACCTACACACAAGTGATTGTAATTTCATACCTGCTAATCGAAAGGGTGTGCAGAAGGAGAGTGATATCACTTTGAATGGAAAATAAATGACTATTTCGCGACTATAAAACAAAATGTTTACAATTATTAACTTCTGATTATGCACTATATAATTTACGAATCCATGTAATAAACCCCAATGAACTAATCCCCCAAGAAATAATCCACAAAAATAATTTCAGAATATCCAACGTAAAAATATCAAATGACGCTGAATTGAAGTAATTTATAATCCAAATCAAAAATTAAATAAAAACTGATTAACATCCCAGCAGCAAAAAAATGTAGTGTGCATGTCTTCTAGCAGGCCTATAAAGGTAGACAGAAGGCCCACTCTACAAATGCAACCGCCATTTCAAATCGAAATAGGGCGCCATAGGAATGGGAGGCCTGCATATTTCCAAGAGATTTTGCCAGGGGACTGGAAGAAGACTTTCCTTTTTATGCCTTCTGGTATGAATGCTAATGAAAGGCTTCCTAAGAGGACTGCAAGGGAATGCCTTCTAGGAGGCCTGCAAAGAGCATCTTTTTCAAGGACTTGAATAAAAATATACAATGAGTTTTTTATGATATTCTGATATTTTTATGTCTATTTTAAAAACTATTAATACACATTTCAACATTACAAAGTCTTTTTTTTTTACTAATTTGCAGACTCGGGAAACGAATATACGACCTCAACATTTATAGTCGAAAGTGTTACCTACTCGGCTAACGCACGTTATGAATTTGCTATGACGAATTGCGAAAATAGTAGTAGAGAGAGGTTCTCACGAACAGCAGTATCCCCCTTGCATTGTTTTAGCTGGCCAGCGTCCAAGGCTACTTCGAGAAGGGAAGTGTGCATGGATATGAGCATCCTTTCCGTCTTCCTCTAGTTAGCTTGTCAATAGACCTGCGTAAAGAACGGAAAGGTGCATGTCAGCCTGAGCATGAGGCAGCCGAATTAGCCGTAACCGAACTGAACCACACTATATACCGAATTAGAGTTTGTCAGAGCCGAATTAGAGTTTTGCGTAGCCGAATTAGAGGTTGTCGCAACCGACTTAGACGTTGCCACAACCGAGTTAGAAGCTATAACAGCCGGATTAGAGGGTGTCGCAGACGAATTAGAGTTTGTCACAACCGAATTAGTGGTTATCGTAACGGAATTAGCGTTTGTGACAACCGAATTTTGATAGTGTCAGAACTGAATTTTTAAATATTTTTCCATTAATTTAATAATGATATATTTTCCTGTATTCTCATAAATAATTACAAAGCGTGGAAATAATTCATATTGTGTAATCTTGAGGGTAACAAATTCTCTTTACTTTCACATCCGAACATTTTTGAAGTCCCGGGCACCAGGGTCACCGCACCAATTGTGACGAGTTGTGTCTGTCGATGTAGGTCCTAATACTTTCTATAATCGATCGATGGCAGTGCATCTTAAACGGGACGCTTTGAAAAACTTAACTGTTTACATCTGCTTGTATTGCACGCCAATAAATGCAGACATTTTCTGCAAAATATGACGTTTTAATGCAGAAACGAAAATTACAATACTTTTATTTTCCATAACCACAAACAAATCTTGATAACACCGCTACCGCAACAATTGTAAATTATTATAAATATTGGTTTGTTTAATAAAATATTTGCTTCCAGAGTTCTAACCCTCCGCTTTGAAACACATAGAATTATGTTGTGGTAAACGAATTGAAAATAAATTCGGTTGTCCCAACAGAATTCATGAGAAATTCCGTTACAGCTGCCGAATTGATGCCAAATTCTGTCCCTGCCACCGACTTAAGGGCAAATTTGGTTATATGCGACCGAAATGATATAGAATTCGATAGTTGCAACCGCATCTATGCACAAATTCGGTTGATGCACGGGAATTGATGCCACATTCGATTCGGTTATTCCAACCGAAATTATAGAAAATTTAGTTGATCTAGCGAATCTAAATAAACATTCAGTTGTCGCAACCGAAACAATTACACGAGGTTGCCTCAACCGAATTTCAGTTGTGGGGACTAAATTCAGTCGTGACAACCTCATTTCGGTTGTGGCAACTACCCTAAGAAGACTTATTTCTTTGTTGCTACGAAGGCTTTGCTCCTGTTTCCCTACGAGGCCTGATTTTATTTTTTTACAAAGAGTTGTCTCTTTGTTCCTACGGAGGCTCGTGCCTTTGTTCCTAAGAAGGCTTTGCTCTTACGAGGATTTGTCTCCTTGTTCCTGTCAAGGTTCGTTCCTTTGTTCCTACGAAAGCTTTTTTCCTGCGAGGAGTTGTTTCCTTGTTCCTACGAGGACGGGTTTCCTTATTCCTACAAAGATATAATTCGGTGTGCCTATGAAGGTTTGATTCTTTGTTCCTACGAAGAGTTGTTTCCTTGTTCCTACAAAGACCCATTTCTCTGCTCCTACGAAGGCTTGTTCCTTTGTTGCTACGAAGGATTTGCTCCTGTGTTCCTGCGAGGAGTTGTTTCCTTGTTCCTGCGAAGGCTCGTTCTTTTATTCTTACGAAGCGTTTGCTCCTTTGTTTCTACGAGGATGGATTTCCTTGTCCCTACGAAGACTTGTTTCTTTGTTCCTACAAAAGCTCGTGTCTTTGTTCCTACGAGGACTTGCTTCCTTCTTTCTGCAATAACTTGTTTCCTTGTTCCAACGAAGAATTGATTTTTTGTTTCTACGAAGGATCGTTCCTTTGGTCCTACGCGCACTTGTTTCGTTCTTCCTCCGAATACTCGTTCCTGTGTTCCTACATAGGCCTTGGTCATTTGTTCCCTCGAATAACTTGGCTCTTCGTTACCCAGCTATTGTACCCCTAATCATCCTTGTGTATACTTTCAGACCCAAACGCTGCCGAATCACGACCGAAAACCAGTACTCTAGTAGGGCACGATAAACACTTTCGCCTCCATCGTACGTGTAACCGAACCTGGCCCACGCCGGTTATCACTGAATGGCATTACCCGTGTAGAACACGATGCTCAGTTTCACCGTCCTCGCAGCCGTAAACTGCACCTGAAATACGCCGATTACCACTGAATGGCGATACTCTTGTAGAATAATACACCAATTCTTCAGCGTCGCCGCACCTGTAACCTGAATCCAACGACGTTTCGTCGTCGCCGCACCTGTAACCCAAAGCTGAACATCGCCGATCATAACTGATTGAAAGTACTGGTGTAGCGGACGACATCCAGTTCTCACACGCAGAAAAATCTGTCTTTTTTGTTGTTTGGATACAAATATACCGTATTTGTAGCTTGTCGCAAATATAGTATACTTGTGTCCAAACACATTACGTTTGCTACTCAATATTACATATTTGAGACGCAATGATTAATGGGTTAGATTATAGGCTTTTGTGGTATAGCTTTGTTTTTTTGTTGAAACTGCTGATGAAACGTTGCAGGCAACATAGAAACAAAAAAGCAGCAGATTTTTAATTCAAGAAAACAATGCTTGCAAACTCATACATGTCTCCTGCAATATGTTGTCTCCTGTATATCACAAGACCCGAAGACGCCCGAGTATCGACGATCGAATACCACCAACATTAATTGTTTTCCTGAAAATATTAAATTGCGTAAATTAGAATTGAATGAAGAAGATCATATTATCACCTAAAAGGCGGAGATTCTACCAAATAATTTTGTATGATTTTGTGGATCCTTACGTCGAGGAGGTGACTCCGACTACCACAGCCGATGACAAAACTATGTTACAGAACGAAGAGATACTACATAGTACGCAGTAATCGCAACCAAAACCTTAAAATCACGAAAAAATGGCACCAGCAACATATGCTTGAATCATATATATGTTTGCAAGCAAGTGGCGCTTCTTTTTACTTCGCTGTCAGACACGATTCTGTTTGCAGCAGTTTGCCGCCAACAAAGTCACATTTGGGTGACAAAAACATATATTATAACATTAATTATAATAGTACATATATTATAACCTATAATTAAGGTACTAACCTTAACCACACCCATAATTATAATAGTACGTAGTACTTTTTCATATTCGAATAGGGCCGTCTTAATCTTTGTGTTTGAAACATGCAATATTGAATACCAAACATAATGTGTTTGGACACAAGTATATTATGTTTGCTACAACTAACAACAAAAGAATGTAGATTATTTTATTTAATTCATATTATGTTATACTAAGAAATATACAAAATTAGAATAAGCTTAATAATGTCGGCATCATTTAGACACGATTCTATGAGAATTTTGTTTTCATAGCTGCTACACCTAAATTGTTCATGCTAACACACTCTATCACATAGAGTGCGTGCAGCATTTTGTGCTCGAACACTCCGATTAACAGAGTTGTTTATACGTTTTGTCCACGTTTTGGAGTTTCATTAAAACCTTGCCAAAACCTTTCGATTGGACAAAAAAAATCCAAATGGTCTATACAGTACAATGGATTAGTTGAACTAAATATAAAATAAAAATATATGGAGATAGTTTGGGAGTTATTTAATATAATTTTGAGACGTCATTTCAATATTTCATATAACCCAATATATATCATTCCATTTGAAAATTGCCTTTCCTTAGGATATGTTACAATCAACGTTGACAACAAAACTGTTGTTCCTACAAATATAAAAAAAAGTTGTACAACAAAATAAAATTCTAAACGAGGCACTTAATACACAAATATCAACAAAAGTACCTACAAACACCACATAGTACGTTTTCATATACGAATAGGGCAAGGATATTTCGTCCTTTATGTTCTTAACCTTAGGATGTTATGACACACCAAGGAGTCAAGACACTGGAAAGGGGATCGTAATCAACATAATAAAAATTGTTCTGTGACTAATAAGAATGTCTAAATATTCACAGAATATAAAATGTAATCGAGTGGAACCTGACATTGTTTTGTTTCAAAACTTACGCAAGGCTATTCCAAGTGAATTCTCAGACAGCTCAAAAGGATTCAGTTTGAAGAATAAAAAGGTTACTACACATTAACTGTATAATGTTTAAAGATTATATCCTCCCTAAGCCTCACTTAACCAATTCATTAGCATTTCTGTTTATTTCAAAGATATGCATCTAAGGACATCTTTGAGTTCCCAATTTATGTCTCTTCTGGAAACATCTCACTGTCGCTAATGTTTTTGTCATCCCTGCAGGAAGTGATTACGATCTGTTTGTGGCAAAAATTACGTATTTCATCCTTAAATAGACCACAAATAGGTCATGCGTATAGAAAGTGAATTGCCTTGGAGTGAGACAATGTCAACTACATCTTCTTCAACTTGTGTATCTTGATCCTGTCCATTGGTTTAACCACAAAAGGATATTGGTGACAGATTTGTTGGTTTTTTTGTTGCAATCTTTAGGTAAGAGTTGAAAGGAAAAGTAAGTAAAGCCACAAAATGAATGTTGAATTTACGAAAAAGTAAGGGGACAGACTCTTTGGCTCAAAGTAAATGGCAAATGAAAACAGAGAAGAATGTACAGTTAACATGTGAAGGGTTTTTCAACAGAGACGCTACAAAATTAAATCGATAGGAACAGCAACCGACGCCATATTTTTTCCCGCTCTTTTGACATTTCTCTTCAGTAAGGTTTGCCATTTCATCATGGAAAGATATACGAGCCAACAACGAGTCGAAATTATTAAAATTTGCTACCGAAATTTGGAGTCAGTGGCCTCAACTTTAAGAGCGCTACGTCCATTTTATGGTTGTCATAATCGTCCTACCAAATCAGCAATTGAGCGTCTAGTGGAAAAATTTGAATCCACAGGCACAGTACAAAATGTTCCCGTACCAGTGAGATAAAGAAGTGCCCGTAGTGTCGAGAATATTACCGCCGTTAAGGCTTCAGTTCAAGAAAGCCCAAATGTGTCTCTCACACGTCGTTCTCAAGCGTTGGGCATCTCTGTGACGTCATTGTGGCGAATTTTGCGAAAAGATCTTGGCCTACATCCTTACAAGATCAAATTGACGCACGAACTGAAGCCGCTTGACCACCATAAGCGTCGTATGTTCGTGAATTGGGCTGAGGAACAACTTGAAAATGATTCGGATTTTCATCGGATAATCATCTTCAGCGATGGACCGATTTATGCTTGAAAACCGTCGAGAATTGGGTTCAGCGTCTGGACTTCTGCAAGCGTGCCCGTGGTGGCCATGCAAAAGAAATCGAGTTCCATACATAATGGCATCGAACGTACTTTCACAGGAATAAAGAATTTCATTGGTATCTAAAACCGGTTTTGTTTTATTTAAAAAAACTTTTGTAGCGCTCTTATTGAAAAACCCGTTATATGAAAGTGAATAATTAAAATTGAGGTTTGGGTTAAAAGATAAAAACTTTCACCTATTTATCGTACAATTATTCCAAAAAAGTGATTTATTTGCTTTTCAGATTTTCAGATACAAAATTTAGTTTTGCTTACTTAGAAAGAATATTGATTTTCCATTGTTCGAAATTTTAACACGCACTCTAAATGTTGCCTTTTAATTGAACAGAAAATTATTGTTTCACAAAAGTTTCAGAAACATTTTTAAAAATCATACGCAGAAATTTTCAAAAACCGCTACGCAACAAACCATGGTGCGATGAAGAGTGTCGCACTGCAAATGATGGAAAAAAATTAATCAGTGTTCGAACTCACGGGCGTTGTGATAACACCTTTTTGTTACACGGTACCTGTTCGATTTCTATGAACGCATTAGCAAATGTTACATTGGAAAATAAAAAAATAATAGTTTTTGTGCTGAAGGCTTTTTTGCTATTGCACTTTCTTTTTTCTTACATCTGCTTTAACATTAGATGTAATATTCCTAAAATTAATAAATCAATATTTAGCTCATTGAAATAATTATTTTTGTTTTGTCATAAACAAAGCGACGACAAAAAGTATTTAATAGTATAGACAACTTATTGCACTCTTTTTCCACTCTTATGTAGAGAGTCTGAGTAGAAGAGCATTAACGAGTTTTATTCTCTTTACAGAATATTTTAAAATAAATACACCATTTCGACAAAATAAAACAATACAAAAAGCATAAATGTTTCAAAAGGCATCAATGTTTCACATCAAAGTTAATGAATGGACCACGTTATGACAAAAAGAGAGGAATACGTTTTGAATCATTCGCCAAATGTCGCCAGTGCTGTTGAGTCATGCAATGCGTTCCATGAGTTCTCTATACTATTCAATACTCTTTAGCGACTACGATCTGCTTGCTTGTTCGCTGCCGCTACATCAATACCATCATACTTATTTTCAGGCAGAGACTATTGTGTTACAACAACAACGTATGTGATGCTAACGCTGTGTGTTGTTTGCATGTGTTCACTTTGATAGATTTCCCTACACGTGCCTACAGATTTTACAACATCAATAATAACAATTTTAATAAAAATTTATTTTTTTTAGTTTTTTTTTCTATATAATTCATAATGGGATTTGGCATCAACAAATGGTTATGACAGCCATCAAATTCAAGTAATAAGCATACCAATATATTATTTGGTACAACCGAATTAATTTTTACATTTTTCAACGATCCAACAAATATAATATTCACCACTACAGGATAATTTGATTGCTAGAACTAAAACTTGATAGAGAGATCACATTTACTTCTTGTTGCTGTGGCTGCTTCAACTAAATTGTTCAGTTCTTGCAACCATAATTGAATAAAAAATCAAATGATATGCACAACATTTGGTGATACAGAACACAATTATTGGTAATCACAGCTGAATAATGAAATAGGCCAAGGAACCTCCAAATTTTGGTTGGCTGTAAATATAGTTGTGATAACGAATATCTATTCTGTGTTCAGAATGGCTATGAATGTGTGGGCTTCAGACTAGAGTATTTGCCATTGATAGAAATGTCAATCCAACGAGCTTCCCTAAATATCGTTGGTTACAATTTTACAAGGAGACACCCGTTCACGCAAATGATTTTTTTTTTAAAAATAAAAAATAAATGGTTTCCCGTTACATCCCATGAAGGGATTAGGGAGAGCTTCTCACAACCAGTGATTTTTTGATAGTTCGTGTAAATTCGCTGGAAAAAGGGTAATGAAGAGTATCCAGATTTGAATTAAAACTAAGAGTGAACACCAATTCCAAATGCGTATTCATTTTTCCTCTATTACACCCCATTGTTGCATGTTCAAATGTTTGCATCCCATTACTTGGCTCTCCTACACATTGAAATTTAGGTCATTCTCAGTGGCAACGTTGCAAAATATACTAATGAGCTAATGCTAATCATCAGCCCCTGTTTAATTTCTCATTGAATAGCAATTAGTATTTCAAACATGATAAACTAATTCAGTTAACACTTCTAATCAGCTGATAGACGAAATCGCTAAGGCGATGAATTTAATTGAATTGTTGGAAAGTGAAAAAGTGGGTGACAACATGTGTAAACAATATGTTGAATGGCTTCTTGATGTAGCATGGTGTCACATCACAGTGTGGGCGGGGACTGTCACGTATTTTCCGACTCGTTTACATCCGCCTGGTATGTGAAGCAAGTGGATTAATTCCCTCTTTTGAGTACAAATATTAACAAAGGATTAAATTTTTTCCGTTATCTACTCAGTAGGGCATTTAAAGCTGAATCCGATTAATCAGATTTTGTTTGTACTTTTGCATTGTTTCTCCTGGAAAATCTGATCTTTAGCTAAAATTGACTAAAGAATTTTCAACTAAACAATATGCTTGCATTCCTCTTCTTCTGTGACACAAATTCATGTGGTTTCGTGAAGCAAATTCTGTATTCTTAGAAAGTTTTATGGGAACGGAATTATTATTAGCTTTTATGCCGGGGAAACATAAATGTATAATGCAGCGATTGTCGGCATTAGGTTGTGCCTTAAGTAAACATATTCACGCATTAAAATGGCTGTATCATTGCCTGATAAATGAAGATAAATATATGGAGAATGTCAAACCGGGGTTCGTATTTCGTGGGTAAGAAGTTACCCTTGCTAACCCATTAACCATCCTCATTGGACTGGGCAACAATCGTGTACCCATTACCCACAAGGTGTGAGAACATATTGGGTAATTACCCAATACAATGGGGAATTACACATCACGATTATCCATTACCCACAGGGTATGGGTAACCGACCTTTACACATTGCCCACGGCGATGGGTAATGGGTTACCCAATTTTTGATCAAAAATATGAAAAATTTAAAAACTTAGAACGAACAAGATAACAATTTTCTGTTGGTTTCTAAGAGGTTTTGATAAAGTGGTCACATTTGTATGGAAGATTTTTGTTAAAATAATCGCCAGAATAAGAAAATCGCTAAATTAAAAACGTGTTCTGTAACGTGACGTCATAATCCGCCTGTACATAATTTAAGTAAATCTTCTATACACTCAACGCCATTGACAGTCCCATACCCCATGTCCTTCACCTTATTATAAACAACATCTATCGCTCAAACGGAACACATCAACCAGCCAACTTCCCCGCGTACAACACACAAACCCTGCTGACACACAAAAGCGAGAGAATGGTCAGTGGGCATTAGCGGTCACACAAGAATAAATGCTTCGCTGTAATTTTCATTCATGGCAATACAGCCGGAGTACCAGCATCATCAGTCAGTCGCTTGCCAGCGTACAACCTGATCCGATCATACATCTCGGGGCTATAGTTCCGAAAGGAATCCAGAGTACAACTTTTCACTTCAGTACAATTCCATAGCGGCTTAGACTGGCCATTCCACACGCATAGAAAAAAAACGTTTATTGCTCGGTTGCTGCAACAATACTTTGATTGATTTGAATTAATTTATTACTCGCAACCGTTCATGTAGTTCTCCCAAATTAACTCATATATCGCAAATGTATTTCATGATGTTGCACACAAGTTCTCATTTGCATCAAACGCGTACAAAATTACATTTGCGATAACTGAAATTAGCCACTTTTGTAATGAGAGCACAGATTACGAAGAACGTAAATTTCTCTCATTCTCTCACTGTATACACAATCTTGTCCACTCCGTTTTCAGCTCTAGTTTTTCGTAACTCCTTTATTGCAAACGTTTTTCAGTTCTCTCACACATTATTTTAGTTAAGACCAACTAGAACTCGGTTGCTGTAACCGAAAAAACAGTTGTCGGAACCGCTTTTTGTTTCTCGCAAACGTTTTTCAGCTTATAGTTTTCAATACTCCTTTGCTGCAAACATTTTTCGGTTCTCCCAAACGAAATGACATGTATGGATTGACGAAAGTTTGTTTTTTCCAACTACAGTCCCCAAACGAACTTCAGTTTCCAGAGATTTCGTTTCGTTTTTACTTTGCGTGCACCATAGCGACTTCGGTTGACTCTTCCGCCATAGTGACATCGGTTGACTATTGCACCACATCAGCCTAGACAACGTCGGTTGACTATTGCACCATAGCGGCTTAGGCTGACTATACTACCATAGCGACTTCGATTGACTATTTCGCCAAAGCGACTTCGGTTGACTATTTCATTTCGCCATAGCGGTGGGATAGTACCATAGCAACTCCGGTTGACTATTCCAACATAGCGGCTTCGGCTAACTATTCCGCGTATTCTACTTATCAACCAATTTAAATCCGATCCAGTTCTGCCAGTTCTATCAGATGCCCGTATTGAAGGACGAATCAAACCGGTATTAGCTAATCCAATCCCGTTTCCACACTTATGCAACACACCAAGTTCTGGATTATCTGAAATCGATTGACCGAACCCAAAAGAGTGTTCCCACGCCATTACACGACCATTCCGGATGAACCGAACCGGTCTTAGCTAATCTAGTCCCGATTCCCCACGTGTGTGACATACCATGTTGTCGTTTATCTGACATAAATTGACCGAACACAAAGGAGTGTTCTCACGCCACTCAACAACAATTCCATTCCCACGACTGTTCCACGTATTCTTCTTATCAACCGATTTAAATTCGATTCCCAATCCAGTTCAGCCCATCCGAATATAAAATGCCCGTATTGGAGGACGAATTGAACCGGTACTACCTAATCCAGTTTCGATTCCCCACGTGTGCAACACACCAAGTTCTCGATTATCTGAACTCGATTGACCGAACCCAAAAGAGTGTTCCCACGTCATTACACGACCATTCCGGGTGAACCGAACCGGTCTTAGCTAATCTAGTCCCGATTCCCCACGTGTGTGACATACCATGTTGTCGTTTATCTGACACAAATTGACCGAACACAAAGGAGTGTTCCCACGCCACTCAACAACAATTCCATTCCCACGACTGTTCCACGTATTCTTCTTATCAACCGATTTAAATTCGATTCCCAATCCAGTTCAGCCCATCCGAATATAAAATGCCCGTATTGGAGGACGAATTGAACCGGTCCTACCTAATCCAGTTTCGATTCCCCACGTGTGCAACACACCAAGTTCTCGATTATCTGAACTCGATTGACCGAACCCAAAAGAGTGTTCCCACGTCATTACACGACCATTCCGGCTGAACCGAACCGGTCTTAGCTAATCTAGTCCCGATTCCCCACGTGTGTGACATACCATGTTGTCGTTTATCTGACATAAATTGACCGAACACAAAGGAGTGTTCCCACGCCACTCAACAACAATTCCATTCCCACGACTGTTCCACGTATTCTTCTTATCAACCGATTTAAATCCGATTCCCGATCCAGTTCAGCCCATCCGAATATAAGATGCCCGTATTGAAGGACGAGTTGACCTGGTCTTAGCTAATCCAGTCACGACCATTTTCTCGACTATATGAAATCGAGTGACCGAACACAAAGCAGTGTTACCACGCCATTCCCAAAAGGGTATTCTCAACCATTCCTAGAAAGGTATTCTTAGTTGTCCCAATCCATTCCCAGAAGAGTGTTATAAGACCGAACCCATAGGAATGCTCTCAACTATCCATAGAAGAGTATTCTCAACCGTTTTCAGAAGAGTGTTTTCAAACCAACCAAAAGAAAAGTGCTCTCAGACCGAACCCAAAGAAGTATTCTCAAACCAATCCCGAAGGTTGTTCTCAACCATTCCAAAGTATTCCCAGAAGAGTTCTTTCAGACCAAACCCGAAGTAGTATTCCAAACCCATTCCCAGAAGGGTGTTCTCAGCCGTTTCCAGAGGAGTATCGTCAGCCGTGCCAAGAAGTGTGTTCTCAACTGTTCTCTGTTCATATTTCGGAAGGTTATTCTGATCTTATTTCGGAAGGTTTAATGGATCCTAACGAAAGACACTGGACATGACTGAGCGTACCTCAGCCTTCGACAAAACCACTTTACACTTTATAGCTCGGAAACGGTCCGTCCAATCGCAAACACAATAAATTGTTGACCTCCACAGGAGGCATTAAACATAGGATTTCTGTTACATGGCCTCATTTTGGTAAATTGCTAAATCTAAAATGTTCTCAAATAAAAAACCGCTAAAACGCCTACATATCTATAACTCGAAAAACGGAGCGCCAAATTGAAAATCTAGCCAGTTTTTCGAGATTCTAAAGTGTTTTCATTAAACGGTCACATTCAGTTGGAAGAAATTTTGTCGAAAAATATTTTATTAGAGATTTAAAAAAAATCATATTACAGATATTCACTGGTTAAAGCCTCATGTGGAGGTCAAAAATGTATTGTTTTTAGCACTGATGCCACCATATACGAGATATATCCATATTTTAATTTTCACGATTTTCTTTTTTTCGATTTTTGAGAGAACGTTCTTCCTTAAGAATTGGACCACTTTATCAAAGCCCCTTTGTAACCTGCCAAAATTGGTTATTTTTTCGATTGGATACTTTGACTTCGGGTGGTTAAAATATCTTTTTAAATGTTATTTTGACACTGATAGATTTTTTCTGTTCAAAGTATTGACTTTCAGTCCGCGGACCAAAATGAGCCCTTTTAACTCTTGAACAAATTTGGGAAATATTGCAAACATATTTCCAAAGCGAGTCGTAGGGTGCGTATCGACGATAATGTGACCGAAAGCGTGCAATTCAATCCAGGAATATTGCTTCGCCAAAGATCTCAACAACTTGGCATTTCAATCAGCAACATGGCGAGATTTTTGCACAAAGATCTCGGATTATACGCCAACAAGGTGCAATTGACTCAGCAATTGAAGACAAACGACCATTCACTTCGTAACGGCTTCTCAGTTTGGGCTTTACCGAAGCTCCAATCGGACATCAAATTTGGCCGAAAATCACGTTCTCTGACGAGGCGCTGTCAACAAACAAAATTGTCACATCTGGGCATAGGAAAACTCGCACATTATTGTCGAGATGCTAATGCATCCACATAGAGTGACAGTTTTTTTTTTGGCATCATTGTCACATTATTTTCCAAAATGCTGCTGGAACAAAAAGTGTATCGAAATAATACATAAATAAATCGTATTACCAAAAAAAAGCATATAATGTTACCGCACTGAACGGAAAAGCATCGCCACAGTGATGAAAATGTTCATCACCCCAACAAATTTTGTCATCGAAAGTGAGCTAACGTACAGTTTCTTTCCCGCTACGAAAACGTGTTCATCAACTGCAAATTGTCCGTCACTGTGATGAAAGTATAGGTGTTGCTGCAATGAATTTGATTCATTATTGCAACGAATTTGTTTTGTTGCTGCAATGAAATTGTTTCATTGCTGCAATGAATTTGTTTCATTGCTGCAATGAATTTGTTTCATTGTTGAAATGAATATGTATTTTTCCTGGATTGAAATTATTTCATTGGTGAAATGAATTTGTTTCATTACAGCAATGAAGTTGTCGTTTTTACCCTTTTCCACAAAAAGAACAAAAAAAACAACCATATGTTGAGGCGGTAGAGGGTTAAAGTCTTCCAAAAAATGTTTCTCGTTAATTTAAAAATAAAAAAATTCCCATATGTTGAGGCGGTAGGGGGTTAAAGTCTTCCAAAAAATGTTTCTCGTTAATTTAAAAATAAAAAAACACCCATATGTTGAGGCGGTAGGGGGTTAAAGTCTTCCAAAAAATGTTTCTCGTTAATTTAAAAATAAAAAACACCCATATGTTGAGGCGGTAGAGGGTTAAAGTCTTCCAAAAAATGTTTCTCGTTAATTTAAAAATAAAAAAACACCCATATGTTGAGGCGGTAGGGGGTTAAAGTCTTCCAAAAAATTTTTCTCGTTAATTTCTAAATAAAATTGCTGAACACATGGTATACCTAAAACGTAAGGATAACATGGTTTCCTAAGCCAATTCATAATAAGAATGTACAAAAGGAGGAAAATTCACCCTCTCCTTAAAAAAACCTCAGACGTAAACGTTCAAAACTCCGATGCACGTAAATTGTTGTTTACCCCCTCTACCAGAATCCGTTGTCGGAACCTTTTAATTTTCGAAAATGTTTCATTTTGTTCCACTGTGTTATCAAACTAGTGTTGTGGAAATATGGTGTTAATCACAGTGCTGGATCTAGAATTTGTTCAAAGAAACCAAATAAATAAATCACTTTGATGTAATTTTTTAAGTCATGGAAATATAACCATATACGGACACCACTACGTGATAAAAGACCAAAAAAAAATATCCGTGCCTCCCAGTTTTGCCCAAAGTCAGGCACTTTTATTTATGGGCCCCAAAGAATTGGGGCCGCGGTGACATTTTTACAAAAAAAGTGATCATATTAACAGGCTCATATCTTGCAAACAGTGTGGAATTTTGATTTACTCTCTGAGGGAAAGCTGTAGCTCTTGACTTAAAGAACAAAAATTAGGAACATATAAAATCCAAGGTCATAATCGGAAAAATATTTTAAAAAATCCGATTTTTTTTAAACTTTTTTTCCCATGTTCAGGTCCATAGGTAGGAAACCGTTCAAAATTCAAGGAAACAATCAACTAAAAGAATGTAAATAAGATATCAATAAACAACTTTCTAGAACATATGAACTTCCTAGGAATGATTCTGATTTGGAACGGTTTGCTACCTGTCGAATTTTCTAAAGTTTTTTGCGATTTTGACCTACAAGATGAAGTTTTTTGATTTTATATGTAGAGCTACATGACAAGAGCTATAACTTTCCCTCAGAGAGTAAATCAAAATTCCGAACGGTTTGCAAGATATGAGGCTGACAAAATGATCACTTTTTTGCAAAAAGTACACCGAGGCCCCAAATCTTTGGGGGCCCATAAACAAATTGCAAGATTTTGTGCAAAACTGGGAGACACGGGTCTTTTTTTTTTGTCTTTTATCACGTAGTGGTGTCCGTATATGGTTATATTTTTTCGTGTTGCAAATACACAACGAGTATTCAACATCATTAATAAACTTAAGTATCGACAATTCACAACACTAAAACCACACAAAGTCAACTACAGTTTCCTGTCAGTTTTATCGAGAACAGAGAATGGAAAATAGTAACAATGCAGCTCCAAACTAAAGCCATCAATTAAAATATTATAAAGGCATTTTAATTAATAGTTCTCCAGACGCACTGAATGGATGACATTGCTTTTCATTTATCCCGAAAATTAACTTAACCTCTCTACGTAATTAATATATGAAAAAGGCGAATTTCGAAACTTGATGATGGTATCAAAATCACATACCGTGAAGTGTATCAACAAGTGCGTCACGTTACAGGCAGGCGTTTCCAAATATGTGCAACATATGCGAGAAGAACAAAATACTGAAATTTACGATTGGGTGGAAAGATTTGTTGGAACAATTAAAACTTTAATTACAGTGAATGATATGTAAATTGTAATTATTGAATACGGAGGAAAACTTTCTTTAAATTCGGGCAAACTAAAGAGTTGTCATATTGGATGTTCGATAATTATGTCTTGAATTAATTGCCACTACAAAGACACTACAAATATGGGGGGGGGACTTCGCCAATAAGGATTATAATTAGAAATAGTAAAACAGAATTAAGAAACCAGAATAGAAACAAAAATTATCTTCTCATTAAGAAGCTGACGTTATGTCTACATTTTCTTCAACGATTCCTAAAGTTATAGCCCCTCTAGCGCATAGAGTACAGAACGGAAAAAAAGATTCCAACGTCAATAAATTTTTCTATTTTATTGATATTCCCTTCATTTGAATCTGACAGAGGTAAGGGAATTGTAAAAATATACAAAGACTATCTATCGCCAGTATTTAGCAACATATTGAAATGACACTTAATTCAAAGTGTCACTAAATTCTTTGTCATCATCATTTTAAACCACAACGTGGACATCTCATGCGTCAACGTCATTCCTATTGTTATCATCATCGTCATCGTCGTCGTTGTCATCATCATCATTATCATCATCATCGTACTCCATCAGCAACAGCGTCAGCGTCATAGTGTCATCAGTGATTCTGACATTTGTTGTTTTTTTTATGTGTCACTTTACGTCGCGGCTTTAGTGGCTAACATTTTTAGCCACAAAGTAAGTATGTATGGAGTGTAAATTTCGTGTAAGGGAATATCATCTTTATATGCGAGGGTGGGTTAACAAGGTTTTTTTTTTTTTTGATGACAAATACAACATTGTGCCGTTGAGCGGATAAACGAATGATGTATGACGAATTATATAAGCCTGTGAAGAGAAAATTAAAGAGATTTCCATAAGATTTAAGCGATGAGGACTTAATTTAATAACATTTGCGAAATAGAAACAGAACATTGTGGTTCTAATGATATTTACGTATTATGACGATCAGTCAGTGTTCAGTCAAAACTGGTACAAGCAATAAGATCTTGGGCCTAGATAGATCTCCTGCTTTCCAGAATCAGTCAAATTTGATTTCTACATACATAGTGTGTGTCCCTCATACACGTTTCCAGCATTATAATATTGGAGCGTTCCCTAGGGACATACCCACATGTTCCAATTCGTTCGGATCTTGAAAGCTGTGTATATTGCAGGTTTAAAAAAATGGCTTCCCATTATATCTCATGAAGGAATTGGGGAGAGTTTCTCACAATCAGTGAGCTAAGAAGCCTTTTAACTTTTGATGTGTTAACATCTATAGGAACGGGTAGGGCAATCTATCAAAGTGAACACATGCAAACAACACACAGCGTTAGCATCACATACATGGTTGTTGAACAGACGATTTAGAATTAGACGACAAGAAGATGTGCGCAACTTGGCAACCGTGGTAAAGAGAACCAAAAAGTGCTAGCAGTTCACTCAAACGCATTTCTCTCTCGCGTCATATCTTGCTTATTTCATACTTTTTGCATAGTTTATGTAATTTTACTTCAACGTGGTTGGAATTTGTATAGTTATATACAATAACACTATCAAAAAGCTGCTCGTGTACTGAAATATTCAATGAAGAGAGTAAGAGAGAGCATTTGAGTGAAGAGAAATTTTGACTGTCTACTTGTAAATCGTTTTTGTTTGTTGTACAACAATAGTCTCTGCCTGAAAATAAGTATGATGGAATTGATGTAGCGGCAGCAAACAAACAAGCAGGTCGTCGTCGCCAAAGAGTATTGAATAGTATAGAGAACTTATGGAACGAATTGTATGACTCAAAAGCACTGGCGACATCTGGCGAATGATTCAAATCGTATTACTCTCTTTTTGTCATAACTTAGTCCATTCATAATTTTAATGTGAAACATTGCTGCCTTTTGAAACAATTATGCTTTTTGTATTGTTTTATGTAATAACATTGTCGAAATGGGGCATTTATATTGAAATATTCTAGAAAGAGAATAAGACTCATTTATGCTTTTTTACGCAGACTCTCTACATGAGAGCGGAAAAAGAGCGCAATAATTTCTCTATACTATTCAATACATTTTGTCGTCGCTGTATTTACGATTTTTTTTGACCGTCGGTGGTGCTGAAGGCTCTTTTGCTATTGCACTTTCTTTCACTAACTGAAATAATTGTTTTTGTTTTGTCATAAATACAACAAAAACAAAAAATGGTTTCCCATTACAACCAGTGAGCTGTGCGCTTTCTAGTTTTATACTCACTGATTGGGACTTACAGTTTTATACCTGTTCCGAACGGTATTTTTGAAAAGCATTTTCATGGCTAAATACTCGATAGTGTCGCTGTCACTATGAGAGATGACCGCCGTCGAAAGAAATTTTTGGGTGGTCAGAGCATTGATCGAACAGACGATCTGAACACTAACATTGCACCACCGACGGCCACTGTGACGAAACATAATATTAAATTCAGTGCAGCAGTGGGAGCGGATCACATAGCAACAGTGATGCTCATAGTTGCCATTCTCTGAAACCTAGTCAGTAGTGCACAATTTCAGGGCTTCCCCATACAGCATTATCGCCGTATTTTTATACTATGTTTGTGCATCCAAAATACCACTCAGCCAATTCACAATATTTTCTTTTTTTTATTGACTATTTTACAACCTCATGAGGTCAGACGTCTTACACATATTAATTAAACAAACAAATTAAACAAATTTAAGCATATTCTTCCAACTGGCTCTATCAATCGCCTTTTCCCACCAGTTGGCAACACCAAGAATACGGAGGGATTCTTCTGCCTGGTCTTTCCAGCGGAGTCTTGGTCGTCCTATTTTCCTGCTTCCATCGGGTACGCCTTCGAAAACTTTTCGCGCTGGTTCATCCTCATCCATTCTGATAACATGGTCTAGCCAACGCAATTGGACTAATTTGATTCGCTTAGCTATGTCCACGTCAGAATATAAATCATATAGCTTTTGGTTCCAGCGACGTCGGTACTCGACGTTTTCCCTAACAGGACCATATATTTTACGGAGAATTTTTCTCTCAAATACTCTCTGGTGTTTTTCATCCGCTTGCGATATGACCCAAGTTTCGGAGCCATATGTCAAGACGGGTAAAACGAGAGTCTGATATAGCTAGACCTTTGTCCGTCGAGAGAGGGCTTTGTCCCTAAACTGCTTGCTGAGCCCAAAATAGCATCCATTTGCAAGCACAATTCTCCTCTATCTATCTCCAGGCTGACGTTGTTGTCCCTGTCGACGGCGGATCCAAGGTAGACAAATTCATCTACCACTTCAAAATTAAATCGGTTGTCCACGTTCAAGTGCGGACCAAGCCGAGAGGTTTCTCCAGTCGTTGACACCATCAATTTTGTCTTTCCCTCATTAACAGCAACAACCACCTTCGCCGATTCCCTTTCTACTCACGAAAATATTCTCCATTAAAATGTTGAAGAGATTGCACGAAAGTGTGTCTTCTTGTCTCAGTTCTCGGTTGGTACAGAATGGTTCAGTGAGGTGTTTCCGCACTTTCACTGCTGATTTGGTGTTGGCAACAATGCGAGTATGCATGAGGAAAACGAAGAACATGGTGGAAAAATTCTGTTTGTCATGTTCTTGTTGTTGGAATTATAGGCCTTTCAGTGATGTGGGGATACTTGGGATCTTCGATCGATACTAATTCGAACATGTGAATTGCAGAATAGAGTTTGTATATATACGATTGATGATCAACCGATGGTATCAATTCAGGCACAGTAGTTAGGCATCTGACGATGAACTTGTCGCGGAGTTCGAAACTAGTCATACCAGTGAGGGTGCTCAACTGAAATTGTCTATTATTTCCAACAAAAACCAAACGTTTTTCTATTAGACAAATGTTTGTGACTTGTAAGCTTGCAGTATGAATTTATCATACATTAACCAAAAACTAACAAAACCGGTCAATAAAATTCAAATTCAAATAAAAGTTAATATTTTATGGGTATGACTTTCATAAAATTTGGTGGTATAAATGGACGTTAACGTATATTGTGCAATATGTTTCTTGGCATTTGATTTTCCTATCATGGATAGTTATGACCAATAAGATGATTTTCCTTTTTTACTTCAAATGAAAATCTAAAATGTTCTATGATCAAACTTTAATTTAGTAATTATTACAATCCATACCCTTTACTTGATTTGCGCGAATGTGCTTAAATACCAATCAAGAAGATATCACCATGCAAATGACCGTTGTATTTATAGCCTCTTCCTCTAAATTCTTACACTTAAACAAATTTTGAATAATTCGCAAAAGAATACATGTTGTATGTGTGGACGAGTAATAAATCGGCAGAATTTATTAAAGCTGCGAACGAAGCCACTTCTTCACCAACCTCTGTCCAACTACTGATGTGTCTTCCAGAACTCCCGGCACAATACAAAAGGAGTGACATAAAATGTGCAACTGATGTATAAAATTGAACATAAATTTAATAAATAAAGAAGGAACAAAAAGAACTGGAATATCAAACGTGACAGAGATACACAACAGAGTCAAATGAATACCCGGGAATTTTGAGGAGGGATAACAACGACACAATCCAATAAATACACAGAAACATGGCGAAAGAACATGTTTTATTAAAGTACGCGTGGTGTTTTTGAATTGGAAGGAATAAAAAGGGTGTTTTAGCAAAGTGTGATGAGAGTTAAAAATTTGTAAAAGGGAAATTACTAAGATTTCAATATGATTATGCAGTAGAGTTATATCTAATAAACAAATTACAATCACACCACCTAGAAACACGCTTTAGCAACTATATGATACTCATGTTCAATAAAAAAAAAAATAAAGTCATAGACAAACCGAGGGTAGCAAACCAAACGATAACGCTACGAGTATACAAATGAATAGCATAAGGCAATACTTGTATGCCGAGGCAGAACACAAAATTAAAAGCTAATAAATACGCGGAAATTGATAAATACACGCATTGAATCCAATAGCAGTGACCGTATGAAACTTCAAATACAGTGTATAATTTCTTTGCATCCAATTGCGAAAACTTTTCAATTTTATTATTACACAAGAAACAGGCATTCAATTGGGCTGAGTTGCATCAAACAGAAACAACTATGGAGGTCTAAGATAACATGTCGGCAGGCTTCATCTATACGATGGGAATCGAGGCAAATATTTGATTTGGTTGAGTATTACCCTACTTCAAGTAAAACTCACCAGAAGCTCAAGTTTTATTTAAACTGTTGGCAAGACATGAGAAAATGTCAATCAAGTACTCAAAGGTCCAGTTAATAAGTGCACAATTTGTTTATGACCAACGCGGCCGCCACCAGAGACGGAAGTCTACATTTGCTGTTATGACAAATAACAGTGTTGTAGTCGAAAAATGTATCAACGTTCTTGTAAACTGTATCGGTTAGAGGCAAGTCTACTGAGTTGATCGGTATTCATGAAATGTCTGTATCAATTCTATTTTTAACAATTCTCAGATTTTCGGGCACTTTTTAAAAAAAAATTGTTTTTTCACTTTTTTCAGGATAACTTCAAGGAACTCCAAATTTTTCACTTACAATATCTGGCAAAATTGTAGCAAAGGTAAGGCTGAACAACTTTTGTGAACATATTAATACAATCTGAATGTGTCTAGTCGCCTTAAATATCATATAAATACCACTGTTTATCTTAAAAATGGCAATTTGTATGTATATTTCATCATTACTCGAGAACGACGTGTTCGATTTTGTCGGAATAAATTTAGAAAACTTTTGAATTATAATACTTTTAATCTATTCCTATCCAATGTCTCAATGCAATCAACAGTTGCTCAATTCTAAAAAAAATGGTGAAAAAAAATATTTGTTGTTTAAAACATTACAATTTTTTATTATTAAAAAAACAAGACACATAAGAAACGGCGAGAAGTGTGAAGTTTTATTAGTTTATCCAAAAGTCACATGACCTAAGAACAAAATGAGACACGGATCATAAAAATCGATTGACGCGTGTCGCTCTTCTTCCCAATTTAGTGAAGGTATCTCATTTTGTCAAGAATTGTGATTTTTTGTTTGGATTGCACACAATTCTTGACAAAATGAGACACCTTCACTAAAATGTGTATAAGAGCGAAACGCGTCCATCGATGTTTATGATCCATGTCTCATTTTGCTCAGAAGCCATGTGACTTTGCGATACACTAATAAAACTTCACACTTTTTGCCGTTTCTTATGTTTCATGATTTTTTTTAAATACACCAAGAAATATTTTTGTTCACCAAACTTTTGTTATAACTGCGAAACTGTACATTGGATTGAGAAATAGTGTAGGAATATATTAAAGGTATTGTAGTTCTAAATTTTTGTACATTTATTCGGACAAAATCGGAAATGCCGTTCTCGAGTAATGATGACATATACATACAAATGACAATTTTTAAGATAAATGGTGGTGCTATTTAGAGTGAGCCGTCGGTGGTGCAATGGGTAGTGTGCGCGGCTCTTGTACATGAGATCCTGGGTTCGAACATGGCTCTGACCACCTTCAAAAAAAATTTCTTTCGACGGCGGTCACCTCGCATAGTGACGGCGACACTATCGAGTATCTAGCCATGAAAAAGCTTCTCAAATTACCGTTCGGAATCGGTGTAAAACTGTAGGTCCCAATCAGTGAGTGAAAACTGGAAAGCGCACAGCTCAGTGATTGTGAGAAGTTCTCCCCAGTCCCTTTATGGGATGTAATGGGAAACCATTTATTTTTTTTTTTTAAACACGTTCAGATTACATTAATATGTTTACAAAATTTATTCAGCTTTACCATGGCTACAATTTTATCAAACTTTGTGAGTGAAATATTTGGAGTCCCTTGAATTTATCCTGATAAAAGTTAAAAAACAATTTTTTTTTTCTAAAAAAGTGCAGGAAAATCTAAAAATTGGTAAAAATCGATTGATACAGACAAAATTTGGTGTGATACAGACCTTTCATGGGTACTGATCAAATCTGTAGATTTACCTCTAATCGATACAATTGACTAGAACGCTGAAACAAAATTGTCATGGCAAAAACTACAACAGTGTAACATAACAACAAATAGGGTAATAAATTTTCATTGGCAGAAGATATTATTACCTGCAAAAATTTCTCAAAATTGCTTTCTGTGTTTATTCAAAACAAATATAATTTGTTGGTTATCGATGGCTATCGATATTCTATGTAGATTATACAGAGGAGAAAAGTATTTAAAAATGCAATAAATCGTCTAAGCTGTAACCCCATACAGAAATTGTTCGCCAAACGAACATTTGTGATACAACTGAAAAACGATTACAACAAAAGATTTATAGCAACTCCAAAGTCAAAAACACTCTTACTGTAGTTTCGGTTACCGTAAACTGTCTGAATTAACTCAAAAGTAAAGAAGAAGAAAACTTTGACGCGAAACGACAATTGTTTAAGGTAAACTGCTTTGGCGGATCCGTCTCGAACCCATTATGAGTCCGTAAAACATAGAAGAGTGCCCCAGTCCTTAAAAACATAAAAACCGATTCAGTGAAATATTTAATATCGCAGATTCATATATGAGTTAACAAAGCACAATATCTTTAAAAAAATACAAAATTAATTTAAATTTAACTGACAACGGATTTTTTCATTTGAAAAAGTACTTATAATAAAGTATAAGTGAAAAACTTCAGTGGATTAGAGGTAAAAAATATAGTTCATAACCTATTTTAATTCTTAAATTGCTTGCTTAAGTTAAATAGTTTAAAATTTACAATTTAAATATTTTCTAGAACGGGTCACGAAAAAAAAATTCCCAAAGTCAAGGGCAAATATTAAAGATCACCTCGAGACAATTTAAAAACAAAAAAATCCTTTCCGAGTCCGTGAAATACAACCAAAATCGTTTTTTATCGTAGTGGTTTTTTCGTGACTCGTTCGTAACATACAAGACATCATTGTATAGGTCTCGACGAGTATTACATTTATCCTATAGATCTCGCTGTCGTACGACATCATTTCCTAATGAAGGCCTCATTTGATGCAGCTTCTACCTCTAAAATTTAAAAACATTTTTCTCCTACGATGAAAGCTCTTTAAAAACCAAGATCATTTTGCTTTGGAAGTATACAGTTTTATTGAAAAACAAAAAAGTTATGTATGACAAGATGTATTTACAGTATTAAAACAAATATTTTTTCAGGTTGTTTACAATATTACCACAAATTATTGCATACTTTTGAGCGCTATCGAAAAAAATTTTAAATAGAAATTATTGCATACTTTTTAGTGCTATCGAAAATTTGTTTGAATATTTGTCTGGAATAATTCATTTGTAATCTAGCTACCACGCGATAAAATTAAATAGTAACAATTGTATTGAAGTATCAAATAATTATTGTTTTTTGTAACACTAAAACTGAGGGTCAACCTAATATTTCGTTTAGCTTCTTATATTATAATATTATTTATTATTTATGTCGATTTGCTTTGACAGCCTAGGTGTTGTCGTTTCTATTTGTTTATAGCTGATAGAAGTTAAAAATATCATCTACAAAAGCATAGTGGAAGTTATGTATTATTCAATTATATCCCCCAGTCGCTTTGGTGAAATTGTAACTGTTATGTTTTTCTATTTTTGTTGCCCCATTAATATTGTAACTTGTGAGCAGTTCGCTGAAATCAAGACCTGTAACATTTATTAAAGTTCTATAATAAAGCCATCAAAACTAAAACAAAGTTCGCGACAAAACGCGCTGTGGTAGGATATTGGTTGTTTTTAGTGAAGCAAGGTACGCCAGATCTTCCCAAGAATACCAAGCTATTGTGATTAATGGTCTGTGTTTGATGTGATAAAGTTTGCTAATAGTTTGCCCTAAAAAGTATGCAATAATTTGTAGTTTAAAAATTTTCCGATTGCTCCAAAAAGTATGCAACAATTTGCGGTAATAATGCAAACAACATGAAAATCTATTTGTTTTAATGCTGTAAATACATCTTGTATTACGAAACTTTTTTGTTTCTGAAAAAAAATTTTAAACTTCTGAAGCAAAAAGTTCTAGGTTACTAAAGGGCTTTAATTCTAGGGGGGGAAAACCTTTTTAAAATTTAAAAACATTTTAAATTGTCTCGAGGTGATCTTTAAAATCTACATAAGGTGTCAGGTGACACTCGGTTGGAACGAAGCTCCGTTTGCTATATATTATGTAGTAGATACTTCCAACACGCCTAAGGCACCCTTTGAAAAATACGATAAATTTAATGGATCTGTAAGAAATGATAAACACTTCTAAGAATTTTTTTTTCTTATTTTTATATTTATGGAGTGGAGTGGAAAAAGAGTGGAACTCTTTTTAGGAAAAGGTTATATTTTAAGAATATGTACTCATTTTCAGAAAGGTTGCTTATCTCAAGAAAAGAAAAGGTATTATTTTATTTTTAAGACAAGGTACTTTTAAGAAACGGAAGTTTTGCAATAAAAGCCATTTTTTTAAGAGAAGGTATTGTTTTGAAAAAAAACCTTTTTTTAAGAAAAGGGAATTTTTTTTAAAATTTGACCTTTTTTCAAAAATAGGTCCATTTTTAAGATTAGGTACTTGTCCCAAGAAAAGTTATTTTGTTTCACTAAAAGGTACTCTTTAAAGAAACGGTAGTTTTTTAAGAAAAGGTACTTATTTAAAAAAAAATTATTTTTTTAAGGAAAGGTACTTTTGCAAGAAAATTTACTTTTTATACTCTCACCCATAGGGATGGGGGTATGTATCATTTAATACGTAAAAAAATTTAACACGTACACAGAAGGAGCCATATTAGACCCTTAGTATCTTTGGACGAAATTCGTTTTAGGACTTTTTAAGATGTTTGAGCCATGTCCGTCTGTCTGGCTGGCTGGTCAACACGATAACTACCGTAAATCTTTACAGATCACAATGAAATTTTGTCAGTGACTATTATTTGCCAATATTGAGTTTGGGATTGAAAATGTTCGTTTTGACCACACCCCTTCTGGTACCTCCCATACAAATCGACACATTTAGCATAAAATCATATTTCTTTCAAACCTTTCTTCTGGTAGATGTGATTAGCTTCAACTCTAACACCGGTTAATAATCTATAAGTGCCTACTTAACTGGAGGAAATGGGCGAGATTGTCACGCCCATTCTGATACCTCCCATACAAAACGGGGTGTTAATCCGGGTTGCTAATCCGATAAATCGCGTGACACACTTCCGATCTTAATGAAATTAGGTATAATGCTTCACGATATCAAACGCTAATCACCGATTAAAACAAGGGCGATTTTGCCACGCCCATTGTGGTACGAGAAGTCCCGCAAAACCGAACCAATGTTTATGAAAGTTTGTACTAATCAATATTTGGTCAAATAAAACTCTCCTATAGAAAATTAGCTATTTTGCCACACCCAATCTGGTACCTCCCACATAAAAATAGGGCGGATGACCGGTCGATCGATACGATAACTCTCGTAAACTACAACCGATCTTAATAAAATTCGGCACTAGGCAATATTTTGCTAAAAGCTACTGTGTAATTCATAACTGACTATTGTTCCACGCCCAGTTTCGTACCTCGTAAGTTGGGCGTATTTCCGGTTTGCCGACTCGATATCTCAAATAAATCATAACCGATCTTAATAAAATTTGGTACTGATCAAAATTTTGGCAACAACTTGAGCATGCTCATTTTTGTATATGGCATATAAATATTCGGAGGGAAACTAACTAATTGGGGTATTCAATAATATTTAGCGCAATGTCAATCTGCTATTGAATATGGTCACTTTTGAGTATGTGCGTTTTTTCTTTAACAGAACTCGCATGCAATGGATGACTTAGGGTGAGGGTATGATTAAGTCGGTGCACCCGACTGAAACTTATGTACTGGTTTTAAGCAAAGGCACTTCTTTAACATAAGGTATTTTTTTTAAGAAAATGTACTTTGTTTAAGAATATGAGTAGGTATTTTTTTTTTTGAGAAAATTTACTTGTTTTAAGAAAAGGCACTTATTTAAGAAAATTTTAGTTTTTTAAACACCTTTCACTTTGGCTTTTCTAAATTTACTTTTTATTGGGTTCAAAACTACAATATATACTAAATATTGGTTACAGGCTCCACCTAGGAAACTTCCCATTAAACAAGAAATTTTCCAACATATGTTAGTCTAGACACAAACCAAAGCAAAAGTACCCAATACAGTTGATAATACTGGGTTGTAGCATAATAGTGTTAAAAAAATTGTTTAATTTTTGTTCATTTAGCCTCCATCCCGCAACATGCGGTAAGGAACAATTATAGGTATCAAGGCCCCAAGGGCAAACCTACTTGCATGAGGTCGTCAAAGGGTTAATATTTAGAACATACCTAAAAAGAGAAGAAAACATAATTTATTTATTTAATGCCATTATTATTTTGAGACATCAGAAAACTAAAGAATGAAATTTTTACTAGAAACCCACACATGGCCAGTTCCACACATACAAATTTATTGCATGTTTCCCTTAAAAATTGTCGACTTTAAATGTTATTAGGGGTATGAATTTCCAAACAATTTTGTAACTGTATACAATTTTAATTCACAATCCATAGATGTTACCACTCAACTCTCGTACTTTAAATCTGTTTTATACATTGATGATAATTGTTGATTCAACAAATTTGCTTTTTTTTATTGATCTCAACTCAATAATAATAATTGGCATAATTGTGTATTTCTTCCACGGAATACCGTCTCATATGTTCATCATACGATGGTCTTTGGATAAGCAATAGGAGAAAAAAAAACTCCCTTAAGCAAAAACAAACAATCTTGGAATGGAACAACAACAAACAAACAATTCATACACACTCTTTGAAATATTTTCAAACGCGAAAGTGTTTCACCAGAGTGCGTACACATTTGGTTCGAAATCATAATCATAAAATAAGTTACGCCTTATGCTGTATGGGTTTTTCGAAATCAACGAAAAAAATAGAATTTTTAGTACCAAAAACTTCGAAATCACTGTGTGTCTGTGATGAATGATTTATACAAATGTGTTGGACGACACTCATTCCGTTCCGCTTGTGCCCATGTGGGCAATTACCATCAGAATCACCAAGAATTATGAACAACAGCTAAAAGAAGTGGCGTAAGAAGACAATTAATCGCTAAGGACAATAAATCGCTTTCACAAATGTAAATATGTCTGATGATATGTATTTAATCATCTGTTCCACGATCTTGGTGACCGCCTTTTCATTCTATATTTGTTTTCTTTTCGATGTCTGTACTTTGGTATAATAAATAACATGACTGTCGTGCGTATTAAATACTCCTCTCTCTCCTCGTGAGATTCGAGTCCCATATTTCCGCAAGCAAAATGCAGCTCTTACGTCCACAATGTGCACAAAATCGGATTCGGATCCATTACGAACTCGTAACGAGTCCGTAAAATCATAAAAAAGCGAAATGTGATTTCTCGAATTCGTTTCGAACCCGATACGAGTCCGTACAAACATAAAAAAGCGAATCAGAGAAATTGTGATTTGGCGGATCCGTCTCGAACTCGTTACGAATCCGTAATAACAAAAAAAACGAATCAGTGAAATTACGATTTGGCGGATCCGTCTCGAACCCGTTACGAGTCCGTAAAAACTTCGAATTCATTTATTTTCCGTCTCCAATTCATTTTATTTCCAAAAAAAACGAATTCGAAACGGATTCGAATATGAAGTTCGTTACGAGTTCGACACGGATCCGAAAAAGTACAAACAACGATTCGCCTTTTCGAGAGGAATTTCATACGAAAACGAAATCGTTATGAGTCCGTAATGGACGTCCGTTTCGGACAAAATGTCCTCAGAAACGAATCCGTCTCGAATTCGTAACGGATTAATATGGTACATTGGCTCGTTATTCGAGTTCATTCGAAATTACAACATTAAATTCACGTGGTCTTAAGTATCTGCGAAAAACGAGCAGTAACACAACTCGTGATTACTTCCGTTCCTGTAAAATTTATTCGCTCTCGACCGCGAGCGCGTGCATTGAGCAACAATTAGCTGCTCGCACTTGGCTTAAAGACCTTATAGTGAAAAAGATAGCTATCGTGGAAGCAGCATGTAATATTTAATTTGCCGAAGACCACAAACAATGTAAAACAAATGTACCAAAAAGTATATAAAGTGTACCAAAGTTTAAAAACAGGTGAACCGACTTATACATTCCCTCACTCTAAGTCATCCATTGCGGCCGAATTCTGTTATAAAACGCCTATAGTCACCCTTACGTTGAACGGACAAATGTCTGGATATTCAATAGCAGATCGGCATTGCGCTAACTATTATTTAATACCCAACTTAGTCTGGATCCTAAGTGGTTTTGGGGAATTTTTGTGACTACGTACCAATTTTCCGCCCAATATTTATATGGGAGGTACAAAAATGGGCATGGCGAAGTTCTTAATATTTTATTACATACAAGCTTTCGCCGAAATATTGGAGATATCGAGTCGGCCAACCGGAAATTCGCGAATTTTTGTCCAGATTTCAATTTTAAAATTTAAAGTTTTAAATGTTTTCAAAAAGGACTCAAAAGGACATATGCAAATTCAAGATGAAAGATTATCGTCTGCGAAATCCTGTAGTGAAATTTATTTCACTATAAACTGGTAGAACACTTGGATTACACAGTAGTCTACATTTTTGGGGTGTCAGTTAGCGCAGGAATCGTCCACCCCCAAAATTGCTGTTGCACAGTGTAATTAATAAGTCAAAATATGAGTGAAAAGCAAAACTCAAGTACTCCAACCGGTTCAAATAAAATGGGTTTGACGAGTAGATACTACAAACCGCTTTCAAGACATGGATTTAACAGATATAATCCGTTCTGATGATTCTCAAGGACAGTCTTTCGAGAGATGCTTATATATGCGCCAAAGGTAAAGTAGTATACCATCATGTTTATAGAGACCCTTCGATTGGTTGGATTTAAGACCTAAATCGATAGACACAACAGATCATAATTGAGGATGTCCCCATCAAGGCTGGAACTTCAGAACCGGTCGGAAGTGACGTGTCAAATAACTTTGTTTCCCAACAGATTAATAACACTGTGTGTAATTTTTTAAGTCATGGCAAAATAACCATATACGGACACCACTACGTGATAAAAGACTAAAAAAAAAAAGACCCGTGTTTCCCAATTTTTCCCAAAGTCATGCACTTTTTTTTATGGGCCGCCAAAGATTTGGGGCCTCGGTATCATTTTCGTAAAAATGTGATCATTTTCTCAGGCTCATATCTTGCAAACCGTTCAGAATTTCGATTTACTCTCTATTACACTATTATGCTACAACACTATTATGCTACAACCACCCACTATTATCAACTATATTCTTTAATTTTGCTTCGGTTTGTGTCTAGACTAACGAGAAAGAAATTAACTAGATGTTTTACATATGTTGGAAAATTACTTGTTTAATGGTAAGTTTTGTAGATGGAGCCTGTAACCAACATTGAGTATATATTGTAGTTTTGAACCCAATAAAAAGTAAATTTAGAAAAGCCAAAATGAAAGAATTTTAAAAAAAGAAAATTTTCTTAAATAAGTGCCTTTTTTAAAAAAAGTTAATTTTCTCAAAAAAAACCCTATTCATATTCTTAAACAAGGTACAAAAAAAACCTTATCTTAAAGAAATACCTTTTCTTAAAAATGCAAATTTTCTTAAAAAAAAGTACCTTTTCTTAAAAAAGTTAATGTATGAGAAATTCATACTACAAGCTTACAAGTCATGAGCATTTTTCTAATTGAAAAATGGTTGGAAAATTCAAGTAAAAAACCTTTTCTTCAAAAAAATACTTTCTCTTAAAAAAATATCTTTTCTCACAAAAATTCCCTTTCTTAAAGTAAATTTTTCCTAAATATAAAATAATGCCTTCTCTTTTGTTGAGATAAGTAGCCTTTCTGAAAATAAGTACATTTTATATTCAAAAATTAAATTGTTCGAGCGTTTGGTCGTATTTTTAATTAATTTTATTTTTCGATATTTCGCTACCCTTTGGGTAGCATCATCGTCAGGAAGATAAACACAATTATTAATTGTACGACCAAACGCTCGAACAATTTAATTTGTGAATATAATACGAAAGGTCGGATAAATCATCACTTATAAGTAAATTTTATTAAAAAAATAACCCTTTCCTTAAAAGAGTTTAACTTCTGCAAAAAGTACCTGTTCTTAAAATAAGTACTTCTTTGTAAAAAAAATTCATACTCTTAATGGTTTTTCTTACAGAAAGTACTTCGTCTTAAAAATAGTACTTTTTCTTAAAAAAAACATTACCATTTAATAAAAGAAGTACCTCTCTTTAAAAATGGATCTTTAAGGGAAAATATAATACATATTCTTACAAAAAACCTAAAAATATAATTTAAAAAACAAAAAAAGTTCAATAAAAAAAAATTTTCTTAAAAAAAGTTAATCATTTTACAAAAAGGATCTTTTCTTAAAAATCCATTTAAATTATCGTATTTTTCAGCGGGCGCCTAAGGCGTGTTGGAACTAACTAGTACATAATATATAGCGAAAGGAACTTCGATCCAACCTGGTGTCCCCTGACATCTTATGTGATTTTATTTAATAAAAAAAAATTAGTTAGGTCAATCTCATAACTTCGGTTAAATCTAAATTCCGTTGTGACACCCTCCAATTCAGTTATGCCACCCTCTAAATTCGTTTGTGGCAGCCTCTAATTCGGTTGAGACAACATCTAAATTCGGTACATACAGCCTCTAATTCGGTAACCACAACATATAATTTGGTTGTGATGACATCTAGTATGATTGTGACAACCTCTAAATTCGACTACACCTAATTCAGTTTTCTAAAACGTAATTTTCTTTGGTTGCTGTCTGACCGCCGTGTAACTATGCCGAGATCATCAATACTCCGGTTGTCCACTTCTAGCGTATTCCAGTGCATTCTATGTATTGGTCATATTGTGGGAGACCCATTGTATGGTTCTTCTTAATTTGCAACCATTTTTACTCTCAATTATTTGATATTAAATTACTCATATGTATTTAGATCTTATTCTCCAAGATTATTTATTTTCTTCGCAGTTAATTAATTAGTTGTCTCATTTCTCTTGGGATTTATGTGACCTACAATTTTGTCGAACTTGTGTCAACATACTTATATTTTCTACATGACATTTAAAAATTCTTAAAATGTATAATTGTCAGTTGAATAATGGTTGATGCCAGTTTGGGATGACAGATATAACTTTGATTTATGTTAAAGAGGGGACAGTTTTATCAATCAACAGATTTATACTATGTTGGTAATCATCATTACACCCAAGACAATTATTCGAATAGCAAAAGGGTGTTTTTTAAGGCCGATAGAAACTGAAATTGTTTAAGGCCAATTGAAATTGAAATTGCCAAAAAAATAACACGAAAAATTAAATTTTAATCAAAAAAAAAATTCTTTATTCGAATAACATGACGTAGCGCATTCTGGACGTCCAATTTTGTGTAACGAAAGGCACGAATAATTGTGGCCCCCAAGACGTCAATTGTGACTGGATTATCAGCATAAACCAGTGACTTGAAACTGAAATCACACAACCTTGGAGGCCAATTGACAGCTCCATTTCTCGAAATCAAATTATCGCCAAATTTTGATTTCAATAAATTGATGGTTGCGGTCGCCGAATGGCACGTAGTGGCATGTTAAAAAACCTTTGGCATTTGGTGATTCATTTCTTGATGAAAAAAATAATTTGTAATCCATTTCCTTTTAGAATGTTATTAACATAGAATAACACATACCATAGAAGGTTTTATTCGCTCAATAAATTAAACGTCATAGGTACGATGGAAAGTAAACATTGGATGGTAGAAATATGGGTTCAATAATACCAGATAGTGGCAATAGTATACAGCGATCAACAAAAAGGAACAACAACCGAATTTCGTGTTTTTGTGGCAAACTAGTTGTGTTAAATACAATACAAATGTATACCAACGATAAAGGTCAATAAAAAAGTCAAAATATATTTAAATTTTTCAGTTCTACACCAAAACGACAGGAAAAAGTTAAGTGAACATATTTTGTAACTCCACCTGGTGTAAGATAATTTTAAATTTAATTGCTCTCATTTCCACAAACCTACGATGAGAGTGTGAAAGGAAACGTCAGATGAGAGAATAAGTTTATCTAGGTATGTATTAGTCTATGGTTATTAATCAAAAAGGCGTGGAGGTTTCTTCATCAGAAACTTCAAACCTGTTCTGTATTTTACACTTAATATTTTCTAATTTTAAAGAAAATTCTTAATTTGTCTTTTCGCATTTCGTGTTTACACAGTGCAAAAGTTCGCATTGACGCAGTGCAAAATTTGATGGCTTTCATTACTGTCAAAGCTATTTCAAAATATGATCGTCATACTGAAATGGATTTCATTTGCAAAATATAGAATTGTTTAAAAAAGAAACAGTAACTTCTCTATTCAAGGATCGTTAATTATCATACAACCCTCGTATATATTCTGTGGATATATCAAGTGCATCACTGTGCTACACCTCATAACTTTGTATACAATTTACAAGGTAACCAAATATGTTGTACACGATAGTAAAAGTTGCGGCTGCACAGAGGTGTCGTCAATTGGCGCTTCTAATGATGCAGCGCACAATTCATGAAGTGAGTACTAGCGAAGTTTGATTCGTAACAAAGCATCCCACATTTGGTGGAACCAGAAATACTCATAATATGATACAGGTGATGATGATGTTGTTGATGAATCAACAAATGTTGCTCGAACATGTGGCCTAAAAAGGAAACAATTTGTAAATATTTAAATGTCGGTAGTATTCAGTTTGTAATTTGCTTTTCTTTCTCCGGTATTTATAGGTCTCCACATGTTTAAGGGCCAGAGAAAAAAAACTTGTTCAAATATGAAAAACTGCTGTATTCTACTAGTCTGTTAGCTGTAACGAAATTACTACTTTATACAAAAATAAGCGCGATTGACAAAGAAAATTGAGAAAAACTCTATAAAGTTCAACAAAATAAGATTTTGGGTATAAGATTTTTTCTATTAACTTTGAAGTTCCATTTTTTAATATTCTCGATTGTAGAGTGCACAAAGAATTTCGTTCATTGTCTTACAATTTATTTGGATTTGGGTACAAATTAAAAAAGTTATTTATATTTCCGCTGTAACACGATGACATAATTTTTTTCCTTTCAATTCACCACTCTGCAGCTGATAAGAGTTTTGAAAAATCTAGAAAGATATTAAGATCACAAGGAAAAATACTAGGCATTTTTAAGCAAAAAAGTTCTATTATTTTAAAACCTTAAGAACTTGAACTTAAAGAACTTGTCTTCAGAATTTCAACCAATCCAACACCATATGGAAGTGCATAAATTTCGTAGTAAAAAATTAAGCCCAATTTTGCTCTATTTCTCGAGAACTGTTTTTATAGCCCCAAATATATCCTATCTATTAATATGAGTTAAAGGTTTTGATTAAACGTCCATTTATCCTGAACCACTAGATATTATATATTACATTCTTAGGCAATATTATAGGTCTTGGAAAGCTTGACAACTCTCTGAAAGACTCAACAAAAACTAGAGTTGGGGAAATCAATGGCAGATATTAAAACATGCATGAGGTGTCAGGGGACACGCGGTTGGAACAAAGTTCCTGTTGCTATATATTATATATATTAAGGCGCCCGTTGAAAAATACGATAATTTTAAGGGATCTTTAAGGAAAGGTACACTTTTGTAATCTGATAAACTTTTTTTAAGAACAATTTTTTTTTTAATAGAATGTATTTTTGTTTTTTTAAAGGAACGTATATTTGTAGGTCATTTTTGTAAGAATATGTATTACATTTTCCAAAACAGGACGTTTTTTAAAGAGAGGTAGTTCTTTTATTAAAAGCTAATGTTTTTTTTTAAGAAAAGGTACTACTTTTAAGAAGAAGTACTTTCTGTATGAAAAGGCCATAAGAGTATACATTTTTTTTACAAAGAAGTACTTTTTTTAAGAACACGTACTTTTTAAAGAAGTGGTACTCTTTTTAGGAAAAGGTTATTATTTTAAGAAAATATACTTATTTTCATAAGGCTCCTTAGCTCAAGAAAAGAAAAGGTTTTATTTTAGTTTTAAGAAAATGTACTTTTAAGAATCGAATTTTTGTAAGAAAAGGTATTTTTAAGAGAATGTATTTTTTTGAAGAAAAGATTTTTTTAAGAAATGGGAATTTTTATAGAATTGGTCCTTTTTTTCACGAATAGGTACATTTTTAAGAGTAGGTACTTATCTCAAGAAAAGTTATTTTGTTTCACAAAAAATTTACTCTTTAAACAAAACGCAGTTTTTTAAGAAAAAGCAATTTGTTGTAAGAAAATTTACTTTATTAAGAAAAGGTACTTATTCTAAATAAACTTTTTTCAGAAAAGGTACTTTTTGTAAGAAAATTTAAATTTTTTAAGCAAAGGTACTTCTCTAAGATACGGTATTTTTTTAATAAAAGGTACTTTGTTTAAGAATATGAATAGGTTTTTTTTTTTGGAGAAATTTACTTTTTTTTAAGAAGACACACTTATTTAAAAAAAAATATTTTTTTAAACTTCTTTCACTTTGGCTTTTCTAAATTTACTTTTATTGGGTTCAAAACTACAATACAGTACAACTTCGATAATCCGGATATGGTATAATCCGGAATCCTTCTTTAAACCGGACAGAGTTGAAAAATTAAAAATATCTATTATATACCTTGTAATCCGGACCAACCACGGTTTCGCTAATCCGGATCGCGTGTTGTGTAATGCAGTGTTCGGTAATTCAATAAAATACAACACATTCATGCTATTTTCACTAAAACACATTATTCGATATTCTTTTATTCACATTATTTCGCCTTTTACGTACACATTATTCCATGGTATAATGATCTACGTGGTAGTAGCTGTACAACAGCTGATTTGTTTTTGTTTCATTTCACAGCAGGCGAGAATTGTCAATTTGCATACATTTTGTTGCTACATATTCTTTGTTTTCATTTTCTACGAGAGTTTTATATTCAACGCCTGCACAACTGCCTCTTATTGTTGCCTAAACCAGCAACAACGTCTAATGCTATTACGACGAAGATCATTATACATACCATGCATTATTACATACAAACTTGCAACAATATTGAACAATGACACACATTTTACAGCGCATCACTATGTAGCTCGGGGATTCACCGAATATAAATAAAGTTGAATTAGATAGTTTGACTATTCTTAGAACGCTTCGGCAGCGTGCAATGGAAGCTAAACAAAAGTGTATTCGGCAAACAATGGTATCCGAATTTTTTAAATAAATTTTAAGTTAATATACCATTACTATATACTTTTAACCTTTATATTGAAGTGATTGTTATAGTTTTTTTTATCATAATAAATGAATAAATTGAATTATAAGTGTTTTTTCTCAATAACTTTAATGCCTTTGGTAGTCCGGATTCCTGCGTAGTCCGGATTGAGTTGGTTTTAATTGATCCGGATTAACGAAGTTCTACTGTACATACTAAATATTGGTTACTGGCTTCACCTAGTAAACTAGAAATTTTCCAACATATGTTAGTCTAGACACAAACCAAAGAACAAGTACCCAATATAGTTGATAATACTGGGTTGTAGCATAATAGTGTTAAAGAAAAGTTGTTTCATTTTTTTTTTTTTTTGATTTAGCCCCCATCTCGTAAAGTGCGATAAGGAACTTCGTTGCAAAAACAGAAGACATAGTCTACGATCCTTTCAACATCATAATTGAGATGAAAACAGAATCAAAAGCTTGAAACATGAACGATGCATTTCTGGAGTATAAATGGCATCGCAGGTTCGAAGTAAAATTCGTTTCCTTGACGTTCAGATGTTTCACATATATAGATGGCTTAATATAAATTTTTTGTCACTTGACAGGAGGAAAAAAAACTTAATAAAATCCGTAAAATTTTAGATACAACAAAAAGTTTTTATGCAATTTCCAAAAATGTGTTTCTTCTTTTTGTTAAAAATTGCATTAAAACTTTTTTTGCATCTAAAATTTTACGTATTTTATTAAGTTTTTTCCTTCGCCTGTCAAGTAACAAAAATGGAGTTAGGCCCTTTTAATATTAACCCATCGATATAGTGTTAATTGTGGCCGTCGGTGGTGCAATGGTTAGTGTGCGCGGCTCTTGTACATGAGATCCTGGGTTCGAACCCGGCTCTGACCACCTTCAAATTTTCTTTCGGCGGCGGTCACCTCGCATAGTGACGGCGACACTATCGAGTATCTAGCCATGAAAACGCTTCTCAAAGTACCGTTCGGAATCGGTGTAAAACTGTAGGTCCCAATCAGTGAGTGAAAACTGGAAAGCGCACAACTCAGTAATTGTGAGAAGTTCTCCCCAGTCCCTTCATGGGATGTAATGGGAAACCATTTATTTTTTATAGTGTTAATACAGGTCTTAATAAATTTAAAAAAAAAATTTTAAGAAATATGTACTGAACTGTATACTTTGGTTTTGTCTATCAAATTTATTGTGTGCGAGTTTGCGGTTTATATTTGGAACGAAGTTCCTTACCGCACGTTTTAGCACTGTTATGCTACAACCCACTATTATCAATTATATTGTTTACTGTTGCTTTGGTTTGTGTCTAGACTAACGGCTTGGATCATAGAGACAGAAATTAACTAGATGTCTCACATATGTTGGGAAATTTCTTGTTTAATGGGAAGCGTCCTAGGTTGAGCCTGTAACCAATATTTAGTATATATTGTAGTTTTGAACCCAATAAAAAGTAAATTTAGGAAAATCCAATGTGAGAGAAGTTTAAAAAATTACATTATCTTAAATAAGAGACTTTTCTTAAAAAAATGTAAAAAATACCTATTCATATTCTTAAACAAAGTACATTCTCTTAAAAAAATACGTTATCTTAAAGAAGTACCATTGCTTAAAAAAAGTAAATTTACTTATAAAAAGTACATTTTCTTAAAAGAAATAATTTTTTATAAAATAAGTACATTTTCTTAACAAAGTACATTTTCTTACAACAAATTGTCTTTTCTTAAAAAACTACCTTCTCTTTAAAGAGTACCTTTTTGTGAAACAAAATAACTTTTCTTGAGAAAAGTACCTACTGTTAAAAATGTACCTATTCTTGAAAAAAGGACCAATTCTACAAATAAATTCCCATTATTTAAAAAGAACCTTTTCTACGAAAAAAAAAATACCTGCTCTGAAAAAAACTACATTTTCTTTAAAGAGTACCTTTTTTGTGAAACAAAATAACTTTTCTTGAGAAAAGTACCTACTGTTAAATATGTACCTATTCTTGAAAAAAGGACCAATTCTACAAAAAAATTCCATTTCTTAAAAAAAACACTTTTCTGCGAAAAAAAAAATTCATTCTCTTAAAAAAATACCTTTTTTACAAAAATTGCTTTTCTTAAAAATACCTTCTCTTAAAAATAAAATAATACCTTTATTTTCTTGAGATAAGTGCCCTTTCTGAAAATAAGTACATTTTCATAAAAAAATAACCTTTTCCTAAAAAGAGTACCACTTCTTTGAAAAGTATCTGCTCTTAAAAAAAGTACTTGTTTGTAAAAAAATTCATTTTCCTATGGCTTTTTCTTACAGAAATTACTTTTTCTTAAAAAGTACATTTTCTTAAAAAATATTAGCTTTTAATAAAAGAAGTACCTCTGTTTGACATTTTCGGGAAAATATAATACAAATTCTTACAAAAAATTTGGGTGTTATTTCATATGAAATAATAACCAAATTTTTGGGAAGTATTTAATTTTGTTGGAAGTTATTTCGTTTGCCAATTGGGGTTTCCAAATGGGCCTCTTACAAGGAAATTTTTTCGCCATTGTTTCCATTTTGCCTTGGAGTTAATTTCACTTTTGTTTGGCTTTTATTTCATTCTTTGTTTTTGGATGTTATTTCTTTTTGTTTTTGGTTTTTTTTTTTCATTGGGTGCTATTTCCTGGGCGTTATTTCCTTGGAGGGAATTTCGTGGAGCCGTACATAATATATAGCGAAAGGAACTTCGTTCCAACCGGGTGCTCCCTGAGTTTTGATTTTTTTGTATCGCTTTTAGTTTTCGGTTTCACTTTCATGTGGTTGAAATTGTTATGACTTTAACAGCTGCCTCACTAATCGCACCGCTACATGTCCCATGTGTGCTGCTTTCAACGAAGATACGAATGAGATAAAAGGAACTCGCAAAATGTAAAACAACTGCCAGCGAAGCCAAAGTAAACTAATTTTTATTATGAAAAAATTTCAACGAAGTTTAATAAAAGCAAACACTTGATGCCTGTTATGGTGCAAGAAGCGTTAAAGGCTTTTATGTGTTCCAGTATTTTGCGATGATGATTTTGTAGCTGCCGAACAATTAAAGCCAATACAAAATGGCCAGCCATCAGCGAATGCTTTAGCCATCAGTGAATGCTAAATATTGATAAAGTTGAAGGAGCAACAAATGGATTTTGATTTTATGGGATTATTGCAGTAAATTTTCGGCAGGTACTGGTTGGATTTATTTTCGGGTTTGATCCCAAAGTGGTCGACCAACATAATTTTGCTTTTAAATCAACAGCAGATTGTGCTACAGAGCATGATGCATAGGGAGTTTTGAAAGACCACTGTTGTTAACATTAATCGGCTTAGATGAAAGCAAGATGATGATCACTTGGTGAACGCATAAATTTAAAATGTTTTGATTGAAACTGATAGAATTATATATAGAAATTTATGATCAGTCTTGAAGTCTATACGATGTTCAGGATTTTCACACGCACTTATGCCATGCAATGAAAAAACATACAGTTATGGTCAAAATAATAGTGGGGAAACTACCATAGACTAATGATGTATAGAGACGACATTGCTTTCATCTAACATTTCTTTTCACACTAGGGTCTGTGTGACAGAGAGTTATTTGACGTAGATTGACATAAACTAGGTGGAGTTACAAAAATTGTTGACTTACATTTTTGTTTTGGCGTAGAATACGTCTCACCTTACGGTATAGGGAGTCATGTCAGATTGTTATTGTTGTAATCTTTATTTCATTGCTTATGAGGAAACGGCGAGATAACTTTTTTTAAAAATATTTTTGTAGGTAAATGAATATGTTATCTTTCGTTTGATATACATTTCATATTGGTTGATATCTTCCTAATATTTAAATTTCTCAAATGAAAATTGTTTAAAGACATACACTCAAACATATGTGTGGTGTTTGGTTGAGTGTTTGAGTTTGTAGCGTGAACACAAACTATGCTGCTGTTTCAGTGTGGACACAAACCTTCGGCTGTTGTTTTGATTGATGAAATATTGAAATTTCGTATATTTACTTATGTATTCAAGTGAAACAAAATGTTAAATGTGAATTTGAATTTAACATGGATATATAATTATAAAAAAGTAACTATCAAATAAATAAATTCATTTGCTTATGTTATTTACCATTTATTGTTATATATGTTTTCTGTCTTATCGGATGGCGTATTCTACGTTAAACTTAATGACCGTGTCTCTGGCACAGCCTGCAGGGACAATCCGTGGCCGAAGGCCTCGGACAACTGTCTGCTGTATTTTGTTTTTTTTTGGTTGTTTGTTATATTTTATTGTTACTATACATTTGTGTTGTATTTAACACAAAAATTTTAACACACAAAACGAAATGCCGTTGTTGTTTTCTTGTTGGTTGTTTTGAACCATTGCCTCTATCTGTTATTATTAAAGCAATACTTTTAATATCCAACCACAACAAACTTTCGTTAGTTTACTGAGAGAAGTCGCTACTCTAGGTATGAATTTTATTCTATGGACAAAAATTTCAAAAATTCAGTTGTGATACTATCTTCCTTCGGTTATGACAACCTCTAATTCGGTTGTGACAACCTCTGTTTCGGCAGTGATGGCCTTTAGTGTGGTTGCGACAACCTCTAAATTCGTTTACGGTTAATTCGGCTGCCTCAAATGAATTTTTCTGTGAGTGTATGACAGAGAAACGTATTATAAATGCACTCACCATGATATCAACAAGAATGCGGCAAGCCATAACTGCCTGAAACACAAGCAGTAAATACTGTAGTTGTTTTTTAAGACACACTTTTCTTCATTTTTGTACCACAGTCTGTAATTCAAAGACACTTCCTTAAAAAGGAATACAATACATGCATTCAAATTTTCAAAACAACCAAAGAGTCCTCAATTCACAACTAACTGCTGACAATTTCCCCCGGTGACGAATACCCGTAAATTCAAAGTGAAAATATTCGAATTTGTCGCTTAGAGTAAAGAAGTGTCTTTCTAAAATGTTGTGGTTGAAATTTTGAATTTAGAAGCATTTTCCGTCAAATTATTTCTGTTTCCTTTCCTCTTCTTTGACGTTGCGGTAAGGATATATCACTTGGTGTAAGAAATATCCTTTTAATATGTGTTGTTGTGCATTTCTGTTTGTCATTTGTCATCCCATTCTTTGTTATTCCGTGAACACAAGTAAGGTGTCGTTAGGATTACGGGCGGTATGTGTTTGTTGGTATGATATTGTTTGAACAACCGTTGTTATGACACACTTTATACGTCAAATTCTGTTTTACTGTGTGTTTTCAAAATTTACCTGACTTTAGATGCCATATTTTGTTGCAAGAGAAGATTGAATAATGTGAGTCCTTTGCAAAAAAAACATGGATGTGATTTTAGTCTTTACCAACGACAACTCATTTTCAGTTTGCCAACCCGGAAACTCATCTCAACCATAAACACATTTATTATTTATCTTTTATACCCAAATATTTTGAATATTTCCCAAAATAACTGGCAAAAGCAAGAGTTTGAATTTTATAATGTGTTTTTAGTGAACTCCCAACAGGTTGGATTTGTCGCGTATTCGCAGTGTGAAATCATCTTTTCGAACGAAAAAATGTTTATTTAAAAATGCTCAGCTCGTTGCTGGGTACGTGTTTTAAATTCGGGTAGGTGTTATAAAGTTTCAGAATAATTGAGGGAAAAAAAGCGTTGCATTTTTCCTTGAATTTCCTGAATAAATTTCAAATTTAAATCAAGAATTTTATTCTTAGTGGAATCGATTTAAGTGTATGGAATTTAGTCTCGCCTGAAAGCGTTGTCTTCAAAGGCAGCTTTCATTTAATTGCAGGTGAAAAAATTCTTTGAAATCCATGGATTAGTCTTTGGTGAAACTTTTATAAAGTTGTATCTATAGTAACAGAATCAATAATAATGTAGTCGGAAGGATGAAGCAGAATTAATATGAATATTAACATGGAAACTCGGAAATTGCCATGTTCCGAAATTGCTCTGAAATATGTGGATAGGAAATTCTGAAAGTACAATCCAAGATATGGCACCTTTGTTTTGCTGAGAATACTATATTTGGCCACAGTGAGCCAAACAAAAATACGGGATCTAAAATAGAATATCCCAAATTGCGATATTCTGCAATTTCTCTGAAATATATGGATAGCAAATTCCAAAATTACATTCCAAGAGCTTTCACGTGATGTTCTTGTGATTCCTAGGGCAGCCCTTATTTGGACAAAGTGGACCAACATTAGTTTTCGAATATAGTTTTCAAATAAAAATTGCAAGAATCTCAAAATGTTCTGAAATACGATACAAAGACAACAAATTCAGAATGCGCATCTCAAGGACAAGCAGCGACTGTATATATGACAGTACTTTATTTTTAGGGATTTACCCAAAATAGAAAATGCCGAAATGCGTTATTCCCAAATTGCCTTAACCAAGATGTAGAAGAGGATACCGGAACGACGTGCCTCGCAATTTGGCATTCCCTATGGCGAATTTTTGGCGAAAGATTTCAAGATCTTCCCTTACAAACTGCAGACAGTGCAACAGCTGAATTTCAGCGAAGAGGTGGACGATTTTTCACCGAAAATTATCATGCGCGATGGGGCCCATTTTCATCTAAGCGGTCACTAGAATGAACAAAATAATCGTTTCTGGGGCACCGAAAATCCCTGTAACACCCACGAAGAATCATTGGTTGGTTGGTTGGTTGCAGCACGCTGTCTAGCATACTTAGGCTAAAGAGACCCATTGTGATAACTGCAGGTATAACTAGCAAACTATTGACTAGTCGTCTAGCCAATTTGCCCTTGCAAAGAATTTGTCTATGAGACTTACAAGAATATCCTGTAGGGCTACGGTGCTAACTAAATGTGTTCCGAATATCCTACTTCTCAGTCCTGCCAGAGCAGTGCAATCCAAGAGAGGGAGTTCGTCGTTTCCTCATCCTCGTACATGCAGCATCTACAGAGAGTGGAGTTTCTATGTCCCAATCTTAGGGCGTGTTTTCCTACAAGACAATGTCCCGTAAGTGTTCCTATCATTGTGGATAACCTGCCTCTCGGCAAGTTAAGTAGTTGCCTAGTCCTCTTCCTGTCCAAATGTGGCCAGAGGACCCTGGTTTGTCTGCAAGTTGAAGTAAGTCTCCACTTGTCCTTGAACATATTATCGGCCCACTGCCTGATCTGCAAACGGCAGGTAGAGATTGGCATACTAACACCTTCTTTTGCCGGAAGAACCTGTGCCGTAGTACCCTGTCTAGCTAACGCATCCGCTACGCAATTGGCTGGAATGTCGCTGTGTCCCGGTACCCAGATGAGCCTGATTTCAAATACTCTGCCATCACCCTAAGTGATGAGTGGCATTCTTTCAGGGTCAGGGACGTAGCAAACATGGCTTCAAGGGATTTTATGGCAGCCTGGCTGTCTATGTAGATACATATTCTCCGGAGGTTTGTGACACTACTTTTTAGTAGTTCAGCAACCTCCAGTATGGCGGTAATTTCCGCCTGAAATACACTACAGTGATCAGGCAGCTTGCAGGAGATATTTACATTTAGGTCCACAAAGAATCATTACACCCGCTGAAATTTACTGCGTGGTGTGCTGTTTATGCTGGAGAACTCATTGGGTAATTTTTTAAGAACGCCGCGGGCCAAAGGACTACTGTGGACGGCGAGCTCGAGCCATGATTACCGATTTTTTTCTTCCTCAATTGGATGAACTGGGACTGGAGAACACGTGGTTCCAGCAGGACAGTGCAGCGGCGTACACTGCTCGAGCCACAACCGATATACTGAAGGAAGCATTTCCGGGTCGCATAATCTCTTGTTTTGGTGATTTGCACTGGCCGGCCAGATCACCTGATTTAACTGTTCCAGACTTCTTTTTCTGAGATGTTTTGAAGCCGCAAGTTTACGTCAACAAGCCTCAAACTCGTAAAGCTCTTCAGGAGAATATTCGCCAAGAATGCGAGAACCTGTCGCCCAAAGTTCTGACAAGAGTGATGGAAAATGCCATAAAACGAGCTCTTATGGTTATCAACTCTAGCGGCGGCCACTTGGCCGATATCATTTTCCGAGCCTGATGGAATAAATTCTAATAGATTAAATAAACAAATTTCACAAAAAGAACCAAAGTTTTTCATTAAAAAAAATAATTACAACAAAAGAACATTGGCTGGTTACTTTTCTCCATCTTGTACTTTACCAGATCCACCCCAGTTAAAGTAATTACAGCATTCTGGCACATAAAGGGTGTTGTGTCTTTGCGAGTTGTGTTCAAATTTATTTTAATTATTTTGTAACCTTTTTCCAGTTGCCACAAAACTAAAGTCTTGAGTTCGATATTATATTTCTCTTTATTTAAACGGTTCTAAATCTTGGATAATACTAAGATAAATAAACACAATTCAAAACAGAAATCAGTTCTTACGGATGTCAGTTTCTCAGAGATTTTGTTTCATTTTCGAAAATTCGAAATATGAATAATTTTTAATTTAAACACAAACCTTTCGGTCAATGTTGAATTTTCGATTTAGATTAAATTAGATTTGGATCTAGAACTGCTAACGAATACAATATACATATCCCTTGTGTTTTTTTGAAAATTCAAACTAGTCATTGTGACGCCTCATATGTTTGAACACAAATTTGTTCGTCAAATTGTATGAATTGACTTCAAAAATATGCGAAACAATGATTTTAAATTCTGGATTAGCTCGGTTTTTGGAACGAAGTTCCTTATCCCACGTTGCGGGATGGGGGCTAAGTGAAAAAAAATTAAACAAAATTTTTTAACACTATTATGTTACAACCCAGTATTATCAACTATATTGGGTACTTTTGCTTTGGTTTGTGTCTGGACTAACATATGTTGGAAATTTCTTTTTTAAATGGGAAGTTTTCTAGGTGGAGCATGTAACCAATATTTATTATATATTGTAGTTTTGAACCCAATACAAAGTAAATTGAAAGAAAAAGCCAAATTGAAAGAAGCTTAAAAAAATAAACTTTTCTTAAGTAAGTGCCTTTTCTTAAAAAAACTAAATTTTCTCACAAAATATATATTTATATTCTCAAACAAAGTACCTTTTCTTAAAAAAAATACATTATCTTAAAGAAGAACCTTTGCTTAAATAAAGTACGTTTTCTTACAAAAAGTACGTTTTCTTACAAAAAGTATGTTTTCTTACAAAAATTGCCTTTTCTTAAAAAGAAATAATATTTTTTATATAACTACCTTTTCTTAAAAAAGTACATTTTCTTACAACAAATTGCTCTTTCTTAAAAATCAATGAGTGTTCGAAATCACAGACAATGTGTTAACACTTGTTTGTTACACAGTACCTGTTCGATTTCAATGAACACATTAGCAAATGTTACATTGGAAAATAAAAAGAGAATAGTTCTTGTGCTGAAGGCTCTTTTGTTATTGCACTTTCTTTTTTCTTACATCTGCTTGAACATTAGATGTAATGTTGGTAAAATAAATAAAGCAATATGTAGCTCACCGAAATAATTGTTTGTGTTTTCATAAACCGAGCGACGACAAAAAGTATTGAATAGTATAGAGAACTTATTGCACTCTTTTTCCGGTCTCATATAGAGAGTCTGAGTAAATGAGTCTTATACTCTTTTTTTTAGAATATTTCAATATAAATGCACCATTTCGACAATATTATTACATAAAACAATACAAAAAGCATAAAGATTTCGAAAGGCATCAGTGTTTCACACCAACATTATGAATGGACCAAATTATGACAAAAAGAGAGTAATACGTTTAGAATCATTCGCAAGATATCACCAGTGCTTTTGAGTCATACAATTCGTTCCATTAGTTCTCTATACTATTCAATACTATTTGGCGACGACGACCTGCTTGTTTGTTCGCTGCCGCTACATCAATACCATCATACTTATTTTCAGGCAGAGACTATTGTTGTACAACAATCACGTATGTGATGCTAAAGCTGTGTGTCGTTTGCATGTGTTCACTTTGATAGATTGCCCTATATATGTATGTTAAGACATCGAAAACCAAATTTTCTTTAAAGAGTACCTTTTTCGTGAACCAAAATATCTTTCCTTGAGATAAGTAACTACTCTTAAAAATGTACCTATTGTCGAAAAAAGGACCAATTCTAAAAAAATTTCGGCTTTCTTAAAAAAACATCTTCTTCAAAAAATTCCTTCTCCGAAAAAAATACCTTTTCTTACAAAAATTCCTTTTCTTAAAAGTACCCTTTCTTAAATATAAAATAACACCTTTTCTTTTCTTTTCTTGAGATAAGTAGCCTTTCTGAAAATAAGTAAACTTTCTTAAAAAAACATTTTTTCGTAAAAAGAGTACCACTTCTTTAAAACGTACCTGTTCTTAAAAAAAAGTACTTCTTTGTAAAAAAAAATCATACTCTAATGGCTTTTTATTAAAAAGTAAATAAATGGCTTCCCATTACATCGCATCACAATCACTGAGCTGTGCGGTTTCCAGTTTTCACTCACTGATTGGGTCCTACAGTTTTGCACCGATTCCGAACGGTATTTTGAGAAGCTTTTTCATGGCTATATACTCGATAGAGTCGCCGTCACTGTGCGAGGTGACCGCCGCCGAAAGAATTTTTTTTTTTGAAGGTGGTCAGAGCACGGTTCGAACCCAGGATCTCATGTACAAGAGCCGCGCACACTAACCGTTGCACCACCGACGGCCACAATGGCTTTTTCTTACAGAAAATACCTCTTCTTAAAAACAGTACCTTTTCTTTAAAAAAAACAACAGCTTTTAATAAAAGAAGTACTTGTCTTTAAAAAAATACGTTTTTTTTTAAAAATTAAAATTTCGTTACGTTGTACGTATAATTACAAAAAAGACCTAAATATATCTTCTTTTTTTTTTAAATCCAAAAAAAGTAAAAAAATTTTCTTAAAAAAAGTTTATCATTTTACAAAAGAATCTTTTCTTAAAGATCCATTTAAATTATCATATTTTTCAATGAGCACCTTAGGCGAGTTGGAACTAACTAGTACATAATATATAGCGAAAGGCACGTCCCGGGTATCCCCTCACACCTCATGTTATTTTTTTCGAATAATATCAATTCATAATATGTTGATCTTTAAATACCAATCAAATAAACTTTTTCAAAGAATTTCAACATTTTGCAATGACTTTCAAAGCGAAATGGAGATGGAAATATACTATTAGTGTTCCCCGAAAACAAACAGTGACCATCATTGTCCTCAAATGCGGCTTCCGTCTATGGTCGATAGTGGAGAAGACTATTCCTACAATCCAGTATTTAAGAAATAATAATATGCAGTAATCTCTCTCCTTGCCGCCCTACGCCTGAGCAGTAATTTCTTGCCCTTCTATGACGGTGGCTTTATTTTGAACTTCCAACTTTGTTCAATTACTTCAATCAGCATTCATTCGCTTTTTTTTAATGCTGCGCGAACAAAATTGAATCTGATAAACTTGAAAGGAAATATTGTAGAAGAGGAACAAATAAATAAAACAAAGAACAATTGGATTTTCAAATCTTCGAATGGGAAACTTTTACTTTAGGCGTAACTGAGGCGCAAATAAAAGATTTGATTAAATGTATAGAAGAAATGTTAAATGCTAAGCCAGGACACAATTTTATAGCAATAATTTTAAGCAGATCAAATGAGATTTTAGATGAACAACAAGGAGATTAAATTGGATATTGCAGGAATGAACTTTATTTTGCTAAATACAATATTTTACATCGTCTATGAGGGATGTATAAGGTGGTCTACCTGTGTAAGACCAAAACATTTCTAGTTTATTTTGTCATTTAGATTAATCGATGATATCGTGGGTTCAAAAACAACAATTGCTATCTTCTTACGGCCGACTTCACCATGTCTGGTTATCATATAGGTAGAGCTAACGAACAGTTTTTCCTGTCAATTTAAATGGAATTTAAATTTTACACTTTAAATTTGTTTGGTGAAATTGGGCGTTAATCGATTAAGTAGGAAAAGTGGAAAAGTTGTAATGGTACTAATAACAAAACTTAAAATTCCCGTTGTGACAAGGAAGAACCACTAAGAATCGACAACACAAGTTCACAAGTTTTGTCGGATTCTACAAATAACAAATTTTGTTTGCTGACATCTATTTTAATATAGTTGTGACAACCTCTGTATTCCGTTACGACTAATTGGATTATTTTTGGAGCGAAGTTCCTTATAGCACGTTGCGGGATGGGGGCTAATTGAAAAATTTTTAAACAACTTTTTTTTAACTACTTTATTACTACCCATTATTATCAACTATATTGGGTACTTTTGGTTTGGTTTGGTTTAAAGGGAAGTTTTCTAGGTGGAGCCTGTGTACAACATATTGTAGTTTTGTACCCAATAAAAAGCCAAAGTGCAAGACTGGCAAATCCATGAAAAACAACCCTCAGCCTGGAATTATATTTGGCAGCACTTTAACACTCGTACTTTTGGTTTGTGTCCAGACTAACATATTTTTTATTTAATGTGAAATTTTCTAGGTGGGGCCTGTTTATTACATATTGTAGTTTGAACCGAATAAAAAGTAAATTTAGAAAAGTCAAAGTGAAAGAAGTTTAAAAAAATAACATCTTAAAGATGTACCTTTGCTTAAAAAAGTAAATTCTCTTACAAAAAGTACCTTTTCTTAAAAAAAGTAATTTTCTAAATAAGTACCTTCTCTTAAAAAAGTATATTATCTTACAACAAATTGCCTCTTCTTAAAAAACTACATTTTCTTTAAATACCTTTTTTGTAATAACTTTTCTTACTACTCTTAAAATTGTATCTGTTCCTACGTAAAAAAAAGCTTTTCTTCAAAAAAAAAATACCTTCTCTTAAAAAAATTACCTTTTCTTACAAAAATTCCTTTTCTTAAAATAACCATTTCTTAAAAATAAAGTACCACCTTTTCTTTTGTTTTCTTGAGATAAGTAGCCTTCCTGAAAATAAGTACATTTTCTTAAAAAATAACCTTATCCTAAAAAGAGTACCACTTCTTTAAAAAGTACCTGTTCTTAAAAAAGTTTTTTTTGTAAAAAAAAATTCATACTCTTAGGCTTTTTCTAAGCATTGTGACGGCGACACTATCGAGTATTCAGCCATGAAAAAGCTTCTCAAAATACCGTTCGGAACCGGTGTAAAACTGTAGGACCCAATCAGTGAGTGTAAAACTAGAACGCGCATAGCTTACTGGTTTGTGAGAAGCTCTCCCTAATCCTTTCACGGGATGTAACGGGAAACCATTTTTTTTATTTTCTTTTCCCTTTCGGGAAAATATAATACATATTCTTACAAAAGGGGCCTAGAAATATACTTTTTTTTTAAAAATACATTCAATAAATAAAAAAGTTCCTAACAAAAGTTTATCATTTTACAAGGTCCATATAAATTACAGTATTTTTCAACAGGCGCCTTAGGTGTGTTGGAGGAACTAACTAGTACATAATATATAGCGAAAGGAACTTCGTTCCAACCGGGTGTCCCCTGACACCTCATGTAATATTTCTCTGAAAATTCCATGATAGGCGCGTATGCTCATTAATATGTTTCAACACTTTTAAAAAGTAGTAAAAGTATTCAGTTTCTCGGAAAATCCTCAGAAGAATGAACGATGAAAACCACAATACTTTGGGGAGAAAATTTGACGAGGAATAGTTCGATTCCATATTAATTGTGTCAAACACGAATTTCAAATTTTACATGTTTCCACATTAAAAAAATTTATTTCAATCCCTGTAAAATAAACACATTCAGCTGCAATTAGCAACAAAATGTTGACCCAAATCTCATCTCAATTTGCAAATTGTTCAAAAAAAAGCATCGTAACAAAATTCATACTATATAAGTACATATGTACATGTTATACTAAAGTAAACATAAAGTAGCGGCGGATAGTGTGAACTTTGTCAGTCTCTAAAAATAGAAAAGCGAACATTTTTCTATTTTAGAGTAAAACACATTGTTTACATTTCAATTGTTTATTCAGAAATAAACCAAAAACCAAATTGAAATAAATTTTGCTAAAACATCATGATGTGATATTACTAGGAGTAGCACATACAGCATAAGTCAAATGTTACACTATCATATCAAGGAGAACGATTTGAGGTGAGAAAAACGGAAAGAAGTTCTCTTTTTTATATTCCCGTTTTGTTTAACCCTACAATTCGCTTCCATTATATAGATTTTAAATGTCAATCCCCATAGAATTAATTAACTACATAACCTCAATAGCTGCATGTGTGCCAAGATAAATTCGAATTTAATTGTCAAAGACAAAAACCAATTATGTTAACGGAGCTCGGTAATTATAGTTTTACGAATTTTCTAATTGCCCTTTTAGCGCTATTTTATTCCCGTTAATAAAACAAGGTTCGTTTTTAAACTACGTTAAGTACAACAGTTTTAGTTTAATGTATTTTACTTATACAGGTTTAAAGTCAACACTTTAAAATAAGTCTATATTTCAACCCTTTTTACTATTAATTTGCGTTGCTTACCTTTCAGCGTTTAATCGCAGAACAACACCAACGACCTCAGCTATTTATACAAGTTATGCTACTTGCCACCAGGGTCTCTACCAGTTTGTAGATTGTTCTACCCGATTCCAGAACCTGTAATATAGCAGTTTTGAAACAACATACACACTATTTGTCTTATAGTGTAACAACATCTTAAAGAAGTGTTGCGGGAAGTGGTTTAATGTATCACATGTAATTTATGAGGGCATTTCCTGATGATCTACAGTACGAAACACCACTAAAGCTACTGAATAAACATGATAAACATATCGCACCCTAAATACAAAAGTGTCACAACTCAAAATTTACAAATTTTCGGTAGAGGCAAAAAACTGGTTTGGAAAGTTGACAAATGTATGAAATGTCCCAAATATAGACGTATTACTACTGGATTTTTTGAGGAAGGGAAAGAGAAAGTGACGCCAGATTTGCACAGCAGATAGAACTGATCCTCGGTGATTGTTTTTCAGCTAAAACTTAAAATCTCGAAATTTTGAGTTATGACTCTTTTGTATTTAGGGTGCGATATGTTTACAGCGCTGCATTGCACTGGTGGCACTTTGATTCAATTTTTAGGTATTGATTTGCATTAATTTGATTACTTGAATTTTTTGATTACAACATTTTCATATTTTTAATATCACAGCTTTGTGATCTGTAGTATTTTCAATTTTGTTTCTCTTAACGTATTCATTGTGTCAGATTTAATTTAGTTTATTGGATATTGATTTGGAAGCAAATCTTAGTGCACATTATTCATTCTTGTTGCCAAAGAAACGTCAAAGAGTATTTGTGAAGAATGGATCTTAAGGCAAATATATTTTAGTGGCATGAAGAAGAATCAAAGCGATTCAGAATTAAACTACGAAAATTTGATTTACAAATTTTGTTCATCTGATTGTTCTGATTTAGCATCGCGAAAACTTGTGTATCCCATTTTCCAGAAAGATGCAAGTGACAGCAACTGCTAGTGCAAGCATATTACTCTAATCTTCGAGATTCTAGCAAGCACAATGTGATGATGCAGTTGGTTGCGATGAGAAGTAAATGAAAAAAAAGCAAAAACACAGCAGTAAGAGATGATAAATGGCGAACGACTCTAAGGCGCTGGAGACATAACAATTTCAATGAGTGAAAAGCCACCCATTGATATATCATGGAAGTAGTTGCAGCAATAGGAAAAGGATGCGGTAGTTGTGCACACTGAAAAATAATGCCCCAGCAACATATTGCAGGAACCATGTAGATGTTTGCAAACATTGTTTTTAAGAATAGAAGACATGCTGCTGTTTTGTTTCATTGTTGTCTGTCACGTTTTGTTTTCAGCAGTTTTCAACAGACAAAAAAAATACAAAAACATATATTATGACTTATTAATCATTGAGCATCCAACATGTAATATTGTATACCAAACACAATATGTTTGGACACAAGTATACTATATTTGCGTAATATAGCAGTCAATCTATAAAAAGTAGCTTTACGATAAACCAGTCTACTCGTATACACGCTGAAAACATGCCCCTGAAGCACAATGCAGGAAACATGTAAATGTTTCCTACATCTATATACATATTTACGTGCAAGCAATGATTTCATGTATTGAAGATCTGCTGCTTTATTATTTCTTTGTTGTCGGTCAGGTTTATATTTTCAGCAGTGTTCAATAAACAAAGCAATATTTGGGTCACAAAAACATATATTTATTATAACCTTTATTTGCATCCAAACAACAACAGAAAGCCAAATTTGCAGCGTGTATACACCCGTGCTCCAGTACGTTGTCTTTATGGAACAGCACTTTTTCTTCGCCAAACTCGTCAGTTGTCCCATCGAATCAATGTCGAATCTACCCAATAGCTGTGAATAATATTCACCGGTGATCGTTTTCACCTTTTCAAAGTAATCGATGTGAATGGCATGCCATGTATCCACAAAAACTGTCACAATGACCTTATAGGCAGACAGATCCACCTTGACCTCATTTGGTAGACGTTCACCCGTTGAAGTCCACTGCTATGACAGTTCCTTTGTCTCTGGTGTGTTGAGATATATCCTTGTTTCACGGTTACGAAACGGAGCAAAAACTCCTTCGCATTGCGGTTGAACATCACCAAACACTTCGTTGAAGTGATCACACAGTTGCACTTAAGGTGGACTGTGAGCAATCGCGGCACCCATCGCGCGAATATATTTTTGATATCCAAATATTCATGTAAAATGTGATGTCACCGCTCAGTTGGGATGGCTATAGTCTCAGCAACTTCAAAAGTAAGAGCTTTGCATTTTTGGGTTGGGATTTTTTAATTTGCATTGGATTGTGATTTGCATTACTTTATCTAATTCAAATGAAAAAGAATTACCATTGTTCGCAATGACAATAAAAAAATTCTGAATTTCCATTCGCTCAGGCAATGCAAATGTAGATTGTGGAATCGGATGTTAATGGTAATAAAATATGGGAATGCTTTTCATTATTTTGAATTTATTTGACAGCTGGCAGTTCTGTTTTAAAAGAATTTTATATGTAGAGGTTTGTGGCTTCGATAGGTATCGCCTCGTAGTACTCTCAAGTTTATAGACCTGTACGTATAAAAATATTTGAAAATCAAAACTGCCCGATATAAAGGAAATGCTTTGAAAATAAGTACAATTGCCAATAGAATTTAATTTTTTTGAATTTGAATTTCTGGTGATAATTCAAATTAAACTACAAATTATAATTGTCCTATAATAAATTTGTCCCGTGTATGAATTAAGCATAATTTTTACTTGTTTAGGTCTTCACACTTGTTATACCATCCTCGTAACTACGTAAATAATATAAAATATATAACCAATGGCAACCCACTGATGTAAGTCCCTTTTAAAACTTATCACCGGATTAAATATCAGACCAAACTGTCAAATAAATGTTAAGGCTCATTACCATTAGGACTAACCAACAGTTATAATATTTAAAAGCCATACAATCTATAGCTTAGCTGCAAATGAGAAATTGTGATAATGGGGGTTGAAAATTTCAACAGTAAAATTGATAACTAACATTGTAGTTGGCTCCATCGTTTTAGGTTCCCTGCGGTTTTACACACATATTCGATTTGTATTCAATTCATGGTAAATATATTCAAATATTAACCAAAAAACAATAATGAATCTCATAAAATTTTTAATTGAAAACCTCAAATTGCTGTTTTCATTTGCTCAATAAATGGCAAACTATAAAAAAATGATATCGTCGTAGGAGGTCAAAATAAAAAAAGAACTCATTAAAGAAACATTGCATATATTCTTTATATTTTTTTTATTGATGACAGAGCAATATAACCAGTAACATTTATTAGGAGTTTAAATCAAAATATACAACAGATTTATACGAAATCAATATTTAATTTTGTTATACTTACCCCTAATTCACAGCTAACTGGCAGATAGGTTAGGTCGGAGTGGCAGACTGCATGTCAGGCTGACTTCGACCTTGTAGTCCATTGTGATACCACACGCAAAAAATTAAAAATATAGGATTACCCTAGTCCCTCTCTACGAATCAGTTTGATTGCTTCCAAAAGCTCAAGAGTTGACGGATGATAACGTCAGCTAAATTTGCTAACTCCTCAAAGAAATATGAGCGTAATGTAGCCTGCTGCCTTCTGGAAAGATCTAAGCACAGACACAGAAGGTGTTCTATTGACTCCACCTCCTCTTTGATACTGCAGCTTTTGTAAAGTCAGTTCTCAAGACATTCCGTCCGTCTGCTTGTCGTCCAATGATACAGTCACCCGTCATGTCTGATACGATAAGTGAGACGTCCGAATGCTTGGAATATACACAGTTCCCTACTACTGGCCGACCACCTACCGTTAGTTGCCATAAGTGCACATTTCCTCAAGAAGAGCTTGTAAGTTGCTAAAGGCATGCCCATATGTTCAAGTTCTTCTTGAATTCAATGAATTGAATTGAATTGAATTGATTTGAATTGAATTGAACTGAATTGAATTGAATTGAATTGAATTGAATTGAATTGAATTGAATTGAATTGAATTGAATTGAATTGAATTGAATTGAATTGAATTGAATTGAATTGAATTGAATTGAATTGAATTGAATTGAATTGAATTGAATTGAATTGAATTGAATTGAATTGAATTGAATTGAATTGAATTGAATTGAATTGAATTGAATTGAATTGAATTGAATTGAATTGAATTGAATTGAATTGAATTGAATTGAATTGAATTGAATTGAATTGAATTGAATTGAATTGAATTGAATTGAATTGAATTGAATTGAATTGAATTGAATTGAATTGAATTGAATTGAATTGAATTGAATTGAATTGAATTGAATTGAATTGAATTGAATTGAATTGAATTGAATTGAATTGAATTGAATTGAATTGAATTGAATTGAATTGAATTGAATTGAATTGAATTGAATTGAATTGAATTGAATTGAATTGAATTGAATTGAATTGAAGTGAACTGAATTGAATTGAATTGAATTGAATTGAATTGAATTGAAGTGAATTGAATTGAATTGAATTGAATTGAATTGAATTGAATTGAATTGAATTGAATTGAATTGAATTGAATTGAATTGAAGTGAAGTGAATTGAATTGAATTGAATTGAATTGAATTGAATTGAATTGAATTGAATTGAATTGAATTGAATTGAATTGAATTGAATTGAATTGAATTGAATTGAATTGAATTGAATTGAATTGAATGGAATTGAATTGAATTGAATTGAATTGAATTGAATTGGATTGGATTGAATTGAATTGAATTGAATTGAATTGAATTGAATTGAATTGAATTGAATTGAATTGAATTGAATTGAATTGAATTGAATTGAATTGAATTGAATTGAATTGAATTGAATTGAATTGAATTGAATTGAATTGAATTGAACTGAATTGAATTGTATTGAATTGAATTGAATTGAATTGAATTGAATTGAATTAAATTGAATATAATAGAAAATAATCGAATCGAATTGAACTGAACTGGAATGAATTGAATTGAAATGAAATTATTTGAGATAAATTGAATAGAAATGAATTGAATTGGATTGAATAGAGTTGAGTCGAATTAAAATGAATTGAATTCAAATTATTTGAGAATATTCTTATTGGTGTTTCAATACCAAATTTCTCAGCTGTATTTAAACTTGACTACCACGATTAATTTTTAAATTAAAATGTAAATCATATTCCAATTTGCTGTTTAATAGTAAATTTCTAAAGTTTAATTTATATACTCATTAAATTTTCGCCGACGAGGAAAAAAGACGTGTAAAAACAGCAGACAGTTGTCCGAGGCCTTCGGCCACGGACTGTCCCTGCAGGCTGTGTCAGAGACACGGCCATTAAGTTTAACGTAGAATACGCCATCCGATAAGACAGAAAACATATATAACAATAAATGATAAATAACATAAGCAAATGAATTTATTATTTTCATATATTTTTTATAATTATATATCCATGTTAAATTCAAATTCACATTTAACATTTTGTTTCACTTAAATACATTAGTAAATATACGAAATTTCAATATTTCATCAATCAAAACAACAGCCGAAGGTTTGTGTCCACACTGAAACAGCAGGATAGTTTGTGTTCACGCTACAAACTCAAACACTCAACCAAACACCACACATATGTTTGAGAGTATGTGTTTAAACAATTTTCATTTGAGAAATTTAAATATTAGGAAGATATCAACCAATATGAAATGTATAGCAAACGAAAGATAAGATCTTCATTTACCTACAAAAAAATTTTTAAAAAAAGTTATCTCGCCGTTTCATCATAATCAATGAAATAAAGATTACAACAATAACAATCTGACATGACTCCCTACACAGTAAGGTAAGACGTATTCTACGCCAAAAGTTTATTTATATACTATTTGTTATTTTTATTATAAAATCATCTTGAAATTTAAATTTTATTATAAAAATTCATTAACATTTGAAGATTAGATAGTTTTCAAATTTTTATAAGGTCTTCAATTCATTTGAAAAATTTTACTTGCCCCCAAATAATTGCACTTCAGTTGATTTCTTGGTTGTGTCTCACAAAAAGTTTTATGGTCAGACTCCGGCAAAAAAAATTTTTGACGTTTTTCGTCAAATATATAAAATATCATTCTTAAAACGAAGAAAATACAATACCAATTTACCCACCCGCAACGACAGCCAAGGGTTAACAGCGAGTAAGTGATAAAGTATAACAAAACATAAAGAAGAAGGAAAACAAAACAAGAAATAAGACGCCGTCCCATTGTCTGGTCGTAATGTCAAAAATGACAGAGCACATTTATACATATTATTTTCACTCTGAGCGAAAAATGGGAAACGCAACAGAGACAACAAAAGAGAGAAAAGTGCGATGCAATAGAAGTGAGAGTGAGATACTCGTACAAAGTAAAAATAAAGAAGTATACAAGAATAAAAATAAACAGCTGAGCTGTGCGATGCTGTTGCAAAGAATGTCGAACAAAATAAACGGAAAGAAAATTAATATTTACGTTTGCACATAAATCAGTACTTTGGTGGTAGGGGTTTATTTAAAATATTATTAAACACATACATATGTAACAATCACGAACAAATTAGGATTTTGAGCTGATTTTCGTTATTGTGAAAGCAGTTTCTAAATAACGAAAAAACAGATGTTCATGTCTTGCCACAAAGAAGAAGGTAACTAATAAAACTCACCCATTCACAGAATGCTTATTCACCTTGTGAGTACAAAATTGATGAATTCTTTACTAAAATTTAAAACGCGTATCGGTTTTTGTTTTATTCACCACATTTTGTTTAGAATGTCACTTCACTTATTTATTTACCAGAGATTCTTTAATATTGTCGGCTCTTAATATTATCAACAATTGTGGTGGGGCAACAAAGCCAGACAGACATATTTTTTGTTACTTCCTCTTTAGTTTTGTTATTCCGCTTTATAAGAAAATTCACATAATAAACACTTCTTCACTTCTTTCGTTTGCTGGCAGACATTTATAATATTCTATTTCCAAGTTGCTTCAATCAATTCCACTTTACTTAATAGAAGTTACATTTATTTCGGTAACACTTTTTGTTCGTTGCCTTTTAATTGTATTTCTTTTCCCTCTTTTGTGTTATTACACAGATTTTTATTTACTTTTTTAATACCACTGTTGTGTTGTGGCTACACACACTCACGGCATTATCCACTTCCCTTTACGTCGTCAACAAACTACCGTCACAACAGGTTCTCATGTCGCTGTCAGCCATTCAACTGTCAGTGGGGAATACATTTTCGGCTAAAGAGAGTAATGTCCACTATGTGCACATTGCTGCGCAATGAAATGGGATTTGTAGTAAAGAAAGTTCTATATTTCCAATAAGACCAATGAAACAGAATGGGAAGTAATCATTTATGGAAACGGCTGGAATGTGGATTCATTTTGTGTTGTTTCAAATTTACCTATTTTATTTTCAATTGTTTATTATATTTTCTTCAAATATTTTTGAGAATTAAAAACTTAAAAATAAGTTGAAAAACAATGAATTGAAAAAAGAATCAGACACAAAATTGTTTCATCAACAGACAGAAATAATAAAACATAGGTCAATAATTCCACAAATTTAGGGAATACAAAGTAAAATCACCAAATACAAATATTATTTTTGTTTTGAAAAACTACCACTCTAAATTTGGAAAATAAAAGATTTAAAGAAATTACATCTACTTTTTAATTTTATTGTTGAAGCTCGAGGACAAATTTTGTCGGAGGCAAATGTATTCCTATGATTCCTGGCAAACCGTATAGCTATTTCAGATCTAGCCACAGATCTTCATCAGCGGTTGTTTGGAATGGTGCTATTGAAAAATACATCAAACTAAATGCAAACGAAATCTCATTTGAGATGAGAATTCACTATAGTGCAAGTGTTCGAAAACTATCGCAAGCAAAATACACAAGAAAACATTTGCAGAAACTTCTTTCCATCTCCAGAGAACCATCGGTCCTTATTAGACTTGTTTTTTGTTGTTGTCGTTTCGGCTACGATAAAATCCAAACTGCTAAAGGCAGAATCACGAAACTTGGTGTGTACGCTCATCTTAACGCATACAAAGGGCGGGGGGAGCAAATAAGTGAATTTTACACATTTTTACTTTTAGGGAGAATATAGGGCAAACCGGACAAAAATGATACCACTGTAAATATCATGAAATTTGGGTTGCACATTCCTCTTATAATGCAGACATAAGAAGAAACGTGATTATCAAGATCTACACTTTTGGAGATAGAAATAAGGCAAAAAGGGGAAAAATATAGTACTGTCGTCAAAATCAAACTGTTGGATATGGAACTAGGAATTTCGGGAACTATATTTCAAAATAAATTGTACTTTGTAGGTACTTTATGGTACTATGTTTTGGACTTTTTCGGTACTTTTTTGGTACCATTTTTATAACCTTTTGCATCTTTCTTTGCTATTTCTCTTATACTGTTTGTAGTTCTCTGAAACTGTTTTCGTACTTCTTGGTACGTTTTATGTACTTTTTGGTACTTTTTTAGTACCTTTTTCCGTTTTCAAACATCTATGTGATCATACTTTAGACAGTCAAAATATGGCAAAAGTTTGAATTAATCAAGATATGACGCAAGAGAGAAATGCGTTTCAGTGAATTACTGGCACTTTTTGGTTCTCTTTACCAGGGTTGCCAAATCACGCACATCTTCTGCTTTCTAATTCTTGATCGTCCAAAGACGATTTACAATTAGACGACCAGAAGATGTGCGCAACTTGGCAACCCTGGTAAAAGAGAACCAAAAAGTGCTAGGAGTTCACTCAAACGCATTTCTCTCTCGCGTCATATCTTGCTTATTTCATACTTTTTGCATAGTTTATGAAATTTTACTTCAACATGGTTGGAATTTGTATAGCTATATACAATAAAACTATCAAAAAGCTGCTCGTGGATTGAAATATTCAATGAAGAGAGTACGAGAGAGAGTAGAGAAGTACTAGGGTTTCACTCGTTTTGTTTGTTGGCATTTGAGTGAAGAGGAATTGCGACTGTCTACTTGTACATCGTTTTTGGATAGTCTTTGCATACTTGACTTGTCTGGGTATCTTTCTCCGTTCATTTATGGTGTTAATAAAATTTTTTGTACTTTTTTACATTTGTAGCTTTTCGGGTACTTTTTTTTGTTGGTTTCATCACTTTGTGATACAATTTGTCAGTTGTTGTCACTTTGTTGGTACTATTTTTGGTACTGTGTCTGTATTTTTTTGGTACCATTAACCAAACAACCACTTGCAATAATAAGATATCAGATCAGATTTGACAACCTTCACCTAAAAACTGTAGATTTTGACCCAAGTTCTCATTATGGCCTCTCCTGCAACAAGTAGTTTTCACTGTCTTCATTACATAAAAAAGTGTAAGAAAAATTTGTTTTTTTTATAGAATGTCCTATTTTTAAGTCCTTTTTGTAAGACTATGTATATTTTCTCGAAAATGTCCCTTTTAAAGAGAGGTTCTTCTTTTACTAAAAGCTAATGTTTTTGTTAAGAAAAGGTAATGTTTTTAAGAAGAAGTACTTTCTGAAAGAAAAGGCCATAAGAGTATGATTTTTATTTACAAAGAAGTATATTTTTTAAGAACATGTACTTTTTAAAGTGGTACTCTTTTATTTTTATTATTTTATTGTTTTAACAAAATGTATTTATTTTCATTAAGGGTACTTATCTCAAGAAAATACAAGAAAAGGTATTATTGTATTTTTCAGAAGAAAACTTTTAAGAAAAGGGATATTTAAGGGATATTTTTCCTTCTGTCCCTGTGGTATCAAAATGGACCACAACGTCTAAGTGAGCCTGAAATGGAGGCTGCCACTCCAACCTAAAGTAACCGACCATTATTATTTCACTGCCAACCCTAATTTCTGCAAAACCGTAACACCTCATAGTTTTCAGATTTTCATTTTATGTTTCAATATAACAGCCGAGGACCATTTTTATCCTGGCATCACTGGAAAAATCTGGCATTACTTTTTTTCCTTTTCATCAAATAAATTTCATACAAATATGTTTCATTAATTTCTTAACCAAGAAAATCCAATTTTTCCCTCAATTGAAAATGATAAAAAATAAGTTTCTCATACATTAGCTAAAATTATAAAATTCTGAGTATTTTCCTAGAGATGTCGTCATTGTAGCGACACATGCTGAAGCAAATAAAACACGGTTACTGAATTTATTTTTTTTACTCATTGGTTTTATACGCCCTAGTAACCGTCTTAATATCTGCTGAATTTTCTTTCATCATGTCTGTACTTAATTAGGCTGCAGCAGTAAAAAAGAACTATGATAAAAAATGATTTATATTATCCTTCTTTTGTGGTTTAATTAAATGTTTCCATATCGTTAATTATCCAACTTCACAAGGAAAACGACTAGGAAACATGTAATAAGGATAATTGCAATTATGTACAAGGAGGCGCTGCTATATACATACATAAGTGGTAAATTAGCTTAATATTGTTTGCATAAATAAGACACATATTTATATACATAATTACGGAACACGAGCATTCAAATTTATGACAATTATCTTAACTTCTAAGGCCAAATGAAATTGGGAATACACGTAGAGAAAAATTTACGTTACGCTCAAAACGAAGTCTTAATTCATTCGTTTCCGGAATGCAATTGCGGCAAACAACAATTTGTTGTTTCAAACAGATCATTGGATTTCTGAAATATAATAGAATCGATAACAGCACACAATATAAGAATCATTCCTAGGAAGTTCATATGTTCTAGAAAGTTGTTTATTGAGATCTTAGGTATATTTTTGTAGTTGATTGTTTCCTTGAATTCCGAACGGTTTGCAAGATATGAGCAAGATAACAAAATGATCACTTTTTTGCAAAAATGATACCGAGGCCCCAAATCTTTGGGGGCCCATAAAAAAAGTGCATAACTTTGGGCAAAACTGGGAGACACGGGTCTGTTTTTTGGTCTTTTATAACGCAGTGGTGTCCGTATGTGGTTATATTTCCATAACTGTAACCAAATCTAACCAAAAAAACGTTTGCAATAACCGACGAAAGAAGAAGAACTATTCCTAAACTAATGAAGAAATTAACTAATCCCAAACCGACCAAGAACTGTCAAAATCGGTTACCACAGAAACCAGAAGCCAGTCAATTTAATGTTCAAAAATAACTCTTGTTTGTGAATACAATTCTTCGTTTATAGTAAATGGCTTCCATTATTTGCCGCAAAAGTAAATTCTGACCCTTTTGGGTCGGTGAAAGTTCATTTACAACAAACGAAAGGCCTAGTACGATACATATTTCCCAATTTTAGTTGTGCTTATTTTTTGAAAGTTGTAATTCTTTCTAAGCTAACAGATCGTGTTTTTCAGATTTGTATTCGCGGAACCATGAGACCAAGTAGCAAATAAAATATATGACGGGCAAAGAATATATATTGGTCCCAATATATAATCCACTGAAGTGGATACACGCTGAAAAATAATGGCCCCAGCAACATATTGCAGGAACCATGTACATGTTTGCAAGCACTGTTTTCGTGAATTGAAGATCTGCTGCTTTTTGTTTCTTCATTGTGGCAGACAGCAATGTTTTCTGCAGCTATCAACAAACAAATATATATATTATCACCAATCAATCATTGAGTTGCAAACATGTTATATTGAATACCAAACACAATGTGTTTGAACACAAGTATACTATATTTGCAAGCATGAAAGCATCAAGCATCAAAAAAAGCGTGTAGTATCCACGGGTTCTCTATACTATTCAATACTCTTTGGCGACGACGACCTGCTTGTTTGTTCGCTGCCGCTACATCAATACCATCATACTTATTTTCAGGCAGAGACTATTGTTGTACAACAACCACGTATGTGATGCTAAAGCTGTGTGTCGTTTGCTTGTGTTCGCTTTGATAGATTGCCATTTCTACGTAATTCGGCCATAACCGGCCGAGCTATGTGTGCAGTTGCACCATCTTGTCGAAACCACACAGAGTTGAAACGAATTCACTTTCGGCGTAGTTCCGCATAGAAAAATTCTTTTAGCATACTCAAGTAACGGTCTTCATTAACGGTAACGCTGTGTCCGTTTTGTTCAAAGAGGTATGATCTGACAATACAGCGTGTCGCAAATTGGATGCAATTCCCTCTCATGCAGTAGTTGTGGGTTGGAACCACCATATGTAACAATTTTGTTTGCTTACGTTGCCGTTCAGATCGAAATGAGCCTCAACACACATGAAAAGACAATTTAGCAAGATCTCGTCCTCTTCCACCTTTCCAAGTATCTTCCGGCAACATTCCAAGCGAATCGGTAAGTCTGCGGCATTAAGTTGATTACCCAAGACGGAATATAGACCAATAGCAATTCTTCCATACTTATCAAAATTCTTTGAAATGGTGATACACTCTCAGATGAATTCGCACATTGAATCATCAGCATTGCTTTCGGAAAATCAGTCTGGCTTCCGGGCAAAACACAGTTGCGTTACCACTTTAACGGTTGTTGTGGAAGACCTAAGATGTGGTATTGATGACAAGCGAGTAAGCGTTGTTGTTTTGCTTGATCACCCCAAAGTGTTCGACACTATATATAAACTTGGGAATTTTTTTAATTTTTCTATGACATCAGTCAGCTTGATAAAGTCTTATCTGTATAATAGGAGCCAATCTGTTTGTACGGAGGTGTCTGTTTCTCGTCCACTATTTTTGTCTAGAGGTGTTCCCCAGGGATCTCATATTGGGGCCCTTATTATTCTCGTTGTATATAGATGATCTCCCGCAGCACATACATAATTGTAAGACCCATATTTACATACGCAGATGATGTACAACTGTATACTAGTACACCCATTGAATTATTGGGTGAAGCCGTCCACAGAGTAAATGCTGACCGTCAGTCAATATGGAATTGGGCAAACGCAAACGGACTTTCATTGAATCCGGCAAAATCAAAGTGTCTCTTGATCCAAAGAAAGTCATCGAACTATACCCTGGACGTGCATATAGCGTTAAACGGACATAGAATTGAAGTAGTCTCGTAGTCTATAATGAACAATACGTTAACATGGAGTAATCATGTTAATAGCGTAGCTGGCGTCATTTATGGTAAATTGCGAACTTTATGGCAAACTCACTATTTTACTCCTCCCAAGATTCGAATACTGATTGCAAAGTCCTATCTTATGCCGTCTCTTCTCTATGGTTGTGAAGTATTTGCGAATTGTGATTCGGTCAGCAGGAAAAAACTTAACACAGTTTTCAATAACATTTGCCGATATGTATACGGTATTGGAAAATACGGTAATATTTCCCGACATTCTATTAAACTATACGGTATCTCTAAAGTTGTAATTTCCTTTAAGGCTGTAAGAGATCATGTTTTCTCCGGTTAGTGAAAAAATGTAAATGCCGCGGGTGGGATTCGAACTCACATTCGCTGGACGATCGTTTCGATGTTTGTGAAGCATCATCTTCAGCAGCGTCTAGCCCGTTAAGCCACTGCGGTGTGTATTTACACAAGTCACTTACCGAAGACATTTATTGATTGTGTGCAGAGCGATTGTTGCCGCTACTTACACATTGCTTTCCTACTTACACGCACTGATGCAGAAGTTTTGAAAGTTCTATTTATAGAACGAACTATTCTAATTGTAGTTGTCTCGTTCTGTTTTGGTTTGGCCCTACCATTTAAAATTCGAACACTACTGCTCCATCATAAAATCATGTATAGTAAATTACCTCCGTATCTTTTCCGACGCTTAACTTTTACAAGATCAAATAGAGGAAACAAACTTATTCCCTTTCGATATAAAACATTGAAAACATTTCATAAACGTCATGCCTCTCTGGAACACTTTACCACACTCAATTCAAAAAACCAGCAACATTATTAAATTTAAAACGCCTTTATTCAATCATTTCTCACAAAATATATAAAATTTTTCGATGCTATTTTTAATCTTTATCTTATAGATTTTACATTTTAAAATAATAACCTTTATGCTAAATTCTCTGTTACTTTGTTTTGATGTTTAACTTAGTTAACTAGTGACGGCGACACTATCGAGTATCTAGCCATGAAAAAGCTTCTCAAATTACCGTTCGGAATCGGTGTAAAACTGTAGGTCCCACTCAGTGAATGAAAACTGGAAAGCGCACAGGTCAGTGATTGTGAGAAGTTCTCCCCAATCCCTTCATGGGATGTAATGGGAAACCATTTATTTTTATTTTATAACTTTTTATCTAGTTCTTTTCCATATCCTTGTTAATTATTTTTTTGATGCGATTGTACTTCCTACCACTTATATTATATGTATATTTTTTATCTTTTCTATTTAACATGTTCTTGTTTATTATTCAATTTTTTACTTATTTTATTAAATTCCTATACTATAATTATAAGATTTAAATCTTGTTGTATAGGATAAGCAAATAAATAAATAAATAAATAAATATCTTCCTTAGGGCAGCGACATATTGGAGAATAATATTATTTAAAAAATCGACCAAACGCTCGAACATTTTAATTTTGAATCTAATACCGTAATATATTTTTTCTGGAACAGGATGTTGAATTTATAGTAAGATATCATAGGGAGTGTAACTACTCAGTCCCAGTACCCTCGAAAAAATGTAACGAAAGTTTAACACAGTAGCTTGAAATGTAAACATTTATTCATGTATTTGAAGAAGTTACAGTCCGATATAGTCATTTTCCATTACTATAATGTTTTCTCCAAATCTTCCTTTGACCACAAACTATTATTACTATTACTTGTGTGAATACTAAAAATTCGATTGGAATTCTTAATAGTCCACAAATATCGACCACAATAATGGATTTCGTATTGAACTTCATATTCCAAATAATAATATAATTCCAAATGTTATAATTCCAAAATGTTTCTAGCATTTAAATGCTACACATCTAAACCAATTTAAGTCGAAAAGGACGTTTGTTTTGCAAACCACACCATAGCATAGCATATCATGTTACTTTTTTCTTTCGTTATATTGAATCCTTTTCCATTTCTTTCTTATGGTGTAATCATGTGTTTCCAGCACTTGTTATCCTTGTAAATTCGAATTGGCATTGCAACAATTGTGGTTGTTTGCTTGATCTCGGCATCTTCTGTTATACCCTTAAAAGTAAGTAAGTTTAGGGAAAGAGTTAAATACTATGAAAGGTGTTCAAGAATTGGTGTGGCCAAAAGAGTCTTAGATGGATGATGAGGTGTTAAAAATGTTACATCCACACTGATGCACTCGAGGTTGAATGCAATTGAATGAATGGCATATGGCACCATCTTGAAGAAGTCATCTATTGCCCCCATACATATCATGCAATTTAGGAACAACAAAACCAGATTATCATGTCGCGATGAAGCACCATTACATTGTATTGCCCGGCCAGCCGCATTTTTGAAGATGACCCCAGCCTAAAATTTACACCACACACTGACACCTTGTGGTTGCATTTGTTTCTCAACAATCACTCGTGAAGTTTCTGCACCCCATATGCGACAATTTTGATGATTAACGAAGCCTTCAAATTGAAAATTGAATTTAAAAAAATCATCGCTGATTTTGTTCGAAACCCTTCATTATGTTTATGCATCATGTTCAGTTCGACGGACATATTCGACGCCATAAGAAGTTCGTGCACACGCTGAAAATGTGTCTTATTTTGTTGTTTGGGTGCAAATATAACGTACTTGTACCTTATCGCAAGTCCAGAATACTTGTGATGAAACACACTGTGTTTGCTGTTCAAAATAACATGTTTGGGACACAATAATTAATAGCTTATAATGTACGTATTTATAACCCAAATGTTGATTTGTTTGTTGAAAATTGCTGAAAACAAAAACGCGACACACAATAAAGAAACAAAAAGCAGCAGATCTTCACTCCACGAAAACAATGCCGGCAAACATGTAAAGGGTTTTTCAACAGAGACGCTACGAAAGTAAATCGATAGGGACAGCAAACGATGCCATATTTTTCCCCGCTCTTTTGACATTTCTCTTCAGTAAGGTTTGCCATTTCATCGTGGAAAGATATACGAGCCAACAACGAGTCGAAATTATTAAAATTTACTACCGAAATTTGGAGTCAGTGGCCTCAACTTTAAGAGCGCTACGTCCAATTTATGGTCGTCATAATCGTCCTACCAGATCAATAATTGATCGTCTAGTGGAAAAATTTGAATCCACAGGCACAGTACAAAATGTTCCCGTGCCAGTGAGACAAAGAAGTGCCCGTAGTGTCGAGAATATTACCGCCGTTAAGGCTTCAGTTCAAGAAAGCCCAAATGTGTCTCTCACACGTCGTTCTCAAGCGTTGGGCATCTCTGTGACGTCGTTGCGGCGAATTTTGCTAAAAGATCTTGGCCTACATCCTTACAAGATCAAATTGACGCAAGAACTGAAGCCGTTTGACCACCATAAGCGTCGTATGTTCGTGAATTGGGCTGAGTAGCAACTTGAAAATGATTCGGATTTTCATCGGAAAATCATCTTCAGCGATGAGGCTCATTTCTGGCTGAATGGCTTCGTCAATAAGCAAAATATGCGTTATTGGTCAGACAGCAATCCACACGTAATCCATGGGTCATCATTGCATCTCGAAAAAATTACGGTTTGGTGCGGTTTATGGGACGGCGGCGTCATTGGGTCGTACTCTTCCGTGATGATCAAGACCGGCACATTACTGTGAATGCGAATCGCTACCGTTCAATGATAACCCAATATATTTGGCCCCAATTGGATAATATGGACTTGGAGGATATGTGGTTTCAACAGGACGGCGCCACAAACCACACAGCGAATGCCACAATCAATTTATTGGAAACCAAGTTTGGTGAACGTGTTATCTCACGAAATGGCCCAGTCGATTGGCCGCCTCGGTCGAGCGATTTGACGCCGTTAGAGTATTTCCTGTGGGGCTACGTCAAGTCTATGGTCTATGCCAACAAGCCAGCGACGATTGATGAACTTCGTACGAATATCGAACGTGAAATTACAGCAGTATCGGCCGATTTATGCTTGAAAACCGTCGAAAATTGGGTTCAGCGTCTGGACTTCTGCAAGCGTGCCCGTGGTGGCCATGCAAAAGAAATCGAGTTCCATTCATGATGGCATCGAACGTACTTTCACAGAAATAAAGAATTTCATTGGTATCTAAAATCGGTATTGTTTTATTTAAAAAGATTTTTGTAGCGCTCTTATTGAAAAACCCGATAAATGGGTCCTGCAATATGTTGCTGGGTCCGATATTTTTCAGCGTGCCACATGTTCAATTTCAAGAAATGACAACAAAAAGTTAACTTAGATACATTTTGTCGTCATTTCTTGTGAATGAAAATGTTATCAAGAAGGAGAGACTCGCAAATATAAATTTCCAAAATGGCTTACACATTGGCATTACAAAATATAATTTTTGTACAACAAACATTGGAATTTGAGCCACCATAACTTTTTTGTACAAAAAGTTTTGAATGAAAGTAATACACACCGAGAAAGATGGGAGTGTTCTTCATATTTTCATAGTAGGATTTGACTGCCCGAAATTGCACCTTCAGAAGAGGGAGTCAATTAAACGAAAAAAGTCAAATTTGTTGAGTTTAAAAAGGTCAATAGAAAGTTTTTCTTATAATACACTATCCAGCAAATAAATAAAATCCTAACAAGTTATGTGCAACAGGTACACGCTGAAAAATAATGACCCCAGCAACATATTGCACGAGACATGTACATATTTGCAAGCATTGTTTTCATGAATTGAAGATCTGCTGCCTTGTTGTCTCTGTATTATCTGCCTCATTTTTGGTTTTAGCGGTTTTAAAAAAAAAACACACATTTGAGTCTCAAAAACATAAATTATAGTCTATTAATCATTGCGTCTCAAACATGTTATATTGAATAACAAACACAATGTGTTTGAGCACAAGTATAGAAAATTTTCGACAAGCGGCAAAACATGTTATACAAGGTGTTTCAAAAGAAGTCATCCGATGTTGTTTGGCTCTCATTTTTTTTTTTAAATGAAAAATTTCGATTCTGTTTTTTGATTATGTTTCTTTGAACCTTTTGAATTATATTGGGTAAGTTGAGAAGATGATATCGGTTAAATGGGCGCCGTCACAATTGATTAGCCTACAGGTTCGTTTTATGGCATTTTTGTTCATAATGATTTGAAAATCATAATGAGCGATGACGCTCATTTCCACCTCAGCGGGTACGTGAACAAGCAAAACTATCGCTTCTGGGGCACCGAAAATCCACGAGTGATGCACGAGGAGCCATTACACCCGCTCAAAGTGACTTCATGGTGCGCTGTTCACGCTGGAGGAGTCATCGGGCCGCGCTGGTCAAACGACAACAGTGGACGGTGCGCGCTATAGGGTCATGTTAACCGAGTTTTTTCTGCCGCAATTCGACGAATTAGGACTGGAGGACATGTGGTTCCAACAGGACGGAGCAACGGCACACACTGAGCGAGCCACAACTGATATTCTGAAGGCGGCGTTCCCGGGTCGCCTCATCTCTCGTTTTGGCGATTTGCACTGGCCCGCAATATCGTCCGATTTAATCGTTCCAGACTTTTTTTGTGGGGTTTTTTGAAGTCCCGTGTTTACGTGAACAAGCCCGAGACCCTGGAAGCCCTCAAGGTCAACATTCGACACGAGTGCGAGAATCTGTCGCCCGAAGTTCTCGCCGAAGTGATGAAAAATGCCATAAAACGAGCCCGAATGGTAATCAATTGTGACGGCGCCCATTTAACCGATATCATCTTCTCAACATAACCAATAAAATTCTAAAGGTTCAAATAAACATAATCAATAAATAGAATCGAAGTTTTCATTTAGAAAAAAAAAATGAGAGCCAAACAACATCGGATGACTTCTTTTGAAACACCTTGTATTTGCATCCAAACAACAAAAAGATCTGATTTTTCTTTGTGTAATACTGAAATTCAATATGGAGCAGTCATTAAAATTATATTAATGTTTTCATAGCTGAATAGTCTTCTAGTTTTTATCACGAAATTTTTGTATCAACGTTCTATCAACGTATCGGTTAGAGGCAAGTCTACTGAGAAATTTTTTTTGAAAAAACCGATTTTACCAATTCTCAGATTTTCCTGGAATTTTTTTTTTTAAAAAAAACATAAAAAAGTCACTTTATTCAGCATAATTTCAAGGCACTCAAAATTTTTCACCCACAATATTTGTTGAACAACTTTTGTGAACACATTAATACAATCTGAACGCATTAATATTTTCACGCAGTCGCATTTGATCCCTAACCATTTTTTTTGGGATCTGCCTTTCAATATTACCACATACAACATTAAATATGCACAAAGCCATATAAAGTATATCCTTGAAATGGAGTGTGTGTACATTAGCATATCCTTCAACGCGAATGTATCATCAGAGATTTGCTGTTTATTGCATCAATTCATTGTGTGGTTTTGCTACGATGCTAAGTAAACAACTCTAGGCCATTACAAGAAAGATGTCCCTCTACGTAAAGGACACAATGTATTGTTCGGGGTTTGCTTGTAATATTTATGAGCCCAGTAATTATTGTGTCGTATTCAGATACTCCCGTCTGCATCCTTGTAATGCTTAAATGCTCTTAGGAGGTATTGATATTTAAAGAAAGAGGACAGCAAAGGAAAAACAGGAAATCAAAAACAAACATGATCTATTAACCTAAAAGGAATTACAACTGCAAATATAACTCGGATCAAAGACAACTGAAAATTGAGGAAACAAAATTATTTATGACCTGGTCGAGTTTTAGGAAATTACAAAAAATCAGTGCCCTTAGATTTTGGGTACATTTTAAAGTATTTATAATTGGAAAATACTGTAACATATTTTTCCTGGAACAGGTTGTTGAATTTGTAATAAGATATCACTGTGAGTGTTACGGCTCAGTCCAAGGACCCTGATAAAAATATATATTATTCAGTATACAAACATTTTTCATTGCTATGTTTTCTCTAAATCCGCCGTTGACCACACACTATTATTTTATTTGAGTGAATACTAAAAATTCGATTGAAATCCTAAATTATCCAATAATATTGACCACAATACAGAATTTTCAACTTCATATTTTTAAAAATAACTTAAATAATTCTTAACTGTTTTTTGCATTTAAAGTCTTTACATCAACTAAACCAATTTAAGTCGAAATGGACGTTTGTTTTGCAAACCACACTATAGCATAGCGTATGATGTTCCTTTTTCTCTTTCGTTATATTGAGTCGTTTTCTATTCTTTCTTATGGTCTAATCATGTGTTTCCAGCACTTGTTATCGTTGTAAATTCGAATTGGCATTGTAACATTTGTGGTTGTTTGCTTGCTCTCTGTTATAACCCTAAAAGTAAGTATGTTTATGGCAAAGAGTTGAATGCCATGGAAGGTGTTCAGGAATTGGTGTGGGCAAAACAATCTTAGATAGAAGATGAGGTGTCAACATTGTTACATCCACGCCAAAATCAAGTATAGGGTGTTCGAAAATGCACCCAAGGTTGAATGTAAATTTTTGACATTTGGTACCGTCTTAATTAAACCACATGCCATTCGCATCCCTATTGCTCAATTTTCGAGCAACAAAACCAGATTATTTAGTCGCGACGGTACATTACACAGTGAGACACTCAAAATTTGTTACGCTTGAGACCAAAAAAATCTGAAAGCTACTGATGAGAGAAGAAAAACCATAGCTGGGTTTGGTCTGATTGACTAAGGTTTTTTTTTAATTGCCGTTTAAAGTTTTAGGCTTAGAAATGAATTTTTGATAAGAGAACACTTTTGGTAATGCCTACATCTCGAAAACTGTTCACGATTTTTCTTGGGTGTCTTCGGTAAAGTTGTAGCTCGTGAACTGCCCTACAAAAAACGTTTATTCAAAAAATTCCACCTTCATGATCAAAAACTTTAAAATGTAAAAAATAAAATTTTCGCCGTTTTTATTTTTAAATTTATAAGTTTTTCAACATGAAGGTGGCATTTTTTTAAATAAATGTTGGAGAGTTTTTTGTAGGGCAGTTCACGAACTAGAACTTTGTCGAAGGCACCTGAGCAAATATGTGAATAGTTTTCGATATGTAGGCATTACCAAAAGTGTTATCTTATCAAAAGTTCATTTCTAAGCCTAAAACTTCAAACGCCAATTAAAAAAAAAACCTTAGTCAATCAGACCAAACCCAACTAGGGTTTTTCTTCACTCACCAGTAACTATCAGTTGTTTGAGTCTCAAGCGTATCAAAATGTTTAGGTTGCAAAATGATGCATAGTGTTATTAACCCTTATAGACTGACCAGCCGCTGTTTCTACAAAATACGATTCGACGATGGCCCCAGCCCTAAATCTACACCAAAGATCTAAACCCAAAATGCGACAGTTGTGATAAATAACGAAACCATCAGGATGAAAATGAGTCTCATCGCTGAGATGATTTTGTTCGAAAACCCATCACTATTTTTAAAACATTTCTCAGCAATGAATTTTATTTAGAATTCCATTTTAAATATTCCATCAAGCCCCGTATTCGATTATACCAAAATTTTCATTGCCATAAGAAGTATAGTACGTGTATAAAATGTAATGAAAATTTCGTGAATCGAAAATTTCACTCTCTTTTCATTTGCTTGGTACTCAAACAATTCGTAAACAAAATCAATTACAGGGTTGTTTCGCCAAAGTTATTTCGTACGAAACCAATTGTTTGGTAATTTTGACATTTACATAATTAAAAAAAAAACTAAAGTAAAACCACTTGAGTTAAAAATCAAATGGAGTGGGAAAAGGAATTATTAACGAAATATTTGCACGGTAACTCAAAGGTAGCTGGCAACTCTCCGCAACAATATTTTCCGTTTAGAGATAAATGATAAAATTTCCTACGAAAATTTCCAAAGAACTGAATACGGAGCTTCACGCTCTCGTTGTTTCCTTCAACAACAACACTTTTCCGCACACATGGCATGACCTTCAAATCATGTATGAATTTCCGGGCATCCTAGTTATAGACTTTTATCACGATTCCTACTTTAAACCTTTCCGTCCTTGATTTTAGTTCAAATAAACAATATAGGTAAGAGGAAGCATTGTGATTTGGTAAAACAAAAAATTGTTGGACAATGCAGTGTAAATTGTAGCCCAAGTTCGAAATTTTTTTCTCTATTTTCGAGCACAGAGAAAAAAATCATTAAAATGGACAAAAGGTGGCAACGCTGATAGCTTCATTAAACGTACAAGTCTCTTTCAAGGCCGTAATTTAAGAGCTAAGTCTAATCCACAGTGTGGAATGCCTAATGTCGCATTTTGACCGCAGTTTATCGCAGGTAAGCCAGATTAGCGATTACTGTGTTCTCTAACCTTTGACTATATACTGCATTTGCACCGCCAGTATTAGGACATTTCGGAGTTTAACTCCGTTAACCCACGCTAGCCCAGCACATTACTCATTCAATTTTAATTTGAAAAACTGGTGTACAATTTGATGCAACACTGCTAAGTACCAAACAAAATGCAACCATAATAAAAACATACACAAAAAATCAACAAGTAAATCAAGACCGAAGCCGATCAAATGGTTCCCGATGCGTCGCCGCACCAAAAATAGTTTGAAGCTTACACCGCCTCCAACTCTCTTACACTGGCTCTCAACGACATAAAATCTGAGCCGATTTGACCGGCTGGCCCAATTTGGAAAACTGATTCAATTTCAAAGGTTTAGTTGTTTCAAAAAGATCCGAAATTTTTACAAATCTTGAAAAACCAAGAGCCGGCACTTTAAGTTTTCGTCTTCGATAATTTGGTCTCGGCACGGAGCTGCTCTAAATTAGTCTAAGCCATAGAGTAAGAATGCGCATGTGTGTTTGAGTTCCACCAAATTCTCGTCGAAAATCACAGGGCTAATAATTTTTTGATACTGTTTTCTAATGCCAGTTTTTCTCTGCCAGAATTTGGACGTAATACAAAAAAAAATTAAGGAAAATTGTTGTGTTCTTCAAATCTAAACTAATTTATTGCACATAAAGTTATTTTGAAAGTCATAAGTACCAAAAAAAAATCCGTTTTTCAATTCGTCTACCGCTCATTCTCATTGAGATTCTAACCTGTATCAAATTTGCAGCTGGGAGGTTGATCAGCTGTGTCATCGAAACCCCGTGGGCTAAGCACAGAAATTAAATAGGCGGCTCTTGGCTTTACCATATTGTAGAAATTTGGAATGTTTTTGAAATAACTGAACTTTTAAATTGGATCAGTCGGTCAAATCGGCTCAAATTTTAAACCGATGACACCCAATTATCGACATCGGCGTGAGCTTCTAACAATTTTTGTGTCGGCGACGCGTCGGAGAATTTTCGATCGCTTTCCGATATTCAAACAGTTGATTTTTTGTACGAGATTTTATTATGGTTGTATTTTTTTGGTACTTAGTTTCCAATTTTAATAATTAAACTTCAGTTTTGACAGATTAAAATTGTATCTTCTGGATTAGTGTGGCTTAACGGAGATAAATGGTGTAAATACTGCATAAGATAACCAGGAAGCTTCGTTAAAAAAAATATGCTTAAACTGGCGTTGGATCGAACCGTGAGCAAAAAACCCCGAAGAATAAGCGGTTAAACGGAATTAAACTTCAATTTAAAAGTCCATATATAAAAATAGAAAATTACACAATTGGAATCATGAGACAATTTACCCAAATTTGTGGGGATTTATGATTTTGTCGAATGCCCACCATGGCCCCCAGCGACATTCAAAAATCGATCCAGCTGAGATCAAAGGTTTTGCTAAATTCCAAGACTATTAAATTTCATTGCGCAGCTCTTGCTCTTGCTCTGACCACCTTATACTTCCTCGTCTAGTGACGGCAACACTACCGAGAACTAAGCCATGGAAAATGATTCTTAAAGTTCCATTCATAACCGGTATAAAACTGTATGCCCCAATCAGTGCGTGTGAAATAAAAAGTGCATTGCTCACTGGTTGTTAGAACATTTCATCAGTCCGGTCATAGGAGCCATTTTTTTTTTTTTCGTTACACACATGTATTTAGTTTTGTGCTTTATGTGTCCCAAGCAAGAGTATCCTCCACTCAGACATCCTTTTTGAAAATTCTGTGGGCCACTTTGAAATAGATTATATTAATAGCATTTTCAATTATATCGCAATAGTTTTATCTCGTGAAATTAATAATTTATTTTTATTTCTGCAAATTCCGTTTCGAATTCAGAACAATTTCACTGAACCAAAAATAAATTCAAATGCCAATAGAGAATACACAATTTAATTGTGGCAACCGAATTGAAAGTGAGTTCGATTGTAGCAACGAAATTAGAAATAATTTTGGTTGTTGTAATCGACAATGTAGGCAATTAGAGAAGTGACCGACTGGCTGAAAAATAATAGTCCAGAGGTCTATGTGGTTGATGTCTTCTCGGACAGTAAGGCGATTATTAAGCACTGGAATCAGTATTCCTGAATTCAACATTTGCCCATGACTGTCACAAAGCTCTTGACGAGATGGCCCTGTAGTACGATATTCACCTCATGTGGGTGCCTGGTCCACAGAGACAGTAATGAGCGGATGAGCTGGCAAGAATAGGGACTAACTTACTTACTAACTTATTGGTTCCAAAGGAATTGGGGATCATTGGCATATCCCCGGCGTGGAGTAAGCATATGCTGGAGCGCGCTCCTATATGATGATGCTGATGAGATGGACGAGGGGCACAGATTGTGCACGCTCAAGGGAAATCTAGCCCGTTATGGATACCAGGGGATCCATAAAAGTCTGTCTTTAGCCAGGCATAAGGTATCAATGCTTGTTTCCGTTTAGACGGAACACTTTTTGTTTGGGGCACATCCGGCGAGAATAAAGATCAGGGCAAATGACTTCCGTAGAAGCTGAGGAAGAGAAACAAACCACTGGACATCTTCTTTTAACCAGTCCAGCACTAGCCGGCAGGAGGAATAGATATTATAACATAAAAATCATTGGGTCTCCAACATGAAATATTGAAGAACAAACACAATGTGTTTGGACACAAGTATTTTATATTTGCAAAAAGCTTCAAACACGTTATATTTACATCCAAACAAAAATATGAATTTTTCTGTGTGTTGATACGTCCCTGAAATGTTCTCAGCAAAAGTTATTTTGCAGCACAAATTGCTACTGTTAGGGCAGCGTTGCTTATGGCAACCAAGCCTGGGGCTTAATTACTACCAATACTCACTCGCTTTCTGAAGTTCCTTCAAAGGAATATCTGGGAATATTTCATCCACCTAGATTCGTAATAGATGCCCAGCGGTCGCAGTGCAAATAGCGGAGTTTTCAATATTGCGCATTATCATGGGGCACGTAATCTGAGCAAATTTTCCACCTGTAACGACCTTGTAAACCGTTCCCCAAGTGTTAGTTTCTGCTTCCTCACATAGTTTTTCAAAGCACTCCTTTTTGCTCTTCTTAATAGAGTGTTGGAGAGATTTCTGTAGGTCTTTAAATACTGCCAACAGGAGGGCAAAACACTGTCTACCACTGGAACCTTGAATTTTCATCCTCGCTTTCATACATTCAGCCCTATGTGAATTAAAGTCAGCATTACACCAGTGCTATGGTAGTGTGCGCTGCTCTTGCACATAAAGAGCGTGGGTTCGATCCCTGCTCTGACCAACTTACATTTCTTTCGACGGAGGATACCTCGCTTGGTGACGACGGTACTATCCAGTATTTAGCCATGGAAAAGCTTCTAAAAATGCCACTGGGAACCGGTGTAAAACTGTAGGTCTATATCAGTGTGTGTAAAAGTAGAAATCGTACAGCTCGCTGATTTGTGAGAAGCTCTGGCCAATTCATTCATGGGATGTAATTGGAAATCATTTCCCCAACCATCTACAAACCCCCCCCCCATTTATTTATATTTGTGGCAATAAAAATCCAAACTTATTTTTTCTTTGCATGCAATATAACGATTTTATAATTCTTTCCCTTATTCACTTAACATCCTTTGGGATATTATCCTTTTATGCCAGCGTGCATGTATCAACACTGATATACGACTTAACATGGTGCATTGAATTTCCTACTAAGCTGAATTAGCGTTTTAAATGAGAAGAATCACTGGTTTCATATAGGTGCTGTCATTGTGCAAATGCGTGTGTGTGTTTCTATGTGTGTGTGTTTCTATGTTTGCGGATGTGTGTGTATAAATGTTACAGTGTATTTTACGAATCAAATATAATTCAATTACAAAATGTTGGCAATAAATGCGTTCACTCACATGTGCAAATGTACTTTTGCCTGACTGCCTGTGTGGAAACGCAGATATTAGCCAAGGATAATTTAATTGCAAGAAGCAGCCACGATACTGGATGTACTCTACACAACTTTTCTTACAAAAAATTATATTTCCCAACATAATTCGTCACAAATTACGATATTTACAACAGTTTTAATTATTTTTATTTTACGTATACAGCACAAAAATGAATACTTTACTATAAGAGTATATTTCAATCTTTTTACTATTATTTAACTTTTGTATCACTCTTGACGGAGAATTTATCTTCAACCGTTCACTGTAGTATTTAATCACTACCTCTCACCTAAATGCTGCCGTCCGCTAGTTATGTCAATTCCATTACTTGAAATTTGTATTTCTCGATCATTCTGGAAGTTCCTACACTATCAGTGATCTCTCGTTGTCGCTATAGTCGTATAGGGAGATTTCCACCCGTTTCCAGAACCAGTGGTATTGCCGTTGTGAAATCTTAATGAATTTGCAGCGAATTCATCAAACTGGTTAGGGTATACTTTCAGGCGTAGCATTAATCGTTCTGTTATTTACATTGCGTTCATTTAGGCATTAAGCATAATTAAAAGCTTTTTCTTAATCATAACAATATAAGTATATATGGTGACGCGTCATAACGCCCATGGGCGTTATGTCACACCTAAAATGGACATGTCCATGGGCGTTATGACGCGTCACCGTATATATTCTCAGCTATTTTGGTCCGTTTTCCATAAAGGTCAAAGACTTTCTATGAATACAATACTAATACAGTTCTGTGAAAAGGTTACACTTTGTTTATAAAAATAATAATCATTTCATAAGCAAAACCTCAATTTTGTTTCTATGAAAACAACAAACTTTTTCCTCTGAAAACATACTCACTGCTTGAAATGGGCAATTGTCTTGAGTTGTAGGGTATAACTCATGTGATTCCTTACAGTCCAGATTGAATGGATTGCCATAAAAGTGCTGATGTGGAAGGTAATTGCTGAGAGAAAATCTGAAATGGAATCACATAAATTCGTTCTTAGATAAGTCAATAAATTCGAAACATAAAGTAAATTTGATTTTTGATCACAGGCACAAAATGTTGATTTGGAACTGACTATTAAGTTGGATATATGGCGAATTCGTACAGGCAAAGAAAAAATACGGTATTCCGAAACGAAATCTCAGATAAATGACCATCGTTTGGGTAAAGTACTTTAATTACGGCAAACAACCATTATGAATCAAGTATAACACTGAATCAAATATAACACTGCTTTTTGATTAAATAAATACGATGGTTCACAAAACCCAATAACGGTTACAACAAACAATATATGGTACGCTGAACTCAAAAAACTATTACGAGGAACGAAAAACGTTTCTACGTGACGTGTAACTGTACTGTGTTCGATCCCTGCTCTGACCGCCTTGCATTTCCTTTGGCGGCGGTGATATCGCTTATGGGCGGCAACAATATCGTGCACTTAGCCATGAAAAGCTTCTCAAAATACTGTTCGGAGCTGGTGTAAAACTGTAGATTACCATCAATGTATGTAGAACTAGAAAGTGAGCAACTCATAGCGAGAAGCTCTTCCCTACCTTTCGTGGGATGTAAGGGAAAATTCTGTGGTCAGAAACAATAACAGCCTAACTCGAGTTAGGACAAAATTTAAAAAAAATTTTTGAGAAGTCACCGTGCTCAAATAAGCAACTCTTTTTTGTTAAGAAGTAAGTAAAAGAATTCGTTTCCTTGTTATCTGTAACAAAGTTATCACAAAAACTCCGACTCCTGATTTCCAGTAAAGATATTAAACTTTAAACTGCTCTCCCTGAACAATTTTAGAATCGATTTAGGCTGTTATTGTTTGTGACCACAGAATTATTTACAAGACCATAGAATTTAAAAAAAAAAATTATGGGAAACGAAAAAATGTTTGTATTCATTTTCGTTTAACGAAATCTTGTTTAACTGAATAGAATTTATTCTGTTCGATGAAAATGTTATATATTCTATAACCTTGCTGGCTTTTTTGGTCGCAATTCCAATGTATTAAATAAAACTATTTAATTCAATTGTTTTCCCTACGTTTCGATGCTTTATTGGCATCCTCTTCAGGGGAGTTTTATTCTAAATAACAATGATAACAATTAACATCATATCCAGCACCCTCCGCTCACCGTCCACACTTACCTCGTTTTCCTATATTCTTTCCTATACTCGCATGTCCATTTAGTGTCAATCTAACATAAATGTATATATGTCGTACATGTATGTTTTCTCCACACTATATATGTTCGTCCAGTGTTAGCGTCATGTAGTAGTAACAAATTGTCTTGTCCTTGTCCTCCTCCGCGTCCATACCCATGTCATGTCCCCGTCGAATTCCTAAACTCTCCAGTGTATATCCCCTGTCAGCGTTCCTCTCCCTGTCCACAATTCCGACGTTTCCCATGTCCGGTGTGTGATCGTCCTCCATCACATGTTGTGAGAGTGCAGTGCTCATTCTCCTGTTCCCCATGTCCGCCTTGTGTTCCGTCATCCTAGTTTCCAATGATCTTTTAGTGGTGCCAATGTATATTTGCCCACATGTTTCATCAGTGTTGCCAGTGCATGAAATTTCATATACTACATTGTGTTGGTGGTTTTTGTGTATCCGGGTTTTCGTCCTGGAGAATATGTTCTGTAGGGTATTGTTGGGTTTGTGTGCAATTTTAATGTCATTATTGAAAATGTTTTTCAGTAATTTGTTATCTGTTAGCGATGGTTTTATTTTGGATGAAAGTGAACCGTCATTAAGAGAAGTATTTTATTAAATATTAGATGCAAATTAGTTGGAGTATTTAGTGGACCCTATAACTTTATCTTTTGTTTTCAAAACGGCTTATGACCACAAGTGATCAAAACAAATTTCCTCCATTCAAAATTAACGAAAATTCATTTAAAGCAACTAATTTGTGTTTGTTGTTCAATTACTACCAAAAGGCATTAGGAACATTTAAAAGGTCCACCCGTGTGTGAATGTTTATATAAACTTGTTTTCTCTCAAAGAAGAGGGATTATATGAGTGTGTGTATAGACTTGTTCGGTTATAATAAACATTATTCCTTATCTTTAAAGTATAAAAATATAAATTATAAAAATATCCTTAAAGTATAAAAATATTGATTTAAACGAAAGCTTTTATGCACCAAACCAAACAGATGTTACAATAGGATAGGTTGGAGTGGCAGCCTGCATGGCAGACTCACTTAAACCTTGTGGTCAATTGTGATACAACAGGGACAAACGAAAAAGGATGAGATTTTTGTAGTCCTTCCCTTTGAACCACTTTGATTGCTTTCCAAAGCTAACATCAGCCAGAACTCCCCAAAAAATGTGAGTCTAGTGTAGCCAGCCGCCCTCTGGAAAAAGGGGGCACAGTCACAAGAGGTGTTTCGTACGTAGTTTAAGTTGGAGAGTTTTAATATGTGATAAGGACATTCTTATAAAAATAAACTGCGTTTAGAAATAAAAATATTATGTTGACGCGTTTCAGTATCATAAATCATAAACTAATCAATTTTCTTTCGCCACCAATTGTTAGTTAGGCTTGCAAAGAGTCTGGAAAAAGGAGTTTGGAAAACCCATAATTGCATCCCTTATGCAACAGCCCAAAAGCACATACAACGACATGTCTGCAAGGATGAATACCACCGCACTTATTAAAGCTATCGATCATAGTAAATCGATATTTCTCTACAGAAGTAAAGTCAGTCAGAAATCCAGAGCAATAACATGGATATTAAACCTATTACAAGTTCCATGTCTGGCCTCATTAGTTGGATTTGTGGCCTCATTTGCATTTCGTTTTCAGATGAAGTAATACCTTCGTACAGTTTTGAAGTTGTAATTGCGACCCACCACATCGTGTTCATATACAACATATTATATACAACATTCATACAACTCGAAAGATGTACAAATGTTAAATTCTTAAATTACACCCTAGAATCTGTAATTCTGAGCGGTCATTACCATTTTCATGTTCAATAAATGTTTGGGGTCTTTAAAAAATTCACGGCATGTATAAAAGTACACTCATGAAAAAAATGGTACTGAATATGAGTTCTCACCTACCTTAATTTTAGTTACGAAAATGTTCTTCATAAACTATTTTCTCAAAATAAAGTCAAAAATGTCCTTAATTTTTCTAGAGTACACTTTCTCCAAAGCTTTTTCGAAAAAAGCTTCTCAAAATACCGGTCGGAATCGGTGTAAAACTGTAGGTCCCAATCAGTGAGTTTAAAACTAGAATGCGCACAGCTCACTGGTGTGTCAGAAGCTCTCCCTAATCCCTAACTGGGATGTAGCGGGAAACCATTTATTTATTTATTTATTTTACACTTTCTGCCAATGAGTACAATTGTACTGCAATTGAGGAAAATGGTACTTAATTCAAGTCATAGCATATTCAAATTTAGTTCACAAAGTCTTGAAAAATATTTGTACGGCCGTCAAGAGATTAAGTTCGCATTGGACTAAAGGTTATTTGAAATATTGGGGTTGAACTCAAAGTTATATAGAGTAGCCTAAAATGTATCACCCTATCGGAATATGCAAATTTCGGAAACTGTTGGAATAACTAAACTTTTAAGTGGGAAAAGAAAAAAATAACTACCTAGGGGTTTGCGATAGATATTGATCAGTGGCTCAATCGTCTTAAAATATCCTAAAACGAATTTCGTCCAAAGACTCTGAGGGTCTAATATGGCTCCTTCTGTGCGTTACATTTGTTCACATATTAAATGATATATACTCCCATCACTATGGGTGAAGGTATAAATAATATAAATGTCAAAATAAATACTGAATCATTTCCCTTGCGGGAGTTTTTACTCGGTCTGTTTTTTAAACATATAATTTTCTAAATTTATTCAAGCTCAAGACCTTTTTAATAATATAAAGCTTATTCATTAGCTTTATATTATTTTCGAAAAAGTCGAGCACAAAAATGTTCCAATGATACCATCAAACATGAAAGTGTTCTAATGTTAGTGCTTGGTATTTTTCAACCATATGTATAAAGTAATTCTCATTAATATGATGAGTGTTTCTAGATATATATTTTTGATGAATTCACCAAAAACATACCAAAAACGTCAGCTGGTGAAGATCTTGGCAGGATCCGAAATAAATATACAGACCGTCTTGGTACCATTGGAACATTTTTGTGCTCGACTTTTTTGAAAATAATATAAAGCTAATAAATAAGCTTTATATTCCCAGCAAAAATATAATGGAATAGTTCCAAATTTCAATACGAAGTACTATGTGCGGATTTTCGGCATACAGAAATCCGAAATTGCATTACAGATATTATGGTGTTTGGCGGAAGAAAAAGATTATCTGCCACTAATGCTGTTATTGTTCGTCCAAGTTTAATGTCTTCGATAGCTCAATGGTGGGATGCGCGGCTGGCAATCAAAACGCTTGAGTTTGAATCCCGGTCCCGGTCGGCGAAAAATTGTTGCAGAAAAATTAATAATTAATTATTTAAACCCTCGCTATACAACCCCGTAATTTGCATGGTTTATTTTCACGCGAATATAATTTGATTCCGAAAATTTTGGCAACAAATGTTCGTTCGTTGTGAAGGGTTTTTCAATAAAAGCGCTACAAAAGTTTTTTTTAAATAAAACAAAACCGGTTTTAGATAACAATGAAATTTTTTATTCCTGTGAAAGTACGTTCGATACCATTATGTACGGAACTCGATTTCTTTTGGGCACGCTTGCAGAAGTCCAGACGCTGAACCCAATTTTCGACGGGTTTCAAGCATAAATCACATTTTTGGCCGTGGAATAGGCTTATCGATTATTAATAAACTCAATTGAATTGAAATCTGCCGATACTGCTGCAATTTCAGGTTCGATATTCGTACGAAGTTCATCAATCGTCGCTGGCTTGTTGGCATAGACCATAGACTTGACGTAGCCCCACAGGAAATAAGCTAACGGCGTCAAATCGCACAACCGAGGCGGCCAATCGACTGGGCCATTTCGTGAGATAACACGTTCACCAAACTTGCTTTCCAATAAATTGATTGTGGCACTCGCTGTGTGGCTTGTGGCGCCGTCATGTTGGAACCACATGTCCTCCAAGTCCATATTATCCAATTGGGGCCAAAAACATTCGGTTATCATTGAACGGTAGCGATTCGCATTCACAGTAATGTGCCGGTCTGGATCATCACGGAAGAAGTACGGCCCAGTGACGCCGCCGGCCCATAAACCGCACCAAACCGTAATTTTTTCGGGATGCAATGATGACTCATGCTGACCAATAACGCATATTTTGCTTATTGACGAAGCCATTCAGCCAGAAATTATGACGACCATAAATTGGACGTAGCGCTCTTAAAGTTGAGGCCACTGCCTCCAAATTTCGGTAGTAAATTTTAATATTTTCGACTCGTTGTTGGCTCGTATATCTTTCCATGATGAAATGGCAAACCTTACTGAAGAGAAATGTCAAAGAGCGGGAAAAAATATGGCGTCGTTTGCTGTCCCTATCGATTAGATACCAATGATATTCGTACGAAGTTCATCAATCGTCGCTGGCTTGTTGGCATAGACCATAGACATGACGTAGCCCCACACGAAATATTCTAACGGCGTCAAATCGCACGACCGAGGCGGCCAATCGACTGGGCCATTTCGTGAGATAACACGTTCACCAAACTTGGTTTCCCATAAATTGATTGTGGCATTCGCTGTTTGGTATCTAAAACCGTTTTTGTTTTATTTAAAAAACTTTTGTAGCGCTCTTATTGAAAAACACGTTACAACATCTACTGCTCCTACCACTTTATTGAATACATCTTGCTAAACAGGGACACAAGTTATTTATTTATTGTAGTTTTGTTGCTTATTTTTTACGCGGAAAATTAAAAAAATATCTTTAAATAAAAAACTTCATTTGGCTTCCTCAAATCTTCCAAAGCAGCAAAAATAAGTGGAACGTATTTTTTTTCATTTCAACGCCACCACTCACTGATTTTTGTCTTGTTTTGCGTGGCGACTGATTGGCAAAAAATTTTTTTTTTTTTTTTTCATGATCTGACAATATTTCGTCACATGAATCCGCACAACACAATGACAAAATTGTATCTACCATACCAAAATTTATACACCCAATTTTACCACCGACTAAAACAGTTCGACAATAAATAAATTTTGATATAAAAACAAAATTACTGCAATTCATACTGCTTCGACCTTAGTTACTTTCCCATGTGTTGTATTTAAAACGCGCTCACATAAAAATTGGTGAGTCATAACCGAAAGTTTTCTTATTGGACCAAAAAAGGAGTTGGGGGGACCTTTTGAAATCGAAAGGAGGTAAAAAAGTTCATATCCACTACAAATATCATCCCTGCTCTGAAGCCAATTGATATAACTCCACATTTTAATAATTTTAAAATGTCAATCCACAACATATTAATCTTGTCATATTTAAACTACAAGGGGGAATTATCAACAAAATGAAATAGTTTTGGAACTCAAATAAGTTTTATAGTATTGGGTTGGCAAGAAAGTAATTTCGTTTGTTTTGTTCGACGTAATTTTCAATTATTTTATTCAAATAATTTATTTTAAACTATAATAGAGGTGCCATTTTTTTCTTCTGCTGCCGTTCAGACAACTTTTATATTCCAGATTCATACACGCTGAAAAATGTGTATTGTTTTATTGTTTGGATGCAACTATAACGTGTTTGTAACTTGTCGCAAATACAGTAGACTTGGGTGCAACCACATTGTGTTGGCTACTCAATATAACATGTTTGGGACACAATAATTAATAAGTTATAATATACATATGTATTTGTGAAATAAATGTAGGGTTATTTGTTGAAAACTGCTGAAAACTCTGCTGTCTGTCACAATAAAAAAAACAAAAAGATGCAGGTCTCATATCCCTAAAAACAATGCTTGCAAACATGTACACGGTTCCTGCAATATGTTGCTGGGGCCTTTGTTTTTCAGTGTGTAGAATGACTGGTCCGTCCCATTAATATAATAGATTAACTCGGCATGTAGGTCCTTTTCTGTATGGACAGAGTTCCCATTCAAAATGTTTTACGGACTCCGGAATAAATGAAAATCAGGAGGTGCCAGATCAGATCAGGATCAAGGTGGATGTGGCATGCTGCCCAGCTGCAATGTTCGGTGGTATTATATGAAGTTTGACAGCTAGTGTGTCAGTCGGTGACATTCTCAACGCACCAGTCATACAGTGATCATTCGCTGATCTTTTCAGTATCGCGCAATAGGTGAATTTATTCTATGAACTTACTCCATTTACAACTTGGTCTAGTGCGCGTAGTGTGCGCGCCTCTTGTACTTGAGATCCTGGGTTCGATCCCTGCTCTGACCACCTTACAATTTCTTTCGACGGCGGTCACCACGCATAGTGACGGCGACACTATCGAGTATTTAGCCATGAAAATGCTTCCCGTTCGGAACCGGTGTAAAACTCCCATCAGCGAGTATAAAACTAGAAAGCGCACAGGTCACTGGTTGTGAGACATCCCCTATTCCTTCATGGGATGTAATGGGAAGACATTTTTTTTTTCTATATTTATAGAAATTACTGATTTATTTAAAAAACCGATTTCCCGATTTTAAGTCCATTTAACTTAAGTGACACAAAAAGTTGAATTGGGTAAATAATTGACTCATTGTTTATTGTCTCCTCTATGCTCGATATATTTAATCCAAAGTTTTTAAATTTTTTAGTCCTTAAAAATAATAGGTTTACTTTACTCAAGGTCCTCAAACTGATTTTTTTTGTTTCAGTGTCGATCTCGTCATTCAACCCAATCTCTTACCGCCGAACCACTTCTCCGGGCTTAGAATTAGAACCCATGGGTTGAAGCCTGAGAATGTGGGGCATGGGGTAGCAATTCGTAGCCCAATTTTTAGATTGTTGCTAAGGCGACTACACCCACATGTGCGCCTGTGCGTTTTCATGTTGGAAGAACATTTTTTACTTCGCCAAATGTGGTCGATATTTCTTCAAATCACTGTCGAATCTGTCCTATAGCTGTCGATAATATTCGCCAGTGATCGACTTCCCCGTTTCAAGTCGATCGATGTGAATGTCATCCCAAAAAACTAACGTCATGATGTTGTTGCCGACAAATCGATGTTGACCTTATTTGGTACACTCTCTGGTCTGGTCCCAGTTTTGTGATCAATTCATGATTCGACGACGATTACGAAACGGCGCAACACGGCGCTAAAATAACCTTCGGATTGCAGGTGAACGTCGCCAGACTCTCTTTTCAAGTTGCCACGCGGTTGTGATTATGGTCGAGTGTGAGTAATCACGCACACATTGTTTTTTCATGCCCAAATATTCATTAATTGTTGGGTCCTTTCGAATTTAAAATCTCCTAAGGTTAAGTTCATTCGGAATTTTATTTAATTCTCTTTTGTCTGAGTGTAACAATTTAGCATAATATTTGTTCTATGTATGGAAATTGTACTATTTTTGTACATGGAAGGACATACATTTGCATCTGCACTCACAGTCCTTGCACTAAAACATGAACCTTTTTTTTTTTTGGGTGGCACAAGGGTTTAGCTTTATTCCATGTGTGTAATGGCTTTTGCTTGTGTGGCTTGTATAAATTTGAATATGCATTGGAGTCTATACACACTAGTATGAATGCAAACAATTCCAGCTTCCAACTAACAACAATGTTAGGAAAACGCTAACCATTCTTCCCAACCACATCACATGTGTCAGTGGCAGTGCCAGTTAACCTAAAAATGCCATAAAGTGTCATAATTTCAACCCAAAAAATTTGTTCAAAAATGTTTGTCTCTTTATGATTGATATCATTTGTAAGCGCAAAATTTTGGCCAGATGTATTAAGTTGTTGCAGGAAAATAAACAACAATGTCCATACCATTTAAGTGCAATAAGGATAAAGTTCTTTAAATTATGAACAGCTTTAAAAGTCCTGAAAAAATTGACAGAGTAACAAGTTTCGATTTACTTATCATCTTTAATTTTGGAAGTTTTTTGATTTTTAGGAAGCCATTAAATAATTTAATTTCTTTAGATATGAAAAGTAATAAAAACCAAATGCAGAATATTTTTTAACATTTGTTTATATAAAGTTATTATTGTTTATATAAGCTTCCATGCAGTAGAAACTACTTTAAAAACATCTCTTTAGAAACTCCAAAAAAAATTAAAGACTTTTTTAGTTTGAGTGACCTTTTGAAGAGAATTGACAAAGATTTTTGAAATCCGAAAAAAATTATGAAAGGTAGAGCCTCCCAAAGTTCCAAAAATGTTTAAAAGTTATCGTACATTTAACAAAATGTACGACGATTGCCATTTATAATTCTGGATGTGATAACACCGGAGCAGATACGTCAAATCTGACATTCACATCGTAAAATGTAACTCCTATCAGGGTACACATGCACATTTCTCATTCCAAGAAAGGTAACTTCCTAAATTTGCTCTTTCAACGCGTCAACCGCTTCGTCAGGCGTCAAAAAACGCACTTTAGTTTTGATGTAGGAAATTAATGGTTAGTGCGCCGCTCCACTACATATATACGGAACCTGGTTCCTGATTCCTGGTAAAGAGCATCAGCTCGATTTTCTCCGGATGTACACCCAATCCATTCTCCGTAGATTACTTAAGGCCAATTTTTCAGATACACGCTGAATATCTATCATTTTTTGTTGTTTGGATGCAAATATAACATTTGTTAGGAGATTGTTGAAAATATAATATACTTGTGCCCAAACGCATTGTGGTTGCTATTCTATATAACATGTTCGAGAAACAATGATTAATATGTTATAATATATGTGTTTGCGACCCATATATATATGTGTTTGTGATATAAATACAGCTGTGTTTGTTGCACTGTTTATGCTCTCTCGAGAAAAAGAGAACAATTATTCTCTCAGTCAGTGAGTCATAAATATTCTTGAAAGTGCTTGTAAATTGCAAAAGAAGTCAGTGTTTCTTATTTTGGCTGATGTAAAAAAAAAATGGTTTCCCATTACATCCCATGAAGGGACCGGGGATAACTTCTCACAATCACTGAGCTGTGCGCTTTCCAGTTTTCACTCACTGATTGGGACCTACAGTTTTACACCGATTCCGAACGGTATTTTGAGAAGCTTTTTCATGGCTATATACTCGATAGTGTCGCTGTTACTATTCCAGGTGACCGCCGCCGAAAGAAAAATTTTTTTTGAAGGTGGTCAGAGCAGGGTTCGAACCCAGAATCTCATGTACAAGAGCCGCGCATACTAACCATTGCACCACCGACGGCCACACTGATGTATTACGCTTTAATTTCATGTATTCAGTTGTCAATGGTTCATCGGACAGAGGATATCAAATGCGCTTGATCAACAACGCTCGGACGGTTAAATGGGTTGTGATGTTGCCTTGGTTTTTGTGCATGTGTTTCGCGTATACTTACGTGTGCTACCAAAGTGAGAAACGATTTTGAGGAAGAAACTGGAAAGGGCAACAACGTGAATCCCTTTTCCTGCCCGAGCCTCTACTGAAAACATCTGAATGGGGGACCATTTGTGAAATGTAATAAAAAAAAACACAAGTAATACACGCTTGTCTTTCATGTACTAGATTTGACCACCTTAAATTTCTTTCGACGGCGGCCACCTTCCATAGTGACGGCGACATTATCGAGTATTTAGCAATGAAAAAGCATCTAAAAATACGATTCGGAACCGGTATAATACTGTTGGTCCCAATCAGTGAGTATAAAAGGAGAAAGCACACAGCTCACTGGTTGTGAGAAGCTCTCCCCGATTCCTTCATGGGATGTAATGGGAAACCATTTATTCATTTTTTTTTATGTTTTGTGTCCCTACGCGTAGTGATAACCAACGCATATCAGGAACCTTCTGAAAACAACAACGTGAGAGACAACAAAGAAAGGAGAAGCCAAAGAGCAGCAGATTCTCATTTCATAAAAATGCAAGTAAATGTAAAAAGAGTAATTTTAAATATTTTAATCTGTTGTATTAATTATTTACAAATGTGGATATATATTAATAAAATTAATTATAATAAATAAAGAAAGAAAGAATAATTCGTTTCTAAACATTATTATATTTGGGAGGAAATTCGCATATGTTTCCACGTAATTATATGGATGTTTGGGATGAAGCACGCAGATGTTTCCACGTAAAAGGCAGTCAGTAAACATGATAATGTTTGCATTTATATATATCTGAGTTTGGCACTTGCGAACAAATAAATGTTTGAAGTGTGTTTCAAACATACACATGGTTCCTGCAGAGTATGTTTGGGAGAATATGTTACAGAGGCCGTTTTTTTCAGCGTGTAGCGGTCATCTTCGTTTCTTAGTTAAATTGTGGTTAAACATCGAATTTTTTCAATGGAATTGTGTCAAAAACAGATTTTTTCCTCAATAATAATACTAGGGTTGCCATAATCGTTCACAATATGGCGGTTTATATTAGCTCGCCACTGAAAAACAAAATGCAAACTTAACCTCTAATTAACACTCAATTACGATTAAGTGATCCGATAGTTAACTACCCACATAAAAACTGGAAATTATAGAGTCTCCTGATTACTTAAATATCTGTGTTTACAATTACAATTAAACAAAATTTACACTTAAAAAATAGCTAAAATATTAAATCGCCAAAATAAAAAAATTACTTATTCTCCGAAACGAAGAGACAAATACAGAAAATGTCTTTATTTTACAAACCCACAAGTGGTTGGGGAAAAATGACAGAATTAATACTATTTTTTATTTTAATTTCACCTGGCCTACAACTTTACCATGCTCCCCTCCTAGGCAAAACATCAGCAATTTAACGTCAACTGTAGCTACAAAGTTTAAACAATAGTTTCATCCCTATTCACTCTGCATAAAAAAATCCATTCCCAATTTAGATTGTTAACTGGAGCTGCTGTAATCCACTTTTTCGTATTCTCAAATGACAACAGAAATGAAGAGAAAAGTATGGAACACCAATACAGTCATGGTGACACACAAACGTCAGAACAAGAGGGGTTACAACCCCACATTGTCATAGTTTCCGGATAACAAAGTTGTCAACTCGTAACAAAAGGAATGCGTTTAATTGCAGATATTGTTGTTAGGTAAAGCGATGTGAAAGTGCGTGTCAAAACACAACGAGTTATTTTCAAATATGCGGTCGAGTAGGTGGTGGTGGCAATAAGAGTGGCATTAAAGCCATACAACAAATGGCAGACAGAAGAAACCCAACAGTGGCAATCACATGCAGCTGATTTAGAGAGAATTAAAAATAGAAAAGTTTCTAAATCATGAAAACAAAGGAGTAGTAAGGGATACATTCAAAATTGTGAATTTTAAATTTAATATTAAGTTACGGTTTTCTAATTATAGTAACAAGCAATGTTTTGATGAACAACTCTTTGGATTTCGGGGGGAAAATCTTCGAAAATTGGTTTACAGCCGGAACGAAAAATAAACTTCAAGCTACAAGATTTGGTTAGCAAAAAGATTGTTCTGTGGGTCCAGTAGAATACACACACAAAATTTAAAAAAGAACAATTAACCCCTTAACCTACCGCAAAGCTTTTGAAGAAAAAACGTGATGCAATTTCACATTTTGAAAAATTTTCAATTATAACGGGTCCGCCATATACCTTTTTTTTTGAAAATGCTATAAAAAAAACTACTGAATATTTTCTCAAATTTCTTTTTTTATTTGAAAGTACTATCCTTCCGGTTAATAACGGAAAATAATTTCATTCAAATGGCTGCCTCGGCTGGCGCTGCAGTAGCCTACACGATCGGTCTAATTTTTAAGCACATTATCGATTGTGTGCAGCTGTATTTCACCAATGGCTTCACGAATATTGACCGTTAAAGCGTCAATTGTCTCTGGCTTGTCGGCGTAACACTTATCTTTGAGGGCACCCCACAAATAATAGTCCAACGGTGTCAAATCGCAGCTCCGAGGTGGCCAAACGAATCTTTATGCAAAATTCGTCTCAACGATGTCACCGAAATGTTCAATTGTTGAGAACGACGGTGAATTGATGTTGATGGCGCTTCACGCACACTTTCTGCCACAGCAGCAATATTCTCGGGTGTACGCACTATTTTTGGCTTTTCACGCTTTGGTTTATCGATGAGGATGCCAGTTTCTTTCACTTTTTTCACAAGATAACGAACATACGGAGCTGACGGTGCTTCTCTTCTTCCAAAATCCGTACGCAATTTTCGCAAACATTCTGCAACATTACCTTGATTTACAAAGTAATGTCGCAATATTTCCCAGCGTTGTTCAAGCGTATACACAAGCATATTCGTTCAGCGGGAGGATAAAACTAATTATCTGTCAAATCAGACATGAGCTAAGTGTTACCATTCACGAAATAAGCACTAGTTGAAAAAAAAACTTTAGATGGTGGACCCTTTACATATGTATATCGAGAGCCAATTTATATTCAAACTATGCCAAATTTGGTCAAAATAAGTTTCCGATGGCAAATAGCTCCCTTGTGCAATACCAATCTGTGATATAAATTGCAAAGCATAAATATAAATTGTTTTCGTTTTATATAAATTTTTGTTATTTTGTTGTCTTCAAGTAATATTTTCCATGTGCTAACATCATTAGGCACGGGTAGGTCAACCTATCAAAGTGAACACATGCAAACAACACACAGCGTTAGCATCACATACGTGGTTGTTATACAACAATAGTCTCTGCCTGAAAATAAGAATGATGGTATTGATGTAGCGGCAGCGAACAAACAATCGGGTCGTTGTCGCCAAAGAGTATTAAATAGTATAGAGACTCAAAAGCACTGGCGACATCTGGCGAACGATTCAAAGCGTATTACTCTCTCTTTGTCATAACTTGGTCCATTCATAATTTTGATTTGAAATTGAATTTTGAAACATTGGTGGCTTTTGAAACATTTATGTTTTTGTATTGTTTTATGTAACAAGATTGCTTTATGTATTGTTTTATGTAACAACATTTATGTTTTTGTATTGTTTTATGTAACAACATTTATGTTTTTGTATTGTTTTATGTAACAACATTGTTATATTGAAATATTCTATAAAGCGCATTAGACTCGTTTATGCTCTTTTACTCAGACTCTACATGAGAGCGGAAAAGAGTGCAATCATTTCTTCATACTATTCAATACTTTTTGTCGTCGCTCTGTTTATAACAAAACAAAAACAATTATTTTAGTGAGCTAAATATTGCTTTTTATTCAGTTTTATGCCAGCATTCAAACAAGTAGGTCGTCGTCGCTCTGTTTATGACAAAGCAAAAACAATTACTTCAATTATTATTATTATTATTATTATTATTATTATTATTATTATTATTATTATCCCACGCCTCTGTCCCCCCCAGATACCGCGCGAGCTGGGGTCCATTTATAGCTAAACATGACGGTGGGCACGGCCACAAGTAATTATTATTATTATTATTATTATTATTATTATTATTATTATTATTATTATTATTATTATTATTATTATTATTATTATTATTATTTATTTTAACAATATTACATATAACATTACAGCAGATGTAAGAAAAAAGAATCTTGATGCAGATATAACGTGTTTGTAGCTTTTCGCAAATATACTATACTTGTGCCCAAACACATTGTGGCGGCGCCGTAACGCCGGCAAGGCATAGCAATACAACAACCACTCTGGTGGTAACCACCCGCATTATTGCCCTGAGAACATCTTTGGCAAATTTGCCATCCCTGACATATGTAAACGTCATGGTGAAATCATTTAATATTTTTGCACACATATTCGGACATAAACAACCGTTTTTCTGGAATATTCCCGAAAAACCTCAATACCATCGCAAAAATAAGTCACGCCACCCGACCAACGGTTTCAGAGTTGATTTCAACTCTTTCGTCAGCCATTTTACCAGAAAATTTGGTTATTCTAGATGATAAAGCGGAAAGTGTAAGTCGTCAGTCGAGTGCGCGCGATAAGTTTCCGAATTTTCTACAATTGTTGAAGTATATAGCTCCCAGAGCCATCATTCTGTTCACTCCAGTTGATTTGGAGAACGCTGTAAGTGATTTGGTGGAATTTATTCCACCCTCAAAGTATTCCAGCGACAAAAACCAACCCATAGGTAAGTAATTCGTGGGTGTATAACAGCCGGTCGCTAATTTCCATTAAACCAACCCATAGGTACAAACATTTCCGGTCCAGTGCGGCAATCAAGCCGGTTTTCCGACGGCCACTTCAAGCCACCAGGCCGTCCAGATTCGGTTAAGGTAGCCACGACACCAACAAGTGATAACACCGCCGCAGAAATCGTCCTAAACACCGCCGAATAAGGGTTTACCAACGTTTCCAGCGGGCAACAAACACACCATCAACATTGCCATTCGCTGCCCATATTATTAAAGCCAGCTCCGCCATAACTAGGTCAACACCATAAATCACAGAAATATACACAGGTAGCAGATAGACAGCCAGATTTAGTCAGCCAATAACAGCGTCTGCAGAAAAGGGGGTAAGTCACTGTTTGCCTTTTTGCTTTTGATCCTGTAACCGAATCGGCGAAGGCCGCCAGAAAGGTCGAATAAATCGCCCCAGAGGGGTGAAGATGGCTTAAGAATCGGCCGAAATCGCTAAGCCAACATCATTCAAAACTAAATTAAACTTCGTTTAAACGCCCCAGAGGGGCGAAAACAGCACAACCTAATTGATCAAAACAATAATATGAATGTTTAAATACCCAAAATTTCAAATAAATCGCCGACCGATGAGCCGGGACTAATTCGATAAGAAAAATGAGATAAATCTCTATAAGGTTAAACGCACAGTAATAGTGAATTCAATGTGCCTGGTTGGACAATTGGCCTTAAAATATTGTTAGTGTGCCCTTGAGATCGTCCGGTAATATGCTGATTATTGAGATGTAAATTAAGCGATAAGTTTTAAGTGATAAAGTGTTCCAAACTGTGTAATTTCCTAAAAGTGTCTCGGGATCTAGTCGCGGTGTCCGAGGGACAAGTGTAGGTTAATTCGGTCGTATGCAGTGAAACCCGTAAATTCATCAAAAGTTCCCACAAGTATGGTATGTCGTATACGTGACTGGTGAGAATTTTTGAAGAAGGGTTATAAACTAAACTGAACTCCGGAATTTTCGGTTATGATTTGTTTGGCCATCGGAAAGTACACGTAGGCCTCGAATGACGAGCCTAGAACATTGTGTTTAGTTCCAAAAGACGTGGAAGAAAAGAATTTTTAACGGAAAAGTCCATTTAAAACTGCCATAACCGAGCACAGATTAATGTAGGGTAGATTTTGAAACGGACAAACCGACACTTAAGATTTAAAGAAAGACAAGATCCCTAGATATTTTGGGAATGTTTTAAAACACTTGCCATACTAACACTAATGTACTAGCGAGTAAGTGTCACCACACATGGTGGATAATTTGTTTTGATTTTTGTAAATTGGGAGAATTAATTAGATTGTAAGTGCTAATGGATAGCATAGTTTTAAGGCCTCCATTGGAAACGACCACTTACGATTAAGCGCTTCGCCCTGAGGGGCTAAATCAATCTTATCTTAACTTCAATATAAGATGAGATGAAATCACGAATAACTTTTACCGTGTTTATAGGCGGTCATAAAGTAAGCTCAATTTAAATTTATTAATAAACTGAATTTTATAACGTACTCAAAATTAATTCGTATTATAAATATGATCGGCTAAAGAGGCCGATAGGTAAAGGGTGGAGTAAGCTGTAAGTCATCCAGGTAATCTATCAAATTTGGGACTCTGAGAAGCACAGAGTCATGGTGAAACAGTAGGAGTTTCGAGCGGGAGGGTCAAAGCTGACATTAACACCCGTCAGCTCACGAGTAAAACAGGAAATCCTACGTAAACTTTTGGCTCCCTCAATTCAAAACAAAACAAAACAAAACATACATCCATTTTATTCAAATTTCCTTTTATTATAACTTTTATTTTACAGGTCATCTATAGTGTTATCATCCGTTTAGTTTTTTTATCGTGTGTTCTCTTTTTTTTTTTGTTATGAAATTAACTTCGGGCTCCGTTTATTTAAATTTTATGTCGAAGAATCCGTTTGTGTGAAATTAAAGACTCGGTATGTTTTCTAGTGTTCAGTGGCAGACTGTAGTTGTGTCGATGAGTGAAAGATCCCCCCCGTCCGGCGAGTTCCAAGCCCGGCATACGCAAGGCATACTGAGCAACTCACTCGATCAGCACGTAAACTCGCGAATTAAAAATTTTTCAAAAATTGCAGACCACACTGCCACACTGACATAATGGTACTCAACGTGTAGACTCCCAAGGCTGGTTTTTCCAGACCCTGAGCTAAGGTGTCGTTCCCTCGTTGGTCGCGGACATAATGGCGCCCAATATGGTGGCCCGAAGCTTCACCGCCTGAGTCAAAGGAGTCATAAACAATTTGAGGCTTGCTTGTTAGTGGATCCTGACATAATGGCGCCCAACGTGGGGCCAGAGTGTTTGTCCCAGCGTGAGTGCGGAAGTGTCGTACCCACGTTGGTCGCTGAAATAATGGCGCCCAACGTGGGGCCCGAAGTTTATTTTATAATCCGGTTATATTGGTAGTTTAAAGTTATTCGGTGTATTTTACGCTTCCCGTAAGTCCCGTTTGGGAGTATTTAGTATCTCGGACGCGTTGCGACGGGTAGGCCGCGAGACATTGATCTACTTTTGGATACTTTTGTATAGTTTCATCACTTGCGAAGTCTTGTTCTGGCACATTGCCAGGGACAATTGCTCGAAGTGAGGAAACTAACTCTAGTTTTTGTCATCCATGATTAAAGTTTTTAAAGTAAAATCCGTGCGTTAAATGTTTTAGCAGTTGAGTATTTGAACGATGTGTAAGTCCCGGCGAGATTCTCTGGATCTAACCGCGTTGCGACATATTGCCGAATATTCATCTGTTAAGATTATCCAGTACATTAACGATCGTTTGTTCGTCAGAATCTCTAAGCAAAGCGCAAGTCCCGGCGTGATTCTCAGGATCTAACCGCGTTGCGGCGCTTCGCTTATGATCAGTGCGTTCAATTGGAAAGTTTACATTTTGTTTCTGAAGTACGTAATAGTTTTAGGTAGCTACGAGTTATCTGAAACTCGGCTGAATACGAAGGGAGTATTCAGGAGCGTTTGAGAGAGTGAGTCACGTATGACGGCACCAGACCCCATGCGTTTGCCCTCTCTTGGCCTCTCAGTGAACCAACATTGGTCAAGTTTTGTTTTAGGCATGTTATGTTTTGTTTTGAGGAAGTAGTTTTCTTCCTGCTTTACATTTTATTACCTGGAGAAGCTTGCATGCTTATCTCCCAATTTACTTTTTCATATCGTAATTTGATTTTAGTTATAAATTTTGCTTTTGATTTTGATTTTTGATTTTTGATTATTGTTGATTTTTGATTTGATGATTTTGGGTGTTTGATCCCGTTTATGTTTTGGTTTTGGTGGATGAAAGATTCCATCTTGGGTGTTTGATCCCGTACTGTTTTGATTTTGGTGGATGAAAGATTCCATCTTGGGTGTTTGATCCCGTACTGTTGCGATTTTTTTTATTTTTTTTGGATGAAAGATTCCATGTTGGGTGTTTGATCCCGTTTACGTTTAAATTTTAAGTTTTTGCATTAATACTTACGACATTACCCTTTTTCTTTTGACTACTGTTTTGAGTTTTCGGTTGATAATAAGAGTTTTTGATTTATCTGCTATACATCTTGCGATTTTTATTATTGTTCTTTATTATATTCTGTTTCCTTGATTATTAATACCATTTTTGGGGTTTCAGCCTATTATTATATTATATTTTTATTAGTTTTGAATTCACATTTTTCCTTACAGGTGTTAGTTAGTTTAGCATCTACGATACTTTTAGTTTCCTTGAATTCAACTTTTCAGACATCGGCATTCGTCGATGATTTAACCACAATCTTCGTAATCGGCTTTCGAGTTAAATTTTGTTTTTTTTCTCACCTCGTGTTCCCAGAGGGAAACTTGGTGTCGACGCGATTTTTAGTTAATCCTCTAAGGGGGATATAATTCGATCTCTTCTTTTCCTTTTTCTTCTTTGGAATTTGTTTCAACTTTTAAGGCAAGATGCCGATTCACCATTCTCCACTCGACGGAGCTACGGAGGTGACCGATTTGGCACAGATAAATGCTTCCGGGGGAGATGTGACCCAAGCGGCTAATGTGGCCACGACGAGCAGAACACAGACGATGATCCCAGTTTCTGGATCAGCGTCAACCGCTTCAGCACCACCGGTGGTATCTAGCGGGACTTTGCATCCAGGAGGGTTAAATCTACCCAGGAGAGGAGATGGATCAGTCGCTCAGACGCAGTCCATCGACTCACCGAGTTTTAGCGTTTTGACCGCCTTCAACGCTCAGACAGCACCTAGGCTAGGGGCAGCGGAACCCAATAGCCAGGGCTCGGTAGAGGCGCGCCTTACTGACGAGGACGCACTAGTACGGAGAATTTTACCAGTCATTTTGGAAGCGACACGGCAAACTTTGGCTATTGACAACCGAGTATATCCCACTGCCAGAATGATGCCACAGTTGACAGCAGCTCCAGTGGGCTATCAAACCACACCTCGGGAGGAAACGTCGTATTTGCAGCCGGAGATAGCAGAATTTGCGGTCCAGCCACCTAACATGATGCCTGGTGGAATGCCAGCCCAGGGTAATCAAAGACTGTCGGATGAGTTTACACGCTCAGGATATGGGAGGCCACAAGATAGATCAGGACAAGATGGAGGAGTTCCAGTGGATTATCGCCAACAAGGATTTGAGCCACAGGGGCCGAGTGACCATTTTTGGCCCCGGTATGATTCCACGCCTCCGATAGGAAATATTGATCCCAGTACCGGAGAAGAAATGAGACCGTCGGCAGCGCTACGGGATACGCAGCAAACTTCCAATTGGGAAGAACGTCAAGAGTCCGTAGGTCCAAGATACCGAAGACCTGATTTAGAGAAATGGGGAATCAAATTTGACGGTACCTCTAAAACAATAAATGTGCAAGAATTTTTGTACCGAGTGAACATCTCAAGGCGAGACTTTTATTGTTCCGAAACTGATTTACTGAAAGGGCTACCATCCTTAATGGAGGGTCCAGCCTTGGAGTTTTTTGGAATCTCCGTAAGTTGTCACCGATGCTGAGTTGGAGAGAAGTTCAAGCTGCCATATTGGCGCACTTTCAGCGGTATGACAACGAGTTTCAGTTGCAAGTTCAAATCTTGAATAGAAGGCAGCAGCCCAATGAAACATTTGAGGAGTTTTACAACGTCATCATGCGGCTGAAGAACCAACAGAGCAAGCCGTATCGGGAATCCCAACTTGTCGAAATAATGAAGGGGAACTTGAAGGCTTCAGTGGCGCAACTTTTGTTCCCGATTAAGGTGAACACACTTTATGACCTTAATCGCGAAGTTCGTAGAGCGGAAACTCTGTTGGCGACACAGCGGCAAGCGATGCCAGCTCGTCAGAACTATACTGCCAGAGTACATGAGGTAGCCCTGGAGAATGATCACTCAGTTTCTGATGTAACTGCCGAAGTTGAAGCTTTGGGGATTTCTGGCAAATTGTTGTGCTGGAATTGTCGAGCAGTCGGTCACTCTTTCAGAGATTGTCCATCGACCAGTAGGCGTGTGTTTTGCTACAAGTGTGGTAAAGAGGATACGGTTACACCGAAGTGCCCTAGATGCCAGGGAAACGCAGTGAAGTACCCACCTCAGACCGGGGAGGTGCGGACAGCGGAAAATTAAACCCAGTCACCAATAAACCAGCTTTTAACAACCCAGCCATGACCCAATTAGAAAATACCAATGTTTCTAATTATAAACCTGATTCGACGAAACTGAACAGTACACAACCGGCTATAGCGACCGAGTCTTCAGAGGATGAGAATGTGAACAACATGAGGAAAAAACCAGTTGAAGATGCGGTAGACGTAAATAAAGAGATAGTAACGGAAATCATGCAGAACAAAGATCACGAGGATGAAGGAGTAAGAACACCAGTATTGAAGGAGTTAAAGCCATACCATCTACGCTTGGCTGAATACCGCGAGGCGCGAGCGAGAATCTTTGGAGTTTCTGACCGAATCGAGCGAGCGAGGATAAGGTATAACAATCGCAGGCTCGTACGCAGAGAGATTGCTGCGACAACTCTTTTTGAGGGGGCAGATAACCGATTCTACGCTAAAGTCGTAATAGGAGGTGCTGAAGTTGAAGGACTTGTGGACAGCGGGGCATCAGTCACTTGCTTAGGCAAGGGATGCCAAGAGCTGGTAGAACGAGCAGGACTTCAGGTTCACCGATTTGGTTCATCGGTTAAAACAGCCGATGGAAGTGCGCATCGTATTCTCGGTAGAATTCGTGTGCGAATTAACTATAACAATAAGTCTGAGGAGATGAATTTCTACTTGGTACCTACCTTAGAGCGAGCCTTGTATCTAGGGGTGGATTTTATGAGAACTTTCCGGTTGCTGACAAGCATCGAGAGTCTTTCCACTCACGGGGTAGAGCTGGCGGAGGAGGACCAGGCCTCAGAGGCGGTTAAGACCCATGTCTTGTCGCCACAACATCAGGAAGTTCTCAATTCGGTTGTCCGAATGTTCCCCTGCTATACCAAGAAGGGTCTCGGAAGGACGCAGCTTGAGATGCATTCCATCGATACAAGAGACGCAGTCCCAGTGAAGGACCGATACTACCCAGTTTCACCAGCGATTCAAACACTCTTATATGCAGAGGTGGATCGCATGTTAGACATGGGAGTCATTGAGCCCAGTGAGAGTCCTTGGAGTCATCCAGTGACACTAGTTCGCAAAGGGCCTAAGAACAGGCTTTGCCTTGACGCCCGCAAGCTCAATGCTCTCACGGTAAAAGATGCGTATCCACTTCCGCATATAGAAGGATTGTTGAGTCGACTTGGAGACACGTATTATATATCTAGTGTCGATTTGAAGGACGCGTTTTGGCAGATCCCTTTGGATCCGGCCAGCAGAGAAAAGACCGCTTTTACGGTACCAGGAAGGCCACTTTATCATTTTAAAGTAATGCCCTTCGGGCTATGCAATGCGGCCCAAAGGCTTTGCAGACTTATGGACAAAGTGATTCCTGCTGCGATCCGTGATCGCGTGTTTGTGTATTTGGACGACTTGTTGGTAGTATCACCGGATTTTCACACTCATATGGAGTTGTTACAGCAAGTGGCACGTTGCCTGGCTGACGCCGAACTTACCATCAATGTCCAAAAATCGAAGTTTTGTTTTAAGGAGTTACGGTACTTAGGCTATCTCGTGGGAGGCGGCCAAGTTAAACCTGACCCAGCTAAGGTGGAGGCTATAGTGAATTATAGATTTCCAAAAACATTGAAGCAAGTGAGAAGCTTCCTAGGCGCCACGGGTTGGTACCGGAAATTTATTTCGGACTACGCCACCATCGCGGCTCCGATTTCTGATACTCTTAAAAAGAGTAAAGCTTTCGTTTTCTCTGAAGAGGCTAAGTCTGCCTTTGAGGAGTTGAAAAGGGCCTTAGTAACTAGTCCAGTACTAGTTCACCCAGACTTCGCAAGAAGATTTTTTATCCAGTGTGATGCTTCGGATCTCGGAGTAGGAGCAGTGCTCTTCCAGCGAGACGAAAATGATGAGGAACACCCTATTGCGTATTTCTCGCATAAGCTCACGCCAGCTCAGCGAAATTACACTGTCACCGAACGTGAATGTTTGGCGGTGGTATTGGCGATTAAAAAGTTTCGACCGTTTGTTGAACTCATGCCATTTACGGTGATTACCGACCACAGTAGCCTTAAGTGGCTGATGTGTCACAGAGATTTGAGTGGACGTTTGGCTCGATGGAGTCTTCATCTCCAATCTTTCGATTTCATTATCGAACACCGAAAGGGGAAGTTGAACATCGTTCCAGATACATTATCAAGGTACGAGATGGAAGAAGTAGCGACGGATGTGTTGAAGCTGATAGACCTGGAAGATGAGGCTTTCAAGAGTCCAGGATATAAGGAATTAATCGAGACGATAGAGGCGAATGCGAACCGGTTGCCAGATTTAAGAATTGTTGACGGCTTTGTATACAAAAGGACGATGCCGTATGATGGAGTACCACTACACGAAGATTTCGCGTGGAAGATTTGGGTGCCAGCGGAATTGACGCACGGAATTATCCAGAAGGCGCACGATCCACCTCACTCCAGCCACGGAGGATTTTACAAGACTTTGAGAAGGATAAAAGAATATTTCTTCTGGCCTGGCCTGGGAACGCAGGTGAAGAGTTTCGTGGACGCATGTCAGATATGCCGCGAGTCCAAAGCAGCCAATAGTACTATGCGACCACCAATGGGCAAGGAAGTAGTGGTTCAGCGTCCATTCCAACGCGTTTATGTGGACTTTTTAGGGCCATACCCGCGCTCAAAGAACGGAAATTGTTACATTTTCATAGTCCTGGACCACCTTACGAAATTCGTACTTCTTAAGGCGATGCCAAAGGCAAGTAGTAAGAGCGTGGTACGATTCATGATTGGCGAAGTCTGCCACAAATTTGGCGTCCCCGAGACCATTGTCTCAGACAATGGAAAGCAATTCGTTAGTGGTGAATTCAATGATTTCATTGCAAATTTCGGCATTAAACATTTCCGGACCGCTGTTTACTCTCCTCAGGCCAACGCCTCTGAGAGAGTGAATCAGTCGGTTTTGTCAGCCATAAGATCGTACATGAAAGAAGACCACAGAGAGTGGGATAGACATTTGTCTTCCATAGAGTGTTCGCTAAGATCAGCCGTTCATAGTGCGATCGCAGTGACACCGTATTTTGCACTCTTCGGAGTAAATATGATTACTCACGGGAATACGTACGAACTGGCAAGAAGGCTCGGTAATTTATCGGATATAGGCAAGGAACAGGTGCCCAAGACAGTGGCCCAAGAGTTAATACGATCTAAGATTCAACAGAGTCTTCATAAAGCCTATGAGAAAAATGAACGTTCATATAACACCAGATGTCGACAAGTTAAATACATTCCGGGACAAGAAGTCTTCCGTCGGAATTTTGCTCAAAGCAATTTTAAGGACAACTTTAATTCCAAATTGGCTCCGAAGTTTCTGAAATGTCGGGTTCTCAAACCCATAGGCAACAGCCTTTATGAACTGGAAGACCTGAAAGGCAAAAGATTAGGCGTTTTTCACGCGAAAGACTTAAAGCAATAGTTTTGTAGTCGTGTGTTCGTTGAGTATTTTGATCCCAGGACGTGGGTTCGCATTTTCGATAAACCCGATCTAGCGTTGAGGACATTGGCAAAAGTTCTTTGACCCGTATAAATAGTAACACTGAAGCTGATCTACGTTGATTGTGGTAAATTGATGGGTGCATGAAGTGTCTTTAGTCACCAATAGGGTAAATTGTTGGCAATTTTTGGCTGACAGAGGCCCCAAGTATATTAGACTGCGTATATAGTGTTCAGTTCGGAAACTAAACGAACAGTCTTAAGAGATTTTTTTTTTTCTATATCATTCCAGCTAGACCAGTATTCAGGACCAACATTTCCAGACCCACCTAGCAAGACCCTCCTTTCACCTAGATTTAAATAGTGTTTGTATAGGTAGTTAGAATGGCAAGCGGCGTAGAATGCAGCGTGTGTTTGTCCATACTGGCACCATCGGATGACAGCGTTTGTGTCACCAATTGCGGGCACGTGATGCACCGAGACTGCCATTTCACTTGGCGCGATCAGGTTCGAACGGATTGTCCCGTGTGCCGAAGAGCCGGTTATACCATCCAGCCGATTTATCTCGGGTTTAGTACCGGTGAGCCCATAGCCGATGTAGGTGAGTTAGTGTTGCTGCGAGCTGAAGTAAGTGCAAACCAGGAGCAGCGAGCCATCGACCAAGCTGAAATACGCAGGCAGCAGGCGAGGTATGATGAGCTTCAAGCACAATACGACATCCACGTGATGACCCTTCGACGGGAGCAGCAATCTACTCACCAACAAAACATAGAGCTCCGCCAGGAGATTAGCCAGCTGCGAGACAACCCGCATGAGGCAATCAGGACCTTGCGAGCCGAGATGCAGGCCATGAGCATTCAGCACGAGCAGAGGAACAATGCGTGGGCGCAAGATTTGGCTCAATTGCGTGCAGAGCTGCACACGTACCGGTCGGAAAACGAGGAGTTGCACCGAAGAATGGATGGACAGGTCAACATCGACATCCAAGCGCAACAGGCACGTCGCCGAAATATCGTATACGCCAGAGAACAACAAGCCGCTCGTAACTCCTACGAGGAGAGTGTTAACCGCCGCAAGATTTTGGGATATGCCGACAGTAAGGTTACCATTCGGCACCTCTCAGCCTCAGCGATAGCCGATCCGCGACGGGCTGTTGAGGACATCTACGAGCGTTTGCTATTGGAGTTCAAGCCAGAAGAAGTGACAATTGTTAATACGTCTCCGATGGTTCTATATCCGGAGCAGCATCAAATAACTCTGTCCTTCGCTACTCCGGGAGGAAAGTTCGATATCCTGAGCCGTTTTACGCGACTAAAGGAAAGTGGCCGAGCAACAATACAGCAGCTGGAGGCCAGAGACAGCGCAGCAGCCGTGCGGTTGCATAAGCAAGTTGGTCTTCGGACTTTCGGTCGGAGAGGGATCCGGAATATGCGGTTGGTGAATGACCAAGTGATAGTCCAGCTATCCGGAGAACCGGGACCTCGCGAGATCAACGATGAGTACGAACTGGACCTACTACTCGACCAGCTACCCCAGTCGTCTCGCGCCGGAACGCAGCCTCCGAGTTCGGAGAACTAAACACCATCAGCGACAAGCAAAGAACCAGCCTGCGTCTACAAGCAGTAGGCCTGATACTAGTAACACCAAGGGCATGAGCCCGGACAAATAACAGGCCAAAACCAAACCAGCACCAATGAAGTAAGTGATAGGGTAAGGTTGACCAAGACTTTACTTCTGGATGCGTCGATAACTAATCCTGCAAGTGATACTGGCAGCCTGTTCAGTAAGGCCCCTGGGTGACCAAACTCTAGCTCTACGCTAGAGGGAGGTCCGGCAAGACTTTACTGTTGGACGAGCCAGGATTAACCTGCAGGAGCGGTGTCGACAACCTATGAGGTAATGCCCCCGATCGATCGAGCTCTAGCACAAACTTCTTTGGGCTAAGGTTTCCCTCCCATCCTTCGACTGGAGAGTCAACAGGATGGTAGGCTTTGTGGCGGCGCCGTAACGCCGGCAAGGCATAGCAATACAACAACCACTCTGGTGGTAACCACCCGCATTATTGCCCTGGGAACATCTTTGGCAAATTTGCCATCCCTGACATATGTAAACGTCATGGTGAAATCATTTAATATTTTTGCACACATATTCGGACATAAACAACAGTTTTTCTGGAATATTCCCGAAAAACCTCAATACCATCGCAAAAATAAGTCACGCCACCCGACCAACGGTTTCAGAGTTGATTTCAACTCTTTCGTCAGCCATTTTACCAGAAAATTTGGTTATTCTAGATGATAAAGCGGAAAGTGTAAGTCGTCAGTCGAGTGCGCGCGATAAGTTTCCGAATTTTCTACAATTGTTGAAGTATATAGCTCCCAGAGCCATCATTCTGTTCACTCCAGTTGATTTGGAGAACGCTGTAAGTGATTTGGTGGAATTTATTCCACCCTCAAAGTATTCCAGCGACAAAAACCAACCCATAGGTAAGTAATTCGTGGGTGTATAACAGCCGGTCGCTAATTTCCTTTAAACCAACCCATAGGTACCAACATTTCCGGTCCAGTGCGGCAATCAAGCCGGTTTTCCGACGGCCACTTCAAGCCACCAGGCCGTCCAGATTCGGTTAAGGTAGCCACGACACCAACAAGTGACAACACCGCCGCAGAAATCGTCCTAAACACCGCCGAATTAGGGTTTACCAACGTTTCCAGCGGGCAACAAACACACCATCAACATTGCCATTCGCTGCCCATATTATTAAAGCCAGCTCCGCCATAACTAGGTCAACACCATAAATCACAGAAATATACACAGGTAGCAGATAGACAGCCAGATTTAGTCAGCCAAAAACAGCGTCTGCAGAAAAGGGGGTAAGTCACTGTTTGCCTTTTTGCTTTTGATCCTGTAACCGAATCGGCGAAGGCCGCCAGAAAGGTCGAATAAATCGCCCCAGAGGGGTGAAGATGGCTTAAGAATCGGCCGAAATCGCTAAGCCAACGTCATTAAAACTAAATTAAACTTCGTTTAAACGCCCCAGAGGGGCGAAAACAGCACAACCTAATTGACCAAAACAATAATATGAATGTTTGAATACCCAAAAATTTCAAATAAATCGCCGACCGATGAGCCGGGACTAATTCGATAAGAAAAATGAAATAAATCTCTATAAGGTTAAACGCACAGTAGTAGTGAATTCAATGTGCCTGGTTGGACAATTGGCCTTAAAATATTGTTAGTGTGCCCTTGAGATCGTCCGGTAATATGCTGATTATTGAGATGTAAATTAAGCGATAAGTTTTAAGTGATAAAGTATTCCAAACTGTGTAATTTCCTAAAAGTGTCTCGGGATCTAGTCGCGGTGTCCGAGGGACAAGTGTAGGTTAATTCGGTCGTATGCAGTGAATCCGTAAATTCATCAAAAGTTCCCACAAGTATGGTATGCCGTATACGTGACTGGTGAGAATTTTTGAAGAAGGGTTATAAACTAAACTGAACTCCGGAATTTTCGGTTATGTTTTGTTTGGCCATCGGAAAGTACACGTAGGCCTCGAATGACGAGCCTAGAACATTGTGTTTAGTTCCAAAAGACGTGGAAGAAAAGAATTTTTAACGGAAAAGTCCATTTAAAACTGCCATAACCGAGCACAGATTAATGTAGGGTAGATTTTGAAACGGACAAACCGACACTTAAGATTTAAAGAAAGACAAGATCCCTAGATATTTTGGGAATGTTTTAAAACACTTGCCATACTAACACTAATGTACTAGCGAGTAAGTGTCACCACACATGGTGGATAATTTGTTTTGATTTTTGTAAATTGGGAGAATTAATTAGATTGTAAGTGCTAATGGATAGCATAGTTTTAAGGCCTCCATTGGAAACGACCACTTACGATTAAGCGCTTCGCCCTGAGGGGCTAAATCAATCTTATCTTAACTTCAATATAAGATGAGATGAAATCACGAATAACTTTTACCGTGTTTATAGGCGGTCATAAAGTAAGCTCAATTTAAATTTATTAATAAACTGAATTTTATAACGTACTCAAAATTAATTCGAATTATAAATATGATCGGCTAAAGAGGCCGATAGGTAAAGGGTGGAGTAAGCTGTAAGTCATCCAGGTAATCTATCAAATTTGGGACTCTGAGAAGCACAGAGTCATGGTGAAACAGTAGGAGTTTCGAGCGGGAGGGTCAAAGCTGACATTAACACCCGTCAGCTCACGAGTAAAACAGGAAATCCTACGTAAACTTTTGGCTCCCTCAATTCAAAACAAAACAAAACAAAACATACATCCATTTTATTCAAATTTCCTTTTATTATAACTTTTATTTTACAGGTCATCTATAGTGTTATCATCCGTTTAGTTTTTTTATCGTGTGTTCTCTTTTTTTTTTTGTTATGAAATTAACTTCGGGCTCCGTTTATTTAAATTTTATGTCGAAGAATCCGTTTGTGTGAAATTAAAGACTCGGTATGTTTTCTAGTGTTCAGTGGCAGACTGTAGTTGTGTCGATGAGTGAAAGATCCCCCCCGTCCGGCGAGTTCCAAGCCCGGCATACGCAAGGCATACTGAGCAACTCACTCGATCAGCACGTAAACTCGCGAATTAAAAATTTTTCAAAAATTGCAGACCACACTGCCACACTGACATAATGGTACTCAACGTGTAGACTCCCAAGGCTGGTTTTTCCAGACCCTGAGCTAAGGTGTCGTTCCCTCGTTGGTCGCTGACATAATGGCGCCCAATATGGTGGCCCGAAGCTTCACCGCCTGAGTCAAAGGAGTCATAAACAATTTGAGGCTTGCTTGTTAGTGGACCCTGACAACATTGTGTTTGCTATTCAATATAACATGTTTGGGGCACAATGATTAATAGGCTATAATAAATGTCTTTGAGACCCAAATGTGTCTTTGCTTGTCGAAACCCACTAAAACCAGAAAACGAGAGAGACAACAAAGAAACAAAAAGGCAAAAGTTCTTAAATTCATGAAAACTATGTTTGCAAACTTGTACATGTTTCCTGCAATATGTTGCTGGGGCCGATATTTTTCAGCGTGTAAAGGCAAGTGTTACGCAAACAATCCAGAGCCGTTTGATGCCCTAAAAAACTAAATCCGCGCTATACTTCACGAGATATAGGCCCAAATAATCGAAAATGTACTGAAAGATTGCGTAGATCGTATGCGGTACAGCACGTTGCAAAATCTGCTTGATTTTGATGTTTTTATGCAAATATAACGTGTTTGTAGTTTTTCGCAAATATAGTACACTTGTGTCCAAACACATTGCAACTACAATACCGCAACCAAATGCATGCTTTTTCTCATGGCATCTGTTTCGTTTCGCCTTCTCACTCTATATATCACAATTCGTCTTCCTTGTAAAGCCAAGACCTGTCCAGTTTTATAAATTGCGAGGACATCTGCCGGTTGAATAGCGGAACCGCATCTGTATAGTGTCCTAATATTCTAAGTGCATATCCGTAAATCGTGATCCTTATAATGTTTGCGGCGGTCGTCAACATGTCACACTTCTTCTTCATAGTACAGCCATGACCCCATGTCCAGCGCCTCTCCTGGATAGCAGTAATATCAGCCTTATAAATTTCGAGGACATCTGCCAGTTGCATAGCGGCACCGGATCTGTATAGTGTTCTAACATTCCAAGTGCATATCGGTAAATTGTGGTCCTTATAACGTTTGCGGGGGTCTTCAACAAATAGTGGGTTTTATGTTTCTCATTATCATTTCGTATTTTCATTGTCAATACACCGGTGGCGGAAGTCAAGCCCAGCACACCGTGGTTTTACATTTTACCTACGGCCAGGTTAATTATGTTTCAGCCGCCCATTATGGATCAGACACTGACCAGAAAGCAGTGTGTGGAAACTGGATTTTTATTTGCATTATCTTTGATCCGCTGTTGGCCTGTAGTGTTGGTTCATACGCTTTCAAAGGAGAAAATAATATGTCCGATAGTTCGAAGAACTTCAGTAACAGAATCACCTATTTAACCTAGACGCATCTGTGATCGCAAGACAATCAGGATGCTAATTCGTTTCGCCTTCTGACTCTAGTTAGCTAAGGGAGAGGTCCGATAAAGCCATTGGCCGGGACATACTACTAGGAAGTACTGAACTGCTTGGACTGCCCTATCAAGGAATCATTTCTGGCCACGCCCAAATGAGTGACAATCACTAACTTTCTAGCTCCAGGGTTGTCCCATGTTTAACTAATTTCATAAATTTAAAAAAATACTATTTTTCTCTTGATAGCCTTCAGTTCAGGCACTGTCAGTTTAAATTTTGTCAGCTCCAATTTCTTTATTTAACTTTTAACGTTTAGTAAATAACAGAACAGAATGATGGTGCGTCAGTTGACGCCAACCAGTTGCTGCGTTGCACAGAAAATCACATTGAATACAGTTCAGTTTATGATAGAAGTTTGGAAAAATGATTGCGTTTTTCCAAACTTCTATCACAAACGGAACTGTATTCAATGTAATTTTTTGTGCCCATAGTAATAGTGATCCTCTTTTGAAATCATAAAACGCCATTCACTCATCCTTCACGATATGGGAGTGAACCAGCAGTGCATTATAAGTGACAACACTGCAAATATCATTCCATTTAATGCTAACAGGAGTCATAAAGCTATAAATTCATAAAATATATATTGCACGATAACAACAAAAGTCATATGGCAGGATACAATTCATTCACTCATTCGCAATCGTGTATGAGAAGTAGATGAGGGAATTTGTGGGCGAAGAATTTTATGGTCCATTGTATAAATTATGGCAAACTGAGTATAACTGAGGAAAATAGCAATAACTTTGGTATGAATTTTAAATTTATTTATTAAAATATAAATTTATTGTACTTATGCGTAAATTTACAAATATTTATGCATATGCGGGAAAATACAATATTGCATTGTCAGTTATAATTAATATACTGTTTCAGTAAACTTGTTTGGCAAGAACTTAATTTCAGTTTTTTTGTTCAGAGTAATTTTCAATTATTTTATTCAAATAATTAATTGTTGTCTATAACGTAGGTATCATTTTGTTCAATGACTTACTGCTATCGTCTGGGCAACTTTTTGATCCCAGATTCATAGAGTGATTGGTTCACAAATAGTATACTCGAACAACTCGGTTTGTAGGTTCTCTTCTGTTTTGAAGGCTTTCCCATTCAGAAAGTTTTCCAGACTCCCGAATAAATGAAAATCCGAGGATGCCAGATCAGGACTATAAGGAGGATGTCACATCACTTCCCATCCAAGCTCCAATATTTTTTAATGAGTCTGCAAAGGTGTGTGAGGCCTAGCGTTGTCCCGATGGAAACCCACGTCTTTGGTATTTACCAATTCTTCGTTCAGTGACCCATCAAGGTTCGTCAATTGCTGACAATAGACATCACAATTTATGGTTTGCAAGCAGTTCAAAATAAATTACTCCCTTAAAATCCCACACGCCCCGAAACGAAATCTCAGATATCTGAAGTAGTTGGGAGTAGTTGGGAGTTGGGAGAAACTAACTTCTGTTAATCCATATATCGTCAGCTAAAATGAAAAAGAACGTAAGTACAATTTTCATTTTCTTCAAAGGAGTTGAAAAAAAACTTATAAAAAAATAAAAAAAAATTCAGTTTGCCAATATATTTTCGAATCTTACTGAAGGTAAGACTTTACTTTAGCAAAGATGTGAAAATTTGAATTGAAAAAGTAATACCTCACCCTTTTACGAGGATTGTTTCTTCTCTTGGAAATAGAAATTAAAATTGTAGTTACGTGGTTTTGCATTTCGTCATGTCATTTCGTTTGGGAGAACCGAAAAATGTTTGCAGCAAACAAGTTATGAAAAATATAAGCTGCAAAAAACGTTTGAGAGAAACGAAAAACGATTCCACCAACAGTTGTTTCGGTTACAGAAACCGAGTAATGGTTACTCCAAAATAAAAAAAACGTTCGCGAGAACTGAGTGTTTGCAGTAAACTCCAAAATACGAAAAAACGTTTGCGAGAGACGAAAAATGGTTCTACCAATTGTTCTTTCGGTTACAGCAACCGAGTTGTAATTAAAACTTTTATTTATGTCTTGCATAAGCTCTTTTTTGTTTAAATTTCCAACTTTTATGATTTTGGTTTTAACCATAAAAAATTTCGGAATATAAAATTTTGGGATTATAAAAACCGCTAAGACGACCTCATATCTATGTATTGGAAACGGAGCGTCCAATCGAAAAAATAAGCAATTTTTCTAGTTTCTAAGGCCGATTCATAAACTGGTCCAATTCGTATGGAAGAATTTTGTTTCGAAAAATCGACAAAATAAGAAAATTTTGGTCTGATACTAAGCTCAAAATATTCTTCCAGCATTTGGATAACGTATCGTCTGTAATTCGAGTCCAAGCGTCTTTTAAATGATTAATTGCATCTTTTAACGTGATCTGTTTAATTGATTCCAGCAAATCGGACTCCTTTGCGGCTATTGATGCTTGAAGACTATTTCTATAATGCAGTTTTATAATTTTGAACACATTCTGATCCATTGGTTGAATGATGGATGTGACATTTGGTGGTAAAAACATAGCACAAATAGAACCGTCCTCAGATTTCAATTCTGTTTCAGATGGATGTGAAGGGGCGTTATCGATTAATAAAATGGCTTTAACTGGCAGTCCCTTTTTTGTCAAGAAATCTGTAACCTGAATAGAAATATTAAATTACATAAGTTTATTTGTCACCAATGTAATCTCAGGTGCAAATGAGTGGTGAAACCAGTCTTTAAAAGTAGCTGCTGTCATCCAAGCTGACTTTGAATTTTTATAATTCCCATGGCAGTTACAATTTTTGAAGCTACGGGGATTTATAGCCTTTCCAATTACAAGAAGCTTTATTTTATGAGATCCCGACGCATTTGAGCAGCACATAAATGTAAACCTCTGCTTCTCCATCTTTGCACCTGTAGCAGACTTCTCCAAAGACGACACATAAGTTTTTTCCGCAAATTTTTCCAACATAACCCAGACTCATCCGCATTGTATGGTTGGTCATTTCACAGGCCGAGCTCTTTCATTTCTGCTTTTAACTTTACTTTAAACGGATCGATTAACTGGGGCTGCGCAGATAACTTTTCTCCGAAAATTTTGAGAAGTCGAACTCCATGCCTTTTCTAAAATTTTTGGAGCCATCCATCACTGGCATTAAAATCGCGGCCGTTTTCATTAATTTTAGGGTGAATCTCCACGGCCTTTGCTTTCAACATCAGACCGCTTACAGACAAGTTATTGTTTCGCATATGAATAAACCACTTGTAGAGATTTTGCTTCATTATTGGCAGTTCCGATGTGTGTAATGTTTTCCGTTTTCCAGGCCCACAAAATGTATTGTTTACACATTTTGTAATGGTTGTTTTCTTCTTATTTATTGAGCAAATTGTCGATTTTGCGACATGATATTTTTTGGCTAAAGCAGTAACACTCGAACCTTTTCTTAGAAACTCCACAATATCTGCTTTATCTTTTAGACTTAAAACTCTTGGTTTCTTAGCTGACATTTTACAAACACCAACTTTTCCACTTATTATTACCATGAAGATTTTAGAAATATTCTTTAACACTTAAAGATTGCATCCTTTCCGTGTAACACTTGTAACAAAACTGAGAGGTCTGCATGTGAAGCAGGGTGTTTACTATGCTGATTGATAAGGAATTGTTATTCGGGGTTTCCCCAAGTACAAAAATCGTTATTATAAAAATAAAACTTTGTTGAAAGTTGTTCACGTTTGAGAGCCTTCAAAATTTGTTCACGTTTACAAGACCTGTATGCAGAAAAATGGTGTTCATGTTTCTGAGTAGTTCATGCTTCTGGATGTTCACGTTTCCGCGAGTTGACTTATTTCAAAAACGGTGCGTCCAATCGAGATAATAATAAAAATTGTACCTACGACGAAGGCTTTAACCAATGGGTAACTTCAGTATGGCATCACTTTTTTTCGGGTCATATTCACTTTTTTATTTTAGCGATTTTCGTATTATGACGATTTTTCAAAAAAAAATTTCTTCCATACGAATTAGACCACTTTGTGAAAACCCCTTAGAAACCGGAAAAATTTCTCATTTTTTTGATTGGACGTTCCGTTTCGGAGATATAGACATGAGGGAGTTTTAGCGATTTTTATATTCGCAAAATTGTAGTTTTAGCTATTTTAAAAAAAAGGTGATTCCATATTGAAGACATCCATTGGTTAAAGTCTTCGTTGAATTATTTTCCTCATTACCCTGAGTGTAATGGGTAATCGTGATGGGTAATTCTCCATTGTCGTGGGTAGCTACTAGAGTACCCATTTAATCGGGTTTTTGATTAATCGGTTAATCGTTAATCGTAAATTTCAATCTGACAATTAATCGAACAAAACGCAATCAAGTTATTCGATTAATCGATTATTCGAATAAAATAAAACAAAAAAAAAATATTTTTCAAACATTGTAAAGGGTTTTTCAATAAGAGCGCTACAAAAGTTTTTTTAAATAAAACAAAACCGGTTTTAGATACCAATGAAATTCTATATTCGTGTGAAAGTACCCTCGATGCCATTATGTATGGATCTCGATTTCCTTTGCATGGCCACCACGGGCACGCTTGCAGAAGTCCAGACGCTGAACCCAATTTTCGACGGTTTTCAAGTTCGATATTCGTACGAAGTTCATCAATCGTCGCTGGCTTGTTGGCATAGACCATAGACTGAACGTAGCCCCACAGGAAATAATCTAACGGCGTCAAATCGCACGACCGAGGCGGCCATTCGACTGGGCCATTTCGTGAGATAACACGTTCACCAAACTTGGTTTCTAATAAATTGATTGTGGCATTCGCTGTGTGACTTGTGGCGCCGTCCTGTTGGAACAACATGTCCTATCCAATTGGGGCCACAAATATTCGGTTGTCATTGACCGGTAGCGATTCGCATTCACAGTAATGTGCCGGTCTTGGTCATCACGGAAGAAGTACGGCCCAATGACGCCGCCGGCCCATAAACCGCACCAAACCGTAATTTTTTCGGGATGCAATGATGACTCATGGATTACGTGTGGATTGCTGTCTGGCCAATAACGCATATTCTGCTTATTGACGAAGCCATTCAGCCAGAAATGAGCCTCATCGCTGATTGTTGAGGCCTCTTAAAGTTGAGGCCACTGACTCCAAATTTCGGTAGTAAATTTTAATAATTTCGACTTACTGAAGAGAAATGTCAAAAGAGCGGGAAAAAATATAGCGTCGTTTGCTGTCCCTATCGATTTACTTTTGTAGCGTCTCTGTTGAAAACCCCCTTACTAGGCACATTTATTAAAACAAAACAAAAGTAACTTCGTTATAAAGTATAAAATACATGTTGGTACAATTCACAAATCGTAGTTGCAGCAACAAGCAAATTAGTGTCTTTTGGTGCGAAGCCAAAAGTAAAAATATCTCAAAGTTTGGACCCAAAAGTGCCACGCTTTCGGGTACCTACCATACAAAGGGATTGATTGATTAATTTTTACAAAAATTTTGCAAAACGTAATTTTCTGACTATTATCCATATTGCATATAGTTTGAGCAGAATCGGACCAGGTATTTTGGTACCCCCCATACAAAGTGACCAGTGGATCTTGAAATTTCATCAGACTATTACACCCAATTTTGAGACATTTATATTTTATTAATCAATTAATCGCACTGATTTGTGCGAGTTAATCGTTAATCGAAAAATGTAATTATTAAAATGTTTTGTTAATTTTATAGCACGATTCATCGAATAACCGAATAATGATTAATTGAATGTATACCCTAGGAGCTACCCTGTGGGTAATGGATCAACGATCGCTACCCATTCCACACAGCAATAATAATGGGTTACCCTGTGTTACGAAATACGAACCCTGGTTTAAAGCAAAACGAGGCATTACGAAATTCAATATTTCTGTGTTCTTTTCTTATCCTAAAAAAGGTTCAACTTTGGAAGGGTGATGAATAATCCATCATGGTACACCAATCTGCTTACAACAATCGAGCTGTAATGCACACTCCCTGGTAAGCTAAGCGGGTTTAGGCGGCTACCCATATCAAATCGTCGAAAATTACTTTAGCGGGAACTAAACAAAAACGCTTATTATTGACACATTTTATTCCCAGCTGAACTAATTATCTGAACACTTTGTTTGGGGAGCTAAGCGATATCAACTGATTTTAAGCGTAAGAAATTTTTAAGATAAAGAAAATAACCAGATGTAGCGCAGGTGTTGGAAATTTTTTGAAATTGGTGGACAATTTTCTGAATTGCTCTTATGGGCATAAAGGGGATATTTATAATATATATGTACGTGTTGTTGATCATTTTTGAATATATAAAATGTTACTAATTGTTGAATAAACGTCAATAGTAGAGCACGGTCACGGCTCATTTTTTCCTGTATTAATTTTTTTGAAAAAATAATGAGAATATCAGCAGCACTACGGCCAAGCCTTGACATACTGGTGATTTTAATTTCTGTTAATCCAGAAACATTGTTATCGGTAAAATATATATAGGTTTGTGGCTTTGATCAGAATTACTCCCATTCTTTATCGAATACATAAACCAACGCCAATTTAAATTAAAACGCAAATTCAAAACAATTGCGAGCATTTTATTACAATTGACATCCGATTCAACAAACATTTATTTGCATTGCCTGGGAAAATCGCAATTAAAAATTTTTTAAATTATAGTTGCTAACAATGGCAATGCAAATGCCTGGTTGTAAAATCGGAAATCAGATTAAAATCGAATACAAATGAATCGAATACAAAAATCCCAATACTGCTTATCGCAGATCGATACGAAATTGGTTTAAGTCATGAATCAACCCAAAAGTTTATCTTCTTTTAAAGGCTGTTAATACGAAAATGCATTAATACTCAACAAATCATGAGTTATTCAGAAAACGAAACAAAAAATTACATGAGGTGTCAGGGTACACCCGGTTGGAACGAAGTTCCTTTCGCTATATATTATGTACTAGTTAGTTCCAACACACCTAAGGCGCCTGTTGAAAAATACTGTAATTTAAATGGATCTTGTAAAATGATAAACTTTTGTTAAGAAATTTTTTATTTATTGAATGTATTTTTTTAAAAAAAAAGTATATTTTTAGGCCTCTTTTGTAAGAATATGTATTATATTTTCCCGAAAAGGACCTTTCTTTAATGAGAGGTACTTCTTTTATTAAAATAAAAAAATGGTTTCCCGATACATCCCATGAAAGGATTAGGTAGAGCTTCTCACAAACCAGTCAGCTGTGCGCGTTCTTGTTTTACACTCACTGATTGGGTCCTACAGTTTTACACCGGTTCCGAACGGTGCTTTGAGAAACTTTTTCATGGCTGAATACTCGTTAGTGTCGCCGTCACTAAGCTAAGAAAAAGCCTAAGAGTATGCATTTTTTTTTACAAAAAGTACTTTTTTAAGAACAGGTACTTTTTAAAGAGTGGTCCTCTTTTTAGGATAAGGTTATTTTTTAAGAAAATGTACTTATTTTCAGGAAGTCTACTTATCTCAAGAAAACAAAAGAAAAGGTGGTGCATTATTTTCAAGAAATGGTACTTTTAAGAAAAGGAATTTTTGTAAGAAAAGGTATTTTTTGTAAGAGAAGGTATTTCTTTTTTGAAGAAAAGCTTTTTTTACGAAAGAACAGAAACAATTTTAAGAGTAGGTACTTGTCTCATGTAGTTATTTTGTTTTACAAAAAAGGTATTCTTTAAAGAAAATGTATTTTTTTAAGAAAAGGCAATTTGTTGTAAGATAATGTACGTTTTTAAGAGAAGGTACATATTTAAAAAATTACTTTTTTAAGAAAGGTACTTTTTGTAAGAAAATTTACTTTTTTAAGCAAAGGTACTTCTTTAAGATGTTATTTTTTTAAACTTCTTTCACTTTGGCTTTACTAAATTTACTTTTTATTCGGTTCAAACTACAATATATAATAAACAGGCTCCACCTAGAAAATTTCACATTAAACAAGAAATATGTAAGTCTGGACACAAACCAAAAGAAGCAGTGTTAAAGTGCTGCCAAATTTAATTCCATGCTGAGGGTTGTGTTTCATGGATTTGCCAGTCTTGCACTTTGGCTTTTCTAAGTTTACTTTTTATTGGGTACAAAACTACAATATGTAATACACAGGCTCCACCTAGAAAACTTCCCTTTAAACCAAACCAAATAATAATAAAGAAGTTAAAACAAGTTGTTTATAAATTTTTCATTTAGCCCCCATCCCGCAACGTGAGATAAGAAACTTCGTTCCAAAACTAAATAGATTTTTCCCCAAAAAACATTGTAAAGCACCCATTTAACATTTTGTCTGTCCTAGCTTCGTCGTACTGCCAACCTTTTCAATACATCTTAATACACAATAACCCCGGTCAGAAGGCACATTTTTCATTAGAATATTTTTCAATTAGTACCATGTAAACCATTTTTGGGCCAATTTTGTTTTGCTATTTTATGAGCCAATTCTCTTTACCCATCTGTACTTTGTAGACCAAAATAAATGGGTAGACAGTTGTGACTTCAAAGTTTTTAAAAGTTATTTTAGCTTAACACTTATTCGTAATATCCCGTATCGCAAATGGCTTCTGGGGAAAATATCTTAGAGTTTATAGCCAACAGTTATTATGATCCCCTAAGGATGGCACCAAAGGAAGGTTTACCTAAAATTAAACCTAAACAAAATTCTGACAATAAACCGTATATTCATATTTCAACTTCAGTAAGTTTAAAGTAAACAAAGGATAACCAGTACAGAGTATTTTCCTTCAAGATATCATCCACTTAACAATGATTGATGATACTGCTTTATTAGGTACATTTTGTACACATCCTTGCAATAATTAGCTCAATCATTAGCAATCATTAAAAGTCTTTTGCTTAAGCTCAACATTTTTCATGGTACCTACTTGATATGGAAATTCAATTCAAAATGATACAAATTAAGACCTTGCATAATTCCTTACATTATTTGGTATTTTAGTAATAGAAACTTGAAAAAGGCCACATTATCGAAATGAATTTCAAAAATGAAGTTTCGAAGGGATTGGGAAATAAATATTAATGATTAATATTCACCAGGCCAACCATTACAATCATAATTAACATTTCGCATCGAAAAGATTATATATTTTCAAAGCATAATGGCTCCATTAGGAATCATAGGAATATAAATGACATTTAGTGAAATTAATATTATATTCAATGAATAATTAATTACGAATATTTTATGTAATATACAGTATACCTATTATTATTAAGACAGATTTCTATTAAACGAATGATTGATATTAATGCATTAGTACACCAAGGCGTATACTTTATGTTTGATTTTCAATCTATTGATGTAAAACAAGTGTCACGTGTAACGTTTTAAACAAAGGCAAGCTAACCAAACCAGGAATAATATGATTAGGTTTTATGAATAGACCGAGATCTTCGATGTTGGGGAATGATACCATAGCTATGTCTTAAAGATGACAGGGAATATTTGAAGGAGTATAACCAAACGTATGAGTTATATATGATTTTTAAATATATTAAGGTGAACAAAGGGCCACGCGCATCGTTTTAAATGGAAGCAAGACACAAAAAAATACCATTAAATTAATGGATTTTGTCGCAAGGAGTATAACACCACCAGCATTTAAATAAGACGCTGATCGAAACGAGAGTCCAACAATTAGTTTCGAAGAGAGTGGGGAATAATCGTTTATGATTAATATTCACCAGGGTCAACAATGGCAATATCAATTTCTTCATCATAACTAAAATTCCGCATATAAAGTTTATACGTCTGTGCTGAAAAGAAAAAACTACTTAAGAGCTTTTAGGAAAAATACCACTAAATACACTACGAGAACCACTGTGGTCACACAATTAATTATTATATATCTCGATCCATATTTCAGGAACGTGTGTAGCAGAGATTTTTGACTTCACTGATTAAATGTCACTGAGAAATGTTAGAATGGTAGAACAATCAGCCGTTTTGCGCAGAAATTCAAAGAAACTGGGTCTGCGTAAAACATTTCCAGTACGTCTTCATACCGGTCGTTTCGACGAAAATATAGCTGCTGTGGAACAAAGTGTGGATCAGACCGCAATTCATCATCGAGCACAGTGGAATTCAACAAAACACCTATTTTTACACGCCTAAAAAATTCAATTGACACAGGAACTGAAGCCTTCGGACCATTTAACGCACCGTGTATTTACCAACATTTCCACCTACACGGATACGTTAACAAGAAAAACTGCCACATTCGTAGTACACGTCCTTCAAGAAAAATTATGCACCCCCAAAGGAGTGTGGTTTTTGGGCTAGTAAATTAATCGGACAGTACTTCTTCCAAAATGATGCCGGTAGCGTTGTTACGGTGAACGGTGAGTGTAATCATGTCAAGATAACAAACTTCGAATAGCCTGAATTATATGACATAGACTATGACAATATGTGGCCTCAACAGGAGAGTTCCACTTTCCACACAGCCCATGAAACAATGGCCCTATTGCGAATGAAGTTCCCAGAACGAATAATCTCACGAGACAACGAGGTCAAAGGGCCGCCGAGATCTTGGACTTCTTTCACTTGGGCTACGTGAAAAGTTTGGTCTTTGCCATCATACGCGTAATAAATGATATACCGTTCGAACAATTCCAAACATTTTGATCCTGTGTTGCCAGACGAGTCATGCTGGGCATTCAACGGATATTGTATTTCGTATATAAATGTTTTGGAGTAAAAAACAGGATGAATTAATAAAAAACATCATTTTGGCAAACTCTGGTGTGTTCTATTTATAAAAACTCTGCCGTATTATTGAATCCTTTATAGTAGACTGAGACTACAATCATCGAGCAATGAATAATACTCTCATAAAACCGTTAGGCACCATTCGGAACAGTTGTAACTGATTGAAACCCACAATTTTACAACTGTTCCGAATGGTGCCGAACGGTTTTATGAAAGTATTATTCATTGCAAATTACTCGATTTTATACCCAAAAGAAACGATAGGTGGTCAGAGGGACCGATCCCAAGTTCTCATGTACCAGAGTCCCGCTACTAACCATTGCCCCACCGACGCATTATACTATCATTCAACGATGCATACTTTTGCGCGTTTGAAATTAGGCTCAGTCAAACTGGCCAGTTATAGCGCCATCTAGTAGTTTCACTAGACTACCTGAAAGTTCCTTAGCAAATTCATTAACCGTTCGTGGTGAGATCATAGATTGCAGCTTTCAACTCACAGCTACACTTTAAAATCAAGGACATATATGTATAACAAAATGTTGTAAAACGCAAAATTGTTGATTCAAGTGGTCGATTGATGTAGATGGTGTTAGCGGCAGATGGTAAATTAACGATGTGTCAAATTGAAAAGCAGCAATATCATTTTAAACATATACGGCCGATTTCACCATGTTCAGTTATCTTTCTGTTAGAGCAAACGAACAGTTTTAGCTGTCAGTTTGTACGGAATTTATAATTTATAACTGTCAGTTAGTTTTAGCTTTGTTTGGTGAAATCGGGCGATACTCTGTTAAAATCGGTCAGATATTTTAATTTTGTTACCAAAAATTGCGTGTAACTCTGTGAGATCAGTTTGTTTTTTCAATATTCTTTAAAGAAAACGTGATTTATTTGTTTTCCTTTTAGCATATTTTGTTTAATTTAAAGCTTGACAACCCCAAAGATGATAGAAATACCATAGATGATTCACTCGCTTATACATCATTTTCACCAGGGGACACATGCTGCTTTTGATCACATAACGCTTTTGATATTTGTTCACAATAAAAAAGGCAAAAAAGCATAGTTATATAGTTTTTTCAATAGTTTTTGTTTCCAGGGAAATTATCCCATATCCACCGCTCAGGCACCATCTAGAAAATTTCCCTTTACTTCCAAATCCACCACATGTCTTTCACCATCTATGGTTTTTTATTTATCTATAACAACCCTAAATGACAGAAATTCACCATTTATATGTAGCCATCTCTGGGAAACTGTAGTGTGGGTTTGATAACATTCAAAGGGAAGCGTTCGATGAGATTCTACTGTTAGCTACACATCTATCACACTTTCAATTAACATTCAAATGTTAGTTCTGCCAACACACTGTTAATTTATCAAATCATAGAGTAAAGATAAGTAGAGGGAAGATCTCTCTCAGTAAATATACGACAACAGAATTGGTTGCATATATAGATGTTGCATGTTGCAAAGTATTGCGTTAATAATAGCAGATAGAAGCATCACTTCAAAACAACCAACAAGAAAACAACAACTGCATTTTGTGTTTTTGTATTACAATTTTTGTCTAAAAAGCAACACAAATGTAGACTAACAATAAAAGGTAAAAATACAAATTTAAATTTCGTTTAAATTTCACACTTCCCCACAAAAAACAACATGACAAATTTAAATCAACAGTTCTTGTAACTCTACCTGGTGTAAGTCAATTTACGTCAAACATCCCTGTATCGCACTGACCTCACCACGAAGAGTCTGAAGTGAAACGTCAGATGAGATGGATTGTAACTCTAGGTGTTTGCGCCAAATAACGAAATGCAAAGCGTACTAGAAATATTTTAAAATTGACCTTCAATATGTCGAATATGCCCCAAATTGTTAGCCTAATTATTAGTGACGTCGTTGGGACAATGTCGAGAATGTAGGATCCCTGGTTCAATTCCCGTACCCATAACCTCACTTTTTTGGGCGACAGCAACGCCGTGTAATGAACGCCAAAAATATCAAATACTTAGCCATGAAAAAGCTTCTCAAAAACAGTTCGATATCTTTGGGAAGGTGTAAGTCCCAATCAATGAGTTTAAAAATGGAAAGCACACAACTCACTGATTCTTAGGAAGATGCTCTCCTTTACCTAGCACATCAATAAATCAATATTTAGCTCGCTGAAATAATTGTTTTTGTTTTGTCATAAACAGAACGACGACAAGAAGTATTGAATAGTATAGAGAACTTATTGCACTCTTTTTCCGCTCTACTGCAGAGAGTCTGAGTAAAAGAGCATAAACGAGTCTTATTCTCTTTATAGAATATTTCAATATAAAAGCACCATATCGACAATATTATTACATAAAAAAATACAGAAAACATAAATGTTTCAAAAGCCATCATTGTTTTCTATCAAAATTATAAATGGACCAAGTTATGACAAAAACAGAGTAATACGTTTCGCCAGACGTCGCCAGTGCTTTTGAGTCAAACAATTCGTTCCATGCGTTCTCTATACTATTCAATACTCTTTGGCGACAACGACCTGCTTGTTTGTTCGCTGCCGCTACATCAATACCGTCATACTTATTTCCAGGCAGAGACTATTGTTGTACAATAACCACGTATGTGATGCTAACGCTGTGTGTTGTTTGCATGTGATCACTTTGGTAGATTGCCCTACCCGTGCCGATAGATGTTAACACATCAAAAAGTAGTTAGTGTCATTAAGCACGTACTTATTTGCACTTATTTCCACTAAGACGTTGAAGAGATCGCAAACATTCAGTAGATTGTTTGATGTAAAATTATTAGGCAAGTTCTGTGCTTGCTTTCAATGAGAATGTGCGAATATGAACAAATTAAAAGCAAACCTAATTTGAAACCAGCTTAGATCACATGACGTGCTCATAATAACAAACCTCTCCAAAGCGTAACTGCTCGAAATTGATGTGTACCACTGCCAGTCGGAAGCAGTGACCCTAAAATTTAAAGCACATAGTTCGCTGATTGTGAAAGTCTTTCTTTTAACCGTTCATTGGATTGCAATGATAAATAAGTCGCTGCTGATGTGGAAAGTCATCCTTGTTATAATCACTTTTACTCAGATGTTGAAGAGATCGCATGTTAATTGCTGAGCCTTGAACATAAAGTCATATTCATACCTCCCTACAATCCTACCGCAACTTTAAAATCAACAACCATTTGGTAAATGGCGCCAATCTTAAGGGAATTCAATCAACTCATTCCGAATCAATGCCTGTTAACTGGGTTGATTTTGCTTGATTGTATAAATTTCAACATTAGCAACAAGAATGTGCTAACATCATTGATATTGTATTCCATCGCTGGAATTTTGCTGATTTTCCTAATGATAAAAATCTCCCAGTCATCAGCTCCAATGTGGAGTGTAATTTTTTGCTCAATGTCACAACAAAATCACCTAAATTTGTCGTTACTTTTTCTCCATGATTTTGTCTGATTGTGATTTAGCGCCAGCATGTGTACAAAAAGGATAATTGTATATTATAGCTGTGGATGTGTTCTAACAAAGAGGCAATTATTTTCGTTTCCCTTTCTATTTTGCTTAGGCCGTAAATTCATTAGTTTTTCATTGTTAACGTTAATTACCTAATACTTTTAGCGTGAACAAAGGACAGTAGAATCTATACTTAACAGCAAAGACATAGCAAAATTTTGGGACACCAACTTGACTGGTGTAAAGGGACACCAACTTGACTGGTATAAAAGACATTTTACAGTTTCCTTTGTGATGACTGTAATTAAGGATATGCCTCATTTAGGACCGGAAGTAGTCAGAGGTATACATTCATCAAATTTGTACGTCATCGCATCGCTAACGACATCACCAAATTGCCGGTTCATACAATGTGTAGGAAATGAAACGAAATGCAGGAAAATTATATCTTATACAGACGGTGTACAACGCTAACAAAGCTATTTCTTTTGATAAACATGGCTATTGTTAAATTTCCATAGCCTCCTGTAGAGAAGAGAAATTGTTTGTAGCCTATATTTAGGCTGAGCAAAATAAGTGCCTATTTTTTTTAGGGTCCTATTTAAGTATATCACAGATTTCTGTTGTTGTATCCAATATAAAGTAATAATTTTAAATGGATTGTTAAGCTTTGGCATCTGTTATATCTACGAAATAATGACTTCAAATTCTGCGGATTGAATTCGAGGTATGAGATTTGAAAAGGTCACAAAAATTCGTTCCAAAGTCTGTCCAACTAAGCATAGACTTTTTCATTTTAAAATAAAGTCACGTTTTTTTTGAGATACTTGTGATTTGTTTATTGGATTGTAAATACGACATGTTTCGATTAAGTATGGAATAAAATATCTGTCAAATGGCTCCCACGGCTCTGATGACGGGTCATTACTCTATTCATGACTTCTGCACAGAGATGTATCTCACCGATGACGCGTTGGGTCTCGGATTTGAGCTCCTGACTAGTTTCTGATTTATTCCCATATACCCGAGATTTCACAAAACCCCAAAGAAGTAAATCACAAGGCGTTAGATCGAATGATCTGGTGGACCAGTTGACATTAGAATTTCTAGAGATTATTTGTTGTGGAAATTGTTGCTACCATAAATTGATTATTTCATGCGCGGTGTGGTATCTTGCTGATACCACTTGTCGTTCCGATTCATATCGTCCAGTTGAGGCCACACGAACTCCTTTATCATGTTCCTGTAACGAATGCCGTTCAGAGTCTTTCCGCAAAATCCTGGGTGCTCGTGTGGGTGCATTCCTTCTCATGGATTGCATGAGGATTTTCTGAGCCCCAAACTCGACAATTTTGTGTATTCACGAAACCATTCAGATGGAAATGCGCTTCATAGGAGAATGTTTGTAAGAAAATGTATTTTTTACGAAAGAACAGGTACAATTTTAAGAGTAGGTACTTATCTGAAGAAAAGTTATTTTGTTTTACGAAAAAGATACTCTTTCAAAAAAATTCAGTTTTTTAAAAATTTGTTGTAAGACAATGTACTTTTTTTAAGAGAAGGTACTTATTTAAAAAATTACTTTTTTTAAGAGAAGGTACTTTTTGTATGAAAATGTACTTAAGTTAAGGTATTTTTGTTAAGTAAAGGTACTCTATTTAAGAATATTAATAGGTATTTTTTTCAGAAAATTTAAATTTTTTAAGCTAACGCACTTATTTAAGAAAATGTTATTTTTTAAACTTCTTTCACTTTGGCTTTTCTAAATTTACTTTTTATTCGGTTCAAACTAAAATATGTAATAAACAGGCTCCACCTAGAAAATTTCCCATTAAACAAGAAATATGTTAGTCTAGACACAAACCAAAAGTACGAGTGTAATAGTAAGAGTGCTGCCAAATGTAATTCCATACTCAGGATTGTACTTCATGGATTTCCCAGTCTTGCACTTTGGCTTTTCTAAATTTACTTTTTCTTGGGTTCAAAAATACAATATATAATAAACATGCTCCACCTAGAAAACTTCCCTTTAAACCAAACCAAACCAAAAGTACCCCATATAGTTGATAATAATGGATTGTAATAAAGTAGTTAAAAAAAAGTTGTTTAAAATTTTTACATTTAGCCCCCATCCCGCAAGGTGCGATAAGGAACTTCGTTCCAAAAATTTCGCGGTTACGCCACGCCCTTGAGATTTGGAAATTTTCGCTTTTTTGGCGTTTATTTCAAAAAATTTTAAAAATTAACGAATCAACTTATTCGAAATTTCAAAGTTTGAGATTGTTCAGTATCCAAAGAAATGTATTTGACGCAAAGAAGAGGGTGGTCGACCAAAATATATGTAGCTTTGGTATCGATTTCAATGATAAGTCAATTTTTTGAAGAAGGGACTATTTGGCTTATTTTACTTTTTGCAATTTTTCGACCATTTTTTTTTTGTAAATTTCTCCTTGAACTGGTCTGATTGCTAGCAAAATTGTGAACATTTATTGACCAGAAAATCCAAAATCGGTTATTCTCTTTGAAGTGACCGCAAATGGCCATTTTGACGAAAATTGAAAAAATACGCTTGTTTGAAGGCGTGTGTGTATCTTTTGAACCCCTGAATCGACTTTGGAGTTTCTGATCAATAAACGATATCACGTTTTTGATTAAATAATATTGAAAACTAAAGTGATTTCACACAGTTACACGCAATTATATGTAATGAAATAAACAAAACTTGCCGATTTTAACACAATATGTATTTTAAAATGAAATTGCTGATTTTTTGTTTTCTGTACTGATGGTAACTCTGTGCACTTGTCACTGTTAACACACGGTTAATTTGGCGGCCAGCAGACGGGCCCCAAGAATTAAAATGGGCCCCAAATTTAGGGTTTGGGTTCATTATGAAGGTGGTCCCCAAATTTAAAAATGAAATGGCCTCCCGTGCAATGATGAAAGGCCCCAAAAAATTGTGAAGCACGACCCCAAATATTTTAGTGGGGCGGCTTTAATTTTTTTGTTTTAAACCATTTTTTTGTTCTACATTTTTTTTTTTTTGCCCCAATAAGCGCAAGCGGACCCCAAAATAATTATTTGTTGTATACTGATAAAATTTGGGGACAGATTTCATTGACTCTTTGGGGTGTATTTACTTGAAATGTAATTTTAAAGAATAGAATTTGTACCCCAGAAAAATCGGCCCCAATAAAATTGGTTTTGTTTTATCCGTCGATTTGATTAATTTCAGAATGAATATATAATTCCATAAGATAAGATAGAATAGAATAGTTATTTCAAATATTTGTCTCCCCTTGTAGTGACGTCTCTGTTTTCTGTCAATATCAGTGTTTGTGGAAAAAAATTTTTTATTTCTTTCTAAAACAGTAAAATATAGTTTATTCAAATTTTTGTTGATCGGGTGTTGAAGCGCGGCAGTCAAAAAAAATTTCTCAAAAAAATCGCGCGATTTTTTTTTTTTTTTAAAACTTTTTTTAATTTTTTTCTGCAACAGTAAAATATAGTTTATTAGAATTTTTGTTAATCGTCTGTTGAAGTGCCGCAGGCAAAAAGGTTTTCCCCAAAAAATCGGTCAATTGGAGTGTTATTTCTTCTTTCTGCCGGTTAATTTGCCATGTGACTCTAATGCCAGCTACATCAATCAGCCAGCTTGAATCAACAGTTTGGTATTGCGCATCATCTTGGTATATATAACTTTACTCTGTGCTTCTGTTAATCATTTGATGCTTGTAGCAATATGTCAATTTACAAAAATGTTATAATCATAAGAATTTGTTTGTAGCCCATGACTGACGTCACACCACTATAAAGTCATGTTTTTTCCATAAATGAGCTGATTGATAATGAGTATGAATTGTGGAATATTTCTTCCTTCTTCAATCAGTACACAAAACAGGTGAGGAAGCACGATCTTATGTCTTACCAGGAAATATTAACAATTCCAATTTAAAACGAGAATGAGAACGTGATGAAATGGAAATCACACGGTTAAAAGAAATAATGTCATCGTATGGATTGCATGTAGGTATATGCAATTGTAACAACAGTGATAATAATCTTTAAATTCTATAATTTAGCTTAAATAATATAAAATATATTTCATAAATTCCAAACATCAAAAGTCCAATAAAATAAATCGGCTACAATGATTGGTTACATTCATTAGAAACTTTCACCAATTTATATGCCAAACACATATATCTGTTGAAAAAAACTATTTCCCCCAAAATCAGACAATGAATAAAAAAAAGTTATGTTGCCCTAATGTATGCAACAATTTCTCTTCTCCATCCTCATCAATGGTGTTATGTTGAACGAATTAACAACTAGGCAAGTCTTTACCATATTAGATACATCCTTAACCGATACCATGTATCGCAATATTTAGCTAACACATTGAAATAATGACCACCATAGACATGTAAACTGTGGCAATCATATGCAGGTTATAGATATCGTCTAAGTGAATGGAGAGAGAATTCAAACATAGAGGATGGCAGTTTTTGGTTGTTACTCCTGTAGCAAATATCGAGACAACAAATATCAAACAAAACTTTTGAAAATCAATTTGTATAGTTTGAACGAAATGGATTCATTTGGACCTTGTGTACTTAATACATGTAACGAGTTTTTCAATAAGAGCGCTACAAAAGTTTTTTTTAAATAAAACAAAACCGGTTTTAGATACCAATGAAATTCTTTATTCCTGTGAAAGTACGTTCGATGCCATTAAGTATGGAACTCGATTTCTTTTGCATGACCACCACGGACACGCTTGCAGAAGTCCAGACGCTGAACCCAATTTTCGACGGTTTTCAAGCATAAATCGGCCGATACTGCTGCAATTTCAAGTTCGATAGTGGTACGAAGTGCATCAATCGTCGCTGGCTTGTTGGCATAGACCATAGACTTGACGTAGCCCCACAGGAAATAATCTAACGGCGTCAAATCGCACGACCGAGGCGCCCAATCGACTGGGGCATTTCGTGAGATAACACGTTCACCAAACTTGGTTTCCAATAAATTGATTGTGGCATTCGCTGTGTGGCTTGTGGCGCCGTCCTGTTGGAACCACATGTCCTCCAAGTCCATATTATCCAATTGGGGCCAAAAATATTCGGTTGTCATTCAACGGTAGCGATTCGCATTCACAGTAATGTGCCGGTCTTCATAATCACGGAAGAAGTACGGCCCAATGACGCCGCCGGCCCATAAACCGCACCAAACCGTAATTTTATTTTTTGTGGGATGCAATGATGACTTATGGATTACGTGTGGATTTCTACCTGACCAATAACGCATATTTTGCTTATTGACGAACCCATTCAGCCGGAAATGAACCTCATCGCTGAAGATGATTTTCCGATGAAAATCCGAATCATTTTCAAGTTGTTGCTCAGCCCAATTCACGAACATACGACGCTTATGGTGGTCAAGCGGCTTCAGTTCTTGCGTCAATTTGATCTTGTAAGGATGTAGGCCTAGATCTTTTCGCAAAATTCGCCGCAACGACGTCACAGAGATGCCCAACGCTTGAGAACGACGTGTGGGAGACACATTTGGGCTTTCTTGAACTGAAGCCTTAACGGCGGTAATATTCTCGACACTACGGGCACTTCTTTGTCTCACTGGCACGGGAACATTTTGTACTGTGAATGTGGATTCAAATTTGTCCACTAGACGCTCAATTGTTGATCTGGTAGGACGATTATGACGACCATAAATTGGACGTAGCGCTCTTAAAGTTGAGGCCACTGACTCCAAATTTCGGTAGTAAATTTTAATAATTTCGACTCGCTGTTGGCTCGTATATCTTTCCATGATGAAACGGCAAACCTAACTGAAGAGAAATGTCAAAAGAGCGGGAAAAAATATGGCGTCGTTTGCTGTCCCTATCGATTTACTTTTGTAGCGTCTCTGTTGAAAATCCCTTTAAATGTATTCAAAGTTACACTACAAATATTCTTAATATTTTAATCCTCAACGGAACCGGCCGCTGACTGGAAGGCGTGACCTCGATATTGTGTTTCTCTCCTTTAAAATGATACAACTGGGATTTCCCTATTCGTAAATTATGACATCTGTCACAACGAAACACGTCTGCCACTGCTTTTGACAATATGCGAATGATGTAACAATTTTGCTCCATGAGTCGTTCCAGTTATGGAAAACCCCAGCAGTACTTGACACAGGCAACACACTTGTCGACTGATTTACCCGAAAATTACATGAAACCCAAAAGAGAGCAATGCCAGAAGGCAGCGAAATGATAGATATCGTTGTAATTTAAGCAAACAAGCGCATTGGTGTAAACATACACAGCAGATATGCATGTATTCAATACATGATGCATGTATTGTATGGATAATTCTGTGTCTTCCACAAATAACAATACAAGTCGACAAACTAAAGAGTTAAAAATCGATATTATTTTACATTGCGCGCCATTCAGATTACATTATTTTGTGCAGTTTGAAAAAAAATTATTGCATATAACTCTGATATTTTTTATATATAAATTTTAAAAATTTTAACACTTTGACATCAAAACTTCAAAATAGACATAACCCGACATAGCTCGTTATCTCAGAAAAGCACAGATGAACCCATACAAAATATGAACCCAAGCGGCTTCATGGAATTCATAATTGTGATTGCAATTTTGTTTGGTTTTCTCAACTGTTGTTATAATATTTTTAATGAATTGTCCTGTCTTCTAGCGTTGTTTTACTTAATGCTAATGAAACAAGTTTATCTTTAAATTAAGATAGAGATAATATTACTCTTTAGTTGTACAGCACAAAATATAACACAAGAGAGGCAATGAGCCGACTTTTGTCACCAGCTCCAGACAAGAGCTACAAGATGTCACATTTGCAACGGAGGACTTGTATGAGATGATCAGGGGATGAAATGTCCTTGTGGGCAATTCCTTCTCTGATAATAAGTACATTGGCTTCCAGTTGGGGTTGCAACATGGCAATCTGTAATAGTACGTCGCAATGTGAGGAAGATCGCCTGGTACCTCTATAACTGGATCTATAAAAGTTGTTTGGGGTTTGCAGCACCTGTGGAGATAAGGTGCGTATATGACATAGATAATGTAGCGGGCAAGGTCACTAGTGTTCTCAGCAAGTCGCTACAAAGCTCTTGACCAAGAACAAAGCCAAGGAGGAAGAAGAAGCCTCCTTGGTGGAATGAAGATCTCGCGGATATAAGTAAGTCATGCCGACGACTGTCTAGCAGGGTCAAGGGGTCGAGAGATAATTAGGAGTGGTATAATTTCAAAGTTGAGCTTAGGCGGTATACGAATGCAATCAGATGGGCCAAATGAAACTCATGGATGCTCTTCTATAAATCAATAGAAAATACATACGATGCCTCAAGTATAAGGAATGGCGATGGCGTCCGGCAATACGACAAGTGAGGACACATGAAGATCCCTTCTGGGCAGTGAACAACCTGTAGTGTGAACTAACTCAATCTCCTTATGAACACTTATTTCCCTGCACTCTGAAAATTTTGTCTCTTTTTGTTGTTGGGATGCAAATATAACGTGTTTGTAGCTTGTCGTAAATATAGTATACTCGTGCCCAAGGACATTATGTTTGCTATTCAATATAACATGTTTGGGGCACAATGATTAATAGGTTATAATACATGTTTTTGTGTCTCAAATGTGGCTTTCTTTGTTGAAGACTGCTAAACACAAAATCGTGACAGACAATAAAAAAACAAATAGCAGCAGATCTTCAATTCACGAAAACAGTGCCTGCAAATATGTACATGTTCGGGCCGATATTTTTCAGCGCGTGGCAACTCGTGGAACGGTGAGATCACGGCATAATCAGAACCTGCCATTGAAATCCAGGCTTAAAGGGGATATCGGTAGCTTCAACCCAGGGCTGTAGAGTAGGCCAAAATTGAACGACTGCGACTCCAACTCCGACTGCCGCAACTTGAAAATCCACGAATTCGCTGTGAATCCGACTCCAGCATTTACAAAATACACGACTGCACTCCGACTCTAATATTAAATAAAATCATTTTCATAACCATAATCGTAATAATTTGAACTGCCTATGACATATAATTTGTTGGCAGCGCAACACACAAATATTTATTTTGTTGTGGCAGAAATATATTTTTTTTTAAATTAAGAACAGTTGATCTCTTATTCCAAATAATTCAAAACGAATACACTTTTCAAAATAAAGTGCATACATATATTCTCGAATTGAAACAAAGGTTGAAGTTTGGTTTTGTCTTGTATTTTCGCAAATGCACTTCCTCTGTCTATTTGCAAGTATAATTTAGCTGCGATTTGCATTATTTAGAATTTACCAATACAACGACTTTGTTGCGAGGTATGACCGCCAAAAACATAGAATTATTCGCATTAGAAACCAAGGAACTCACGACAAATCGGTTCATGCCTAAGGCAAACTGATTTTATCTAATACGGTCAAATAATTTATTTATAATTTATTTGATGGAATCGTCGGGAATCGTCCAAATTTTAACGACTCCAACTCCGAATCCGACTCGAGGCCAATATCGCAGACTACGACTCGAAGACTCCAACTCCGACGTCACAGCGCTGCTTCCAACCCTTTAAGTCACCCAGGCCCAACATGGTATCACTAGCGGATCTTCGGGCTGTGGCCGATCTATTGATCCTCTGGCTGATAAAGTTATACATCGCGTATATAAACTTTAGGTACATTTCTACAGGATGGAGGGATACAAGAGTGGAAATATACCCCAAGGCGGGAAGGCCTCTCACAGTGTTGGTAAAAACTTTAGACCTATAAGCCTGCCATCATTCCTACAGCATACAGGGTGAGTATTGATGTGAGATTGTTATCTGGTGCACAGCGTAAGTCCTGAAAGTGCAGGTCTACGAAGATAGCACTGCTGAAACTGGTAGGAGACATTAAAAAAATCGTTGGCTGCTAAGGAAAAAACATTGTTAGCCTTTCTTGACGTTGAGCGTGCGTTCAATAATATCACTGCTAATGCGATCACTCCTAATGGGGTATTTACCCCCCATGTGTAACCCATACACGTCGTCGTGTGGAATGTGTAATGAACGTATACCCATTACCCACAGAGTATGGAGAAAATAGTGGGTAGCTACCCACGACAGGAAAAGGGGGAAAATAAAGGGTAGCTACCCACGACGATGGGGAATTACCCATCAAGATTACCCATAACCCACAGGATAATGGGGAAAGTAATGAGTAGCTACCCACGACAATGGGGAATTACTATTAACCTCAGGGAAATGGGGAAAATAAAGGGTAGCTACCCACGACGATGGGTAATGGTTAAACACAGGGTAACTCATCCCCATTTTTCATCGAAAATATGAAAAAGTTAGAAAAAATTTCTATATCTCGGAAACGGAGCGTCCATTCAAAAAAAGAACCAATTTTTGAGATTTCTAAGGGTGTTTCATAAAGTGGTCCAGAAGAATTTTTTTTTCGAAAAATTGCAAAATTTGAAAATCGCTAAAATAAAAAAGTGACTATAACTCGGAAACGGTGTGTCCAATCGAAAAAATAATAAACATTTTACCTCCATAGGAGGCTTGGTGTCTCCAACATGGCATCGCTAAAATTAAAATTTTTCAAATAAAAAAATCGCTAAAATGCACTTATGTCCGTATCTCGAAAATGGAGCGTCCAATCGGAAAAATAGCCAATGTTTGCGAGTTTCTAAGGAGTTTTCATAAAGCGGTCCAATTCGTACAGAAGAAGATTTTTCTGCAAAATCGCCAAAAGAAGAATATCGCTACCCTGGGTAACACATTGCCCACGAAATACGAGCCCTGCAGGGTTCTGATACATTGCATACATGCATGTTCTGATACATTGCATACATGCATGTTCTGATACATTGCATACATGCATGTTCTGATACATTGCATACATTATGTATAACATCCTAACTCCTGTTCTTTCAAACTATCTATACCTGACTGTTAACGACAATAATTGCACCGATGTGAAACTATTAAAAAGTTTGTCGCAAACACAGTAGTTTGTCACACATACGATAAATTGTGTGAGCAGTTGTCGCTATGAATTGGAAAGTAGGACAAAAACCTAATAACACTATTCAACAAAAACCATGCAACGACGATGACGAAAAACCATGTAACGATTTAAAGTAATTTCCATGGAATGGCTCCGCGAATCAATTCATAACTAATAGGCATACAAATAAGTATAAACCTGAGTCCGCAAACCAAGTGGATTTGTAGTTCAAATATTTAAATTATTTATATTATTTTACTAAATTAAATAGATCTTTAAATATATCAAATAGATGCCAGATATGGACTTTTTATTAAAAGTATTTTAATTTATTTATACAAGCGCAGAGAGAGAGATATAGTTTGCCCACAATCATAATAATGCATTTTGCACTTTATTTCCGACACTATCGGCCTTATTCATAAAAACTTATGAGAGGTCTCGCAAACTTTTTATGAATAAGACTGTATATCTGTATTATAAGCGATACAGATTCATTAAATAAAAAATAATAATAAAATCGATATTTAATTGTGTTTACACCATATGTTGCTCCTCCCGGCAATTTGCATAATTGTGTTTGACTCACAAAAAAAAATTACTGATTAAACTTTGTTGGCCAGTGTTAAAACATGTCACACATTGTAACCTTTTTGTTTTTTCCAAAACTACAAATAATTTATTATGTAGCTGGTGTCTGCAGATACCATGATATGCACACTAACATAAACCGCGGTGATATTTCGAAAATGTTATAGTTATTATAAATTATTGCATACTTTTAGGCCATATATAATGAAAATAAATGTGGCATATATTTAGAGACTACAAAAGTTATTGCAATTATGCAGAAATTAAATTGACATAGAATATTTGTTATAAAAACTGCAAATGCAGTAAAAGTTCATGGATGCATTTGCCTCAGATAACAGACTGTTGGATTTTTTGATGGGTTGAGTAAAGAGGGCATTTAACAGCTGCAACCAAAATTGGGGAATAATGAAAGAATAATGCTTCGACGCATGGATAAAACATTTCCGTTAATGTTTTTACGATATTGCAATGAAAAGTCTCGTATATGCGACAATTTGGTAGTCGCTGCAATTAAAAATTCTTTCACAATTTTTCTTTCGTTGCTGCAACAACTTAATTTTCGCTCCTGCAACAATTTTATTTAATTTCAATTTTGTAGAAAACTGGGTTAAACATTAAACAAAAGTATATTTGGAAGCAACTTCATTGCTTTAATGAAACAAATTCATTGCAGCAATGAAATAAATTCATTGCATGAACGACACCTATTCATTACAGCAACGAAACAGTTTCATTGCAGCAACGAAACAAACAAATTCGTTGGGATAATGTATCAAATTCATTGCAGCAACAACCATACTTTCATCACAGTGACGAACAATTTGCAATTGATGAACACATTTTCGTAGTGGAAATTAAACTGTACGTTAGCTCACTTTCGATGACAAAAGTTGTTGAGGTGATGAACAGTTTCATCCCTGTGACAATTGAGTGTATAGTAGAGTTCTGCATGGGTATACATTTTCACACATTCAAATAAATTCATGTTTTTTGAATGGGTTAATGTTCTCATTCTAGCGATTAGAGTACGATACATACAACCATTCTTCTCAGCGTGTTGCATCGGGTACGAAACACAATGAAACCGAGAATAGAGAGTTCTTGTATGAAAGAATATTAACTATATTGAGTAAAAGGCCTTTAGAGACAAGCAGAACTATTCAAATGATGAATGAATGAATGGTATGATTTGAAGTTCTAATTTCTTTGAAATAAAAATAGGATTAAAATTAAGTTCATTTTAGAAATATAGCACTTGTGCCTCACTAGGTTTGATGTCGAAGTTGAATGTTTGTTTGCAGTTATTGCAACTGACATATTTCATTTATTTGCCGTCTCCATCCACAATTAAGGAAAAAACTTCCCAAACTTTGATGCGGCCTTTTTTCTCCTTTAAAACGATTTCCCCCATTGAAAGTCGCGAAACAATACTAATTCCTTCACCCAAAGCGGCCGATTGAGTTGAGGACTACATAATTTTAATGTTTAATAAATTCTTTTTAAAATAATTTACTTCATCAATTTCCATTTTCTAATATACATTTTTGCAGTTAGACTCCTAAAAAACGAATATTTCTTTATTTAGTCTTCACGCAACGTTGCTGATCTTTTCATTGACGAGAAAGCAAATGAGACCCATAACCACTCATAATTTGCCGTTTATTCATTCGAATAGTTCTTATGTATTCGAATGGGTTTTACATTCACGAACATTTATTGAGTAAAATGTTGTGTTGTCGTAACAGAATTGAGACGAACAGAGTAGTTAACAGAGCAGAGATTCATACAGCATTCATTCCAAGAGCTCACAGGAACGTATCGTTTCATTTCGTTGTTTACACTATTCGGACCGTTGGTATTGGTACAGTGAGATAATGAATGTATTCTAAAAGAGTGTGCATTCATGCAGGGTACTAGTGTATAGTCTACCATTGGTTGCGATGGAAGAAGGTTAAATACCCATTGGAGAATACCCGGTCAAATGGGTGAATTTGGATACAAATTAGTGAATACTCGAAAATTTACCAAAAACTTGTATATAAATTATGCTGTAGATAATTTTCTGTGAATGAATACAGTGTGCAGCAGAATTTCCTTTAATCAAATGAATACAATAATTGTTGTTTTTGATTATGATTAATTTCAGTTATTGATCTAAATGTATCACGTAGCTTATTTCGAATGTATTTAAAAAGAGAATATGCTCGATAAATACTATATTGCTAGGATTCACAAACAGTTATCGATGGTGCCACCGTTTGAAATGGTTTTATATTAATGTCCTGCATTTTCCTCCGAACTCTTCAGATAGTGGCGATGGTTATGTTGTAGCCTTTAGGTTCACATTTTCGTGAACAGCGATTTACTGTTCATCAAGCTGTTTAAAAATATTACGTAGCTGCTTCAACAAGTCTCCATGAGTATTTACTTACGTTCCCACTTAGCATCGACATGTCATCTTCTTTCGGACCTGAGCGTTTGTATGCCGAGGACAATGCGTCCACAAAATATTTCCATTTCTCCCTCGGAATGTTGTCTTCCGACCCCTAGCCGATTGTATTTTACAACCTCACTTTCGGCTGTGGGTGCTCATCGGGTAAGCGAAGCCTCTTCCTCGCTTGTTCCGATGTGGAAGCCGATTATTAATAACATTACGAGCCCATTTCAGGGAATCTCTCAGTCTAGCAGAAGGCGTCTCCTGGTCGACATCACCGTTTTGTGGATAATCCTAAGAGCTTGACGACGATCGTTAAATTTCATTTTAAATTTATGGCTTTATATCTGCAGCTGATCATGTTTAGCAGACGTTTAGCCTATCCTCTCCAAAGAGCTGGCAACGCTGGACCAGTCATAAGGTAGCGCTTCAATTGCGTCCATTTTAGTGGACTCTACCATAATGGCATCGGAGGGTTTTTCGGCCAATCGGTATGAACTCTCTCTGTCTGTATAGTTCCTTTATATTCGCTGTAATTTCCATGAGTGTAGGGGATTTGAGGTCCCCCTAACCATAGCCCCAGTGGTACGGTAAGATCTTGGCCGACGGCCGTTTACTCACTGAGGGTTTCTTCTGACATGGAGAACTTACGCTGACCAGACATCTATCCAGGCGGACGCTTCTGCAATTTAATTCGACCGAGGAACCATGGAGGCGTCACTCTCTTAAGTTCCCTCCTACTGGGAGTATCCCTTGAGGGAAGACACTCCATAAATGATGGCAGCCTTTCGTTATGTCGCAGAAACTTTTTCGGAGATTTGTATCCATTTATTGTCCGTCCTCTGACCCTGTTCCTTTTGGTCGGAGACTGCTTATTCTTCACAACTAATCTACGTGTCTGTAGGCCATCTTGCAAATCGCAAACTACTGGTCCCCATGGTAACCAAAACTGAGGCGTAGGTAGCCAAGACAGTTACATACCTTATGTGCAACTGCTAGAGGTCCCCATTGTAGGCGCCTACCGTAAGTACAGATCCCGTGAAAATATTAAAAGATATGAGACATTCGAAATGACACTTCAGCTAACTGACGATCAGTGATTGTTAGATACTGCATTTCAAATATTTTTTATAAATACCCAAATAAATTCCCAATATATCCGGTGTTACCTAGGTTTATACCCATGTATGGTAAATACAGGGTAGAGTCCCATATTTAATCACAGGATAATTAGTTTGTTTCAAAATAAACCTAGAACAGCAAGAATGACGTTTTAAATCTAAAGTTGATGCTTTGTTTGCATCTTAGAATAATTCGAGGCCGTTTGTGCCATGTCCGCCTGGGCGTCCATCTCAAGAATTCGTAATCGTAATCCACCGTCTCTACATTTAGAATACTTGCATTTGGTCTCTCGTTTTATATTTGTGTGCGTTTTTGTCTGCTTTCAATAGTATACTTTTAGGCTAAACATAAAATTACTGCATAAAGTTAGGCGTACTCACAATTAATTAAAATTAATCGAAAAATAGTAATTTCTAGCAAATTAAATAAATAATTCTTTACTGCAATCAAATACGTAAGCGAAAAACTTTAAATCTCAACTAGAAATACGTTAACATTCCAGCAAATAGAGCTTAACATTTTAATTATAATGAAACAACGAACGACACAAAGGAATGCGCAAAGAGAAGTAAACAAATAAACTCTGAAAAGTGAATGAAGTCCTTGTATGAACACATATTTAAAGGACCTGATTTCGCAACAACCACTTCAAATCTCCATCCTTACAAATATACAAGTACAACACATTTGCATTGGGCTGTGAGAAGCAGCTGCGTTTAAACGATTTAAATGTAAATATTGTGCAACAAGAAACCTTAACATACTTTCAGGCTATCTCATACAACAGCTTACTTATTCAACTACAAGAGATATTTAACAACACGTTCGCGTAGCATTAACAGTATGCAAGACTTAAGTGCCAAATGCGCCTAAAAGTAGGCACAACAACTGTCGAGAACATAAGAAAGTGTATAGAGAATAGAATTGAATACAAAATATTACATGAAGGTTTTATTGTATTATGTTTACAATACGAAAAGGCATTGTAAAGAGTGTAATTAAGACGGAAATGCGCTTCAAATTAAAATCCTATAAGAATAGACAAAAGTATAAAAGACAAAAGTGAGCTCTCTTAACTGCAGCTACAATTTTAAGGGTTTACATTAAAATATCTTAACAATTCAAAATAATCTGAAAGATAAAAAATCCTTATTAGTAAACATTTAGTCAAGAATGCCTTTTCTTATGACAAATATTTATTTAATATTCAAACTAATTGAATAATACATGTCAAGTTGCTGATTTCAACTGGCATTTTCAAAAGATATGACTTGCCCTACTCTATCCTTCGTATCACAGTTGAAAGTGTCTAATATCAAAATGCTATTGGGAATCAGGATAAACTTGAATCATATGAAATATTATATAGGAGTGATCGCAAAATAGATCTAATATAAATTGGTTAAAATCTGAAATATCGAATAAAAAGTCATGGTAGAGATGGCCTCTCATTACATCCCATGAAGCGATTGGGGAGAGCTTTTCACAACCAGTGAGCTGTGCGCTCACGAATAAGGACATGCAGTTTTACACCGAATCCGAACGGTATTTTGAGAAGGTTTTTCATGGCTAAATGCTCGAAGGTCACAGTCGTCGAAAGATATGTAAGGTGGTGGGAGCCGAGATCGAATCTACGTTCTCGCGTACAAGAGCCGCGCATATTACCATTCCACCACCAAAGGCCACATGGATATATCGTGGCAATATTTCTTCTGATGCATCGATAGCAAGTATTTAACACGATGACGATTGTCTGTTAGTGTAGGTAGAACTGACTGTCACTACCCTGCAGTTTTAAAAGTAGAAATTAACTCAAAATCGTTAGGTATTTGGCTAATGAAAAATTGACTAGTGAATCCAAATGCCACAAGTTATGCAAGGGTTCGCCTTTTGACTCTCAAACTATTGATTTACTTCTTAACTTTGTTCTTACTTCTTTGTGTCGATACACATTTGTTTGCTCTTGATGAAAGAGATTAATATTCTTGCTCTCAAATTCCCGTAAAGCATTTCAATGTTTTGTGCTCATTAACGATTTCATTAGATAAAAGTACTGCAACGATGGATATGTATGGAATGCAAAAAAAAAGCTGTACCGTTATTCCAAAGGAGATAAACAAGAAAAAAATATTGGCTTGACTATTAGTTTCTTGTGTTGGCGTCAGTTGCAATTGGAAGTTCGTGGTCAGAAAATGTGTAATTTGAAGCAAATAAATAAATATATAATAATATAATAAAGTCTCAAATAACTGGAAAATGTTTACTGCGTACTGGTAGGTAATATAAATTTAAAATATTGATAACAGATTAAAATATTGTTTTCAGATTATTTTATCACTTTTGCAGAATCCATACCAATAAACACGAAATTCCCTGGGTCGGCGGAAGACCAACTAAGAAGACCTACTCAACTTAAAAAAAAGGGAGATAAGGGCAACCTCTGTTTCAAGGAAACAACATAAAGAAGCAAACAACTGATAGCTGTAGAGTCGTCTTTAGTTTTACCTTGCAGTTTTTTATCTTTTTATTAAACATATTTTTCATCTTTTTAATTTATATTCTTATGAAAAGCGAAGAAACAAAAAACTCATAGATGTGACGTTCTTTTTAATTTTATCTTTAAGTTTTTTATCTTTTACGAAGCGTGGAATTTCATTATATTTTATTGGAATTTATTTAAAGTTTAAATTATAGTTTTTAAATGAATTATTATAATTTTAAGTTTTCATTGTTAAATAAATAAATATAAAAAAATGTTCTCGTCTTTTCATTATGGAAATAACTGGTACATTAGGAGTAGAGGAATCGTTGTTTTTTGCTGACCGGTGATTTCATCGGATAATCTTCATTAATCTTTTTGTTATGGCAGCAGTATTAGTGAATTCGTACATCACATGTTGTTAGTGAAATCATTAGTGAAAGGTTATGCACAAAATGGCAATTGGCTACCGCCAATCTCATCCCCATGTTAAATTCGTTAGTCGAAAGCATTGCTGGTAGTCTGGCAGGTAGCTAGTGGTAATTCTTGGTAGTTAGGGAAATCACTAAAGATTCGTTAGCTACGTCGACTGCAGGGTATTTACACACTTAGTCCAACGAGGCCGAATGTGATACCATGTGTGTTGATATTCCTTCCCATCGTTGAACCTGTAAATTGATCTTTCAGCTCAACTTCTCGATTGTCTGTTAGATCCAAAATTGTTTAAGATCTTAGGTATTGTCACCTACTCATACAACACGACGTACAGTGGCATATAAAATGTACAACGCTCTCATGTGTGTCTCCGTCCTCACAGCATCTGCTGTAATCAGGAGCTGAGATTCCAAGACTAGACACATGTCTGCCTATCAAACAGTGTTCCAGGGAAGTTGAGATAAGAATCCCTCGTGGGGTGATCCTCTATACACATTTTGAGTTAAAGTTGTGTGACTTACGAACGAGCTTATGCGTCTTTTCGGAAATAATGCTAGATCAAATTAATGAACCTCTAGACAACACAAAGCGATCGGCGACCGATTTTATCGATCCAGGTCGATACCTTTACATTTTCAGGAAGTCAAAATAACAATAGAATGCCAACAACAGACTGTGGTATATATTGCAGCTTGATTGTCTTCTAATGTTATTTGCGCCTAACAGTATGCCATTGCTAACAGACACGATCTCACCACAACAATTTGATGATGATCTAGATGGTTCGTGAAACTTCTGATATCACAGGTTGAAAGTTTAACTTGTACTTTATAAAATAACCGATTTGTTCAAATCTTGGCTTAGCCTAATGGGTAAAGGCAGGGGCTTTCCACCACATAGAGACAATAACTGGCACAACATTTTCCAGGAAAAAGTTTCTCTGGAAAACGGTTCCTCTGGATTTACACGGAGCCCATTCGTCCATTCTCGGTGGCGTACTTAGAGAGTCTGCTAATTAACTCCTTAAACCCCATATCTGCATGTGGTATAGTATTTTCGCAGCACTGCAATTGTCAAGTCATTAACATATGTCACGACTGTGCAACCCGATCTCTCCAGCTCTCGCAAACTACTATTCAGTGCTAAATTCCATGGAAGTAAAGAGCTCAAAATCCCTCTTCGGGTGATCCTCTATTCATAGTTCGAGTTAAAGTTGTGTGAGTTAGGAACGAGTTTATACGTCCTTTCATAAGTAACCACGATCGAATTAATGATCCCCTAGTCAACTCAAAACACCGATAGAGTTGATTTGATCGATCCCGGTCGATACCTTTACATCTTCAGGAAGTCAAAATAGATTGTTTTTTAATGTTATTTGCGCCTAACAGTATGCCGTTGCTACCAGCCACGATCTCACCACGACAAGTTGATGAACTCTTTTTGAACTCTAGAAGATTCAAGAAAAGATGGCGCTACTACGCGATTATATCACTAACGACTAATTCCATTCAGTATCTTTGAGAAGAATTGTGAAAATAAATTCCTTTATATTCCAGATGTTCCGCGAATTTGCTGATATCAAAGATTGACAGTTTAAAGAGTATAAATTAACCGATTGGTTCATATCTTGACTTAGCCCGATTTCAAACGGGTAAAGGCAGAGGCTTTCGGTGAAACAACTGTTCGGCTTGGTATTAGGGGTTTGCGTAACTTTCATTCACCTTTGAAAATTTCTTTGACTGTAACAAAATTAAAATGTTCGCTAGGTCCAAACGGAATCTCAGATAAATGAACTTTGTTTGGGGATGATAATTGGGGCAAACGAAAATTTATGGTGATAATTAAATAAAATAATATACGAGAACCGAAAAAAGTTTACAACAAACGAAATATGACAACTATAAACTCAAAAGCATGTTCCTGAGAAAGGAAAAGAATTTCCATGAACTATTCTTTAGTTTACCGCAAACGAAATATATTAACGACAAACTCGAAAAAACAATTTTACGACAATCGACAAATCTTTGCCACAAACTGATTTTCGTTCAACGCAAAAGACTTGAATATTGCATTGAATAGAACTTGTTTTGAATGGAAGTTGCGTCATTAATTGAAAGGGTTTAACAAGTTTGAAATGCAAATTTACTTTAGTACCTACGCTTTCCCTGAAGTGGAGCTGAAGAACACAGGTATCATCACTGTAACTACGTATGTATGTCTCTTGACTGAACCAGCACGTACTCTGCGCGAAGACGAACAAAAATGTTGCATTCGAATTTACGTGTTTGGTTTACAATCAACGTTGACGTGTTTGTAAACACGTTTTCGTTGAATATAAACGGTTTGCCTTATAAGGAACAGATGGCAGCTTTGGGATAAATGGATGTTCGTTTACTACAAAAAAACAGATTTTAGGACAAGAGTTTTGTTTTGCGGGAAGTGTACCACCTTTTCCGGCCAACAATGAAACTAAGTAGCAAACGATATATTTTGGCAAGCAAAAGAAATATGTTTGCGTCAAACGTGCTCTAACCGTGCTTTTCTTTGCTTGCATAACTAAAAGAGGAATTTTAATTTTGATGACAGGCATGCCTTGGAACACTTCGTTTCATAAACTAAAGTATGATTGGTTTAAACATATTCATTTTTGTAGAAATAGCGGGAGTTTACAATCAAATCTTGAAAAAATTTGACACTTTCCAAACGAAAACAAATAACACTGTGGAACACAAAAAATAAATGTGACTAAATTACAACGCAATTCAGCATTTAAATGTTGTGTTTTGTCGGGAGTGGTCTAATTTGAACACCGACTGTTCGGTTCCACTAAGGTCTGTGGAGTCCAGCGTTTGATCGTACAGTGGCAACAGCCAAGTGAAAGAAATTATTATTCGATTTTCAAATTTCCAAGTGAAATAAACTAAACATCGTCCATTATTCGGGTCTTGAATTGAAATTGCTGTAAAATGCTTGTACGAAAAAGGGAAGAAGAATCTCGAACACAACAGTGAACAAAATTGTTAAATCTGTGAGCCACATCTGTGACCAGCTCATTTTAATATCAATCCGTCAACTCCGCTTATTCTTAGATATTTCTCTACGATAACTTCCAATAGTAATTATTTCAATCTGGTTGTGGGGGAAGAAGAATTTAATAGAATCTAATAGAAATGTTGTCCAAAAAATGCTACAAAAGAGTCCAGCATCAAAGTAAAAAAATATGAAAGTAGTAAATATCAACCAATATGACCATCTTTATACTTCAATGTTTTTCATCGTTCTTCATCTCTACCAACCACAACAGGAAATTTGTGTCTGTAGTGACAAAATAACATGATGACTTCTACAGCATTTGTGCTGTCCTCTTGTCCGTTTCCTTTCTGTGTGTGTTTCCTTTCAAAGCGTAAAATTAAATTTCAAATTTTCTGACTTCTAAGCATCTATGAATAGCAAAGGAGACTACCAGATGAAACTGCATTTAGATGAAGTAAACCAGAAATTTTTCCTAAAGCGATTTGCCACAAAACAACATCATGAACAACATTTTTTGTGGCACATTTGCTTAGAAATTTCTGTATTTTTACAAAAACTCTGCGAAACCAACTCTGACTCCTGTGATATATTTACATTTCATAGAAGCGAAAATGGAGGAAGAGGAAGAGTGAATTCGTTACGGCCATATTAACTGCATGATAGCAATGCGCATAAAGTTCAGGCCAGCCGAAAGTTTTGTAGAAACAGTAAGAAAAGCTCCTAACACTGTGCGACAGTACTTTTACCACATGGAAAAATCGATATACACTGTGAAACTCGAAATACCATGAAGTACAAGGTGGCGCAAAAATAATGTCATAATGTGAATGTATTTTAAGTTTTGCAAAAGGCGTCAAATGTCATTGTGCTTTGACATCTATGTTGCAGACAAATACAGAGTTATATGGAGCGATACACACCTGAAGAACGTGGAATTCTTGTTACTGTTTATTTCACCAATTGTCGGTCTGTTATTTTAAAGCAGCGTGAATTTTGTTGTCGTTTTCCTCAACGTTGTCTACCATGTGCGCGAACAATTAAGCATTTGGCTGAGCGCCTGGTGCAAACTGGGTCCACTAGAGATGTCGCACGAAGCAAACGGTCTCGTATTGCACGTTCGACCGAGAACATCGCTGCTGTGACCGAAGATGTCAGAGGGAATCAACAAACATCGACAAGCCAACGATGCACGCAATTAGGCATCAGCAGACGTTCGTTGCAACGAATTTTAGTGAAAGATGTGAAGAAGTCGGCGGTGAAATCCCTGCTCTGACCACCATAAATTTCTTTCAGCGGCTGTCACCTCGCTTAGTGACGGCGACACTATCGAGTATTTGGCCATGAAAAAGATTCTCAAAATACCGTTCGGAGACGGTGTAAAACTGTAGGTCCCAATCAGTGAGTGTAAAACTAGCTCGCACACAGGTCACTGGTTGTGAGAAGCTCTCCCTAATCCCTTCATGGGATGTCACGGGAAACCACTTTTTTAACGTCAAATGAGATTAACTTACTCCCGTGCTTTGTTAATATTGGTTCAAGAAGAATATGATTTCGTGTCCAAAATCATAATGAGCGACGAAGCCCAATTCCACTTAAGTGGTTATGTTAACAAACAAAATATGCATTGCTAAGGTACAGAGAACCCACATGAAATCCAATAGCTGTTATTGCGTCCCCTCCAATTGACTCTTTGGTGTGGAATTTGCATTGAAAAAGTGATTGACGCTCATATTTTTGAGGACTTCGCTGAAACCACCGTAACCGTAACTGGTGAGCGTTACAGGCAGATGTTAAACGAGTATTTTTCCGTACACTCAGAGAACTAATTGTTAGAAAAGAGGTTGTAGCAACCGTAAATTCGGTTGTTGCCACCGAATTGCGGTTGCTACAACCGAATTGAGGTTGTGACGACCGATTGTAGTCCCCACAACAGAAATTCGGTTGAAGCAACCTCGTTTCATAATGCATTCAGTTGTGAAAGCTAAAAATTAAATTATATTCGTTCTGTCAACTAAATTTTCTAAAATTTCGGTTGGAAGAACCGAATTTGGAATTAATTCGGATGCAACAACCGAAATTAATACCAAATTCGGTTGGAGTAATAGAATGTGACACCATTTCAGTAGCAACAACCGAATTTGTCCTCAATTCGGTTGTATCTTTCGAATTTGGTATCAATTCGGTCGCAATAACCGAATTTAGCCTCAAGTCGGTTGCAACGACCGAATATGGCGTCAATTCGATTGCTGTACCCGAATTTCTATTGAATTCTGTAGGTCTGACCGAATTCATTTTCAATTCGGTTACCACAACATAATTCCATGTATTTCATACCTGACGTTTAAAATTATAAATAGAAATATTATATTCAAATAAGCTAAGAATGAATAATTGTTGTCGTCGCGGCTGTATCAATTTTTGTTTTGTGGTTGTTACCAAAGGTAAGTGAGAATATTATAATTATATTTTATGTCTTAAAACGTATTTTTTTTGCAGAAAATGCTCAATCAAATATCCACGGTTTTGCAGTTTTTCAAGGTCGGTCGTTTGAGACGCACGTCAGAATTGGTGCGGTGACCCATGATGTCCGGGACTTCAAAAAAGGTAGGAACTGGCATGAATAAACAATCCATAACCCTAAAGATTTCCCTATATAAATGACATTTTTCCATTTGTAATTTTTTTGTAAGAATTTAGGAAAATAAATCATCAGCTAATAATTAAAACTAATTTGAAAATTATTTTGTGAAACTATCGAAATTCGGTTGTAACAACCTCCAATGAGGTTGTGTCAACCTCCAATGGGGTTGTGTCAACCTCCTTGATTTCTATAAAGGAACTTTCGACGGATACCCAGGACATTGGAATTCAAAAATTAAATACTTATACTGGGGCGTAAATGTGTAGAAAATCATATCAAATATATTATCGTTTTGTCGGTAGTGAAAAGTTAACTACATTAGGGTATCCCAAAAAAGATTTGCTTTACGATTTTCATGGTTGTTCAAGCCTAATTGGAAAGCTTATAAGGCAAAGTATTTTTGAGATTTTTTCAGATTTTTCGGAAGAGGTCATAGATATCGAATTGCACCCAAACATAGGGATTTCGGAACTTTTCTGAATTTTACTTGAAACTTGTTCAATAATCACGATTTTCTTAGATTTTAAGTTAACAGTTTTAAAGCAAGACGTCCAAACTTTACTCGTATATGCATAAACAATCAGTTTTGACAAAAAATTTGCTAAATAAGGTACCATACATTAAACTATTTCCAGTTAGTTTTTACCACACCAAAAACAAAATGTCCTTTAAAAAATGTATTCCTTAATATTCTTTAGTATATTCTACATATCCTTTTCAAAACAAAATATATTCCAGCACCTAAAAAACTTTAACAAATATTCTTCTTTTGAAAAGGATCTATTGAAAATCCTGAAGTATCGTATATTAAAGGATATTTTTTTTCTGGGGAAGAGCTAAAAATTGTTGCATAGCCCATAATCGTTGCATCAAACAAATATTTTTGTACATTTTGTAAAATTTTTTAACCATCTTTTTTAATATTTTTATTTGAAACAATCACTTTTTAACACAAAACTCAAGCATGCAGATTATATTTGATACAAATCATAGAATAACACATACCATAGAAGCTTTTATTCGCTCAATAAATTAAACGTCATAGGTACGATGGAAAGTAAACATTTGATGGTGGAAAATATGGGTTCAATAATACCGGATAGTGGCGATAGTATACAGCGATCCACAAAGGAATAACAACCGAATTTCGTGTTTTTGTGGCTAACTAGTTGTGTTAAATACAATACAAATGTATACCAACGATAAAAGTCAACAATAAAGTGCAAAACACATTTATATTTTTCAGTTCTACACCAAAACGACATGAAAAAGTAAAGTGAACATATTTTGTAACTCCACCTGGTGTAAGTTGATTTTAAATTTAATTGCTCTCATTTCCACAAACCTACGATGAAGAGTGTGAAATGAAACGTCAGATGAGAGAATAAATTTATCTATGTCTGTGTTATTCTATGGTACAAATGCTCTTCGATCAGTTTTTTTTTTGGTTTGTTTTGTCTTTCTACCGTCTAACCGTCATAACTAACCGCGCAATATTAAGTAGAACGTCAACCGTCAATACTAATTGGACCTTTACAACAAAAGATATATGGTAACTCTCGATATGCATATTATGAAAACTTATCATGGCCGACTTTACTACTTCGACCTCTAGCAGGACTATTGTGTGAAAACTGGTTGTAGCAACAGTATATTCGGCTGCTGCTTCCGAATTGCATTTGCCTCAACCGAATTGAGGTTGCCATAACTGGATTTAGTCCTCACTACCGAAGCAAATTGAAGCAACCAGTAATAGGTAGTGGCAACATCTCTTGCGGTTGTAACAGCCTCTAATTTGGATGGCATGATATCTACTGTGTTTCTGAAAACATCAAAATTCGGTTACAGCTAATTGGAACTTCAGTTGCCACAAACAAATTGGGGTTGTCACGACTAAATTTTAGTCCCCACAACTGAAATTCGATTGAAGCACCCAGTAATAGATTGAGGCAAAATTTAATGCGGTTGTTACAACCTCTAATTCGGATGTAATAGCAGCTACTGTGGTTCTGAAGACGTTCTTCGGCTAATTCCAATTGGAATTGCCACAACCGAATTGAGGTTGTCATGACTAAATATTGTCCCTACAACTGAAAATCGGCTGACAGAACCTCAAATAGGTTGTGGCAACGTCTAATGTGGTTATGACAAGCTCTATTGCGATTGTAACAAAATCTAATGCGGTTGTGATAGCTTATTTGGACATAATGACATCTATTGTGGTTATTACAACCTCTAAATTCGGTAACCGCCAATTCGGTTACTTTTGGTGTGTGTGTGTGTGTATGTATGTTATCAGAGGCACATATCAAGGGAACGGTCTTGTTTCCATTTCTACTGAATCTTGCGCTGACTGGAATACTGGCCACTTTAGAATATGCGGGTGTGGAATTTGTTCTTATTCGACGCTATGGGACATTATCTTACGGCATATATCTTACGGCATTTGGGCATATGAGCGGGAGAATAGGGACTAAGGCTAAACCCGGCCAAAGCCGAGCTGCTACAGTTTCCTAGAAGTTACAAAATACCTACCCTATCATATTGCCTGGGTCAGCAATTAAACTTCCTGTGTGTGCCAATTTTGGATATCAACTATAGTTTCAGATCCTGTATAGCAGAAAGGTCGACAAAGGCGACGATGGGCTGCATGAGGGTCCTAGGTTGTAAACGGGGTCTTTCTCCAAGGATTACTCATTGTATCTATACAGCGATTGCGAAGCTGATAATGTTCCACGGGCTCATCGTGTTGAGGCAGGTGCTTCAGACGCTCACCTATTGTGCACTTCTAACTAAGGTTCAAAGAAGAACGATGTGTATCACGGCTGCTCTGATGCACCCAATGTAATGTTCTCTTTTTTTTGTCGGTGGATATTATATGCAGGTAGAATACTTCTACGTCTGCCATCAGGTTAAGGCAACTCGCGCAATGGGACAGGATCAGAGTCGGTATTGGCACAGTGATGGAATTTGTTCCCAATATTCCTGGATTTGTCGGCTACTGGAAAGCCGAACAACTATTCGATCGGAAATAATGGGCACTCTTACCGGATATGAATTCCCGGAATAATGAAATTCCTGCTATAGAGGAGTATGTGCATTTCCACGCGGAAGGGTCGAAAATTATGACCAAGTCAGGTATGGCGTCTACCCTAGGGAATTGGGTTGTCACTTTCCGGTAGACTTATACATCTTGTAAACTGATAGTCTTATACATCATTATAGCGTGTATAAGACGGTAATTTTACGTATTAGGGAAGTGACCGGTTGGTTGAGGGATAACAGTCCAGCAGTGTGGACCTCCCATTATATCAGTTCTTTCATTTACGCAACAATGTTATTATTCCAAGTCTATTTTCTATTAACAAATTTGCTTCGACTACCACAGTCATTCCTTATATTCTACCCCAACGACTGTTGCTGACGGCAACAAGTTGCGTTTTTGCGTAGTCGTAGTCATAGTGGACGAAGGCATTTTGTGCGTTTATTGTTTCATTTCATTTTGTTCCAATCGTTTTAATGGGTGAAGCAAAAAAGCCGTAGTCGCTTGGTTAAAGTGTATTATGCATTCGTTAGGCATTAGTCAATTTGTATCTGCTGTTGCTGTCTGCTAATCAACAGTTTAAACATTGATTGTAACACAAGTTGAACTATCAATTATATGGCACTATGTACCGAGTGTTATTTGATTATTTTTCCAATAGTCAATTGTATCTGCTGGCATTAGTCAATTTGTAGCTGCTGTTACTATTTGCTGGTCAACAATTTAAACATTGATTCTAACACAAGTTGAACTATCAGTTATATGGCGCTTTGTAGTGAGTGTTAATGGAATATTTTTGCACGCAAATATTTACTAAATGTTTCACGTTTTCCCACATCCTAATTAACATGGACGGCTACTTTTCTAAGTTTTCAACTCGCAATTAGCAAGTCATTTGCAAATTGTTCCAATTTTCTCTCATGTTTTACAATCAGGTACTTCGTTTTCTTCCTGTATACTTTAACAGTAAAATGCTAATTTGAATGCACAGTAACCGCAATAATACTGGTAAAAGATATTGACATGAACTTTGTCATATAGCAATATCAGCTAACACTACAGATATTTTAAACCATTTAGAGCCAAAAAAGGTGTTAAGCGTAATGATCAAATGAATTAACAATACCTGATGATGCTTTAACCCAAAACACACAACAGGATGACCAGAATCCCCCATTATATTTCTTTTGTATTTAGTATTAAATATAAATGCTTAGAACTTCCATAATTCTATTTAAATTCCACTGACTGTCTAAATTTTGCCAATCTTCTTTGTCTATGTAGAACTTTATTTCATACAAAACTGCTGCTGGTACGTGGACTTAATGTTATGGTATTGCAGTAACTCTGGCGCATATTCGGTTACTTATGTAGATTCAAAATTCTTTATTATCGCATACATTTACGCAAAATCACGTTCCAGCTCTCCATTTTCATTCTGCCACCGATCATAATTTTGCACAAACGTGGAACACATTCATGAATTTCTTTGCCTCCTATGTGAATATTTCAGTTTTAATTTATTTGAGATTAGTTTCCATTTCAGTTCACATGAAATTATACAATGGTTGGTTGTATTTCAAATAGTGATGCTGAATTAAATGAAAGCATTAGTGAGACAGTCAAATAAATATGATTTGCAGCAGCAAAAAATTTAAGCAGCTTTTGTATAACAAATGTATTCAATGCTCATATCGATGCATAATTTCAAATTATTTCCCGTTTTGTTAAAATTCGAAAATTTATAACTAAAACCAACTTTTGCTTTTTAAACCCGCCAAAGGTTTTTTTTCATAATCGTTTGCTAAAACAGTTTTGGTTTTCATGCTCAAAAATATTGCGACGTGTTAAATTTGCTGGTTACATGTTGATAGCTGCATATAAACGACTAACGAGCATGAGCGAAAGCCCCACCGGAGGAGAACCATTTAGTTTGATCTTGTCTGAGCCTGACAAGATCTTGCGCTTCTCCCAGGTCTCTAAATAGTTAGGGTGACATGACTTGGTTAGATTGGGTTTAAAACACGTGATTATAGGAGGCAGTCGATGGCTGCATTATAAAATCGCAACACTTGGAGTTCGGTTGACACAGTGTGATTACCCTGAGGATTTGAAAAGAACAGAAAGGAACAAAAAGAGGAAGGCAGGAGAAGACAAGGCCACAATAAAGTAGATATTGGAAAAGTTGTAGGAGTAACAGAAGACATACCCAAAAGACGAACGAGATAGACATGAAGAAAACGCACCAAAGAGTAAAACACACGCAATATGCACGATAACCACTATGACGTCTAAATATGTACCCTAGGGTGGGTCAATTTGTAAGGAACCAAAAACCTTGACAAAGAGTATAGCAGGAACGTAATCTACGGCAAATACTAAGAAAATGTTCCCAAGAAGCCATGGTTCAAAAATCAAAATCGAGCCAGCGATTTTTCACTTTAAAATTTGTATATTATCATGAAAAATCGACCCAGAAGCCATACTTTCGAAACTTGATACTCTTCGATTTCGATGAAATTTCAGACATATATTCTACTCGTTGCTGGCGTTCCAATGATTTTTATTTTACATCGAAACTTCCCACGGTCCATGTTTTATAGCTGTGTAAAGTTGGTCATCTGTAGCATTTTCGTGAAGAAATATCTGTGTGAATGTTAGTATAACTTTTGAAGGCCATAGAGCAACATCGATCGAAGAGCATCACGTTTCAAAAATATGGTTTTTGGGTCGATTTTTCACGATAATATACAAAATTTCAAGTGAAAAATCGCTGGCTCGACTTTGATTTTAAAACAATGGTTTCTTGGAAACATTTTCTTAGAATTTGCCGTAGGTTACGTTTCCGCTATACTCTTGGGCGGCAAAAAAAATTGACCCACCCTAATGTATCTTATTTTTGAATTTTGGAAAAGTTAAGCTCCCACCCCCCAGTTTTTTTCACATCCTCCCAGCACTGGTGTGTGCAAAATTTTCGCCCGATCGGATAACTCGAATACGTGCCGCAAACGCCCTAAATATCTCGCAAGCATCACTCTTAGGCATTTTTTGAAATAAGGTAATAAAATTATTCGCGGTTGCATACCCTGGTGTTTTTTGTATAAAACAATATTTAAATATGGAGAGATTATGTGTGTAAAATTTCGTGGATATCGGAGATCATTATATATCCATCCCAAGTCATTAGCCAATTCAAGCCAAATAGAGAAAAATTGAAAACGGCATTTTTTGCTTTTTGGTATAAAGTTGTATGGCCTATGACTTCAAAAATCTTTGAAAATGGTATAGCTGTATTGAAAACAGTTTGAAGCTTAAAATAAGGTATAATATGTTACCTTAGTACACCGCTTTAAAAATCTAATTTGGGGTATAATATTAAAAATTTTAGAAAAACATTTTTTTCCTGTTCTTTTGCAACAAAATTTTAAATTTTTCATATGTTCCATTGTTTAAGTGTATTGAAAGATCAAAAATTATGTTCCGAAGGCATACTGTTACATTCTGAACTTGCCACAACCCACAACAATTTCTACAATTTAAATGCTTGAAAATTATTTGAATTTAAACTTGATTTCAAATTTCGTTTTAAAGTTATTTGAATTATTGAAAATATTTATTCAGCAGCAAAATCGGTCGCTCGTAAAACGTTACGTAAAATATCAACCTGCAAGCGAAGGTGGATTTCATTAGTCAACTTGGACACGCAGAATCTAATCAAAGTGATAAATACACCACAAAAATAGAAACTTCAATCTTAACTTTAACTGTTGACTTCAGTTCTTCTTTATGTATAAAATATTAATATGATTCTTTATGTATCCTATGTATTAATGCTGTTCCATTTAAATACATCTGTATATTTTTATCTAATATCAAGTTATCAATGCATTTGTTCGAATTTGCAATTAGACTGAAAATAAAGCTTGAATTGGAGTGTTTTAATACTATTTTAAAGCTTGAATTCAAACGCAATTCTTACTTGAATTCCAACGCACCGACTTATTCATTTCGCTTTAAATTAAACTGTAATTCAATGCTTGAATTACACTTTAATTAAACTTTATTGTTCTACTTGAATTCTAGGGTGAATTTTGCTGGAGATTGGTATTTTTTTAAAGTGTAATTCAACACTTGAAATTGGAAAACATTGCTGGAATTCTTGTTGAATTTAACTTGAATTCCAACAAAAATGTTTATTGGGATCTATTTCATATTGGGAACGAAGTGATCGTCGCACAGTGGTTCAGAATCGATTTCAATCGGCCAAATTCAATATCTTTTGACCTAGTAAACATTTTTAAGTTCTGTAGAAACCTGATTGTGGCCCTTCTTTGTCTCCCGGGGAGGCAGGATTGGGAGGGATTCATGCCAGGTAATAGAATATATTGCGGCTTATACACTGATGGTGATGACATAGATTATTAGATGACATAGTGGGCTATAGAGTCTATTTCAAAGAGGTAAGCCTAGACCTTTCACAAAGGCTACCAATCCTTTGTAGTGTCATTCAATCAAAAGTCGTGGCAATAGGAGGAGTTGCCCTTTGGCTATGGGCAAAACTTTGTCTCCCCTGTGGTATCAACATCTACTTTGAAAGTCAGGTTGCTACAAAGTCCATGCAGTCTACATTCTTGACTTCAACAACAACCCCGAATTGCTGCATATCTATCCAGCTTGTATGGGTATCGGGGCACAGGAACATTCCAGAGAACTATAGCAAGAATGAGCTGGCGAGATTAGGGACTACCTTACCAGCTCCCCTGAATACGGAACATGTGGGTATACCCCTTTCTGCATGCATAAACCCCAATCTATAAGATTTGGCTACACTGATATCGTTTATAAACTTCATAAAATTGGGATAATAATATACCAATACCACCTTAATCCTCTACCATTAAATTAAAGAAATTTGGAATATTTTAGTTTTGTGTTCATTTCAATACCGATTATATTTGAAATATATTGACTTTATATGGAACATACATTAGCCGTAACTGAATTTAGAGGGTGTCACAACCACAGTAGATTCATCACATCCGAATTAGAGGTTGTCACAACAGCATTATGGGTTGTCACAACCTACTACAGGTAGCTTCAACCAAACTTCAGTCCTGGGACCCAAATTCAATCGTAACCACATCAATTCGTTTGTGGCAACTGCAATTCGATGGCAACAACCGTACATTCGGTTGCTACAACCCCTTTTCAAACAAATACTTTTAAGAATGTAGTCCGATTGAAACTATACGTGTCCAGATTAACAAAGTTATACTGTAGTTATTTACAAAACTTGGAAAATACTAACAATAAACAAAGTTTCAGAAGTTTCATATCAATAACAGCCAGTAAACTTTTGAATATATAAAAAAAGCAAACATTTTAGAGACAACCCCCTTCCAAGAGCCACAAAAATATTCTGATATCGCACTTCCATACGCAGGATGGAAGCAGCTGTACTAGGTTTCAAGATACAAACTGACTTTGAATCCAAATAAACCTTGTTCAGTATATTTATCTAAATTGCTTACCAACCAAATCTAAATAAATTAAAATTAAAGGAACTATTGTTTCCAGAAGTTCACAAATCTCTATAACATTCCCATCTGGGTTCGTATGTAAAAAACATGTGTATGCCCAAACCACAATCTCGAAGGACTATGTTAATTTCTATGTGTGAACAAATTTCCGTTTTCTAGTTCTATACACAAGGAACACAAGAGCAACACATTTCCTCATTTACGTTGTTGGAAAATTGTATTGCGGTTTTAGCACTTCTTGTGGGCGAAGTTACTTGGTGTAGCACAATAAAGTTCAGTAGTTTATAATCAAGTTCCCAGATGCAAATGTGAGCACTTCGTCATCCATTTCCTTTTCCTGAAAATACCTTCAAAATAAAGAAGTGGTTGTATAATAACTCTCGAATACAATTTCTTGCAATACCTGCACAATAATGTGGAATTATAAATTCTTTAAAATATGAATGTCCTTAGAATGTTTTACATTTTTTAACGTTTGCATTAACATTTAGATGAGTGGTTTTGTTCTGCTTTATTACTATTATGAATATATTTGGAGCGTAAAATGGTTTTGTGCTTCGTCGTATATCACCACAACCCTTGTGACTAGGGTTTGGATTTCTATGCCATAAACTACTATGCAACTGATTCTATGAAAAATCAAATTTTTTTTTTATGAAATTAAAACTAAAAATTTGATTTTAACAAGAACTATTATATTAAACATGTATGAAAAATCTACAGGGAAATTGTACTTGAAACACTTTTTTTGTAAAAGCTACAAAAAGCGGTGGGTTGGGTTACCCCATCAGCCCTTTAAGACCGTTTGAATAAGCTTTAAAAATAGCCACATTTAAGGTAACATTCGATATTATCCTCCGTTACTCGTATCTAACGCTTCGGTAAGTTGTTCCTAGCGGAAGTAAATGTGAGAAAAGCAAATGTATATGAATCCCATATAGGACGTAGTTGTTTACTTTTTAATATAGTCAAAGTTGGTTAGTGATTTGAGGTTAGCTATGTACATTCTTAGGGGTTTTCCTATTTTACACAACTTCAAATATGTGTGTAATTGAAAATCGGGCAAAAAGTGGATACACTCTGAATTTTTACAAGCTCAATAAGTCCCAATCCAGAGACGTTACAACCTTTAGAGTAGATTTAAAAATGTAGCTTTATTAATCCTAAACCAAATGCAGCAAGATTGATTCTATTATTCGTAAAGGTTGAGGTGATTCAATATTTTCGTGTATTACCCCACCAAACTTATATCACATTGGGACATAGGTCTATAGCTGCAATTATTATTTTCCCGACTTACGAAATGAGATACAAAGACCTCTTCTCTAGCCGGATGTGTAATGCCATCGGGGTATTCAAATTCGAAGCGGAAAAAAAGAAGAAACCGGTTAGCCGGATCCAATATTAATAATCGTTTGCGGGTTAAAAAATAATATTTATCGCAAGCCCATATTTTTCACGTCAGTTAACCCGATAACCGGTTTCAAAGTCCAAAATTCAAATTTCCATTGTCATTTAATATTTCCAATTGTTTTAAAATCATTTCAACTCAATTAAATTTAAATTAATACATTTCATTTCAATTCATTTAAATTCAATTCAATTCCATTTAATTCAATTCAATTCAACTCATTTTAATTCAATTCAATTAAACTCAGTTCAATCAATTCCATTCAATTCAATTCAAGTCAAAACAATTCCATTCAATTCAATTCAATTCAATTCAATTCAATTCAATTCAATTCAATTCAATTCAATTCAATTCAATTCAATTCAATTCAATTCAATTCAATTCAATTCAATTCAATTCAATTCAATTCAATTCAATTCAATTCAATTCAATACAATTTGATTCAATTCAATTCAGTTCACTTCAATTCAAATCAAGTCAATTGAATTCAATTGAATTCAATACAATTCAATTCGATTCGGTTCAATTCAACTCAATACAATTCAATTCCATTCAATTCATTTTCAATTGAATTTGTTTCAATTGAAATTGTTTCAATTCAACTCAACTCAATTCAATTCAATTAACTTCAATTCAAGTCAGTTTCATTCAGTATTCAATTCAATTCAGTTCAGTTCAGTTCAGTTCAATTCAAATCAATTCAAATCAGTTCAATTCAATCCAGTTCAATTCATTTCCATTCAGTTCAATTCAATTCAAGTCCATTGAATTCAGTTCAGTTCAATTTATTTCAATTCAAATCAATTCAATTCAATTCGGTTCAATTCATTTCAATTCAGTTCAGTTCAATTCAGTTCAACTCAATTCAATTAAATTCAAGTCAGTTCCAATCAGTTTTCAATTCAGTTCAATTCAAACCAGTTCAATTCTTCAATTCAATTCAAGTCAGTTCCATTCAGTATGCAATTCAGTTCAGTTCAATTCAGTCCAGTTCAATTCATTTCCATTCAGTTCAATTCAATTCGATTCAACTCAAATTAATTCACTTCAATTCACTTCAATTAACTTCAATTCAATTCAAGTCCATTCAATTCAATTCAATTCAGTTCAGTTCAATTTATTCCAATTCAAACCAATTCAATTCGGTTCAATTCATTTCAATTCAGCTCAATTCAGTTCAGTTCAATTCAGTTCAACTCAATTCAATTAAATTCAAGTCAGTTCCATTCAGTATTCAATTCAGTTCAATTCAAATCAATTCAAGTCAGTTCAATTCAATCCAGTTCAATTCATTTCCATTCAGTTCAATTCAATTCAAGTCCATTCAATTCAATTCAATTCAGTTCAGTTCAGTTCAGTTCAATTCAGTTCAATTTAAATGAATTCAATTCAGTTCAACTCATTTCAATTCAACTCAATTCGATTCAATTCAGTTCAATTCAATTCAAGTCAACTCAATTCAATTCAATTCAATTCAATTCAATTCAATTCAATTCAATTCAATTAAATTTAATTCAATTCAATTCAATTCAATTCAATTAAATTCAATTCAATTTAGTTAAGTTCAATTCAATTCAATTCAAGTCAATTAAATTTAGTTCAATTCAATTCAGCACAATTCAATTCAATACAATTCGATTCAGTTCAGTTCAGTTCAGTTTAGTTCCATTCAGTTCAATTAAATTCAATTCAAATCAATTCAATTGAACTCAGTGCAATTCAATTCTGCAATTCAATTCAAATTAGTTTAATTCCATTAAATTAAATTAAATGTAATTCAATTCAATTAAATTCAATTCAACTCACATCAATTCAATTCAATGTAATGCAAATCATTTCAATTCCATTCAATTCAATTCAATTTAGTTCAATTCAATACAATTCAATTCAATTCAATTCAATCCGGTTCAGTTCAATTCAATACTAACGTATGTGTACGTATTATTTTAAATTAAAATTGTATAAAATTGTGTTCGTTGGTTTCTGAATAATAATTATCATTTTTAAGGGGGAAGGCAACGGCAATATCCTTGGCTTTGACACTTTATCTTCATGAGTATTATGAATTTTCAATGTAGAATGATCAGTGGATTAATTATAGTTTGTTATACACAATTAACATAAGTAATGCTAAATATTAGAACGTTTGGTCGTTTTTTAAATAATTTTCTTCTTCGATATTTGGCTGCCCTTTGGGTAGCATTGTCAGGAAGATGACCACAATTATTGATTAAAAACGAAAAGAATTGATAAACAAAATGCTACCCAAAGCGCAGCGAAATATCGAAGAATAAAATTATTTAAAAAACGACCAAACGCTCGAACATTTTAATTTTTGAATATAATACGAAAGGTCGCATTAATCATAACTTTTTTAAAAAAACATTTTTTTAATTTTTATTAACAGAAAATTACTTAGTATGCCTGATTTTAGTCAAAAAATGAAGAGCTTCTCTGTAGTTGTTTGAATCTTACAAATATTTCTATTGTCTTTCGGGATGAAAATATAAATATGTATGTTTTGCTCTTCTTTGTTCATCTCATTACTCAAAGACACTCAACAAAGAACAAGAGCCCTTTAAAACATTTTCTATAAAGCAAATTTAATTCTTTTGATTGCATTTATCATCTTCTTCGTTTTATGCTCCTCTCATTCTTTTTGGCTGATTAAGATTTTACCATCAAAAAGCGGTAATTACATGCAGCATTTCATTCTATTCATTCAACTTTTGCTCTATTCAAAAATGTTGCAAGTAGAGCAAAAGCTGACTTGTGTTTTTGTGATGCGAAGGAGGCAATTTTCCGGTTATAATTCCTATGCAAACTGGAAAGATAAAGAGAAGGAAAGTCAAAAGGAACAGGGATAATGATTTGACCAAGTGTAAACTAAAATGCAATGTGGAATGCACAAAAGCGGAAAATATCATTAATGTGTAATATTGTAGATTACAAGTATTACTAAATATACCCTCGCTCATTTGAAACGACCGAATAATATAACACTCATGAGAACGCTTCAAAGGATTCTTAGGGTCAGTTTCACAGTCAGCACTTAAATGGCTTTCCCCAATTAAATTAGTTTAGCTGTCAAAACAGTTGGCTCTTTAATTAACTATAAATTTTCCATTAAAGTGCAATTTTTAAGTGATTTTATAAGACGACTGTGAAACTTCCACTTAGAATTTAAAAAATATATCAATATTTAATGCTGATTATTTGATATATTTAATGCCGAATAGACGATACCTTCTGTTTCTTCTTACGATAACTAAACACAATTATTGGAACGAAGATCCTTATCGCACGTTGCGGGATGGGGGCAAAATAAAAAAAATTAAACAACTTTTGTTTTAACACTATTATGCTACAACCCACTATTATCAACTATATTGTTTACTTTTGTGCCTAGACTAACGGCTTGGATCATAGGGAAAGTACCCTTTCTCCAGTCGGTTGTGACAACATTTCCAGTCGATTGTGACAACCTCTCAAGTCGGTTGTGGCAACTTCTTAAGATGGTTGTGACAGCCTATAAAGACAGTTATGTCAACCCCAAAGCCGGTGGTGCCAACCTATAAAGCCGGTTGCGACGACGTCAGATTTAGATATTGGTTACCTTTAACTACGGTTAATAAAGTACTATTAATTCGATTGTCCCAACCCAATTTTTCTACCAGTGTGACTACGTTTTATTTAGATCCAAATGACTAGTTCCAAATGCAATAAAATCCACCACTTAATCAATTCAAAATATTGCAGTATAAATTTCTAATGTCTCGCAGAATTTTCTAGGGTGAGCACATATGTATATTACATTGAATACATCTCTAACATATATATAATTTTTTCTTGAATTATTAGGTTCCTACACAAAAACAAAGACAAAGCTTTTTTATTTGGAAAATCAATGAACAATTAAAATTTACTTAGTTCGCGGAGTTTTAGTTTTACAAATTTTTTTTTCCACATTGAGAAGTTTGTCGGAGTGACACTACAGTTTTGTATCAAAATGACTTCCAATCTTCTTTACGATTCCCTGGAAATACAACAATAAGATTTTAATTGACTCGTTTGAAACAACATCACATTGTGTTGCTGCATATTGTTTCAGTTCTTGCAGATTTTTTATAAATTTCTGCAATCATTCAAGCTATTTGTAATTAAATATAAGAAATTTAAAACTTTAAAATAGAAACGTAATGATTTCTGCCCTTAGGATAAGAAAGAATTCATCAAATTGTGAGTAATTTTTGTATCAATAAGAACTAAAGTTTAAGCTTTGAGTTAAACTTAGTTTAATAATCTATTTGTTAAATTTTAATTTATTATTATTCATAAATCAACTCAATTCAATTCATGCAACTCAACTGAATTCAATACAATTCAGGTCATTTCAATTCAATTCAAGTCAATTCCAGTCAATTCAAGTCAATTCAATTTAATTCAATTGAATTCAATTAAATTCAATTAAATTCAATTCAATTTAATTGAATTCAATTCAATTCAATTCAATTCAATTCAATTCAAATAAATTCAATTCAACTCAATTAAATTCAATTCAATTCAATTAAATTCAATTCAATGGGATGCAGTAAAGATCACCTCCTCGCGGTGCATCCTGGGTAACTCTAAATGATCTTCTTCCAGTTTGGCACTCTGCTACGACCCTGGTTCACGACCCTGGTTGTCGTCCTGTGCTCTGCGACCTGAGTTGGCAGAGGTGACACTCTGTCGAATTGGCTCGTGGCTAAGGTACCGTTCGTCTCTGCCTCCTTAAAACCTGGCAAGTCTTGTAGTACGTTCGAAATCTGTCACCGTTAAGTTGATGGTAATGGTGAGGTTGAGATGACTCCCTCTTTGGATCGGCCTGGCACTGAACACTCTGTCCCATAAGGCGGAGTGTCAACCCTCGCGTGGAACTCCCTGCTTCATAGACAACCGCGGGCCCTTCTTTCTCAACACATTGCATCTTTACAGAAGTGGATACGGACAATTCAATTAAATTCAATTGAATTCAATTCAATTCAGTTTAATGCAATTCAATTATATTCCGTTCAAATCAATTCAATTCAATTAAATTCAATTCAATTAAATTCCATTAAATTCAATTAAATTCAATCCAATTCAAATCAATAAAATTCAATTATATCCACCTCAATTCAATACAATTCAATTCAGTTCAATTCAATTTAATGTAATTCAATTCAATTCAACTCAATTCAATTCAATTCAATTCAATTCAATTCAATTCAACTCAATTTAATTCAATGCAATTCAATTCAACTCAATTCAGTTCGATTCAATTTAATGCAATTCCATTAAATTCAATTAAATTCAATTCAATTCAAATCAATTAAATTCAATTATATCCACCTCACTTCAATACAATTCAATTCAGTTCAATTCAATTTAATGCAATTCAATTCAATTCAACTCAACTCAATTCAATTCAACTCAATTTAATTCAATGCAATTCAATTCAAGTCAATTCAAATCAATTCAATTCAATTATATCCACCTCAATTCAAAATAATTCAATTCAGTTTAATTCAATTATATTCAATTCAAATCAATTCAATTCCATTCAACTCAATTCAATTCATTTCGATTCAATTCAATTCCATTCAATTCAATTCAATTCAATTACATTTTATTTCAATTCAATTCAACTCAATTCAATTCAATTTAATTCAAATCAATTAAATTCAATTATATCCATGTCAATTCAATTCAACTCAATGCAGATCGATTCAATTTAATGCAATTCAATTTAACTCAATTCAATTCAGTTCAACTCATTTCTTTTCAATTCAATGCAATTCAATTCAGTTCGATTCAATTCAGTTCGATTCAATTCAACGTAATTCAATTCATTTCCATTCAATTCAATCCAATTCAATTACATTTTGTTTCAATTCAATTCAACTCAATTCAGTTCAATTTAATTCAAATCAATTAAATTCAATTATATCCATGTCAATTCAATTCAACTCAATACAGATCGATTCAATTCAATTCAATTCAATTCACTTCAATTCAATTTAATTCAATCAATTCAATTCAATTTAATTTAATTTAATTTAATTTAATTTAATTCAGTTTAGTTCAGTTCAATACAATTCAATTCAATTTAATTCAATTCAATTCAATTCAATTCAATTCAATTTAATTCACATCAATTCAATTCAATTCAATTCAATTCAATTTTCAATCCGATTGAATTCAATTCAATTCAATTCAATTCAATTCAATTCAATTCAATTCAATTCAATTCAATTTAATTTAATTTAATTTAATTTAATTTAATTCAGTTTAGTTCAGTTTAATTCAATTCAATTCAATTCAATTCAATTCAATTCAATTCAATTCAATTCAATTCAATTCAATTCAAATCAATTCAATTCAATTCAATTCAATTCAATTTAATTTAATTTAATTTAATTTAATTTAATTTAATTTAATTTAATTTAATTTAATTTAATTTAATTTAATTTAATTTAATTTAATTCAGTTTAGTTCAGTTCAATTCAATTCAATTCAATTCAATTCAATTCAATTCAATTCAATTCAATTCAATTCAATTCAATTCAATTCAATTCAATTCAATTCAATTCAATTCAATTCAATTCAATTCAGTTCAATTCAATTCAATTCAATTCAATTCAATTCAATCCAATTCAATTCAATTCAATTCAATTCAATTCAATTTAATTTAATTTAATTTAATTTAATTTAAATCAGTTTAGTTCAGTTCAATTCAATTCAATTCAATTCAATTCAATTCAATTCAATTCAATTCAAATCAATTCAATCCGATTGAATTCAATTCAATATTAACTGATGTGTACGTATTTTTAAAACTAAAATTGTATACAAATTTGATTAATGCTTTTCATTTCTATATAATAATTATCATTTTTACGGACGAATGGAAAAGTTAGGAACCTTTTAATTTTTGTTGAATTTGTTTTAATTTTTCGACAAACATTTATAATTTTGTTTCCGATGCAAAATGAAAAAACGGTAAATAAAACCGAAAGCTAAACGGTTTCCCCCATTCTGTGAAACCGAAACTCGGTTGTCCGTGATTTTTCGAATAAACCGAAAAGCAGTTATGTGAAAATAGCGGGGTTTTTGAAGAATCTAGTTACAACCCAAATACTGGTTATAAATACTTACAGCCTTATTCATAAAATGTTCTGAGAGAAACTGTCTTTCAAACCTTTTATGGATGAGGCCATTATACTTTATATATGTAGTACCTTGATATATGATTAATATAAAATCTACTAGCCACCTATGAGTATGAGTTATATTTTATACAAAAAGGCTACACATGCGATTAGGTACGATGAGAAGGGTTTTGTCGATTTGATACCGTTCCAAAAAGAATATATCGTATTCATTTACAATCATCACTTCTTTTCATATAATATGGCATGACATAAGTCTACTAGTTTTTATCGCTATATACAATTTAAAAATCAAACTCATGACACAAACGGTTTTGTTGATATTATGTGATCTTTATTATTTTGATATTTGGTTTCTGATCACACTGCATCATCGGGATAATCTACAAACTATCCATATAGACGTAAATATTAGTATATTCAAAAATATATATTCTACTTTATATAATATACACGAACATCAATAACTTTAAAATTTATCAATAAAATTCAAACGCTCAAATATACCACCCTCTCTTCGAAGACTTACTTGCTATTTAGGAATGTGCATATGTATATTTCAATGAGTTTGATGTCAACATTGTATTGTGTGCGTCCCCCTCATTTTGGTTTTCTAATTTTATGCCAATAAATATTTCACCGAATTTATTGATTGATGTGACACCCAAATAAAATCAATTTGTGACGTTTTTGCTGTTATAACTTTTGATTCGCTTCCGATTACCAAGTAATCGAAAAGATTTATCATATCTTTTATGACAAAATTCAAATACTTGAATGTGTGGAAAGATATTATAGCAACATAAATCAACAAAACAGTTAAAATTTAGTTCAGATTTAAATTATTGTACTTATATATATTATTTGAATATTTAATAAAAACGTCTAGTAGGTTCAGTTTGGCTATAAAAAAATATTTCCTTGACAAAATTAAAATCCTAATCTCCTTATTTTGGGAAATTATGATTACATTACATATACCAGAAAATCCCAAAAAAAATTTTGAATTTTGGATGATTTTTTTAAACTTTATTTGATGGTTGCCAACGGGATCCGAATTAATGGACTGAAGATGGATTTAGTCCAATAGTACAAACTGAAAAATTAACTGGGATATCCCGAAAACTGCAGGGGATGGGTCACTTTCATTTGCCCCACCTCGGCGGTTTTGCAGACAGACGCATTCACTCTCTCTCTAACGTTTACATCTTGACTACAAGGTCCTAATCACACGTATTTGCAAATGTTTGGTATTCGTGGATAGACCGGGTGTTTTTTAATTGGTAGTGAAAATTTTTCCGAATTTCATTGAATACTTTCCAAGATAATTAAGTTTTTCCGGATGTCTCTTCAATTGATATTTCTACCGCCATTCACAACAACGATAAAGGTTCTTGTCTTCGCTAGTTATAAACGTTTATACTTCATTCGCTTTCACATTAAATGTCATAAATATTTTACAGGATTTTAAAAATTGTGGCTACCGATGTGTTGAATGCGTTAATGATAATGATGCGGCACATAATTAATGATATGAATACAATGAATTTAATATGAACTGCAAGAGGGAAATTTTATACATTCGACTGACAATGCGGTAGGCAGCAGAGTGTCAATGTCCATACGGTTGCAGATGGTAATGGTGTTGGTAAAAGGATGCTATTATTGTTGTTATCCGTTAAAAATTAAATGATTAACAGGCGGAACTATTAATTAATTGCTGAACATAGTTCAATCTTACACCAGAGAGACCAAATCACGTTAGTAGTCTTTAGACGATACAAGGATGAAGACTACTGCCCGTTTAGATACTGATATAACCTTATTAAGCTTTTATTTAGTGCCTTGTGTTTTATGGGGATGTACTTCTACAATTACACCTGTACAAAGAATAGACTTGGATCGGCCATAGACTTAGCCGACCTACTACAGATATTGCTAGAGATGCAATTGAACGCAACAATCAGCAGGCTGTATATATAATTTCATATATTACAATTAAATTTATACGTCATCTAATGGCTGGACAAATATTTAATTGCGAATCTTTGAGGCAGCTTTATTTACCCATCAATTTGTATACATTTACACACATTTAAGTATGAATGTGCTGCAGTACAATATTGAGGTCACCCTCAAAATGCATCTAACCAAACAATAAAAATAGTTTGTTGCCATATTCAATAAATACCTTCGATCTTAGTAAATTCTTTGAATTGAAAAAACATTTATAAAATCCCTTTAAATTTATCATTGATTTTCCTCCACAGTTGTGACAAAGGATATGCCTGAACAGGCTGATACCATTATCAGAGACCACATACCAATCACAGCCCACATGCTAACAAACATGGACAACCTACATGCATACACGTACTGACGCAACCTCACTACTGGTAGTAGTATAGTATTTTCGGGTCTCGTAAATTATTTCCATACAATGAAAAGTGGTCTTACCCTTTTGAAGTATTTGGAAACAAAGCGAAAGTATTGACTGGAATCTCTACTTGGTAGGAATTCAATACATTTTTGTAGCTAAAACACTTTAGCAGCGTGATTCTTAATGTGAGATGCCAGTACCTCAGATACAGTGGTGTTACACAAAATAAATTAATGGTATTTTTTGAGTGACACAAGCCTGGATGCTTAAATTGATTATTCAGAAATAATAATCAATGAACCCCTGAGTGTAACATCCAAAGACGATCAAAAAGTAGACGACCAGAAGATGTGCGCAATTTGGCAACCCTCGTAACAGAGAACCAAAATGTGGTAGTAATTCACTCAAACGCATTGTTCTCTCGCGTCATATCTTGATTATTTCATACTTTTTGCATAGTTTATGTAATTTTACTTCAGCGTGGTTGGAATTTGTATAGTAATATAAAATAACCTGTATTGAAATATTCAAGGAAGAGGGTAAGAGAGAGAGAGCATAGAATGACTAACGTTTCACTCATTATGTTTGTTAGCTTTCGAGTGAAGAGAAATAAATATTGACTGCCTACTTTAATACATCGTTTTTGTAACACCATCTTATAATAAAAACAAGATTGTTTTGGAATCACTACATTTAGATTTCGCAATCAATTATTAATTAATAATAATATTAATATTTTGATGCGTTAACATCTATAGGCACGGGTAGGGCGATCTATCAAAGTGAACACATGCAAACAGCACGCAGTGTTAGCATCATATACGTGGTTATTGTACAACAATAGTCTCTGCCTGAACATAAGTATGATGGTATTGATGTAGCGGCAGCGAACAAACAAGCAGGTCGTCGTCGCCAAAGAGTATTGAATAGTATAAAGAACTCATGGAACGAATTGTATGACTCAAAAGCACTAGCGACATCTGGCGAATGATTCAAAACGTATTACACTCTTTTTGACATAACTTGGTCCATGCATAATTTTGATGTGACACATTGATGCCTTTTGACGCACTTATCCTTTTTGTATTGTTTTATGCAATAACATTGTCGAAATTGTGCATTTATATTGAAATATTCTATGAAGAGAATAAGCCCAGTTTATGCTCTTTTACTCAGATTATCTATATGAGAGCGGAACAAAAGCGCAATGTGTTCTCTATACTATTCAATACTTTTTGTCGTCGCTCTGTTTGTGACAAAATAAAAACAATTATTTCAGTGAGCTAAATATTGCTTTATTTATTTTAACAATATTACATCTAATGTTAAAGCAGATGTAAGAAAAAGAAAATGCAATAGCGAAAGAGCCTTCAGCACTATTTCTTTTTTTATTCTCCAATGAAACATTTACTAACGTGTTCATAGAAATCGCACAGGTGCCGTTTAACAAAAAGGTGTTACCACATCATCCGTGCTCATTGATTTTTTTTTTAAATAAGTACCTTCCTTGAAAATTAAATTTTCTTACAACAAATTTCCTTTTATGAAGAAACTACGGTTTCTTTAAAGAGTACCTATTTTGTGAAACAAAAAAGCTGTTCTTGAGATAAGTACTGTACCTATTCTCGAAAAAAATTATCAATTCTAAGTTTGAGTCTTTAATAGGTCTGTTTTTTAGATATCAAGTTTCGAATAGGTCTGTTTTTAAATATCAAGTTTTTAAATTTATTGAAGCTCAAGACTTTTATAATATTAAGTTTATTTATTAGATTAGTAATTTTTTTAAAAAGATTTTTTTCAAAAAGGTCGAGAAAAGTGGACTACAATTTGAAAGATTCAAATAAAAAACGTTTTATCTCTAACTATGTGCCGGTAGGATATCAGTAGTATCCTTAATGTAATCAACTCTTGAATGAGTATTCTTTCAGATATCGGCCTACAAAACAAAGAAAACAAAAATAAAGCCGAAAATGCTAGGGTCGAAAAACAAAATGTGGAGGCAGTGACTTTTCGGCATTCACCATTGGTGAAGGTCAAAAAATCCACAATATACGTTTCCCAAAAGTTCACATTTCATCTGCAAAGAAAGAAGTATCTTGATCCCTCTCTCTTTCTCATTATTAAACGATTTAGTGTATTTTCGCAAAGCGGATTCTTAATATTATCTGTCCTTTTTAAAGGAGCGAAGGAAGGCAACAGGATGTGAAAATCGAATGTTTGTCTGCTGCTTGTATTTCTTATGCTCATGTTAAATGTTGAATAATATTTGCTTTGTTTACAGGACCTATTTTTAGGGTGTTTATCTTTGCCTCTGTAACTCTATATGTATCATTACTCATGTGTGCGTTTGTAAGCCAGGGTCCGGATGTTTATATCTTTATTTATGTGTGCGTGTGTTTCCTGGTTGGGTACGTTATCTTTCTTTACGTTTACCAAATGCCAGGATAATAAGTATATTTCTGTTTTCAATAAATTCGTTAGTTGTGTAGCAAAATTTATGATACATGGATTTGGATGTATTGGTATGAGGTAAGATTTCGCATGGATTCTTTGGGTTAGGTAGAAGTGTCTGTCACAATTGACACAGTTAGTCCACTGAGGATTGTTATGATACCATCATTGAATCTTGTAAAATAACCAGGTGTGGTCAAGGAGTGATATGATACCTATACCATATGATACCTCATCCCGATATTCCAGGATGTGGCTGAAGAAAAAAGTACACAGATCCCTGGCGAACCAATTGGTAACAATTTGGAACAAATGGAAACTTTTTCGGAAATAACAAGGTTCTGACAACTGATTCTGATAGCGGGGAAAAAAAAATAAATCTATATCGGCATTTAGAAAGTTTATACCTTAATTTTTTTAAGGGGCGAAAAGTTTTTTCCCTTTTGCACATTATTATGATGAATCGCCATAGGAAATCATGTCATCCTTACATTTTAGGTATAGTCAGGGTTGAACAATTTTATGTTAAAATTGATGGAGAGAATTTTTTTGGAATTCTTCAATCCTCTACCGGGACACCCGTTTGTCACGAAGGTCCTTTCGCTACAAATTATGTACTAGTTAGCTCCAACACGCTTAAGGCGCACGTTGGAAAATACAATAATTTAAATGGATCTTTAAGAAAAGATACTTTTTGTAAAATGAAAAAGTTTCAGAAAAAATTTTAGTTTTTGGAATGTAGTTTTTTTAAATAGCATAGTTTAGGTCCGTTTTGCAAGAATATGAATTATATTTTTCCAAAAAGGTCTTTTTTTAAAGAGAGGTACTTCCTTTATTAAAAGCTAATGTTTTTGATGTTATAACATTTATAGGCACGGGTAGGGCAATCTATCAAAGTGAACACATGCAACCAACACACAGCGTTAGCATCACATACGTGGTTGTTGTACAACAATAGTCTCTGACTGAAAATAAGTATGATTGTATTGATGTAGTGGCAGCGAACAAACAAGAAGGTCGTCGTCGCCAAAGAGTATTGAATAGTATAGAGAACTCAAGGAATTAACTGTATGACTCAAAAGCACTGGCGACATCTGGCGAATGATTCAAAACGTATTATTAATGATTTAAAACGTATATTAATTTTGATGTGATACATTATGCGTCTTGAAACATTTATGCTTTTTGTGTTGTTTTATGTAATAACATTGTCGAAATGGTGAATTTATATTGAAATATTCTATAAAGAGAATAAGACTCGTTTACGCTATTTTACTTAGACTCTCTACATGAGAGTAGAAAACGAGTGCAATAAGTTGTCTATACTATTCAACACTTTTTGTCGACGCTCCGTTTAGGACAAAACAAAAACAATTATTTCAGTTAGCTAAATATTGCGTTATTTATTTTAACAATTTCACATCTAATGTTAAAGCAGATGTAAGAAAAAAGAAAGTGCAATAGCAAAAGAGCCTTCAGCACAAAAACTATTCTATTTAGTATTTGCCAATGTAACATTTACTAATCTATTCATAGAAATCGAACACTCATTAATTTTTTTTAAGAAAGTTAATATTTTTAAGAAGAAGTACTTTCTGTAGGAAAAATCCATAAGAGTATGCATATTTTTACAAAGAGTACTTTTTTTAAGAACAAGTACATTCTAAAGAAGTGGTACTCTTTTTAGAAAAGGGTTACTTTTTTAAGAAAATGTACTTGTTTTCAGAAGGCTACGTATCTCCAGAAAAGAGAAGAACAGGTATTATTTTATTTTTAGGAGAAGGTAATGTTAAGAAAAAGAATTTTTGTAGGAAAAGGTATTTTTTTAAGAGAAGCTATTTTTTTTTTGAAGAAAAGGTTTTTATTGTATTTCTAATTTTTCCGGCTCAAGGTCCACGTAAATAAAAATGCTTTTCAATTTACATTCTTTATCACATCTTTTTTATTTCAATATTTCGACCATCATCGACCATCATCTTCAGGATATTAAACACACAAACTTCTTAACACTGTTCCAGTTGCGTCTCAAGTTTATGTGGACCTAGAGCAACAAAAATATGGTCGAAAAACAACATCTAATTATAAATAGAAAAGGTTTTTAATATTTGTATTCTGTTGTTCGACCTTTTCTTTATCAATAAATAATCAATATTCTCCGAGCTTGAGGTCAGATTTGCCTTTCTTGTACTTAGTTTCCTCGATATTTCGATACTCCATTGTGTAGCATCGTCAGGAGATATAAACAATATTTAACAATATTCGAAATATTGAGGAAAATAAATACACGAAAGGCAAATCTGACCTCAAGCTCGGAGAATATTGATTATTTATTAAAAAGGTTTTTTTTTGAAGAAATGGAATTTTGTTTAGAATTGATTTTTTTTCAAGAATAGGTAAATTTTTAAAAGTAGGTACTTATCTCAAAAAAAAATTATTTAGTTAGTTACTCTCTAAAGAAAAGGTTGTTTTTCAAGAAAAGGCAATTTGATGTAAGAAAATTAACTTTTTTAAGAAAAGGTACTTATTTAAAAAAAAATACTTTTTTTTAAGAAAAGGTACTTTTGTAATAAAATTTACTGTATTTAAGCAAAGGTACTTCTTTAAGAGAAGGTATTTTTTTAAGAAAATGTACTTTGAAAAAGGCTGATTTTTTGCATGCGGAACCTTCTGCTTCATTGTAAAGTGTACTACCTCGGTTGTGGATAGATTCATTGAAAATTGAAGAAATAGTGTTAAACGAGTATGTGTTAAAGACTGAAAGATTTAAAAGTTTGATGAATAGTTTAAATTTTACCATATATGTATAAAAGCATCAGAGTTTGCCAAAGGTAGCTCGATTCTGACTTTTAAATCGCTTCTGAAAACAGGCTGTGTTAAAGTCGGTGACACGTTTACCACACTGTAACCCCAACATTTTAAAACGTACAAGAAGAGTTTTCAAAATCACCGATAAAGATCGCACGATTAAAACATCAAATGCTGTACATATACAGTACGAACTCGGTAATCGCAACTAATAGAAATCTAGGTAGTTGCACTTATTGAGGTTGTTTCACCCAGCGAGAAAAAATATATAACAAGAAATATGACAAATGAAAATCGTTTTATGATATAGAAAGCTTATTTTTTTATTAAAAAGATTATTTTTTAAACATATCGGGTATTGTTGTCTGCACTTTCTTCTTATTAAGAAAGCTTATCCAAGACCAATAGGGCTTTTTTTGGGAAGTCCCTTGGATTCTAGAAATTCGCGTACCTATAACAATCCAAAAAATACAAATTGTAAATTTTAAACAAAAATTCAATACATTTCGTATTTCTCACCTCAGGAACAAACGTATGATGAAACCAGTCTTCGAAAAACAAATAAGTCATCCACGAGTTCTTGTTAGCCTTGTAGACAACGGGCATTTTTTGAAAATTTTTGAATGCTCTAGGGTTTTTTGCTTTTCCAATGACAAAGAGCTTAACTTTGTGCGTTCCCGAAGCATTTGTGCATGCGAGAAATGTTATTCTCTCCTTACTAACTTTCCGACCAAGAGCAGATGATTCCTTGAAGCTTACCAACGTTTTATCTGGCATCTGCCTGAAAAACAATCCGGACTCGTCGGCATTATAAATTTGTTCTGCAGAAAGATCAAGCTCCTTGATTTTATTTCTAAAACGTATTACAAATGGGTCGACGGACGCTGTCTTATTGGAAAGCTTCTCTCCACAAATTTTCAAGTGGCGGAGGCAATATCGCTTTTTGAAATTAGATACCCAACCATTACTTGCATGAAAACATCCTGTTTTTTCTTTTATTTTCTCATGGAGCTTGCGAGCTTTTGCTTTGACGATATCGATGGATATAGGCACATTTTCACTCCTTTGTTTCAAAAACCACTTGTAGAGAGCATTTTCCATTCTTGGGTATTCACAAGATTTTTAGGTTTGCCGTTTTCCTGACCCAGCTTCCATAATTGTGGCATATTTAAGTATACAAGCTTTTTTCTTCTTTATTCTCGTTATTGTCGACTTGTGAACTTTATAATCAATACAAAGAGCTTTTGTCGATACACCACTTTCTAGTTTATCCAAAGTTTCAGTTTTTTCTTTAATTGTTAGTTTTATTAATTTTTTTGTGACCACCATGACTTTTACACATAAAACACTACTGGCGTGTTGCAAAATAAACTGATAATGAAAGTCATTTGTTGACAATTGCTCTTAACACACACACAAAAACAGCAAACAAAGTCGACAGAGCAACGGTAAAATAACGATCAGTTTGTGAATACATAACAAAAAAATGCCATAAGAAGAAAACGACAAAAAAGAACTGAAGCAAAACATATTTAGATGTAAAGTTGCAACATATTTAGATGTAAATATTTTTGAGTAGTTGCACTTATAAAGGTTACAATGCTATGTTTTATAGTGTTGCAAGAATCAAGGAGTTGCGTGTATCGAGGGTTGCAGGGTTGCCGAGTTCGTACTGTATATAAAATTGTCCTGCTCCTTAATGTTTAAGTACTTTGGGATATAAAAGTTATTAGTAAAGCGTGGGCCATGGAAAATTTGTAATTTGAACCCCCCTTTCTTTCGAAGCAGAAGACCAATTTGATATTTATTAGTTAAAGGTTAAAAATTTTCGGAATGGGTCGCTTTGTGCTTGACGAAATTTGAGAAATATTAAACATTTTCTTCCAAAGTTCTGAGTCTTCAGCTCAAACTGTAAGAAATCTACGAAATAAATTCGATAGAAATATCGTAGAGTGCCATCAACGCAGTTTGTGGATCAATTTGTTAAGCGAGTGCGTCAATACGGGGGTCCTTATTGGAGAAGAGAATTCGTGTACGTGCTAATCCAGTGCCGTCGGTGGTGCAATAGTTAGTGTACTCCTCTGTTTTACATGTTTACACGAGACGTGGGTTCGATCCCTGATCTGACCACCTTACATTTATTTTGACGACGGTCAACTCGCTTTGTGATGGCGACAATATCGAGTACTTAGTCTTGAAAAAGTTTTAGGTCCTAATCAGTGAGTGTAAAACTACAAAACGAACAGATCACTGGTTGTGAGAAGGTCTTCCCATTCTCTTTATGAGATGTAATGGAAACCAGTAAAATTATTACCGCTGTAGCTTAGGGTGTCCCATCAATAAAAATGTTTTTTGCTCAAGCTTTATTTGAAAGCTTATAGGGTAAATTGTAAATTGCAAACATATATATGTTTCCTGCAATATGTTGCTGGGGCTCGTTTTTTTTTGCGTGTAACTCTTTGTCGTTACTTAGCGTATGTCGATTTTATCATGAATACAATGTTTAAAGCAAATGCGATGAAAAATTGGCAAACAGTTTATAGTAATATTAGTTTCATACAATGGGTAAAGAGTTTTACAATGGCATAACTCTGGAGCAGTAACTGCAAATTCAAAATTGTTTTCTACAAAATTGCTTGGCATTTATCCGTCTTTGAGAATGCATCATTAGTGTTTTCAATTTTTATAGAAATTTTAAAAGTTATAAAGCGTTACTAACAAAATGTATCCAAAATTTACGAAAAAATTTATTACTTGGTACCTTATTTAGCAAAATCATTGCCAAAATTGGTTGTTTATGCATATATAAGAAAAGTTTGAACATTTTTCTTTAAAAATGTTGACTTACAAAATAAGAAATCGTGGTTATTGACGGAGTTTTAAGTAAAATTTAAAAAAAGTCCGGCATACCCGATTTTTGGGGAAAATTCGACTTGTGCGACCTCTAAGCCTATTCCGAAAAATCTGAAAAAAATCTCAAAAATACTTTAACCTATACGCTTTCCAATCAAGCTTGAGCAACCATGAAAATCGAAAAAGAAAAATTTTTTGGGGCACCCTACTGTAGCTGAAAGTGTACTCGACCAGCCACCAACTTCAACTCGATCAGCCACCAACTAGATCAAGTCGTGGAAGCGAAGTCGAAGAACGATGTTGTGTTTCATTTATTAATATCAATGATGGGCGGCCTTACCACTAAAATCATAATTTTGAAAAAATTTCTCCAAGTGTATTTAGTTTTTCTTTAAAGAGACAAAATTTGACTCATCAGACGTTTCCTCACACGATCTTCATGGGCGATCGGTATAATAGAGATTTGTTTGACGAACAGTGGCTTATACCAGGTGGAATTACAAGAACTTCTGACTTTAATTTTTCATGTCGTTTTGGCGCAAAACTGTTAAATTTAAATGTGTTTTACACTTTTTTTTTTGAATGTTATTGTTAGCATACATTGGTGTTGTATTTAATACAATAATTTTAACACACAAAACGAAATACCGTTGTTGTTATTTTGTTGGTTGACTTGAACCATTGCCTCTATCTGGTATTATTAAAGCAATTCTGTACAACATTCAACTTTCATATCACATCATGCCCAATGTCATAAATTTGCTGAGAGAAATATTAAGTCTATATATAAGAATTAGTCTATGGTTCGACCCTTATTTTACAAATAACTAATCCAATTTTTTCGAGTTTGAGGTCAATAATACTTTTATTAATTTCGACAACAATTTGTAAATTTTGTTTCCTGATGATGCTAGCGCTGGTAGTGTAGCGAAATATCGAAAATAACAAAAACAGTATTGACTCAATCTCGAAAAATTTGGATTATTTAAATGTCTATAATTATTTCTTTTAAATCGAAATTAAATTCCAAATTTTACGTGACCCACCGTTTATATGAATAATACAATAACAAACAAAATAACTTTAACATAAAAATTATAAAATTTCACAAACCCAAACTTCGTCATTGTAGTCTTACAACGATTTAGGGTAGAATAGTTTAACAAAAATCTCAAAACTCTTCAATTTAATATTTAATTTATATCACTTTAATACTCATTTTCAATTTAATCGTTGACTGCACATTTTTCCTCTCTCAAGCAGATTGACATCAACAGTTACCCCAACAATAGTACAATTTTGTCAAAACTATTTCAACCGTTGCGAACTTTTTTTCCTTTCCACAGCAGAAAAAAGAGAGAGGGAGCGAAAATAAAAATAGGACTTGTAACTGACACACTTTATCACAACATAGTGACACAGTGAGACGATGGAAAGTCAGTCTCCGTTAAATCTGATGACAATTGCTGTCAGTCGTTTTACTATTTTTTTTATTCAGCTTTAAAATATTCCCTGCAATATAAAAACACAACAAAATGGTAAGAAGTAAATGCGGGGAGGCAGAAACGGAATTGCGGTTTGGTAAACAAAGCAATGCTTGTACATTAGACCGACTCTCAAAAAAAAAAGTTTATTTTGTCCACCCATCAAAATGTACCTTGGTTTGTTTTATGATGATTCCCAAAATATTTCGTGTCAAGCATTGAGATTCCGTGAGCTGGACCGTTATTTAAAAACGATTTTTTTTTGTTAGTTTTTCAAAGAATTTTGTGCTTTAACTATGGACAATGTACACAATATTGGTATCATATGAAAGGCATTTTAGGCTTATCCTTTTTTTCAGGCATAATCTGCAACAAAATAGAATTTTTGAAGTTTTTAGGACGAAGATTTCTCTGATTTAGCTACCTGCCAGATTGACATATTTTTATCTTTAGTCGATTTAAGCCAATATACGTTTCAGCTTTTTTGAAAGTGAGCGTTTTACAAAGAATTCAGTACCGTTCTAAACAGGGCAAAATGGGTATCAACTCATTTCTTTTGACAAGGACATCATTGTTGTATAGATATACTGTTTTTATTTTGTAAACATTTTCCGAGGTGATCTGGATCAAAATGTTGAATATTTAGAATAACTCCAATCTGACTCTCCTTGAATCTTACACTCTCCAGTAAAAGGTTGATCACAGTTGATCACAGTTGGCAATGCACACAGAAAATCAGTCTTTCTATGTTGTTTGGATGTAAGTATGAAGTGTGTTTGGAACTTGTCGCAAATATAATATACTTGTGTCCAAACACATTGTGTTTGCTATTCAATATTACATGTTTGTTATACAATGATTAATATGTTATAGTATATGTGTTTGCGACCCAAATATATATCTGTTTGTGCTACAAATACAGCTGTGTTTGTTGCACTGTATATGCTCTCTCGAGAGCAAGAGAATAAAAGAGGAACAACGAGAGAGTCTATCCTGTAAATTTGTATCTGTATTTTTGCATTATTCTCTCAGGCTGTGAGTCATAAATATTCCTGAATGTGCGTGTAAATTGCAGATGAAGTCAGTGTTTCTTATTTTGGCTAATATATTGCATCATGCAATCAATCGTCAATGGTTCAACGGTCAGAGGATATCAAAAGCGCTTGATCTGTGAAAACAGAATAATCGAAGGCTCGGACGGTTAAATGGTTTGAGATGTTGCTTTGGTTTTTGTGTATGTGCTTCATATATATTTGTGTGTGCTAGCAAAGTGAGAAACGATTTTGAGGAAATAAACCGTCCGTGATGCAATGGTTAGTTTGCGCGGCTCTTGTACATGAGATCCTGGATTCGAACCCTGCTCTGACCACCTTCAAATTTCTTTCGGCGGCGGTCACCTCGCATAGTGACGGCGACACTACCGAGTATATAGCCATGAAAAAGCTTCTCAAAATACCGTTCGGAATCGGTAAAAAACTGTAGGTCCCAATCAGTGAGTGAAAACTGGAAAGCGCACAGCTCAGTGATTGTGAGAAGTTCTCCCCGGTCCCTTCATGGGATGTAATGGGAAACCATTTCTTTATTTTTTTAAACTGGAAAGGGCAACAACGTGATGCCCTTTGTATGTCCTATGCTTCACTGAGAACATCGGAACGACGGACCAATTGCTAAGTCAGTATAATAAAAAAACACAAGTAATTTATCCACGCTTGGCTTGCATGAACCAGATTTGTATACAAGTATATTGTTTGTGTAGCAACTCATAGTGATAACCAACGCATATCTGAAACCTTCTGACAACAAAAACGTGAGAGACAACAGACAACAAAGGAAGGAGAAACAAAAATATAGCAGATTCTCACTCCTTTCAATGCAAGTAATTGTAGAAAGGGCAGTTTTAAATATTTTAATTTTTTGTGTTAATTATTTATAAATGTGGATTTATATTGATCAAATTAATTATAATAAATAATACATATATAGTGAAATGAAATAAGAATTCGTTTCCAAATATTATTATGTTTGGGAGCAAATACGGATATATATCCAAGTAAGTATCTGCCGGTATGGGGGAAACACGCGAATGCTTCCACGTAAGTATATGGTTGTTTGGGCTGAAGAACGCATATGTTTCCACCTAAAAACATACATGTTTGCCAGTAACCATGATACTGTTTACATTTAAAGACAAGAGAGTTTGGGACCTGCAAACATATGAATGTTTAAAGTGTGTTCCAAATATATACATTGTTCCTCCAGAATATGTTTGGGAGAATATGTTAGAGAGACCATTATTTTTCATCGTGTGGTTGTCTCCTTGTCTGGGTACAAATTGTTGCTCCAAGAGACTAATTAAAATAAACATTTAAATCAGAAATACGTCAGTACTAAAATCTTAAATATGCAATTTTTTTAAGAATATCCTTGAACAAGAGATGTGGCAAGACATGTTTTGACAAGTTTTATACACCGTTGGACGCGCCATAAATATTCCTTTCACTTGACACTAATATTGTATACAGTGTCTTTAGCTAAAGTACACATTTCTTTGAAAAACGGTCCAGCTCACGGGTTCTTATTGCTAGACACAAACCACGGTGCATTTTGAGGGTTGGACAAAAAACACTTTTTCCCCAGCATACAATGTGAGTCAGTCTAATGTTCATGAGAGCATCCGTGTTAAAAGGACGATTGCGAAAAGCGATAGGAGATAGAGAGGGAACTAGAATAAAACGTCAGAAAATTGCTTGATTCGTTAACACAAAAAATACGGAAGTGCAATCTGCAGTTCAACTAGAATGTTAGTAAATGATTATTAAATATTTGAATATTAGCAAATACATGCGAGTACATTTTAAATTTAAAACCATAATTCAGAACCACCAACTGACGCACCATTCATTAGAATATTTCGCCGAAACAAAAGTTTTTGCATAAACGTTGGACGATTTTATTTTTGTATAATAACTTGATGTCATGATAATTAAATAGAAACTTCAGATTATCTATAACTTGATAATAAAATTAATAAATACCACAACCTTTTCATTAAAATTAATAGTAGTCGATTTTTTTCTGGAATAATGCGGGGTTTTTAAAATAGGGTTAAATAGGCTCAGTCGATGTGTGAGCCAGATTTTCGTGATCTAATTTCAACCAACTTTCTCATCAGTTTTTTAAGTGAGTGGGGGTTACACGTCACGTTATACAAAAGTACAAAAAGTGTAAATAAAAGAAAAAAAATTACGAAAATGTACAAAAAGTGTTCACAAACCTACGATAAGTATACACAAAACTCTAAACTGTGACAGAAAAAGCACAAAAATAGAAAGGTGTAAAAAAGTGTACACAAAACAGTACAAAAACAGTGTTCACAAAATTACAAAAGATTTGGTCCTTGAGCCTGAAAAACTCCACTGCAATAAAATTAAAAAAGTTTACACGAAAATAGGAACAAAAGTACACACAATTTCCACGAAAGTACACAAATTGTCCATGAAAGTACAATAGGTATACATGAAAGTACAAAAAGTTGACACAGAAGTACAAAAAGTGTATAAATAAACAAATGGTTTCCCATTACACCGCATGAAAGAATTGGGGAAAGCTTCTCACAACCAGTGAGCAGTGCGCTTCCAATTTATCACTCACTGATTAGGACCTACAGTTTTACACCCGTTCCGAACGATATTTTGATAAGCTTTATCATGGCTTAATACTCCCTAGTATCGCCATCACTAAGCGAGGTGAAGGAAATGTAAAGTGGTCAGAGCATGAATCGAACCCACGTTCTCATGCACATGAGCCGCCCCACTAGACATTGTTCCACTGACGTCCACCAAGAATTGTACATAATGTTCAAAAGGTTGACACAATAATACAAAAAGTGTAAACGTAAATAACGTTAAAAGTGAACGATAAAGCAGACAATAATTACACAGAAGTACAAATGTGTACACAAAAGTCCTTAAAATTTTACAAAAAAAGTAGAATAAGCGTACACAAAAGTACAAACAATTAATACAAAAACTAAAAAATACACGCAAAGTACGAAAGGTGTACTCGAAAGTCCAAAAGTATACGCAAAAGAATAAAAAAGTGCATGAGGTGTCAGGGGACACCCGGTTGGAACGAAGTTCCTTTCGCTACATACGAGTATTATGTACTAGTTAGTCCCAACACGCCTAAGACGCCAGTTGAAAAATACGATAATTTAAATGAATCTTGAAGAAAATAAACTTTTTGTAAAATGATAAACTTTTTTTAAGAAATTTTTTTTTCATAGAATGTATTTTTTTTAAAGTATATTTTTAGGACCTTTTTGTAAGAATATATATTATATTTTCCCGAAAGGTCCGTTTGTAAAGAGAGGTACTTCTTTTATTAAAAGCTAATTTTTTTTTTAAGAAAAGGTTTTTGTAAGAAAAAGCCATAAGAGAACGAATTTTTTTTACAAAGAAGTACTAAGAACAGGTACTTTTTACAGAAGTGGTACTCTTTTTAGGAAAAGGTTATTATTTCAGAAACGTGAATTTTTGTTAGAATTGGTTCTTTTTCAAGAATAGGTACATTTTTAAGAGTAGGTACTTGTCTCAAGAAAAGTTTGTTTGTTTCACAAAAATGTACTCCTAAGAAAATTAAGTTTTTTAAGAAAAGGCTATTTATTGTAAGAAAATTAACTTTCTAAGGAGAAGGTACGTATTAAAAATATAATTTTTTTAGAAACGGTACTTTTTGTAAGAAAATTTACTTTTCTTTAAGAAAATTTACATTTTTTTTCTTTTTTTAATCTTCCTTCACTTTGGCTTTTCTAAATTTACTTTTTATTGAGTTCAAAACCACAATATATTCTAAATATTGGTCACAGGCTCCAACTAGGAAACTTCCATTAAACAAGAAATTTCCCAACATATGTTAGTGTAGACACAAACCAAAGCAAAAGTACCTAATATAGTTGATAATACTGGGTTGTAATAAAGTTGCTAAAAACCAGTTGTTTAATTTTTTTTCATTTAGCCCCCATCCTGCAACGAGCGATAAGGAACTTCGTTCTAAAACTGTACACAAAAGTTCAAAAATGTACATAAAAGTACAAGAAGTAAACACAAAAGTACAGAAGGTATACACATAAGTACAACAAATTTTTCCCAAAAGTACAAAAAATAAACCTAAAAGTTTACAAAGTGTACATAAAAGTACAACAAATTTACTTATATGTAAAAAAATACTCAAAATTTCGCAATTATTCGCAAAGGTACAAAAACTGTACACTAATGTACAAAAAGTGCACATTAATTTACAAAAAGTGTACACGAAAGTGCAAAAAATTTACAAATGTGTATAAAACTTTAAAAAATTGATACGCCACAAAACAGATATCATATACGAATTTATATTAATACGATTGCTGATCTGTCGATGATATCACAGCAGTTACGTACCTAATGATTAGTTTGTCACGAAGATTAAAATCACTCATGCCAATGAGTGTACTTTCCAGACTGGTATATTATTCCAGCAACCCTCAAGAGTTGTTCACTAAAACGTTTCTGACCTTGTGAGCTGGACATATGAACTTATAATACATTAACAAAATACGAAAATGTCATTAAGTTCATTGAGGCAAACAAGCACACTTACATAATACCAACCATACACCATACACTAATACACCCCTAGATAGGAATGGTACATACTCAGACGCAATCACTCACTGTACAAGCCGAACGGAAACAAAATTTTTTTTTAAATTTGGTTTCTCACATTCAATTTGAATTTTATTTCCTACATTCAACATTCCGTACACCAGACACTAACCCACACCAACAGAGTAATTGTTTAAACAAATACGCTACCAATCACTGTATAAGACGAACAGAAACCACAAAAATTCTTATATTTGGTTTCCCACATTCAATTTGAATTTTATTTCTTCCATTCAACATTCCGTACACCATACACTAACCTAACCCAACATCAGAAGTGTCTAAACACATGCGCAATCACTCACTGTACAAGCCAAACGGAAGCGACAACATTTTTTAAATTTGGTTTCTCAGATTCAATTTGAATTTTATTTCCTACATTCAACATTCCGTACACCAGACACTAATCCACCCCCAACATAGTAATTGCCTAAACAAATACGCAACCACTCACTGTACAAGACGAACATAAACCACAAAAATTCTTACATTTGGTTCTCCGCATTTAATTTGCATTCAACATTCCTGATATTAAGTAGTCTTTTGTACATAACACCATTCAATTATGAACTCAATTTTAAAATTTATAGAAATTGTTAGTCCAATTCAGATTCAAAATTCTTTTTTTCTATTGCATTTTTTTCAGAACTTTATGAATTCCAATTATACAATTTTATATGAATGTGGTAATTTTTTTTTTAATTTCACAAAAATTTAATTCATTTGAAGCGGATTTATTTTACAAAATAAAGGTAATATATTGCTCTATTTTTCGTTCATACTCATTATTGGTGTTCTCTGAAATAGTCCCCAGATTTAGTTCAGTCTATTAATTTTAAGAACAAATTAAGTACAAAAACTTTCAGTTCAATTGAATTTTGAACTGTAATTTACAAATGTTTTTGTGTTTGTTTTTTGTTAGATTTTAAATCATTTCCTAATTTTAAAAATAAATTGAGTACACAAATTGTAAGTACAATTCAGTTTTGAACTCTAATTTATAAATGTTTTATCTTAATTCTTGGGTCACATCCCTACCTGCATTCATTTGTTACAACTTGTTTGTTGTTACAAACTTCTTTAATATTTTCTAATTTAACATACAATTTCTCTTTTAAAATTCCACAAATTTAACCGAAATTTGTCAATCACTGTACATTTCCAAATGCCAACTCTTCCATTCATCGCATCAACTTGTGCCTAGTGCATATTTTAAACATTCCACAGAAACCACAATTGAGTAGGGTAGAAAAGATAAGGAGCTTTTCAAATGAAGCACAGGGCACAGATTCTCCAGAGATATGACCTAAAGTCATTTGTGTGCTAATGTGCTTAAGGTGTTTCATACTCGCGTGCCACCATAACAGTTTGGTATCTAAGCAAATATCTGTATTTACAATTGAGTTCCTTTATCGACACATACAGACGCATTTGATGGCGTTCAACACATTATCTGTATCTCGTATTTCCTTATACTGACTGTGTTTGTATTCTTTGACATTTATGATTCTATGATTTGCAGGAAGTTGTATCGAAGGAATAGGAAGCAAGGATATGGTTTTCCAGTGTAAAAGTGCGTAGGAAAATTAGGATGATTGGTTTTTTGTAAAATTATTTTCTATCTCATCAAATTGTAAAATATCGCACACGAAGGATTTTTTTCGATCAAACAGGGTCAGGCCACTAGAAGTGTGACATAGTGGCACAGCGATTTTGACCTTTGGTCCATATATTGAAAGGTTATGTTTAATGCGTAACTAAAGAAGAACAATAAAGAGAAACAGTTGTAAACATTGCATTTTCGCTTTTTAGGCTTAATGGTCGGCCCACAAAAAATTTTGTATCTCAGAAACTACTTGAAAATACCTAGTTTTTTTTTTTTTTTGTTTCTGAAACATAATTAAATTTCCTAAATTCTCATGAATGATTGATTATTTTTCTTGCTCCGGCTCTTTATTTAAAACGCGATTGTTTTCTTTAAACTACATTTGCGAAAAATTTTTCACTGTAGGCTATTTCCTGATTTTTTATTTTTTTCTTTAATTTTCCTTAAAAAATTAAAAAACAATTTCAAATATCTCAAGTCGTTTTCGAGATATACAATTTTTAAAAATTCAGAAAATTACTAAGGCCGATTTTCACACTCGTTATTTAAAAGCTCAATTTGAAAGCTCATTGAAAATGTTCATATTAAATGACTAACATTAGACATTTAAAGGACCTTTAAATGGAGAATATTAAACTGTGAAACTGACCATAAATTTCTGAAATTTTCAATTTTGATATTGCATATTTTGTGGAGTTTTATATACCGACATAACCATTCGATATATGGACCAAAGGTCAAACTCCCTGACCCACTATATCTCACTTCTCGTGGCCTAATCCAACAATACATTCCATCGAATAACATTTCTCATAACATCCTGAAATAGGCATTGAACTCATGTGTAAAAAGTCAATGATTTCCATTATGCAGGAATCATGAATATGTATGGAATATCTATATACTTACGTGCAAGCACTGTTTTCATGAATTGAAGATCTGCTGCTTTTTTGGTCCTTCACGCTGAAAAATAATGGCCTCAGCAACACATTGCAGGGAACATGTACATGTTCCCAAGCATTGTTTTCATGAATGGAAGATCTGCTGCCATTTTGCTTCTTTGTCGTCTGTCTCGTTTTTGGTTTTAGCGGTTTTAAAAAAAAAAACGCATTTGGGTCTCAAAAACATATATTATAGCCTAGTAATAATTGCGTCTCAAACCTATTAATCATTGTGTCTCCACCATCTAAAATTGACTAGCAAACATAATGGGTTTGGATACAAGTATACTATATTTACGGCAACCTACAAACACGTTATATTTGTATCCAAACACAAAAAAAGACAGATTTTTCAGCGTATACTGTGAATCTAAGGCGTGTTCTCTATGAACAAATGCAGTCTTGTGTGTCTCAACCTATTCAAAGAAGGTAAGGGTGGTAATGAAAACCAGAGTGCACCCCATGCCCTCAATATACTCCCATTGTTATGTGATCCGCATGAAAACTGTTATGTGATCCGCATGAAAACACTCTGCGACTCTTATTTCATGGGTAATATGTTACCCTGGATTACCCATTAACCATCGTCATGGGGAATGGGTCACGCTCATTTACCCATAACCTACAAGGTATGGTGAAAACAATGGGTTATCCACAGCAGTGGAAAATTACCCACCGCGACTACCCACAGGTTATGGCCAAAATTACCCACGGAAAGTTACCCACGATAATGCGGAACTATCCATCACGAGTACCCATTAGCCACAGCGTATGGGTAAGCGGCCTTGACAGATTACTCACGGCGATGAGCAAATATGAAAAATTCATAAAGAACGTCTATTTCGAGAACGCAGCATCCAATCGAAATAATAACCAATGTTTATGGGTTTCTAATGTGTTTTGTTAAAGTGGCCCAATTCGTATAGAAGATATTTAATATTTTTTAAACGCTGAAAGTAAAACTTTCTCAAACAAAAAACCGCTAAAACTCTCAAATGTCTGTATCTCGGAAACTGAGCGTCCAATCGAAAAGATGACCCATTTTTGCGAGTTTCTGCCCCCATGGATATTGTTAAAGTGGTCCAATTGGTATGGAACCCAGGACTAAATCGTGTTATACCTTCTTGGAGTTCAATAAATTTTTTCAAATTAAAATCAAATCAAAAAAAATTTTTTCAAAAAAAAAAAATTTAATCAAATTTTGCCACTTTATATTAAAGTCAAACTAAATAAATGAGCAACTTTTTATTCAAATGTACTTAGAAATTAACATTTTCTAGTGCATACAAGTTTAGAATCCGCTTTTTATTTACCAAAAATCCAAAGTTGATTTTTCATTGCCACCCTAATGTACATATGCCAATGAATTTATGCAAGGAGGATCATATTCCAGCTTGAAAATCTAGAAATCTAGACATAGTTAAAGTATGCCATTGTTAAAAGCTACTTACAATCAATGTCCGATCTCACCACCAATCAGCGATTCACTGCCGTAGCTTCAGGAAACCTCTGGAAGAGAGAATTAACCACAATAAGGTTCGCGAATCTGCTGATATCGCTGATTCCATGGTAGAAGTAAAGGGTGTCTCAGTAAGAATGCACTTTTTCATTTTACAACAATAATTTTTTATTGGATTGTAAAGAATACATGTTCCGATTAAGTATGGAATAAAATATCCATTAACTGGCCCCCATGACTCTGATGATAGGCCATTAATCTTTTCATGAAATTTCCCATGACTTTTTCACAGAGTCGTGGCTGTATCTCACCGATGACGCGTTGGATCTCGGCTTTGAGCTCAGGAATTACTTCCGGTTTATTCGCATAACCCGAGATTTCCCAAAACACCATAGAAAGAAATCGCATGATATTGGTGGCCAGTTGACATCAGAATTCCTTGAGATAATTTGTTCTGGAAATCGTTGCTGCAATAAATCGATTGTTTCGTGCGCGGTGTGACAGGTGGCGCCGTCTTGCTTAAACCACATATCTTCCAGATCCATGCCGTTCTGTTGAAGCCACAAGCACTCCGTTATCATGCTCCTGTGACGAATTCCGTTCACAATCACTGCAATTTCGACCTCATCTTCAAAAAGTAACGCCCAAATACGCCGTCTGGCGAAAATCCGCACCAGACCGTTGCTCGTTGTGGGTGTATTTGTTTGTCATGGATTCCACGAGGATTTTGTGAGCCCCATATTCGCAATTTTGAGAATATGGAAAATGTTTTTTTTTTGGAAAATGGCCATTGACTTCACTTTGCTCCATTACCCTTTGAACGAATTGCCGGCGCTTTCCACGTTCTGCAGGTTTGAGCTCCTGAGTAAGCTGAATTTTGTAAGCCTGAAGGTGGAGTTCTTTTGACAAAATTTGCTGCCTTGTGCTTCGCGAAATTTGAAGCTGTTGAGAACGATGCCAAATTGATGTTTCGGGTTTTCGGCGACACTTTCGTTTACAGCAGCAATATTTTCAAGAGGCCGAGCAGTACGTCGACACACAGAAGTCTTAGTGGCCATAACCGATCCAGTTTCTTCAAATTGTTTGACCACTCTTCGAATGGTTGACACATTTGTTGCAATTTCTCGACTGAAAATTCTTCGAAGTTTGCGAGCGGTGTCAAAAACTTTACAAGCTTTTGTAATAAGTTTTCACAATTATAACGCGTTGTTCTTTGGTAATGCGCTCCATTTTTAATAATCGGAATAAACATATGTGACAGCTTTCAGAGTTGCCACTTGCGCAAAAAAAATTACACTGAATTTAAAAAGTGCAACCTTACTGAGACACCCGTATAATTTACGGATTTCCCTTGTTTACATTTCATCATCCCGAGTAAATGTCACAGTTGTTTGTGCGAGTTCCTTTGGAACGAAGTCCCTTATCGCACGTTTCGGGATGGGGGCTAAATTTAAAAAAATTAAACAACATTTTTTAACACTATTATGCGACAACTCAGTATTATCAACTATATTGGGTACTTTTGCTTTGGTTTGTGCCTAGACTAACACATGTTGGAAAATTTCGTGTTTAATGGGAAGTTTTCAATGTGGCTCATGTAACCAATATTTACTTTAGTATATATTAGAGTCTTCAACCCAATTAAATATAAATTTAGAAAGGCCAAAGTGAAAGAAATTTAAAACAAATTTTTTTTTTTAAATAAGTGCCTTTTCTTAAAAAAAACTAAATTTTCTCAAAACAAAACAGTACCTATTCATGTTCTTAAACAAAGTAGCTTTTCTTTAAAAAAAAACCTTCTCTTAAAGAAAACACTTTTTTAAAATAAAGGAATTTTTCTTACAGAAAGTCCCTTTTCCTAAACAAATTAATTTGTTCTAAATTAGTACTTTTCTTCAAAGAGTACGTTTATTGTGAAAAAAAATTGATTTTCTTGAGATAAGTACCTACTCTTAAAACTGTACCTATTCTTGACTAAATGACCAATTCTAAAAACAATTTCCATTTCTTAAAAGAACGTTTTTTTTCCAAAACAAAATATCTTCTCTTAAAAAAATACATTTTCCTACAAACATTCCTTTTCTTAAAAGTACATTTTCTTTAAAATAAAATAAAACCTTTCTTTTCTTGAGATAAGTAGCCTCTTATTTCTTACAAAAAGTACTTCGTCTTAAAAATAGTAAATTTAAAAAAAAAAAAACATTAGCTTTTAATAAAAGAAGTCATCTCTTTAAAAAGGACCAGTTAAGGAAAATATATTACATATTTTTACAAAAAGGACCTTAAAATATACTTTTTAAAAAAATATATACTACAAAAAAGAAATTTCTTAAAAAAAAATCCAATGACTGTTCGAACTCACGGGCGATGTGTCAACACTTTTTTGTTACACGGTACCTGTTCGATTTCTACGAACACATTAGTATTATTATGAACACATTAGTATTATTTTCTGGCTTAATACTTTTTGTTTTATTCCCACAAAAAAACAAAGAGAATGTAAAGGCAACAGACACATGACTATTAGGGTGGGTAAAATCCCATATAAACAAAAAATCACTTTTAGGTCACCACCTAAAAATGAAGTTCAGACTGTTTAATGACAATTTGCAAAATATTGCGATTTTGGGTTCAGCAATTGTGAACTATTTTGCTTAAAAAACACCTCTAATTATCAGGTTTTTTGTGTGTAACTTTTAAGATGTTGCAGATATTTGGAAAATTTATTATGGGTACGTAGAACTTTATGAGTTGTTGCATTGGACATACTGTTTTTATTTGTATTTTTGAAGTTGATTGAGTTGTAGAAGTTTAAATGCCGTTTTTTTGTGGATTTTCGTGGAGTCCTAAGAAAAAATCAAAATAATGCCGTCGTTTTTACTCGTATATTAACACTGAAGAAGTCATTGTGAAGGTTATAAACTCAGCTTCGTAGCTCGGTATGATTCTTTGGAACATAACGTTAATACAGCTTATTTTTATTTTTGTGTGTTGTATTTTAAAATTTTTCTAAAGTTATCATTTAAAACTACATTGATCGCAAAAAAATGTTGCAAATTTTTACCCGCAGTAAAAAGCGCTATTTAATACCTTTGAAATGGTATGTAAATTATGTATGTATATCCGAAAAGAAATGGTCGTAATATTTGCATTTTTGTAAAACAACTTTGAAGCTTTCAGGTCTATAAAACTGTTTAATATTGAATGTGAATGCATTAAATGTTTCAATGTTTCAATGCCTTTGTATTTGATTCTTCAGCCAAAAATTTCAATAAAATAAAATCTTAAACGTGTTAATTTACAAAACCAAATAAATATGTGCTGTTATTTCGCTTCCAAAAACAAAAACAAACATTTTTGCATATCAGTAAAATGGTCATAACTTTGGAACGGTAAGACCTCTTGGCTTCGTTTAGGTCATTTTGGAAAGGTAAGACGTATGGCCATTTTTCAACGGAAAAAAACCATAAGTTATCTGCCATCTGGCTGAGTAAATTGAGGTTATGTGAATTTTTTTCCATTCTCGACCTTTCTTTTATTGATTCTGAAAGGCCTCTTAAAGACCTTTCCAACAAGCCCAAAAACAAAAAATCCGACCACTGGCTCAGAAGTTAGCAACTTTACCCTGCTACCCTCCGACCACCAATCCGAAAATTTTGAGCCCGCTGCCATTTCGCACCCTTGCATTTTCGGGCATGGTCCTAGTGGACTTTTCTTCATGAAATCATGAAATGAGCCAAGGAATACGCTGGAAAAATTTGTCCGGAACTTCCTGAATCACCCTGTATATAGCGAAAGGAACTTCGTTCCATCCGGGTGTCCCCTGACAGGTCATGTAATTTTCCTTTTGATGTCATCTATCTACATTCACACATGTGCATGTTTGTGTGACATTTTTATCAGCTGATTTTATCAAAAACTTGGTACGATAATTACAACATTGTTATGCTATTATCGTATAATTGTACCATGGGAAATATAGCAGCGCTAAAAAGGACTACTAGAAAATTCGTCACAATTATAACGCGGGTTTCAATTCACACCCTAACCACATTACATTCCACTGGACAACTATTACCTCTCTTAGTGTAATAAATAAAAGGAAAATGTCTCTTTAAATCTGTTCCCATGCGGTGTAAAAGTGTAGGTCCCAATCAGTGAGTCTAAAAATAGAAATCGCGGAGTTCCTTGACTATGAAATGTTCTCCTCAATCCCTTAACCCTGCTTTTAGGTGAGAAAGGTCTACGAATGTTATATTAAGGGATCATTTGGTCCATACTGCAATTCTCATACAAAATGACAATCTAATCATATTCTTTGGATGTAATTCAACCACGCGTTTTGTATCCCTTGTTATTTAATTTATTATTTGTTTGAGGATATTTTGCAACTACTATTTAACCATAAAAAAGACTCTCAAATATACGAGTATAGTGATCCCTAAATTCTTAAATTATTGTCAAACCATTTCGTGAAAAACCTTATGTCCAACTGACAAACAAGTGTTATTTTCTTTAAGTTTATAATTGAACAGCTCCTGCAGACTTTGTCAGCTTTATTTTTCATAATACTCTTTTACACCTACAGAGATGTTATAATGTGCAGTGGCTTCTTCAAAATATATTTAAACAATACCCTTGGGCTTGTGATAAATTTATTGCTTACAGCATACTTTTAGGCATTAACAAATAAGTGCTTTGCAATATTTAAAGCAAATAGACAAGTATCAATTCAACACTGAGCAAACAATACATAAAGCCCATTTGGGATTTAAAGACGAGACTTTTGCAAACATAAACTTTGTTTAACGTTTCCGCATTCCACCATATAAAGTTGTATGTCAGTTACTACGTGACTCTATTAGCCTCTACGTAATCCAGCATCATGACAAAGAATACGAGAAACCCCAAAAGCCAACACAAAGTCGACATACAAAACATTGAGTCATTATTTTGTTTGCACCTGCCAAAATTTAGGTTACATTCAATTCATAAGAGAATTCAGGGATGTTGCTTAGGAAACCATTATATGCATGGTGAGTGGACCACAAGCCGAATGGGAAGAGGAAAAAGAGAAAACAGTTAGAAAATCCAACGAAGAGGAAAACGAGGAAATACTTAGAAACCCAACGACTGTAGAGTGTTAAGATTATGGTTACTAACGACGCTTATTTACCAAACAATAGATGTTAAAAAGTGAAGCCTTAGGGTCACCACTGTAGAGAGAATACGCTACCACAATAGATCTCTTGGGGCGCATAACTAGGTACCATGTTTCTATAAACTTTTTTTTTTGGGAATAAATTCATTAAAATATATAATCAAAACATTACGAATTTTTTACCTTAAGTTACACTTGAGTTGATGTTAATTTGTAACCTTTTTTTAACTCCCTTTCTCTGCATCTTCTTCTGAAAGTCTTACATCCAAGCAGAGTTTGTAACAAATTCCACCAGATACTACAACAAATTATTTGTAGGTGGTGCATCAGCCTACAAACCGATACAAATAAAGCTTAAGCTTAAGCATCGAAAGCTGTGAGAATAGATTTATGACAATAGACATGTGACAATAAGAATTAAACAAAATGTATCTTTATTTGCTTTTGTCGAAGGAAACGGGGGAACAAATACTAAAGGACTCAGTTTCACAGTTGAAAAATCTCCATTTAAATTTACGTTAAATGCACATCGGGCCATTTAAACGTCATTTAATAAATGAAACTTTTCTGTGAGCTTTTAAATTGAGCTTTTAAATGCCGAGTGTGAAACTCGCCCTAAATAAATTCTAAAACTGACTTAAGTTGAGAAATTTAAAAATAACGCCTAAACGTATGCAACATTTCTGGAATTCATATAACAACTAAAGGTATGCAACGTTGCAATAAAATAAAGCATACGACACAACACCCATTTAAAATGTACTTAAAAGAAAACAAAATAAATAGTTTCCCATTACATCCCCTTTAGGGACTGGGAATAGCTTCTCACAATCAAAGAGCTGTGCACTTTCTACTCTTACACTCACTGGTTGGAACTCATATATTTAAACCGTCACCGAAGGAAATGGAAGGTGGTTAGAGCAGGGATCAAACTCACGTTCTCATGAATAAGAGCCGCGCACACTAACCATTGCACCACATACATATATATAAATTAACTTATTTAGACATTAATTATACCCTCACCCATAGGGATGGTCGTATGTATCATTTATCACGGAAAAAATTTAACGCATAGAAGGAGCCATATTAGACCCATAGTATCTCTGGACGAAGTTCATTTTGGGATGTTTAAAAACGACTGAGCCATATCAGTCTGTCTGTGTGGCTGGCTGGTTGGTCAACACAATAGCTGCTGTAAATCTTTACCGATCACAACTAAATTTTGTCAGTGAGTATTATTTGTCCGAACTTAGTTTGAGATTGGAAATGGGCATTTTGACCACGCCCTTTCTGGTACCTCCTATACAAATCGACACATTTAGGACAAAATCATATTTCTTCCAAACCTTTCTTCTGGTAGATGTGATTAGCTCAACTCACACATTGGTTAACAATTTCTACAAGAGGGAGAAATTGTCACGCCCGCTCTGGTACTTCCCGTACAAAACTGGGTGTTCGTCCGGGTTGTCAATGAAATAAATGGCGTGGAACACTTCCGATCCTAATAAAATTATGTATTAGGCTTCATGTCACCAAACGGCGGTCACCGAGACGAGGTTGGTTTTGACACGCCCATTTTGGCACCTCCGACACAAAAGTTATTTGGCCGTCTGCACGATGAAAAATCTGTATTTTTTGTTGTTTGGATGCAAATATAAAGTGTGTTTAGAGCTTGTCGCAAATATAATATACTTGTGTCCAAACACATTGTGTTTGCTATTTAATATTACAGGTTTGAGACATAATGATTAATATGGTATAATATGTGTGTTTGCGAACCACATATATTTATGTTTGTGATACAAATACAGTTGGTTTGTTGCACTGTTTATACTCTCTCGAAAGCAAGAGAATAAAAGAGGGAAAACGAGAGAGTCTATCTTGTAAGTGTGCATTTATATTTTTGAATTATTCTGTCATTCAGTGAGTCACAAATATTCCTGAATATGCGTGTAAATTACAGATGTAGTGTTTCTTGTTTTGCTTGATGTATTGCGTTTTAGTTTCATGTATTCAGTCGTCAATGGTTCGTCGGACAGAGGATACCAAAAGCGGTTGATCAATGAAAATGAATAAACGAAGGCTCGGACGGTTAAATGGTTTGTGTTGTTACTTTGGTTTTTGTGTATGTGTTTCGAATATATGTATGTGTGCTACCAAAGTGAGAAACGATTTTGAGGAAAGAAACTAGAAAGGGCAACAACATGAAGCCCTATATCTGCCCAAGCCTTTACTGATAAAAAAAAAGCGGAACGGAGGACCATTTGTGAAATAAGTGTAATAAAACAAACACAAGTAATTAATCCATGCTTGGCGTGCATGAACTTGATTTGTATATAAATATCTTATTTGTGTACCAATGCATAGTGATAACCAACGCATAGCTGAAACCTTCTGAAAACAAAACCGTGAGAGACAACAAAGAAAGGAGAAGCAAAAGAACAGCAGATTCTCATTCCATGAGAAAAAAAACAAATAATAAAAAACAATAATGAACAAAATAAATGTAAAAAGGGCCGTTTTAAATCTATTAATTTTTTTGTATTAAGTATTTATAAATGTGGATTTATATTGTTAAAATTAAAAAATAAATAAATTGTTTCCCGTTACATCCCACGAGGGGATTAGAGAGAGCTTCTCACAACCTGTGAGCTGTGCGCGTCCTAGTTTTACACTCACTGATTGGGACCTACAGGTTTACACCGGTTCCGAACGGCATATTGAGAAGCTTTTTCATGGCTAAATACTCGATCGTGTCGCCGTCACTAAGCGAGGTGACCGCCGTCGAAAGAAATTTAAGGTGGTCAGAGTAGGGATCGCACCCACGTCCTCATGCACAAGAGCCGCGTACACTTCCATTTCACCACCGACGGCCATTAAAATTAATTATAATAAATAATACATATATATTGAAATCGAAGTATAATGCGTTTCTAAATATTATTATATTTGGGAGGAAATTTGCATATGTTTCCACGTAAGTATATATAGGTTTGGGGGAACACGCGAATCCTTCCATGTAAGTATATGGGTGTTTGGGATGAAGAACGCATATGTTATCATGTAAAAGCATACATGTTTGTCAGTAAACATGATAATGTTTGTATTTCAATACAAGTAAGTTTGGGACTTGCAAACATATGAAGCATATACATGGCTCGTGCAGAATATATTTTGGAAAAATATGTTAGAGAGGCCGTTATTTTGCAGCGTGTAGTACTTATATATTGCACATTTTTAATGCTCGAATCATTTACAATGTATCCACGCGGAAGTGTGGGATACAGCAACCAACGAATAAAAGCATAGGAAATGGATAAAATAGGAAAAAAAAATAATTTTTATATTTTAATCAAGCGCCGTGATTGATTAACTCAAAGCCGTCTAACAGTGTCTGGTACTATTTCGCTTTAAGTTGTGTATACTGGACTGTCAATCATTTGTTTTCATCTTTAAAAGAAGGACACATATACGTATATTCAAAATGTAAATGCTTACTTATGTATTCCTTCCTCTCTCCCTCTGCATCCCCCTTTCAGCCTTCCATTTAAAATATGTACAAAGGACATTTTTATCTCTTGTCTTTCGTCTCTTCTTGTCATAAATATATTGCATTGGCGCTGATTTTATCAAAACACATCATGAATAATAACTAGCAATCTACTTTAGAGAGCAGCAGAGAAAGGACACAAATTTATACTGTCTCCTACAATACAGATATCAGATGTCTCTCCGATGTTTGTCCAAAGTTATTAAAACTTGTGCTCACTACAGAATAAACATTAGTTTTAAAGTAAATTGTAATTTAAGTGACATCAAATCAAAATGTCAACAAAGATAAATAGTTTAGAGTGTGTGTGACAGGACACGACAGCCCAGCATCAAACAATAATTTACAGAATTTCGCTGTTCCACAGTTAAACACCAAAGATTTCAATTTAATAGCATTTACATAAATTGGAGATGATTGTAGCAATAAAGATATGATGACATTTGTTATAGCTTAAGGATCCACCAATGACAAACTTCTAAAAGCAACTATCTACAAGCTATCAAAGTGAACATATGCAACCAACACACAGCGTTAGCATCACATACGTGGTTGTTGTACAACTATACCCAATAAACATTTGTGTTGGAAACCAAGTTGAATTCAACTTGAATTCCAGCCATATTTTCCAATTTCAAGTGTTGAATTAGACTTCAATGACACTGTAAAACAATAGCAATCTCCAGGGAAATTAACCATTGAATTCAATTCGAATATTAAAGTGTAAATACAGCTGAATTCAGGGCTCGAATTACAGTTGAATTCAAGTCAAAATAAGTAAGTCGGTGCACTGGAGTTCAAGGAAGAAATTACACTTTAATTCCAGCTTTAAATCAGTATTAAAATACTCTAATTCAAGCCGTGTATTTTATTTTCAACCCCCTATTTACCGAAAAGTTGAAAACGGAACTAATGGACATGGTTCAGGGCCCCCTTCTGTAAAGACAAGGACGGAAATCTCGTCGCAGATGTGCAGAGCATGTTGGGAATATGGAGAGAGCATTTCTCCGCGCTACTAGTACCTGAGTTTTCCGATGACGATGGGACAATCGATCACAATATGGACGACGACGTCGATTGCCCCCCTCCTAACCAAGACGAGGTCAGAACAGCTATTGCCCGGCTTAAGAACAACAAAGCCGCAGGAGCCGATGGAATACCGGCGGAGCTGTTTAAGGATGGCGGCGATGAGCTGATAAGGTGCATGCATCAGCTCATTAGCAAAATTTGGTTAGATGAATGCATGCCCGGCGATTGGAGTCTCCGTGTACTATGTCCCATATTTAAAAAAGGTGACCCGAGTATCTGTGCCAACTACCGTGGAATAAGCCTTTTATCCATAGCATATAAGGTTCTATCAAGCATAATGTGCGAAAGACTAAAACCAATTATCGATGACCTGATTGTGACTTTAGGCCTGGAAAATCGACAACTGACCAGATTTTCACGCTACGCCAAATCCTGGAGAAGACACACGAAAAACAAATCGACACCTATCATCTATTTTTCGATTATAAGGCGGCCTTCGATAGTCCGATACGGGAGAAACTCTATGAAGCAATGTCTGAGCTTGGTATTCCTGCAAAACTCATACTCTTTGCAGGATGACCTTGACGAACACCAAATCCGCAGTGAAAGTTGGTAAGGATCTTACGGGGCCTTTCGAAACTAAGTGAGGCCTCAGACAAGGCGACACCCTATCGTGCGATCTCTTTAACATCTTAATGGAGATCATTATGAGAAAAGCTGCAGTCAACATGAATAAAACCATCAGCAGCAAAAATCACATGCTGCTCGCGTATGCTGATGATATAGATATTATTGGGCGCACAATTAGAGAAGTTACTACGGTTTTTTCGAGAATTGAGAAGGATTCAGCAAAAGTGGGTCTGACGGTAAATGAGGACAAGACAAAATTAATGGTTTCAACGAACAGGGCCTCCACGCGATTATACCAAAGCGTGAACTTTGATAACCGTTATAACTTCGAGGTAGTGGACGAATTTATATACCTCGGATCTGCCGTGAACAAAAACAACAACGTCAGCCTTGAGATCAAGCGGAAAATTGTGCTTGCGAATAGATGTTATTTTGGGCTAAGCGAGCACTTTAGAGATAAAGCCCTCTCTCGAGTAACAAAGGTCCGGCTGTACCAGACTCTCATTCCACCTATGTTGCTTTATGTCCTATCGCAAGCAGACGAATCATCTGTAGGAGTCTTCGAGAGAAAAATACTCCGAAAAATGTATGGCCCTATAATGCACAATGGCGAGTATCGGCGACGCATTAACCATGAGCTTTATCCTGATATTGACATAGTTAAGAGGATCAAGATGACGCGATTGCGCTGGTTAGACCATGTCAGTAGAATGGATGAAGATGAACCAGCGCGAAGGGTTTTCGAAACCGAACTCGAAGGAAGACGAAAAATAGGAAGACCAAGACTCCGCTGGAGGGATCAGGTTGACGAATCCCTGCGTACACTTGGTATTTCCAACTGGAGAGATAAAGCAAAAGATCGAACTGGTTGGCGAAATATGTTATTTTCGTTTTGTACGGTCCCTGACCCCCCCGGGGTTGTCCGAGACCGGATAAGTAAGTAAGTAAGAATTTAGAACGAGCACAGTTGCTTGGAATTGACCATAATTAGAAATACATATATTTAATTGGAATACAAATTGATATGATTCATACATAACGCTATAAACTAGGAAGAGCGAATGGATAATTTGTAAATAAAAATTAATTTAAGATATCAAATTTTAGGAGTTATCTAATGGAGCTGCATCTGATGGAGCTGCAAATTTGTCCTTTGATTATCTGCAATGATAGAATTAGTATTAACATAATCAGGTCCTCGATATCTAGATATATACTTACCTATTTTATGGCTCGTCTAGATTGGATTCTGGGCCGCTAGCTCTTCCATTTCTTCGTCCTATAAATAAGCGCTGCAAAATGTTGTTTAATTGTTAATTGAAATCAAAATCAATACTTACCATATTCCTTGAATTGACCTTAGAGTCACCGTTTTTGATTTAGTCCATTTTCCGATATATTGGAATATTAAATTACTATTAAATATCCCCACAAATAAAATATTTTCAAAAAACTTCAAACTGGTTTGAAAACGAAGATTAAAATCAAGTTTCAATTCAAGCAATACTCAAACATTTGAATTTTCGGAATTTTGGTGTTTATTGTATTTGATTTCAAGTGTAAATTCAAACAATATTCAAACATTTAAATTTTCGAAATTTTTGTGCTTATTGGGTAGTATCTGCCTGAAAATAAGTATGATGGTATTGATGTAACGGCAGCGAACAAACAAGCAGGTCGTCATCGCCAAAGAGTATTGAATAGTATAGAGAACTCATGGAACGAATTGTATGACTCAAAAGCACTGGCGACATCTGGCGAATGATTCAAAACGTTTTACTCTAGTTTTGTCATAACTTGGTTCATTCATAATTTTGATGTGAAACATTGATGCTTTTTGAAACATTTATGCTTTTTGTGTTGTTTTATGTAATAACATTGTCGAAATGGTGCATTTATATTGAAATATTATATAAAGAGAATACAACTCGTTTATGCTCTTTTACTCAGACACTCTACATGAGAGCGAAAAAAGAGTGCAATAAGTTCTCTATACTATTCAATACTTTTTGTCGTCGCTCTGTTTATGACAAAACAAAAACCAATTACATTCAAAAATTTAATTGTTCGAGCGTTTGGTCGCATTTTTAAGTAATTTTATTCTTCGATATTTCGCTACGCGTTGGGTAGCATCGTCAGGAAATTAAAAACAATAATTAACTATCCAAAGGGTAAAGAAATATTGAAGAACAAAATTAATTAAAAATACGACCAAACGCTCGTACAATTTGATTTTTGAATATAATACGAATGGTCGGATAAATCATCTCTGATTCAGAAACAAATTATTTCAGTGAGCTAAATATTGCTTTATTTATTTTAACAATTTTACATTAAAGTTAGAGCAAATGTAAGAAATAAGAAAGTGCAATAACAAAAGAGCCTTCAACACAAAACCTATTTTTTCCAATGAAACATTTACTAATGTGTTCATACACGCAAAGAAAAAAAACGTTTATTGCTCGGTCGCCGCAACAATATTTTGATTGATTTGTATTAATTTATTAATCGCAACCATTCATGTAGTTCTCCCAAATATACTCATATATCGCAAATGTGTATCATGTTGTTGCAAACGAGTTTTCGTTTGCATCAAACGCGTACAAAATTATATTTGCCGCAAATTTAAAAAACGTTTGCGATAACTGAAATTAGCTATTTCTCTAATGAGAGCACAGATTACGAAGAACGTAAATTTCTCTCATTCTGTCGATTGTATACACAGTCTTATCCTTGTCAATATATCTTAGATGTTTGCTGTGCTTTTAGTTGTTATTTGTATGCAAGGCGAGACAGACGTGTAAATAGACACAAAAATTTCAACTTTTTTTAAAACAAACTTTATGGGTAAAACCAAAATCATAAAAGTTGGAAATTTAAACAAAAAGCTTATGGAAGCCATAAATAAAAGTTTTAATTACAACTCGGTTGCTGTAGCCCAAAGAATAGTTGGTGCCACCGTTTTTCTTTTCTCGCAAACATTTTTTCAGCACTAATTTGTCATAACTCGTTTACTGCAAACGTTTGTCAGTTCTCGAAAACGTTTTTTTAGTTTGGAGCAACTACAACTCGGTTGCTGTAACCGAAGGAACAGTTGGCGGAACCGTTTTTAGTTTCTCGTAAACATTTTTGTCAGCTTATATTTTTCATAACGCAAACATTTTTTGTTTCTCCCAAACAAAATGACATGTATGGCTTAACAGAAGTTGGTTTCTCCCTCCTACAGTCCCTAAACGAGCTTCAGTTATCTGAGATTTCGTTTGAGGGGAACGAGATTTTTCTTTGCGTGTAGAAATCCAACAGTTACCATGTAAAAAAAAGTTGTTAACACATCGCCCGTGAAGTCGAACACTCATTGTTTTTTTTTTTAATAATTCCATTATATCTACTACTTTGATGCTTCCATTTTTAGTCAGCCCGTGTTCAATAATGAGCAATTGAAAAAAAAAACAATATTTTTATGAGTTACGTAATGGTTACATTTGAGTTTCTGGATCTTTAAAGGGTTGAAGAGAGTGCAATATTGTAACATCGAGGAGAGTGCGTAATTGTAACATTGGGGTTTATTAACATAGTATGCTCTTTAAAAAGTGTATGTATAATTGTTGTACGAGGCGGATCACTAAGTCCGTCACTTTTCAAACTTCCCTTGTAGTTATATGAAATGCAGCATTGCTCCCATCAAGTACCGCCTGTTGATAGAGTACAGTCAAAATTTGAGCAAGTTCCGTTATTTACTTTGCGTTTAACAGCTGTTCAAATCTTACAACCTCGTTAATTTTTTTAAAAATGGAAAAAAGTGAATTTCGAGTTCTCATTAAACATTATATTTTGCGAAAAAAAAACCGTCAATCAAACCAAGGAAAAGCTTAATAAATACTATGGGGACACTGCACCATCGATTTCAATGGTAAAAAAGTGGTTTACTGACTTTAGTTGTGGTCGCACAAGTACAACTGACGCTGAACATTCTGGACGGCCAATTGAGGTAAATACACCCGAAAATGTCGAAGAACTTTACGATATGGTGGTGTTGGCCGATCGAAGAGTAACAGTGCGTGAGATTGTTGATGCCGTAGGTATTTCATATGGCAGTGTGGTTTTGATTTTAAATGATCAGTTGGGTTTAAGAAAGCTGTCTGCAAGATGGGTGCCGCGTTTGCTCTCAATTGACAATAAACGTAATCGTGTGACAACATCAAAGGGTGGCTTGGAGTTATTTAACCGCAATCCGAAGGAGTTTTTGCTGCGTTTTGTAACTGTGGATGAAACATGGATCCATTACAATACTCCGGAGACCAAGCAGCAGTCTAAACTATGGGTTTCGACGGGTGAACCGACTCCGAAGAAGGCCAAGGTAAGATTGTCAGCCAATAAGGTGATGGCAATAGTTTGTTGAGATGTACGCGGGATAATCCACATCGATTACCTTCAAAAGGGAAAAACAATAAACGGCGAACATTATGCCAACTTATTTGACCGATTTAACGAGGGTTTAAAAAAAACAACCCCATATGCCCAAGAAAAAAGTTACTTTTCCTCAAAATAATGCATGACTGCACACCTGTGTAGTCTTAATGACAAAACGCCATGAATTGGGCTACGAATTGGTACCTCATCCATCACGCTCTCCGGATTTAGCCCCCACTGACTAATCCCTGTTTCCAAATCTAAAGAAATGGCTCGAGGGAAAGAGATTCAGCTCCAACGATGAACTTATTGATCAAACAAATGCCTATTTTATGGACCTCGAAAAATCCTTTTTTTTTGGAAGGGATACAAAAATTGGAGAAACGTTTGACTAAGTGCTAAAGCTAAAAGGAGATTATGTTGAAAACTACATTTTTTTTCCAAAAAAAAAACCGTGTTTATTTCAAAAACTAACGGACTTGTTGATCAGCCCGTATATTTAAATCTTCATTATGAAAGAGACCATATCAAAGTAAAATTCAAAATATATTTTACTTAAGGTTAAACGTTGTTAAAAAGTTTTAAGTCTCCATTATGGGAAGCCTGTTACAATTTTGCTCGTCACTGTAGATTGAAAGTTATTGTAGTGTTAAGCAACATAAAGAAACTGTTGTGTCGTAGTTTAAAAAGAACCTTGTTTTATTAACGGGAAATAAAACATCACTAAAGACGAATAATTAGGAAAGCTTTCTAAGTTTTCTTTATTTTCCTGAAGTTAAAAATATATTTTTTGTAACAAGGATAAGCTAAATCTGTTTGCACAGAATATCTAAAGGCAGAGGCGTACGTGCTCTTAGCACTTTCAGCGTGAAATGATAACACAGCTTTTGAATCCCAAAATACAGACACAACAACAACAACATTTATTTGTATTTATTTACCATTCACCTTTGACAAATAACTAAGTCAAAATAACGAATCCTGCTATTTATAGTGTAAAAGAAAAAGGACTACAACAGCAATGGAATTGCCAACTAAATCCTTTCCAAATGTCATACTAAGGATGTGCGCAAATATACGACTTTATTTACCCATTGAAACGTTTCATATAAATCTAAATAAGATCCTGTCTTGCCACCATAACCTACAAACATACAAGAGAACCCAGGGCTGATGGAATCCTTGTCTCAATGACAGTGTAGTCAGGTATTTGTATGTGTCATTGGCAAATATGTGAATGCTGGATATTGAATAATGGCATTGTATGTATGTACATATGTATTTGAATTGACTATATAGTGGAGTGGATACGAAAAGGCAACGGATACGGATACGGAAACTATAGACATATCCTTACCTCGCACAAACTTAGAAACTCACGTATGGTAAATAAATTGCATAAGTTCCATAAATTCCATAAACAAATAGTAGTTGGCTTCTTCCAGGTATGAGAATGCAATTGAGCGGAATGGGAAAGGTCCCTCAAGAAGTTTAGCATTGCATTCGAGTTGGGCAAATTTATAGCTCCCACAAATGTGAATATTTTTCATATCCTTTTATCATGTAATAGCAAACTTTTGTAGCACCTTTCCAGCTGGCTGTAGTAGAAAAGAAGGAGTATCTGGCTGCGTACCTTTGAATATCCTTCTTCATATAGGTTTTGCATATCTTCATTTCAATTTGCATGACAATTGCATACACGATTGAAATCCAAAGACAGTTTTGGCTGATTCTTATAAATTGAAGTATCGCATTCTTACAAATAGTATATCCACTTTGTTTGAATATATGAAAGGGATATGAAAGGATATCACACTTTCTCGCACAGAGGAATTACTTTACAAAAGGAAGTCAAATGGTGACTATATCGCGCTGGAAATATATGTAGTATATCCGTGTTTGCATTAAGTCTATATGGCATTCGTGACGTTCCCGATGAAGTAGGTAGGTGTCATTGAAATACAAATATCAAGTAGATTTGTATAAACATAAAGTATTTTCAATTACAAATACAATAGATTTGCAAGGAGTGGTAGCATTGTATTGCAATTGGAATCAACAAAGTGATCTAATGAATTGACACAGCTTTAGATTTATTGATTTCTTAAGGATACGTTGAAATTGTGGAAAATTGTTAGTCGAATATTATGACGGAAACAAGTTTATGAAAGATTACACAAATTGTTCTACCTTTGAATGCAGTTTGGTCGAGTAGCATTCGAATTAGAGAAGTAGCGTAGTTGAAATCATTAAATATATTACAGCAAAATACATACAAGACGGAATCTCTGTCAATTGCCGTAGCAAGAATCATCTCCAATCGCGTTTAAGCTTTCGAATGTAGATACTTCGAGCTATACTTACTTACTTATCCGGTCTCGAACAACCCCGGGGAGTCAGAGACCTTACAAAATGATGAATATAATATATTTCGTCCAACCAGTTCGATCTTTTGCCTTATCTCTCCAGTTGGCAATATCAAATGTACGCAGGAATTCGTCAACTTGAGTCTTGGTCTTCCTATTTTTCGTCTTCCTTCGAGTTCGGTTTCGAAAACCCTTCGTGCTGGTTCGTCTTCAACCATTCTACTTGCATGTCCTAGCCAGTGCAATCGCGTTAGTTTGATCCGCTTAACTTTGTCAATGTCGGGTTAAAGCTCATACAGCTCAGGGGTCATGCGTCGCCTATACTCGCCGTTGTGCACTATAGGGCCATACATTTTTCGGAGTATTTTTCTCTCGAAGACTCCTAGAGATGTTTCGTCTGCTTGCGATAGGACCCAGGATTCTGCGCCAGAAAGCAAGACAGGTTGTATGAGAGTCTGGTATAGCTGGATTTTTGTTACTCGAGAGAGTGCTTCATCTCTACAGTGCTTGCTTATAGCTTATTCACATTTACCGCGTTTCAGCTGAGACGCCGGCGTTTCGCTCTCTTGAGATCATTTCGAAACCATGGTGTTCACATTGTTGTGCTTTTTTTAACTACTGTGGTTTCATGTAACATTTCTCATTTCTGTTTTTATGTTTTCTGTTTTCTGTATTGACTGTAAACAACACTAACGCACATTTGTGAATATAGAAATATAAAATACGAGGGTTGAATTTTATGTTTCGGGATTTGGCAACCCTAGTGTTGCAATCTGGCAACTCACATCTCTATCGTAAAGTTGGACACTTTTGAGGTTATGCGTACTCAGAACGTTTTGACATACGAGCCCTATTTGTATTGTTTACAGTAACTTAAAAGATTCATCTCGGCCCAACAAAAATTGAATTAAATCGTGAACATTTTCGTGCGATTATTTTTTACAACTTTCGACGTCGATTAACTCAGCAACAGTGCATGGGTGAACTTAATTCAATTTTTGGCGATGAAGCTCCATCAAGGACCAGTGTTTGTCGATGGTATGGTGAATTCAATCGTGATCGTAGTTCACTCCAAGACGAATTTCATGAAGGTCGTCCAAAATCAGCTGTTTATCCGAAAACCATTGATGCTGTGCGCGAACTGTGACCTATCGTGAGATTGAGAGAACATTAGGCATTAGTGGGACCAGCATATATTCAATATTGCATAAACATTTGACTTTCAAAAAAATTTGTTCGCGTTGGATCCCACACAATTTGTCAATCGCTCAAAAAAAGCTCGTGTCGATTGGTCGAAATAAATGCTCCAAAAATAGGATCGCGGTGCTTCGAAACACGTCTATGACATCGTGACAGGTGATGAATCCTGGATTTACGCGTATGAGCCCGAACGTAAACAGCAGTCAACTGTATGGGTGTTTCAAGATGAGCCAAATCCAACAAAAGTTGTTCGCGCCAGAAGCACTTCCAAGCAAAACAACTGCATTTTTGAGCACCCAAAATATCGATTTGATGGGTCATCCGCCGTATAGTCCTGACTTGGCACCGAATGACTTCTTTTTATTCCCGTACTTAAAAACTGAGAGGTCAACGTTTCTCGATACCTGAAGAAGCGGTTGCTGCATTCAGAATGCATGTTTTGGAGATACCTCGATCAGAGTGGCAAAAGTGTTTCGACAATTGCTTCAAATGCATGCAAAAGTGTATAAATCTTCATGGGGAATATTTTGAAAAACAATAAAGTGATTTTCGATGATTAATATTTGTTTATGTTCACTAATCCCGAAACATAAAATTCAACCCTCCTAATATCAAAAATTGAATTTAATTTTTATAATATTCGGATTTATGAATGCATTCAAAGAATTTTTAATTTATATTCATAAATCACATTGCAATAAGTACTTACCACCACAAAGCAAACTAGAAATGTAAACAAACAGATTTGTTCTCCCTCATTTTTCTGACATTTACTTTGAATCAGCAATGGAAATTTTTTAATTTTACTCCATTTTTAACTACTATTGGAGTACAACACTGTGCTCCCTCTCTCATTTTTACTGTGGTTTCAAACAAACTACAGCAAAAAGAAATTTTTTTTTTGTGTGGAAATAAGTGCCAATTAAAGTGTGTTTCGCTGAATTCATCGAAAGACAGCGAAACGCCGGCGTCTCAGCTGAAACGCGGTACATGTGAATAAGCCATTAGTTCAAAATAACACCTATTCGCAAGCCCAATTCTCCGCTTGATCGCAAGGCTGACGTTATTGTTTTTGTTTACGGCAGATCCGAGGTATATAAATTCATCCACCTCCTCGAAATTATAACGGTTATCAACGTTCACGCTTTGGTCTAATCCCGTGGAGACCCTGCTTGTTTAAACTATTATTTTTGTGTTGTCCTCATTTTTGCTGACTCCTTCTCATTTCTCGAAAACACCGCGGTGACTTCTCTAATTATGCGTGCAATGATATCTATATCATCAGCATACGCGAGCAGCATGTGACTTTTGCTGATGGTTTTATTCATGTTAACTGCAGCTTTTCTCATAATAATCTCATAGCTTAGTTTCGACAGATTCGTTAAGATCCTTATCAACTTTTACTGGGGATTTGGTGTTCGTCAAGGTCATCCTACAAAGGCGTATGAGATTTGCAGGAATACCAACTTCAGACCTTGCTTTGTAGGGTTTCTCACGTATCAGGCTATCGAAGACCGCCTTATAATCGACAAATAGATGATAGGTGTCTATTTGTTTTTCGTGGGCCTTCTCCAGGATTTTGGCGTAACGCGAAAATCTGGTCAGTTGTCGATTTTCCAGTCCTAAAGCCACACTGGTATGGTCCAATCAGTTCAGCGATAATTGGTTTAAGCCTTTCGCTCATTACACTTGATAGAACCTTATATGCTATGGATAAAAGGCTTATTCCACGATAGGTGTCAGACTCGGGTCACCTTTTTTAAATACGAGACATAGTACACTGAGACTCCAATCGCCGGGCATGCATTCATCTAACTAAATTTTGCTAATGAGCTGATGCAAGCACCTTATCAGCTCATCGCTGCCAGCCTTAAATAGCTGCGCCTTTAATTCATCGGCTCCTGCGGCTTTGTTGTTCTTAAGCCGGGCAATAGGTGTTCTGACCTCGTCTTGGTTAGCAGAGGAGCAATCGACGTCGTCTTCCAAATTGCGATCGTTTGACTCATCGTCATTGCATATCATCTCAGGTAACAGTAGCGTTGAGAAATGATCTCCCAACATGCTCTGCACATCTGCGATGAGATTTCAGTCCTTATCTTAACTGAAGGGGGCCCAGAACCATGTCCATTAGTTCCGCATTTGACTGTTTGGAAAAATTTTCAGGCTTCGTTCTTCCTTCTGTATGACTCAATTTTCTCACTCTCGCGCTTTCTCCACTGCCATTTCTTACGCCTAAAGAGACGGTTTACCTCCTTTCTATTCTCCCTACACCGCTCAGTCGCAGCTCGCGTTGCAATTGACTGAAGCATTGCCATGCGTGCAGCGTTCTTTTCATCAGTTGCAATGCGGCACTCTTCATCGTACCATGTTTTATTGCGAAGTGGTTTTTCAAGAGAGGAGAGACCACTTATCAGCACTACTCCACTCAGATTCTTCCACTGAAGATCAGGAGGAAATGATATTGGAAGATAGTGTAGATTTATCCTCCCAAATATAGTAATATTTAGAAACGAATTATTCTTCGATTTCAATATATATTTATTATTTATTATAATTAATTTTAATAATATAAATCCACATTTATAAATAATTACTAGAAAAAATTAATAGATTTAAAACGGTCCTTTTTACATTTATTTGCATTGAATGCATTATTTGTTTTTTTTTCAATGAAATGAGAATCTGCTGCTCTTTTTCTTCTTCTTTCTTTGTTGTCTCTCACGGGTTTGTTTTCAGAAGGTTTCAGCTATGCGTTCCCAGCGGCGGAAGTCGCAAGGTCTTCCACAAATAAGGCATGCGGAATGGTTCTTTTGTGAATTCTTTGCATGAATTTTTAACCCTAATTTAATTGAAAAATTTCATACAAATTTTAAAATTATATTGTTAATTTAATATTTTTCAGGGTATTTTTAAAATTTTCAATTTGAAGTTGGGCGTGGTATAACTTTCTAAGATAGATACATACATACTTATAATTAAATATGTACAAGTGGATAATGATATTGTGATAAAATAACTTATTTTAATTTTATTTTTGTTTAATAACAATAAATTAAAGTAAATGCCTTCTAATCCCTTTCTCTTTGTATGCCTTCTTAGGACTTCTTTAGGCAATGAGCAAGGAAGGCCTTGCATCCCAATCTCACGCAATGTTAAAAAGAAAGGAGGAGGTAATGCGTAGGAAAGGCCTTCCGTATTTTAAAGATACACAAACAAGATATTTAAATACAAATCAAATTCATGCCAGCCAAGCGTGGATTAATTACTTTTGTTTTTTTTTTACTGCACTTATTTCACAAATGGTCCGCCGTTCCGATTTTCTCAGTAAATGCTCGGACAGACAAAGGGATTCACGTTGTTGCCCTTTCCAGTTTCTTTCCTCAAAATCGTTTCTCACTTTGGTAGCACACAAACATATATACGAAACACATACACAAAATCGAAAGTAACATCAATAACCATTTAACCATAGAGTAAATATGGGTAGAGAAAATCTTTCACTCACCAAATTTCTGACATTTGTCCTCGTGTGATGTATACGTTTGATGTTGAAAAGAATTGCTTTACTAATACCAGATAGAGGCAATGGTTTAAAATAACGAACAAAATAACAACAACGGCATTTCGTTTTGTGTGTTAAAATTAATGTGTTAAATACAACACAAATGTATGCTAACAATAACAGTCAATAAAAAAGTTTAAGACACATTTAAATTTCACAGTTTTTCACCAAAATGGCATGAAAAATTAAAGCAAGAAGTTATTGTAATTCCACCTGGTGTACATATATCATTTTTCGTCAAACATCTCTCTATCACACCGACCGCATCACGAAGAGTGTGAAAGGAAACGTCAGAGACAAATGGCGGCTCTACTACAAATTTACTCTATGCATTTAACCGTCCGCGCCTTCGTTTATTCTTTTTTCACTGATCAAGCGCTTCTGATATCCTCTGTCCGATGAACCAATGACGACTGGATACATGAAACTAAAACGCAATAAAACAGGCAAAATAAGAAACACTTCATCTGCAATTTACACGCACATTCAGGAATATTTACGAATCACTAACTGAGAGAATAATGCAAAAATACAGATACACACTTACAAGATAGAGTCTCTCGATCTCCCTCTTTTATTCTCTTGCTCTAGAGAGAGCATAGACAGTGCAACAAACACAGCTGTATTTGAACCACAAACATAAATATATGTGGGTCGCAAACATATATGTATATCTTATGTGTCTCAAACTTGTAATATTGAATAGCAAACACAATGTGATTGAAAACAAGTATATTATATTTGCGACAAGCTCCAAACACACTTTATATTTGCATGCAAACAACAAAAACGAGAGAATTTTTATCGTGTATATTGGTGGAAATGTCGATAACATGACATGATACAAGTAAAAAGGTTGCAAAACTACTTATAAACGACACGAAAACACATTTGTCTATTAGGATAAAATCATGACTTTTATCGGAGATAACCTTTTTCAAAATGTTATTCTACAATGAATACTATAATTCAATTCATTGTTCTTTCCTTATATAATTTAATCTAAAATATTTGATATTCTTTTACCAGATGTTTATTTGTTTTAAGCCATATTGGCAACTTAACAATAGTACAATTGAGTTTGCGTTTATAATTGCTTGTGTGATATTCCGAATTCCATTTTATTCTATTATAAAAATGTAATTTATCGCAACACAATGTTGGTAATTTTGCAATAAAGCTCACACACAATGGACTCAAATGCATTCAATGGCATCCAAGCACAGATGATGCACACTCGTGCAAATATAATAATAAAACAATTTCACTATATATCACATCCCATTCCTGCCCGAACCAACAGATTAAAGAGATTTAAACAAAACCGTATGAGCATCATCATTTGTTTTATGCATTTTAAAATCAACGTCAATTGAATGGGATTTGCGTATTGATATTCCTGCAAATGCAAATGAATGGAACTGTTGTACAACAGAAAATAGGAATAATAAAAAATTAAGCAAAAATTTTGAATGGGATTTCATGCCCGATTTTAATAAAGAAAAATAAATCCAGAGAACAGACTCAAAGTTGAAAGGACAAACTGTTAGATAATATTACATGATCGATTTTATTAGTTTTCGGTTAATGTATGAGAAATTCATACTACAAGCTTACAAGTCATGAACATTTTTCTAATTGAAAAATGGTTGGTTTTTGTTGGAAATAATAGACAATTCAGTTCAACACACACTCACTGGCATGACTAGTTTCGAACTCCGTGACAAGTTCATCATCAGATGCCTAACTACAGCGCCTGAATTGATACCATCGGTTGATCATCAATCGTATATATACAAACTGAATTATGCAATTTACATGTGCGAATTAGAATCGATCGAAGATCCCTAAGTATCAACACGCACTGAAACGCCCATAACTCCAATACAAGAACACTAGCCCGGTTATCCAAAAATCTATTCCACAGAAAACTGCTTGTTGTTCAAGCATTCAATTGATAAATATACGGATCTGCAAATGGTCTCTGGGCTTCTGTTCCTGTATCAATTACATTTTGTAGGCGTGTCAAAATACGTTCAATTTCTGTGCACGATGACGAATTGAGGTTGTCGAGAGCTGGTCCATACTTTGTACCACAGCAGCAATATTTTCGGCGAACAACCTTTTTTTCACACTGACAAACCTTTCCAAACAACTTTTATCGCATTTGAAAGTTTTGCCCCTTTAGCCACCATTTTTACCCCTTTTCCACATTCACAATTTTTGCGACATTCATAACCTTTCAAACGATTTTTCTCGCATTTTGAAGTTTTACCTTTTTCGCTCGAACGAAGTTCCTTATCACACGTTGAGGGATGGGGACTAAATGAAAAAAAACAAACTGTGTACTGGGTGATAACAAATTAACGTCCTTTTTGCGATTAGACGCACCGGTAAGGAGTTATGAGCATTTGTCTATTTTCACCGGCATTTTTATATTTTTTACCGGTGATCACAAATTAGCGTCCTTTTTGCGATTAGACACACCGTTAACGAATTATGAGCATTTTTATATTTTTTACCGGTGATCACAAATTAATGTCCTTTTTGCGATTAGACGCACCGTTAAAGAGTTATGAGCATTTTTATATTTTTTACCCGTGATCAAAAATTAACGTCCTAGACGCACCGTTAAAGAGTTATGAGCATTTTTATATTTTTTACCGCTGATCACGAAATAACGTTCGTTTTGCGATTAGATGCACCCTTAAGGAGTTATGGAAATTTTTATATTTTCTACCGATGATCACGAACTAACGTCCATTTTGCGATTAGACGCACCGTTAAGGAGTTATGAAAATTTTTATATTTTTTGCCGGTGATCGCAAATTAACGTCCTAGACGCACCGTTAAAGAGTTATGAGCATTTTTATATTTTTTACCGCTGATCACGAAATAACGTTCTTTTTGCGATTAGACGCACCCTTAAGGAGTTATGGAAATTTTTATATTTTCTTTACTTTATATGTCGAAAAAAAAACTGGACAACCCCCACAACGAGTTTGCTGTAAGGCTCGTGTAGGGCTGAGGTAGTTATCTATGTGTATGTCTGCTTCGGTATTCATGTGTAAATGGTTCCATAGATAAACACGAAAGTAAATGAGGCGCGAAGCAACATATCCCTAGAGATAAACCCAACAAAATTTGTGCTACGCATGAAAGAATTATATTTTAACATTTTTATTTTTTCTATTTTTTATTTGATTGAAATTGCAAGTGATTTGTTTTGAAAGACCTGTAAATATTTCTGTTAATGTCTCTCACCCAATTTATATTATCCTTGTTTTAATATTTCTTTGTTATATCTGACTGGCGGTGGTTGTTCTCTTTTACCTATCAATTTCTTTTAATCTGAGAATGTGTTTTTGTTTAGAAAATAGATGATGAAACATTTGTAAAACATCAATGGAACAAAATGAGTTTCCTATGAACATTAACTTCAATTGCGCGTGTGGGATATAAATAAGGATTCGTTACAAGAAATTTTGAGTATTCCATAATCGTATTATCCTTGAGGTTTTGTAAAATTGTATGTAATGTAATATTTTTGGGTACAATTTCCCACAATTCCCTTCATGTTGATAACATCTTAAATTGATTGTTTACAATTTTATAATTTGTTTTGAGGTTGAGCCTAGTCCCTGGGTTTGTTTGCGTTCATTCTTACTTCAATATAGTCGTACGTCTGTTTGAAATTACTTCTATCCGATTTTGTATCTGCACTATGTATTTTCATTTATTTTTATTCAATTAAGCATTTTCCTCCTGATTGATGTCAATAAAAAACACGTAAACAATTGCAAATGAATTTTAAATTGGAAGTAAACCAATCAACCAGAGACGTATGCAATATTTATGTATATATTCGGTATTCACAATTTATTCAACCCAGGTTACGTTTGGTTACGTCAGTAAAAATTGATATTGACACATTTGGTCCAATGAGGACCGTTGTGATAATACGGTCATATGCTACACTATCCCGATAAAGACATATGCTACACTATCCCGATATTTCAGCATGTGGTCCCGATTTTCAAATTAGTCTCTGGCGAACCAAGTATTTTTCTTCAAAAAGTTCCTAAGATTCTTCAGCTGAACTCTCTAAATGTCTGTTAGATCCAACATAAAGTAAGATCCTAGATGTTGACTCCTACTCATAAAAAGGCCGGGCAATAGCATATGCCTTTTACATTCCCACAACTTTTGCAGTAATCATGTGCTGAGATTCTCGACGCGAGTCTACCTATTAAATAGTGATATCAGCTGCTAGAACAAAAATATTTTACCTGGGAATGGATATCAAGTTTAATGCACGATGCAGGTCATAACGCGGCCATACTTGCCTGGCGATCCTGCATTTTGTGCAACAAAACCATCTGTCCTTCGCATGTCAGAAAGTTTTAAGCACGAGCTTGCATGCAGAAAGATGCATACCCACATGCTCCATATCCAGTGGAACAAGTCTCACCAGCTCAAACGCTTTAGGTTTCTCTGAAATGTTTATATGCCCCGACCCTCATAAAGGTGAATATGGAACTGCACAGGTAGGGAACAGGTCTGGAATCAGTGAGTGAAAAATTAGGAAACGCACAGCTCACTGGTTGTGAGAAGCTCTCCCCAATCCCTTCATGGGATGTAATATGAAACGGTTTTTCCCAGTCTCACTCTGTAATTAAGGACTTTGCCCTATTAAAATGTTTTCTGCAAGAGTTTTTCAGGATTTGAATATCCTTGTTCCACCACGGAGTCGCGAACGACAACACATACTGCTAAGAATGGTCAGTTTGCGACAGCGACAACACAAGAATAAGTGGTTCGCTGTAATTCTCATTCACGTCAATGCAGCTGGAGTACTTAATGTTGGGGTTGACCAGCATCATCAGTCAGTCGCTAACCAGAGCATAACCTGATACAATCACAGGTAGAGCTCGGCTAGATCAAGAGTAAAACTTTTCCCTTAAATACATTTACAATAGCGGCTTAGGCTGACCATTCCACTATAGCGACTCCGGTTGACTATTCCACCTTAGCGGTTTAGGCTGACAATTCCACCATAGCGACGTCGGTTGAATATTCCACCATAGCGACTTCGGTTGAGTATTCCACCATAACGGCTTCGGTTGACTATTCCCCCATAGAGACTTCGGTCTACTATTCCACCATAGCGGCTTAGGCTGACTATTCCACCATAGCGGCTTAGGTTGACTATTCCACCATAGCGACTCCGGTTGACTATTCCACCATAGCGACTTAGGCTGACTATTCCACCATAGCGACTTCGTTTTACTATTCCCCCATAGAGACTTCGGTCTACTATTCCACCATGGCGGCTTAGGCTGACTATTCCACCATAGCGACTCCGGTTGACTATTCCACCATAGCGGCTTAGGCTGGCTATTCCACGTTACAGTTATTGGCCCAGTATACACGAGAACAATTGTGCTGGCATAATTTTTGATCCGTCGAGTATACACAAGATGAATATGCACTGCGTGTACGTACACATGTTTGCGTATGTGTTAGTGTTTTTTAGTCATTTGGTTTGACATAAATGCTTATGGATTAGTTTTGTTCTTCTTAATGCGGAGTCATCGCTGGCACAATTCTTCTTCCACTTCATACTCTACGTTTCACCTCCCTCGCCATAAAAGTGTGGTGTTATGCCAGCATAATTGTTCTCGTGTATACTGGTCCATTAACCAGCGGAAATCCGATCCAGATCCAGTTCTGCCCATCCGAATATAAGATGCCTGCATTGAAGGACGAACAGAACCGGTTTTTAGCCGTTCTTAGACCGAACCCAACCGAGTGTTCTCAAACCATTCCCAGAAGAGTATTCTCAACCGGTCCAGAAGATTTTTGTCAAACCAGCATGTCAAAAATCACTGCATGTTTAATTTCAGAACAATTCAAAGTGATAGGTTCTGCGATAGGTATTTTATTCCTCCAATCCAGTTCGATCTTGGCCGGGTTTACTCCTACTCTGTGTTCACCATAACATATGCCAGAAGTCTGTAAGCTTCCGTGAGGATGTTATTTAGGGTACTGGGATACTTGCACCATATAGTTATTCTCATGTCATTTTATTAAACGCACCCCCAATTTCATGAAGGCCAACCAACGTGTACTTCTTAGCAGCAAACGATATCCCTATGTATCCTACTAGTTCCAGCAGTGCTGTCTCTGTAGATCTGCCCTCGTAGAACTCATACTGCGCATTAGATAAGAGCCTTACATTAATAATTTCCCGCTAGTGTCCATCTACCATCCAAATCAAATATCAAGTTTTAACAAGTACAGATTAAACTTTTGCAGACATAGAGAGATGTGGCGATATTGCAGTCCGCTGGACTGGGACGAAAGCGACTGCGACTTGTTGGTTAATGCCCATGCAAGCGGGATTGTTGGGATCCCTGGACACATTTGTTCTTCCGGAGGAGCATGGTTCGTCAGGCTTAGAGGGGTGTGTCAAGTATAACTGCTAAATAACTGATAATCCTGGAAAGTTTAGATAAAACATAAATTCGAGGCGTTGTTTGATCTGGTTTTATCAAAATATAATTAAATAACAGCTGGAATAAGATCAACGTGAAACAAAATGGTAGCGTATGATTTATAAGAATAAGACGTATGATTGTTTTTAACACGAAGCACCACGGCGTATAACATATATATATTATAAAGAAAATATTTTTATAAGTACTCGTTAGAATTGAACCCGTACGTAATATTTATACTTGTTGCAAAAATTACACAAATTTCTTTCAAAATTGGAAAAATAGTAAACATAATACCTATGGGAACAAAGCTATTGTCAATATTGCCTAAATACGTAGAAAGAGGACTGAAGTATTTTCAAATTAGAGATAGACTTTTACCGCCTTATTAATAAAAAGTTGTGAGAGGTTTGAGAGACGTTTTTGTATGATAAACTGTCTCTCAAACCTCTCACAACTTTTTATGAATAAAGCGGTAAAAGTCTATCTCTAATTTGAAAATACTTCAGTCCTCTTTCTCTCTGTTAAGAACAGATAAAAAAATTTTAATATTTAAGAGACACTGTGGCGTATGAATTTTAATTTTAATGCGTTGATTTCTTAACCCCTTCCTTTTAAGGAGCCCCTGCATATTCTGCACAATTAGTATCATCATATTTTCATTGCATTTAGTCATAAAAAACAACTAGAACATTCAAGTATAAAAAATATTTATAAAGATATTGTATTCATCTTGTTACTGGAATATCATAGTGTTTTCTTTACATATAAGTACATATATCAAAAGACACATACATATATTGTATGTATGAATGGATTTCTACATAATTTCTATCCAAAAAGCTATACTATCTCTTTTTATTTGTCTGTCATGTGCTGATGTAGTTATACGAATACTAATATATTATCACATCACAGAAACATTTCAATATCCATATCCATTTGGTATCATTTATTTTAAATCAAACTGTAAATTATTTCCCTTTATAAACAAAATATATTTAATTAAACAATTTGATGCTGAATTTAAAATTAAATGGCATAAAATTAAGGCAGTTGTTATACAAAACTCTTTAGTTTCACTTACATTTGGTCTGGTTTTTTTATAGTTTTTAGTTATAAAATTGGTAAATTTTTCCTGCCACAAATTGGAAAACAAAATTAATATCAATCATACGCACAAGCGGCTCCTATAAGGCTGATATACTATAATACTGTTTGTATTTTAGATAGGCTAGGAAACGTTTAGGATACAGATGTAATAATTTTCTGCATAGAAATACAATTCTCATTATTAAATAAAATTGGAGAGATAATTAATAAGTTTGTCTTTAAGTGTTGGATATAAATGTGTGTTGGAATCTGAAACAAATAGACTCGTGTGCTCTGGGATACAAATTCACTTACCAAATTCACAGCAATACGTATTCGCTACAATACGTTGATAATACACCAAAACATCTAGGTATACATGTCCTATGTAGCATGACCTTCTTTATAATAATTATGGATTGGAATGTCAAAATATACTAGTTACTATTGGCAGAACCAAATAAATATTACTCATACGTATGGGGATCTTGTGAAGGGTAAATAGTATATTAATAAATATGTTAGGGAACTCTTTGAATAAGTATAAACATTGGACATTCTCCAGATAGAGTGTTAAGTATATATATAGAAAGGTGTTAAGTATATATATAGAAAGGACTGAAAGGACTGAAGTCCAAGCACGTGTCCTTATTATTAACACCGTATGAAAATTCTCTACCATGATTGTACCCCACAACCACTAGGTATGTATCTACCAAATGGCGCTTCCTTCTAAGCAACCTTCCAAAATAGCCTTGGTTTCTCTCCTGTTCTCAAATAATATTATCTTTTAGCCCATGATAAAACTCAATGACAAGGACCTCAAATTACATGGAGCTGTAACGTTAGAAGTCGTAACCGATCTAGTCAATTCTTAACTAATGCCGGCCAAGCCTTTCAAATATTGTTGTTCTCTTGTGCGCAGCATGCGTACTGCAAGAGCAGATCTACAGAGACAGTACTGCTAGATAGATAAATCTAAATATGGGTGATCCGTGGAGGTGGAAAGTTTCTGATAGCCGTTCACTTGGGAGTGGCGAGAAATAATTCCTTTATTGGGCAGACTACTTCAGCTCCTCCATTAGCCAGTTAGAGTAGAAGGCGAAACGAATGAGCAACCTTATTGACCCTAGTAACCCTGTCACTGAAGCTTATCGGGATATCGTGCATATTATTTTGTCCTTGGAAGGCGGAAGAGCCAACATGTGGGCCAACGGCGGATGGATACCCGGAGAAGAAGATCCAGGTTCGACATATTGCATCCTGGTCAGCGTCTGATCCATAATGGGTGGCTGCGAAACCCCTAGTTTTGTCTCCCGACACCGTTCTTAATGGCAGTGAATATACGAAAATTAAAGTGAAAACATGAACAACCCCGATGGATTACCGGCGGAGCTGTTTAAGGCTGGCGGCGATGAGCTGATAAGGTGCATGCATCAGCTCATTAGCAAAATTTGGTTAGATGAATGCATGCCCGGCGATTGGAGTCTCAGTGTACTATGTCCCATATTTAAAAAGGGTAACCCGAGTATCTGTGCCAACTACCGTGGAATAAGCCTTTTATCCATAGCATATAAAGTTCTATCAAGTATAATGTGCGAAAGACTAAAACCAATTATCGCCGACCTGATTGGACCATAGCAGTGTGGCTTTAGGCCTGGAAAATCGACAACTGACCAGATTTTCACGCTACGCCAAATCCTGGAGAAGACACACGAAAAACAAATCGACACCTATCATCTATTTATTGATTATAAAGCGGCCTTCGATAGTCCGATACGGGAGAAACTCTATGAAGCAATGTCTGAGCTTGGTATTCCTGCAAAACTCATACGCCTTTGCAGGATGACCTTGACGAACACCAAATCCGCAGTGAATGTTGGTAAGGATCTTACCGAACCTTTCGAAACTAAGCGAGGCCTCAGACAAGGCGACACCCTATCTTGCGATCTCTTTAACATCTTAATGGAGATCATTATGAGAAAAGCTGCAGTCAACATGAATAAAACCATCAGCAGCAAAAGTCACATGCTGCTCGCGTATGCTGATGATATAGATATCATTGGGCGCACAATTAGAGAAGTTACTGCGGTTTTTTCGAGAATTGAGAAGGAGTCAGCAAAAGTGGGTCTGACGGTGAATGAGGACAAGACAAAATTAATTGTTTCAACGAACAGGGCCTCCACGGGATTAGACCATAGCGTCAACGTTGATAGCCATTATAACTTAGAGGTAGTGGACGAATTTATATTCCTCGGATCTGCCGTAAAAAATAAGAACAACGTCAGCCTTGAGATCAAGCAGAGAATCGTGCTTGAGAATATATGTTATTTTGGGCTAAACAAGCACTTTAGAGATAAAGCCCTCACTCGAGTAACAAAAGTCCAGCTATACCAGACACTCATACAACCTTTTTGGCTTTATGGCGCAAAATCCTGGGTCTTATTACAAGCACACGAAATATCTGTAAGAGTCTTCGAGACAAAAATACTCCCAAAAATTGATGGCCCTGTAGTGCACAACGGCGAGTATGGACGGCTCAAGAACCATGAACTGTATAAGAGATATACCGACATTGACATAGTTAAGCGGATCAAAATAATGCGATTGCGCTGAATAGGTTATGCCAGTAGAATGGACAAACCAGCACGAAGGGTTTTCGAAACGGAACTCGAAGTAAGACGAAAACTAGGAAGATCAAGACTCCGCTGAAGGGATCAGGTTGACGAATTCCTGCGTGCACTTGGTATCACCATCTGGAGAGATAAGCCAAAAAATCGAGCTGGTAGACGAAATATGTTGCCTTCGTGCTGTAAGGTCCCTGACCCCTCGGATTCGTTCGAGACCGGATAAGTAAGTATAGATAAATCTTTGGATGCTACGGAGTAAACGTCGGTATCCTGTCTTTACATTCAAGGTGCGCTTGATGACTTCCCGCCTAATGTGATACAATTGAAGCTAACGGCCTTAAAAGTGAAAGTGGATCTTATGGCACTTGAATACGAAATTCTCGCCAGGAGACATGTAACGGTCGATTTGTGCCACCATTTTATTTTATAAAAAAAATAAAATTGTAGTTACGTTACTTTGTATTTTACATGATATCGATTACATGATATCGGAAAAGAAGGGCGTAGAAGAAATCATAGCATAGAGAATTTCTGCATCGCGACTGAAGAAAAATACATGGCACGTATGGCAATGCAGCAATCACTTGCAGCAAAGACTTGTATTTATCACTTGAAGGAGGAAGTTGGTGCGCTTTATTATAACGAAAGATTAGTTGCGAATATGATTCTAACAATTATAAAGAAATATAAATAGTTAGAGAAGACAGATAATAGAATAGACAGAGAAGATCCCCTCACAGTCAGTGACCTATGCGCTTTCTAGATTTATACTCCTACTACTTTACGCCCCCTGTGTTTTACGCCGGTTCCGAACAGTATTTTAAGAAGATTTTTCATGACTAAGTATTCGAAAGTGTCGCCGTCACTAAGTGAGGTGTCCGAAAGGAATGTAAGGTGGTCGGAGCAGGGATTGAATCCGCGTTCTCATGTCAAAGAGCAGCGTACACTAAACGTTGGACCACCGATAGATTAAAAATTATACAAAAGGAATATTGAAGTCTGGAAATTAAACCAAAAATAAAACTTCGAACTGACAACCATAGTGTATAATACAATCCTCCCTGAAGAGATTGATACGGAAGTCTTATTATAACCTAGTGGGCGAAATATTGCCGAGATTTTGTGTTTTCCAATGCTTTTTGAAGATAAGCAAGTAGGCGTCGCCCTTGATAATGAACATTTAAGGTCTTGTCAATCGTTCTGACGGGAACTTGTCGGATATCCAGAGTCTGTGACTTCTTTACAAAGGCCCGTGACATCATGACTTCACCAAGTTAGAAGTCTGGAGCGGTCAAACCGGCTAATCTCGCCGGTCACTGCAGGTCGTTAAAACGAGATATTAGGCGACGCGAGAAACGCATCCTTCAAATACCCATTGTCGCGAGACCTGTATGTGCAGTTGCACCACATGTTCTCAAGGCTCAATTAATTGATTGGCGACAATATAAACTCTGATCATGATTCTGCAACGCTTACCAGTTACATTAAACGTGTTGCCCACGGCTTAAGTCCCGTTAACACCTATGGCGCAAATGTCACACCATTCAATAACTTTGAGTTTATATCCACTCTTCGTGGATGATACATAGATTCTCTGTGCCGCTGAAGCTCAATTTTGTTTGTTTGTGCATTCGTGCTAACGAAGACGGTCCCTCATGATAAATTTCGACCGATAATCGTCCACTAGTTTAGACGCGGTTGACGGTCTACAGGCAATATCTGATGGGCTGTATCTTCAAGTCTTTCATCAAAATGCGCTCCTAGACGAGCGTGTAATGGCCAATTAAATGTAACGGCATTTGGTCGACGTTGATGACTTATCCGCGACATCTTTAGGCACAGTGCCAATATTCTCTTCAAAACGAGCACTAAAAGGTCTTCCGGCACCTGTGTTGTCATGCATTGTTCCAGTCTTTTAGAGGCGAGCGGGTAAACGCCTTAGTGTCACGTAAGGTCAAAATCACTGATGACGAAAAATTGTCCCTTTTGCTTTCTTTGAGGAGTACAGCGTTCCATGGCATGTCGACGTTTTTTCTGTATTTGTTTACTACAGTCTGTAGCATCTTCCAATGGGGTGATACACTTTGGGCCAGCCTATGTATTTGAAATTAATAGCCCCAGAAATCATTAAAAAGTAGGGGGAGAAAAGTATTTTCACTAATAAAAATTAGATTCCCGAAATTTGTATGTAAATGCGCATCATTTGAGATTTGAAACTCGACAAAAACGTTTCTCAAAACAATTATCATATTTATTACTCGTCTCGCTAGGATGTTCGACAATTTGATACAAAATGCACACATCTTAAGAGTGTTAAATCTCAACAACTCCTTATAGTATGCAATATTTAACAAGTTCTTGCTTCCCCCGAAAGTATGCAATACCGTTACCCTTCAGTTATCATTACTCTTCCATATTCTTCAAATTCTTGCAGTTATTATCTCCCTTATTAACTCACAAATGTACCCGCAAAAAAGTAATTTTATCAAAACAAAGATGGAATTCAAATGAAAAACAAATAAAAACAAAAGTTCCTCAACTATTTAGCAAATAATCTCTGAGATTTGGCGTATAAAATTGCAATCATAAACCCAAGTTTTGCAAAAGTAATAGGAGGGAAGAGAGAAAGAAGCTTAATGAACCGTAACAAAACAGAACAAGTTTCATATTTCCATTCATGTTTATTATTTGAATACTCGTAGCATACTTTCCGGCTACAAATGGAGTCTCGAAATGAAGGAACAATTTTGGGAAGTTACCAAAATGTTTTGCCATTATTGACATTAAGAAGATGAGATGAAAGTTTGTTTTACTTTCTGGCAAATACTTTAGTCTTTACGTTTCAGCAGCAAACTTTGTGTTCCTTGGTAGGTTATTAGAATTGTTGGAAAACACAAAACTATTTGGTATTTGAATCGTTATGAACAGAATTAAATCCTCGGGGTATTTAAGGTATTGAGATATCATGAAATTACGCAAACAAATGTGGACTGTTTGACTAACATAGTTCTGAGACAAATTATTTTGCTTAATTGTGCAATGATCAGAATGAAAACTCAGAGTGGTTGTTGTTCCTTTCTTTCCTTTTTGAACACACCAGCATTTGTTCAGAATTGTGTTTTCTTATAACTGTTACATTTATTAGTAAATTGATTCCAAATCGATACTGGATTTTTAACTGAATCCCAAATAAAACTGGAATATAAAATACCAGCGTGTGTCCGGCACATCGTACTTACATTTGAATCTCCGGTATGTTATATCAACATTTGAAGGTTAATGAGCAACGTGGCTATAAACATAGATAAATAAAAAACCATAGATGGTGAAAGATAAGTGGTAGATTTTAAAGTAAAATTTTAAAATAAAAATAAATAAATTTCTAGACGGCGCAGGAGTGGAAGATATGGGCAAATTTCCATGCCTTTTTGCCTTTGGTATTGTCAAGAAATATCAAAAACGATATGCTTTTCTATTATTTATATCCTATTTTCAAAGTTAAACGACAGAATCGAAATAAAAATAATGTTGGAGTGCTTTTTCATCACATCCGAGTGAAAAATGGTCGTACGGAAACAGCATGTGGCCTGTGGTGAAAATGGTGATTAAGCAAATGAGTCATCTATAGCAGGGATTCCCAACAATATTTGTCCAAGGACCCTCTCATACATTCGCTATAATGACAAGGACCCCCCACTTATTCCTAAACCTAAAGCTAGAAATGTTCTAGATGCACTAGAAAGTTGTTTATTGAGATCTTAGATACATTTTTGCAGTTCATTATTTCCTTGAATTATGAACGGTTTGCTATCTATGGACCTGAACAGGGGAAAAGTTATAAAAATCGAAGTTTTTAAAGTTTTTTGCGACTTTGGCCTTGAAGATGAAGTTTTTGATTTTATATGTTCACAATTTTTATTTTATATGTTTCAATTATGACAAGAGCTACAACTTTCCCTCAGGGAGTAAATCAAAATTCCAAACGGTTTGCAAGATATGAACCTGACAAAATTATCACTTTTTTGCAAAAATGACACCTAGGACCCAAATCTTGGGGGACCCAGTAGGCTTTACACTGATCTTGGACGAGCTATGTTTGAGAGACGCCGACGAGTTGGGTTCAAGAGACGCCGACGAGTTGGGTTCAAGAGACACTGACGAGTTGGGTTCAAGAGACACTGACAAGTTCCATTCGAGAGTTACTGAATTATTAACCTTAAGATCAGAGGTATTCTCTTCCTCTTCTTCTATAGACCTATCTCGTTTTAACGATCCTCTTTTCAACTAACGATCCATTTTTGGTTCGTTTTTTTGTAATGTCTAAACTAATGATATCTTGCGGACCCCTCTGGTATGGCTTGCGGACCCCCAGGGGTCCGCGGACCACCTGTTGGGAACCACTGATCTATAGTTTTTTATTTATCTATCTCACCACGAATGGTTGATGAATTCGGTGAAGAACATTTGAGATAACACAATGGAGAAATATGTGGCGCTATTACTCTCTCCGCAAACTACAAATTGGTTGGGGAAGCGGCAAGATCTGATTTAAAACGCGCAAAAGTGTACTTTGTCGAGTATTAGTAAAGTGTTAAATATTGAATAACTGTAAACTGTATCAAAAAAGAAACAACGATTGCGCTATATCCGTTTCGAGTTTATATTATTATTTATATTATTTCTTTTTTGAAACAACAACATCTATGCAATGGCTTTCGATGAAAGCATGCATAGGAAAGAAATATTTATAGTTATGGCAAAGTATTGTTGTGGATGTTTTCGCACAAGTAGGAGTTTAGACAATTCCCGCTTACTTGAGATTTGTTTATCCCTATAATGTGTTATGATATACCTAAATACTTGTGGAGAAGGGAGCTGATGATATGCCTTGGTGAGCATTGAAATAGCTATATTCCCAACCATCCACCATAATAATCAATTTCACACATTTATTTTTAAAAGTTTCTATTAAAATGTACTTTTTCATACAAAAAGTACTTTTTAATAGTTATTGATCTTGAAACGAACAATTATTAAAAACATGACAACTAAAAGATCGAATAATATAAACTCAAACGGATATCTATTTAAATTTTAAAATATCACATCAATTCCATATGTCATCACTATAGCTTTATGAGTTTAATCAGAATCCTAATTAATAGTGCAGAGTGGCCTTAAAAGTACCAACCTATCGGAAGATGCTTTGACTTTTACAAATGGCGCCAAATTTTAGCTCTGTTTGGATATTTGAAAAGTAAACAGATTCTGAATACACAGTTATAACCATAGAGTAATGATGTATAGAGACGCCGTCTCTCTCAATATTTTAGTATGTTGCATATGGGTGGTCGCATGTTGGAAAGTATTGCTTTAATAATACCAGATATAGGCAATGGCTCAAACCATCCAACAATAAATAAGCAAAGCCAATTTTTGTGTAAATACAGCACAAAACATATACCAACCATAAAATACAACAAACAAGCCAAAATACGTTTAAATTTCAGTCTTTCATCAAAACGACATGAAAAATTTAAATCAACAATTTTTGTAATTCCACCTGGTTTAAGTCAATCTATGTCAAATAACTCTCTGTCGCACAGACCGCACCACGAATAGTGTGAAAGGAAATGTAGGAAATTTCAGATGAGAAGAATGGCATCTCTATATGACATTACTCTATGAATGGTTCTATGGAACGTATGATCCTATTTAGAATGTGTTTATTTTGTTGTGGAAGGCATTATATGAATTGACACTGTCTAAACTTCAATGCATAGTAGTGAGTCGATTGAAACCCCACATCTGCAATCAACAGAAGAAAACTGCGAAGAGATACACGACATATTTGAAGCCTCCTCAATAGACCTATAGCCACTTCTATGCATCGTGGAAGGGATGTATACCATGAAAACAAACACGATGGTTATAAACACAAGATTTCAATCTATATATCGTTAGCTAAAATGCAAAAAGGCGTAACTAACAAAAAATATAATTTTACAGGAGAAGCAAAAAACTTTGTAAAATGAAAACTATAAATATTTTTAACGAAGTTTTTTCTAATTTCACTTTAAGCACACAGACAGATTTTTGATCGCAGAAGTGTAAAAGTGGCATTCCTAACAATCAATCAAAAACTCGATTTCGAATTTTTGGTTAGTTACGCCTTTTTGCATTTTAGCTAACGATATAAAAAAATGGATGTATGTATGTATGTGTGTATGTTACGAATGGACTCGAAAACGGCTGGACCTATTTTGATGAAATTTTCAGACAATATTCAGAATCATCTAGCGGGTGACATGGGCTATACAGCCAGGGTGAAAGTGGGCGGTGCCACGGCCCCTTTTCAAAAATCGCTCTGACGGCTTTTCTAATAGACCAATTGTCACAATGTGGTACTGACAACCTGCTGATACTCCTTGGCTATACTCGGTTGTGATTGGATAAAGGGGCGTGGCACCGACCATACAACTTGAACTTTAAAATGGCTATATCTCATGTACTGTCAGAGATATAAAGATGAGATTTGGTATATATGTTGTTGGAACTGTATGATTACAGCCAGGATGGAAGAGGGCGGTGCCACGCCCCCTTTGAAAGGAACCGATATAACAGCCATAACTATAGTTTGAAACGTAACGGAACAACAAATTTTGTTCACCCTTTGACATTACAAAAACTTTGAAGGCAAAACGTACTTCGCCGGGTCCAGCTAGTACTATATAAACCTCACAAACAACTTTGACAAATATATCCCGATCAAAATTCAAAGCCAAGACACCATAATCGCTGTTCTCAATGATATCCCTGCAGTTTCAAGTTAAGATGGGGTAGGCGAGCAATTTATCTCAATTTTATTCAAATTATTTCAACATTTACAAAGAATTTTAAAATTACCAAAAAAAAAAGAACAAAGAAATATGTATGTATAAGCTTTGTAAAAGCTGACAAAAGCAACTACATGCTAACTGGAAATAAAATATAATTAACATCAAGTTAAAATTTAAAATATATATAATTTCAATTTAAATCGAAGATACGGGATTCTTAATAGCGTGTTTAGTATGCTCCAAGGCATTTAATTTGCCAATTTTCTTGAATGTATCCAGCTCTTTGATGAAGGCGGCCAAAGCGTCTTTAGTAGCACCCAAATCAGCGTCATGAAGATCGGGTAAATCGTCTTCTTGATCCAAAACTAAAAAATATCAATTCATGAAATAATATTTGAAATAATACCCAGCAGTCTTTCACATTCTTACCATCTATGGCCGCTTCTATGTCATTCAGACGTTGCATTACCAAATGCTGTTGTATTCGAATATGTTCCTGCAAACGCTGTTGGCACTCCACTGGATCTATGGGTGCCTCGGGTTGTGGTATAATGGGTACTGGTGTTGAGGGTTCCGACTTAATTTTCTTTGCGTTAGGTGACATACTGGTCTTCGATTCAATATCAGTTTCATTTTTTACGTCCAGCACATCCTCATCCCACTTCTTAGCCCATAAATATAGTTTGGGGTGGCATTTATTATTGGCTATATTGATTTTAACTTTGAGTGAATGCATGTAGTTCTTCAACTCCAACAGATTACCAGTAAGGGTGTGCGAACGCTTGAGATATTCCGCTCTCTTATTGGCCAAAACCACGTTTTGTGAGTGAAAATTGGCTGTGGGTAATTTGCCTTCATACAGCCAATCTTGATCGTGTTTGAACTTTACAGATTCCCTGCTCCTTTGGGGATTACGACAGATATAGCAAACATATTTATCGGGTACTTGAGACTCCTTGTTGATGCCATTGCAAATGCCGTGTTGCCAACACAGGCATAGCTCGCATTGGATCATCAAGCCATCTTCTTCCACATAACCACATAGGCAGTTTATGATCTCCTCTTGACGCATGCTTACAATCTTGATGAGCTCTCCATTTTCTTTGATGTACTGAGCAGCACTCTCTGTTTCAGTTGTGGATAAGGGCTGCAGAGAACTGGAACCAGAATCTGCTGTTATGGGGGATTCAGCACTACTGAAGGTTGTGGCTGGTGGAGCGGCGTTCGTTCTACGTCTCTTGCTATCCTTGTGAATTTCCGGAGTGGCATTGAATGAGTGACGTGTTTCTTCGAAATCTGTGACACCACTGAAACTGGACTCTACTGGCGCAATAGAAGCGTTTTGACTCACCACACCTGCTGTTGCTTGGGCAGCTGTAAGATATTTCTTTGTGGTACGTTGACGATTACTCTTCCTTGCGCCTGAAGGTTTCTTTAAGGGTGAAAATCTGGACTTCTTGGAGAGAGGGGGGACATCTGGCAGAGCCGACTCACTGGCTGTTGCCATTGAATCATCCGCTGCAGTTGACATATAAGAACTGTCCAAAATGGATGCTGACGAAGCATTAGTGGAGTTTATTATCGCCGATATGTCCTGCATTGGAGATGATGTTAGTTGTTCTCCAGTCTCAACTTTTATTTGTCCGTCTAACAATTCCGATTTAATGTCCACACTCACTTCTGTTTGTGCTTTCTGAGCGCCCACACTGCGTCTATGAGCTCTAGTCTGTTCTAAGTCTTGTTGATGCAATTTGGCAAAGAACTGCTGGTTGGGTATTTGATTCCTAGGCGTTGGTTCATTGGGATCATGACCGATGGGATGGGTTCGTTTTTCGGCGAGATCCAGCATTTTGGGACAAGCGCCAAGTAATCTGCGACAAGAGATACATTGAAGTTGTTAATAACTAAGGTAATTAAACTATATAATAAACTAAATGTTCACAATTTTGTATCTCATTTATACGAATCTACATCGATTGCCGCAGAGAAGCTAAATCTTGCTAGAGAGATGATGACTATGTATATAGAGGAGAAAAACATAGGCCCATAGGCCATTTCAAAATTCGGGCAGCAAGTAGATAAAGTATTTTGTTTTTAGCTGTACAAAAATGTAGGACTCATTAACAGTAGTACAAGCAGAAATCTCCTTGGGAAAATTTGATATGGTTTAGTGAAAAAGTAGATATGTATTTATGTTTGAGAAAAAATGTGTGTGAAGATAAATTCGAATTTATCTGGTTAATTACATTAACAGAACTATGTAAGATAGCTAAATTTTGGAAAGATTATAGAAATTACCGATTTTCTCGCGATCAGACAAATATATTGTGATGTTTTTATTTGATTTAGTCTTTATTTCAAAGAGTTTGTGACTAAACAATTTAGAATATTCAATAAAGTAATTCGATGAAATATTTTGTGTTAATTTATAATAGTTCTCTGATGCTTGACGACTGACAGACAACTACTAGACTCTGTCTCCACTATTATGGTTAACTTCTGTCAATGAACTGCTTCGTGAACTGGACAGGGCCGAATGCCAGGTCTTTGCCTATGCCGATGATATTGCTATCATCTGTACGGGTAGAAACCTCAATTAAATAGCATTCGTACAACCAGCCTACTTAGTCTGATTTCGAACTGGACCGCTAACAAAGGACTTACCACTTAAAGCCGAGCTTATCTTGTTCTCTCGGAAATATAAAATACCCGCATTTGAACTGCCGTCAGTTAATGGTGTACAATTCCAGTTGACGGAAAAGGTCAAGTATCTGGGGATAATTCTCGACAGAAAACTGTCTTGAAACCGAATGTGGAGGAGAGGTTAAAAAAGGCGTATGTTGCTCTTTACTGCTGTAAAGGGGGGATAGGAAAGCGCTGGGGACTGTCTCCTAAGATCACCATGTGGATTTATACGGCAATAGTCAGACCAATACTTCTCTATGCCATCGTAGTTTGGTGGAGGTCCCTCCAAAAGAAATATATTCTGAATTCCTTGATGAAAATTCAAAGATCAGCACTGATTAGCGTTAGTGCGGCAATGGGCACGACGTCAGGTACTGCATGCACTTAGTGCTATCCTGAACATCTGTAGTCCTGATATCATTGCCGAATCGGCAGCCGCTACATCCCTAGTGAGAATCAGAGATTGTGGCGTCATGATATCGTTGCATTCCTACTGTATCCCCTACCTTCTACCAGCGGCAAATCTAAGGACTTCTATTCCGAACAGGAATACCTGGAAAAAGTCACTGGAAGGGGACACCAGTAGTATCAGATTTTTCATGGATGGATCAAAGTTGGACGAGCAAGTAGGCTATGGGGTTCATTTACCGGACCTAAATGCAAATATCTCCTTCAAACTGTCTGATCACTGTAGTGTATTTCAGGCGGAAATTACCGCCATACAGGAGATTGCTGAACTACTGAAAAGTAGTGTCACAACCCTCCGGAGAATATGTATCTACACAAACAGCCAGGCTGCCATAAAATCCCTGGAAGCCATGTTTGCTACGTCCCTGACGGTGAAAGAATGCCATTCATCACTTAGAGTGATGGCAGAGTATTTCGACATCAGGCTCATCTGGGTACCGGGACACAGCGACATTCCAGGCAATTGCGTAGCGGATGCGTTAGCTAGACAGGGTACTACGGCACAGGTTCTTCCCGCAAAATAAGGTGTTAGTATGCCAATCTCTACCTGCCGTGGGCCGATAATACGTTCAAGGACAAGTGGAGACTTACTTCTACTTGCAAACAAGCCAGGGTCCTCTGGCCACTGGTGGACAGGAATAGGACTAGGCAACTACTTAACTTGCCGAGAGACTGGTTATCCACAATGATAGGAACACTTACGGGACATTGACTTGTATGAAAACACGCCCTAAGATTGAGACTTAGAAACTCCACTCTCTGTAGATGCTGCATGGAAGAGGACGAGGAAACGACGAAACACCTTCTCTTGGATTGCTCTGCTCTGGGAGGACTAAGAAGTAGGATATTCGCAACACATTTAGTTAGCACCGTAGCCCTACAGGATATTCCTGTAGGTCTTATAGACAAATTCATTGAAAGGGCAAATTGGCTAGACGACTAGTCAATAGTTGCTATAGAGGAAACTGCAGGTATCACAATGGGCCTCTTTAGCCTAAGTGTGCTAGACAGCGTGATGTCTTGCAGCCTTTTCAACCAACCAACTAGACTCATATAAAATGTTTTGCAAGCAGTGTTACCATATGATGAGAAATACATAAGGAGTGCGTCAGTATAATATAAATGTTTGTACACGATGAATAATACATATTTCCAACATATACAGTCAAGGAAAAAAGTCTACATACATCCCTTGTTTTAGAGGTTTTAGAAAGTTTGGGAAGAAAATTAAGAAAATGTTTATTTCAATATTAAAGGCATTAATAAATAAGTTTATTTATAAAACAAACAAAAACAATTCATTTACATAATAAAAACAGTAACAAAAACACTGAAAATTCATAGGAAAAGTCTACATACAGCCACAAAAAAATATATATTATTTCAAAATTTTATATATAAAAACAAAAAAAGATAACTTTTAGTATTTGGTCGGTCCACCTTGGGCCTCAATAACTGCTTGAAGACGACGGGGCATTGATATCACCAAATTCTCCGTAGTATCGGGTGTTATTTTAGCTCATGCACGAAAAAGGGCGGTTTTTAATGTTTCACGGCTACTAATGTCATATTGTCGTACCAATTTTTCCAAAACATCCCATACGTGCTCTATTGGATTTAAGTCTGGTGACTGGGGTGGCGAATTCAGCTGTCTTGGGGCATAGTAAAGAAGCCAGTCTCGAACAAGGTGTGTAGTATGCTTAGGGTCGTTGTCTTGTTGGAAAATCCATTGATTTCCAGGCATAAACTATCAACAGATGCCTTCAGATTTTGTTCCAATATATTTTTATATTGGTAGCGGTCCATATTACCCTCGACAAGAACCAAACGACCCACTCCAGATGACGCAATGGCGCCCCAAACCATAACGTTGCCACCACCATGTTTTACTGTAGGTATTATGTTCTTTGGATCAAGTGCAGTATTTGGTTTTCTCCAAACTTTGGATCGGCCATCACTTCTGAAAATGTTATACATACTTATTTTCGTCAGTAAATAAAACACGTTTCCAAAAGTTCATAGCCTTGTCTAGATGTGCTTTAGCAAAGTCAAGGCGAAGTTTGCGATTCTTCGCTGAAATTAGCGGCTTTTTGCGCGCTACTCTGCTATTAAATCCACTGACGTGTAAAACGTTTATTATTGTTCGTGGAGTAACAATTATATTGGAAGATTTGTCGATGTGTTCCGCCAATTTTAGAGCACTTATTTTCGGATCCGGGTTGACTACTTTAAGAATACTGCTAACATCGCGTCTCCAAACCTTCTTAGGTCTGCCAGAACGTGGTTTAGTTTCGGTACTATTGGTATTATTATAATTTCTAATGATCGTCTGAACAGGAGCACGACTTAATTTTACTATCTTAGCAATTTGTCCATAAGATTTATTCTGCTTGCGGAGATTTACTACCCTATTCCCAACTAAAGTATGAATCTCTTTTCGTTTTTCCATTTTCAAGGATACAAATTGGAATAATACCTTCTTTTTTTTGTCACTTTGTCCACTGAAATAATTGTTATGCTTGTAAATGTAATTAATTCAACAAAGTTAACTGTTATTTCCCTTTCTTTGTTTTCAATTTTCTATTTGATATTAGGAGTTGCCACGCTGTATGCAGACTTTTTCCCCGCTAATTATTGTGTTTTTCCCTAATAATTTCCATGTTATATTTTTTTCATATTTTTTTTTCTTCAAATAGTCTTTATTTTAAATGACCAAAATATTGCAATAGTCGCCCTTATTCCCGTTGTCGTCGTCGACGTCAATACAATATCGACAAAATTTTTATCGGCGACTTGAAGGCTTTTGGACAAAAAAAAAATTTGCGTAATGTTTTAAGAGAGTTGTTCTTGGATCATAGACATCAAACACTTTGTTGTTGTCGATGTGACATTACATTTATAACGTTCTAAAGTTAACAAAAATCTGATGACGACGTCGACGACGACAACGGGAATAAGGCCGATTATTATTTTCAATTGTCGCTACTAATTCTCTTAAACTTCAAAATCGTAGGTTGTATGTAGACTTTTTTCCTTGACTGTATATAACCAAAAGTTATACATTTTATAGCAAGGACTTACTAAAAGATATATCGGGATTTCACACAGTTATTCCTTGCCAGGGTGAAAATTTTTAGGTTCAGTGATTGGGACTAGTGTCAAAGTAAAGCTATTGACATCTGTTTTCATTATTTAATACCCTCATTTCCGAATAAACCTCCAGAATATTAAAATCGACGAAGAGTTTAAGAAATTGGTGTTTCGGACGGACAAGATGCGTCCATGGTGGCCACTAAGAAAAAGTTTAGTGATTGGGTCTAGTATCAAATTAAAGCTATTGACATCTATTTTCATTATTTAATACCCTCTTTTCCGAAGAAACCTCCAGAATATCAAATTCGACGAAGAATTTAAGAAATTGGTGTTTTGGACGGACAAGATGCGTCCATGGTGGCCTCCAGGAAAAAGTTTAGTGATTGGGTCTAGTATCAAATTAAAGCTATTGACATCTATTTTCATTATTTAATACCCTCATTTCCGAAGAAACCTCCAGAATATCAAATTCGACGAAGAGTTTAAGAAATTGGTGTTTCGGACGGACAAGATGCGTCCATGGTGGCCACCAAGAAAAAATTTAGTGATTGGGACTGGTGTCAAAGTAAAGCTATTGACATCTATTTTCATTATTTAATACCCTCATTTCCGAATAAACCTCCAGAATATTAAAATCGACGAAGAGTTTAAGAAATTGGTGTTTCGGACGGACAAGATGCGTCCATGGTGGCCACTAAGAAAAAGTTTAGTCATTGGGTCTAGTATCAAATTAAAGCTATTGACATCTATTTTAATTATTTAATACCCTCTTTTCCGAAGAAACCTCCAGAATATCAAATTCGACGAAGAATTTAAGAAATTGCTGTTTCGGACGGACAAGATGCGTCCATGGTGGCCACCAGGAAAAAGTTTAGTGATTGGATCTAGTATCAAATTAAAGCTATTGACATCTATTTTCATTATTTAATACCCTCATTTCCGAAGAAACTTCCAGAATATCAAATTCGACGAAGAGTTTAAGAAATTGGTGTTTCGGACGGACAAGATGCGTCCATGGTGGCCACCAAGAAAAAGTTTAGTGATTGGGTCTAGTATCAAATTAAAGCTATTGACATCTATTTTCATTATTTACAACCCTCATTTCCGAATAAACCTCCAGAATATTAAAATCGACGAAGAGTTTAAGAAATTGGTGTTTCGGACGGACAAGATGCGTCCATGGTGGCCACCAAGAAAAAGTTTAGTGATTGGGTCTAGTATCAAATTAAAGCTATTGACATCTATTTTCATTATTTAATACCCTCTTTTCCGAAGAAACCTCCAGAATATCAAATTCGACGAAGAATTTAAGAAATTGCTGTTTCGGACGGACAAGATGCGTCCATGGTGGCCACCAGGAAAAAGTTTAGTGATTGGATCTAGTATCAAATTAAAGCTATTGACATCTATTTTCATTATTTAATACCCTCATTTCCGAAGAAACTTCCAAAATATCAAATTCGACGAAGAGTTTAAGAAATTGGTGTTTCGGACGGACAAGATGCGTCCATGGTGGCCACGAGGAAAAAGTTTAGTGATTGGGACTGGTATCAAATTAAAACAATTGACAACTATTTTCATTATTTAATATCCTCATTTCCGAAGAAACCTCCAGAATATCAAATTCAACGTAGAATTTAAGAAATTGGTGTTTCGGACCGACAAGATGCATCCATGGTGGCCACCAGGAAAAAGTTTAGTGATTGGGTCTAGTATCAAATGAAAACAATTGACAACTATTTTCATTATTTAATATCCTCATTTCCGAAGAAACCTCCAGAATATCAAATTCGACGAAGAATATAAGAAATTTCTTTTCATCTTGTCCGTCCAAAGCACCATTTTTGCTCAATTCTTCATCGAATTTGATATTCTGGATTTTTTTTCGGAAATGAAGGTATTAAATAATGAAAATAGATGTCAATAGCTTTAATTTGATACTAGTCCCAGTCACTAAACTCTTCCCAATTAGGCGCTATGGCCCCAAAATCTTTCCAAGACTTTCTATGTAAAAAAACCTCAAATTTTTCACCCTGGCAAATAATAACTCCTATAGTCCTTGCTATATAATGTGTAACTTTTGGTTATTATATGTATTTGTCATATGTTATTATATGTTATATGTTATTATATGTATGGCACGTACCTAACGACGAATACTGTGAAATGAAATGTCAGATGAGGCAGATGGTCCCCTTATACCTTATTTACTCTATTAGTAAAACGGCATAAAACTACTGAAATCTGCTGTTCCACTTAGTAAATGCACTTTGGAATCAACCTCTCCCTATGCAAAAAATGATACCTAAAGTACTTTTTAGTAAAGGGCTAATATCGAGTGATATGAAGTCTTATTTTCCTATAGCTTTGGTCTTTTCGAGAAAATTACCCCACTCGCCATAACCCCACCAACACCCGCGCCGACACGAAAAATTTATTTTTTTTCACTTACTTGACTAAATTCCGATGATAGTGTTTGACATGAATCTGCAAATGATTCTCTTTGCGGAAATTCTTGAAGCAACCCTCCTCTGGACAGCGAAATAGATTATCAATAATTTGCACCTTCAAGGACCCAATTAAAGCTACAACAATATAAAACATTAAATAAACCATGAGATTTCCCTCAAATATGCTACGAATGCTACTTACCATAACCATCTTCAATTTTAGGCACAGTTTCCAATATCATGGGCTCTGTCTTTACCTCCACCTCCTGAATTGACGAAGGCAGTTGTGGGTTTTCCGATTTAACTACAATTTCCTCCTTTAATCCCACTGTCGGTGTAGTGGTGGGAGTAGGTGTTGAACTAACTTCTGCTGATTCCAAAAGCTGTTTAGGCACCTCTGCCTCCACTTGTGTTACACTCTTGTAATCTGCCGACAAATTGCTGGATGTTAACAATTCTATTGGCGGCAAAGGCTCTACTGTGGGTGTCTCCATGTATGGTGAGGATACTGAAACTGCCGGTAGCGTTCCCAAAACCAATGGAGGCGGTGTGACACTATCCATTGTTGTATCGAGACCAAATGAGGGTTTCGGTTTCACCGGCTGTTGTGGTACATAACCCGGTGTGTATACATAACAATTGATGTCTTTGGCCCTTCGCCGATGTATACTAAAGTCATAGATATCCGGGTTATATACTTGTCCCTGTTCCTCGAGGAACGTTTTAAGATCCGCCTTGGAACGGAAACGTTTGCCGGTGGGTGTAACCAAAATCACATCCCATTTGCCCAAAACATTGGAACGCTGATACATGTGTTTAATCCAACCGGGTGGTAAACGCCAATCTTCAACAACCACCGTGGGTTTGCGATGTTCACCGACCAAAAGAAAGCCCTCACGACCGATCGGCTGATCGTTAACCCAGTGGCAGGCCCATTCACCATCTTTTGGCACCTCGGGTAGATTGAGAGAGGCTAAAAAAGACAAGAGAGAATTGAATTAAAGAAGATGAGCGTCAGTACGACTGGTTAGATGAATAGTTTAGAAAAAAGGTACAGTGTGCACTTCTTTTTCAATGCTGTACGATAGAAAATGCTGATATGACTCGTGTTTTCGAAAACACTCATCGTAGGGGAGGGTGTCTGTCTTCATATGCATGTAAATAGGAAATACTGACGGGTGCCACTATTCCTACACTTAACTACCGAAAACATTTATTGCGCACACAAAAGTTTAGCTAATACTAGTTTAATAACAAATGGACTCCTCAGACCATTTTTTGGACGACTCCTTGCCAAATATGGAAACCATAATCAAATGTCATTTTACTGCAATTTGATTTATAAAATATTTAAAAAATGTCTTACCCAAATCCAATTTCGACAGATCCAACAAAGGCCAGTCCTTTCGCGCCGAACTTGGTGCACGTTTCTTTTTGCCCGAACTTGAAGGTGTTCCTGATGATGCTGGCCTCTTGATGCCTGGCGACAATAAAGGTGTTCCTGCAATAGGCGTTGAAGAGGCATTTGGTGAAACCTCCGCGTTACTTCCTTCCACTGCTGGATTCTCCACTACAACTTCAGCGTCTGCGGGCATAACTTTATTCATATGTATGGCTCGAACATTCTTTATATAACCATCATCGAATAGAATCTCATAGGTATCATTGGGCAGTACTTTCTTTACGGTACCAGGGAATTTTCTAGGTCCTGACCAACGGGCCAAACATTTGTCTTCCACATTAAAGTTGAGTATAGGTTTTGTGGATATTTTCTGCCTTAGACGTGAAGAATTCATGGGTATCCATTCCTCTGTACCCACAATGGGCAGTTTGACTTTTCCGGTCTTTTCGAATTTTATCAAAACCTCACGATCATCATTGTCCACCTCAACAATACGGGCAGAATGCCAAATTCTATCAAAATCTTGAGCCTCTAGACGAGCGCCGGGATTGAATGTAGTCACCGGCTCAAATTTAACACCCGTGGGAGAACCATGACCGGCATCGGGTGCTGCCGCATCGTCGCCGGCCTCAAATGATTTCTCCGCTTTCAAGGCAGCCTGAGCATTTAACTCGGCCGTTTGTGCCATTATTTGAGCCACTGTTGCAGCCACCGTTGCTTTGGTGTCTTCATCCACCGAAGAAGCGGTGGCTGACAACAGATTTGTGGGCGCTGCCGCAGTTGCTGAGGAGGTACTACTTAGAAACTCTAAATCCTCCTCAATTTGATTGGCTTCAACTTTGCCCCATGGAAAGACAGTAGGGAAGACCTTTTGTTTCAACAAATACTTTCCACTACGCTGCGGCTGAAAGTCTGCCCGACGAAAATGACGGGAACACACCAAAACACTTTTGGTTATATTGCGGCGTGCATCTATTCTAGTATTCCTAATCCATATGGCCCGGGTATTCTCATCGACGGGAAAGGAATGATATGTGACACCATGATGTTCCGGCAAACGTGATGTTGACAAACAGCTTTCAATACAACACCGGCGTCCCATTGTTTATGTTGTGTTGTCTGTCCCGGTTTGACTTCGATTTGTTTGGTTGGTTTCGTCGATAATGCAGTATTTTTTATTGTCAGTGCGTTGATGTATGAATTTTTCACAAAATGCTTCTTCTTCCCTATGACGAAATAGCTGTCACAAATCCTTTCACTTCAAGTTATTCGACTATAAATTCATGTATTTCTTGTGTATTTCATGTGTTGGTAACAGTATTCCACTAATTCTTTAACGTGTGACACATTTTATTTTATTATTTTATATATTTCTTAGTTAAATTAGCATTTTTCTGTGAGCATTTCCGCAGTTCACGTTTTGACGATACGAATGGAATAAAACTGCCTTATCACACTGTAACATAATTTCACAGCATCGAGCATTTATATATTTCCCCATCAGTGATGCCAGACTGTTGAAAAAATGTCGTTCCTACATTAGGTTTTGCTGGTATTTGAATGGAATTTTATTTGTTTTGAACTTCATCCCACAAACATATCTACGCATATGATGAGATAACAATTCGACGAATGTCATGATAAGAACTGTAATTTCTCAAAAAAAAAATATATTGTGAATAAAGCGTTATGCGGCGTTTCTACGGCCAAGATTAGCGTATTTCGAAAGTTAACTCCGGTGACCAACGCTTACCCACAAGATTACTCACACAATTGTAATCTGTAAAACTTTAAGTTAAATTTCTATCCTCATTTTAAACTGGTGTACAATTTGATACAACACTGCGTAGTACAAAAAAAATGCAGCCATAAAGAAAACATACACATAAAATCAACTGTTTGACAGACGAACAAAAACGATGTACTAAAGTAGACAGTCAAAATTTGTCTTCACTCGAATGCAAACAAACAGAACGAGTGAAGCCTTAATCATTATCACCCTTTCGGGATTATAAATGTCAAACTCCATAAAGCAACGTTCAGGTATACTGAGATTTCGAAGTTTTTGGGATTTCAACCCACCACACATATGTTTTGCAGTACAAAAATCAGCTGCTTATTGAAATGAAATTCCTTAATCTACGATATCCCGGTATACTTGAACATAGCTTAAGAAAAAACTTCGTTAATCCTGAAAATTCGATAATCTTGATAGGTGTAAATGCAGCTATACTTTCTTCATTGAATATTTCAATACTCGAGCAGCTTTTTCATAGTGTTCTTGTATATAAATATACAAATTCCAACCATGTTGAAGGAAAATTACATAAACTATGCAAAAAGTATGAAATAATCTAGATGTGACGCGAGAGAGAAATGGGTTTGAGTGAATTATGAGCACTTTTTTCATTGTTTGTAATCAGTTGCCAATTTTGGCTGAAATACAATCGATGGATAGAGCTCAAAATTATATTGTTTACTCGCTGAAATTTTTATTTACAATAATAAAATTCGAAATGGAAAGTTAAAAAAAAATGATTCGTTGCAAAACTATTATAATTATATTTAATATCAGTTGAAGTTGATAATAACAAACAAAAGAACCAATACATTACAACCAATACAAGACAACTAATATAATATAGATGGGAAAATTTTTTTGACATTGCAACTCAAAATAACATAGGTTTTGTATACATTTTATGTGAATATTGTTTGTATTTGCAGTATTATAAATAATAGTAATCTTAAAATCTGTTGATCTATTGAAATAGAGCTTCAGTTTTTAATCTTTTTCAATCTGCGCATTTCACTCAAGATAACTTTTTCTAATCTATAATTGTTTATTTTAGTTGGGCAACTCTGTAAGCCACAAATGTCAGTGACAGCTTTCGTAAGTAAACGCAAGCGCGAAGTGATGTATAAACTAAAATTTTTTTGACTTTGGCGTTCACGTTGCCTTTTGCGTTTATGTTCACTTTCGGGACTTTTAGAATTTAGACTGTTATTATATAAGTCGTGAATTTTTCTCATACTACCTACGTTGAGTTACGTTATGTAATAGGTAGTTTATAAAACGCAGCGCAACGTTTTCGATCACTTCAGCAGCCAAATTCAGCCCGCCATAATTCATCGCGGTAGTTGAAAAAATTACAACTTCAAAGAAAAATGTCGAACTAGAAACAGGCAAGTGTGGGTAACCAATAAATTTAATAGTGTCTCTATTTTTGTGGAGTAAAATCTGCGGACCCAGATAATCCCAATTGACCATATTATAGTGGGTCTTGAGAATCGGAAAACGCCAAACACTTAAAGCATGTCCATGTAGACCTCATTCCCGCTAAAGATTCAAGTGTTCAAGTATACATGCCTATTTTGACATTCGAGAAAGTTGCAAAAATTTGGAAACTTGTTTTCAAACACATTTATATTGGTTACTCACGGAAATTCTTATTTACAATAATAATGTTTGAAATGGAAAGGTCAAATAAGTAAGGGGTTGCAAAACGATTATGTATAGTTATATTTATAAATATTATAGACATCATCAAATGACATTATTAAACTAAAGAAGCAATACATTTTAAAAACGGCTAAATGGAACGTGTCTGTTGGAAAGACAACTAATTTAATATAGATTGAAAAACGTACTCGTCATTACAACCTAAAGTAACCATATGTTTTTTATACACTTTATGTGCAATTCCTTAAATATTGTTGTTATTTGCAGTATTATAAACAATAGCGTTCTTAAAATCTGTTGGTCTATTGAAATAGATCTATATTTTTCATTGTGTGCACTTCACTCCAGATAACTTTTTCTAAACTATAATTTTTTATTTTAGTTAGGCAACTCTATTAACCAAAACTGCCAGTGTCCGATGCGAACGCAAGCTCGAAGTGATATATAAATTATTATTTTTTACTTTGGCGTTCGCGTTAACTGTTGCGTTTACGTTCACTTTCGGAACTTTTACAATACTACCCTTAAAGATAGACGCAGCGGTGCCCTATGTGGTTCAAAAAAAACATATGTTCTGGCGATGATATGTTGCATGTTGCGTAATATGGTCGTTAGTTGTTTCTAATGTTTTTCACAGGAATATAAATTATATTAGAATTGTTTAAGAAAAAAAATTAGATTATCTGAATAAAGCGAACCACAGACTTGTCATTCATAAAACCGACAATACACATCAACGATAGCTGGTGTTCATGCTCATGATTGACAAGTCTGTGGTTAGCTTAAAGTTAAAATAAAACTTTAATTGTTTGAAATACTTTCATATAAAACTTACAGTGTCAGTTTATAAAACGTAACGCGTAAAAAATTGAATTTCGATCGATCTCACTACTTTAGTCTTAGATTCTGAGCATCAATGCTATGGAATTTTGACTAAAAAGATCTGGTGAATACACTTATTAAGATATGGAATTTTTAACTGGATATATAGTTGTACAGGTTAACGAGGTTCATATATAATACAGAATGTGAAAGCTTCATTCATGTTTCGAAATCATAATATCGGAGAGAAAAGAGTGGGCCGATTTATTACTTACATTTTTATTTGCTTTATCCAAATTTACGAGGGGTAGATGATAAATTTTGGAACATTTGTTTTTAGTTGCCACAGAGAACTCACAACTAGATGTGAGCTTACGACTTGATGACAATTGTAGTGTCTTTCACACTGAATTTCATGAGTGAGTGTTGTGTGTGTTTCATGAGTGTTTCAGTTACGCCAAATTCTTCTCAAAAGTCAATATACTTCGCTCAGACTTAGGACGTCTATATTGTGGTATTCCATTCCCGCTTAACCTGTTCGAGCAAAGAGAGAGTTTTTACATTCCAGAATCGTTTGTGTAAAGCCAAATGTCGTTATCGAGGTCGAATCTTAAAATGATGGTAGAATCTTCAGAATGCGTCAAGAATGGTATCTAATGGTCCATTCTGTGTTGCTGGACTCAAACTTTTTTTATTTAAATTCTCATTTGTTCAACATTTCCGCATGTACTCTCGATATATTCAACAAAACGTTACAGAGATCGCACAACAAATGTTAAAGTTAAGTTCTTCCCGTTAAGACGTTGTGAAGATCGCACAATAAAGGTATAGTAGTTTAGGTTAGGTTAGGTTTAGGACACAGGTTTAAGACAGGATAGGTTTAAGCACCTCAATGAGTACCCGCAAATCAGCCTTCTCCAATCGCAAAATCGACGCAGTTCTACTCGATTCCGCTGCCCACCATACATCCCTCGAAATCCTTCAATCCAATATGGCCTTCAATCCCATACGGTGGCCGTGCAGCGATCAAACAAGTCATACAGGTAACAAATCGGTGGATTAACAGAGGTCACCAAATCAGCGGAAGTACAATCCGCTTTAGCAAGACGATCTTCTTCAACATTCCCTACAACATCACTATGCCCTGGAACCCATTAGAGTCTCAGCTTGCCGGGTACTACATTGTTCAGTACCAACTCCTAACCAATTTGGATTTACATATGTTCGACTGATCGCACTGAGGACCGACTTACTCTCATCGCTGATAATGAATTCCCCCGCTGGGTACAAGTACGAATTCAGAACTTCGGCCATCGCCGTACCGGTCTACATTTTCGATCTATCCGTAAAGATTAGATAAGCAGAGAGTGATATACACCCACCCAATCACTTCTATCTAGCATCATTATCTCTAGGCACAGCCAAATCTACCATCGGCAGCATATAATCAGTCACCTGACTCAAACAGTCACCTTGATGATTCTCGATCAACTCATGGGGGAAGTTGGCATTCCCTCTAGGGTCATGTTTACTATGGTCCAATTCTCACAAAGGAAGGGCGATTCTAGCAGTACACCATTTCGCGTAAGCAAAAACAATTTTTAATGCATGAAGGATAGTACGATTACGGATGATATCCAACACCGCCTGCGGAGTACTCCTCCTCGTCCCACTGACTCACATCAACGCAGCGCTGGTACTGGTAGCTATTCCCCAAAGGTATAGTAAGGTCTTTACTTATGTTTAACTAAGTGTTGATGTCAGCTAGTTCAGGGCAATAGTTCGGGGCATGAATTCGCATTCTCAAATAGAAAATAATTTTGTAGACCCTTCTACTCTTCAAAAAACAAATGGTTTCTCATTAGATACCATGAATAGATGAGGGGAAGCTTCCCACTACCCGAAAGCTGACCGCTTTATAGTTTTGTACTCACTAATGGGGACCTGCAGCTTTACACCGGTTCCGAACGGTATTTTGAGAAGCATTTTCATGGCTAAATACTCGATAGTGTCGCCGCCACTAAGCGAGGTGACCTCGTCGAAAGAAATTTAAGGTGGCCGAAGCAGAGATCGAACCGACGTTCTCATGTGGAAGAGCCGCGCATACAACCATTGCACAACCGATGGCCACTCTTAACGATTCCTTATTCCAAAAGTCCACCCCTATTTCCTTTGACGCATATACTATTTGCTTTTATTATCTTCCTTAAGTCTGAATCGAATTTTAATAATAAAATGTTGTCACCTTGAAGTTTAGATTGTTATGCCGTCGGAAACTTTTGGTCATAAAAGAGCCGACACGCTTGAATTTATGTGCCATAAGACGGATACTGAAGCTACTTAACCCATCCAACACTTGCTCACTCACTCACCTGCTCGCTCACTCCTCCATTCGCCGACGACAATCAACAATTGCGAGTATTTTCATACACAACCAACTTAAAATCAAATTGTCACAATTAAAATGCAATACAACACCCGAATGCAACGAAGAATTCTAAAATTTCTGTTAAATTTGAATTCTAGATAAAAAAAACAACAACAAAAAGACTTGAAACTGATACAAAAATCATACATTCTTTTTACTGCTGTTATATCATTTCCGCTTTGGCTCGTCCAATTTTTTATGGTCAATTGAGACTTTTTTGCCAAAAACACATTCAAATTCTATTAACCAAAGTTATTTTGCACTAAACTGTCAAGCCAGTGCCAGGTTGTGTTACTCGAATAAAATGGCACAAGTTCATTATCATTTCAAATTGCAATGTTTCGAGAATATTAAATTGTTAATAAAACAAAAATGTGAGTTAAATAAAAATAAAAAACATTAAATACTTATTCAATGAATATGAATATTATGTGGCTGATGTTAAAGGACTTGGCAACTCATTTGATTTGAGATTAGATCATGTGTCAGTAGAGTTATTGAACATTGAGGTCAATGGTTTGAAAATTTTTCAATGATTTTGAATTTAGAGTGAATTTAGAGGGTATAGTAAATTTCAATTTTAAAATATCGATAATTGACGGACGGAAATTTATTACAACACTCACTTCAGAACAGATATGTTGAAATTCAGGGAATAAGGGGATAAACTCAAATGTTGGACACGTGTTAATTGCGGCCATCCCGTATGCTTCGTATGACAGAAGTTCAACCGGAAATTTCAATGGTATAGAAAAGGCATTCAGGCTTTAAATACTCTTCTTCTTTATTTGCAATATTAAACCCGTTTTGGTTACTAGGCTAATAACCGTTTCGCCTAATAACTTTTAAAATACTAATTATATCCGTTCTGATACTTTGAAAGCATTCGAGTTTTGAAATAAGATGCCATTTACATATTTTTCTTTATTAATTACACTGTGTGTAATTTTTTAAGTCATGGAAATATAACCAAATACGGACACCACTACGTGATACAAGACAAAAGGAAAAGACCCGTGTCTCCCAGTTTTGCCCAAAGTCATGCACTTTTTTTTATGGGGTCCTCAAAGATTTGGGGCCTCGGTGTCATTTTTGGAAAAAAGTGACCATCCTTTCAGGCTCATATCTCGCAAACCGTTCAGAATTTTGGTTTACTCTCTGAGGGAAAGTTGTAGCTCTTGTCATATTGTCAATTGTGAACGTATAAAATCAAAAACTTCATCTTCAAGGTCAAAATTTTTAAAAAATTCGATTTTTTTTAAAAAAATTTTTTCATGTTCAGGTCCATAGGCAGCGAACCGTTCAAATTTCAAGGAAACAATCAACTACAAAAATGTCTCAATAGATCTCAATCTCAATAAACAACTTTCTAGCACATATCAAGTAGGCAGCGGTTAGGTAGCGTTTAGGTAGCCGCAACAGTGAAAAATTTCCCGAACATTTTTTAATTTCATTTGTCTTTTCTTTACTTCAACATTGAGATTCTAAGCTATCTATTACAAAAATAATAAAAAAAATATTCGTATTATGTATAAAATGTTGATGGCCCTGGACTTGGAAATCACACTCTCTTAAGTTGTGGATCCAAATCGACTTCAATTGGTTTTGAATTTTTTTACTTAAATGTTGTAAAATTTTCTTAAAACCAGTACAGAAATTGCAGTCGGTTGAACTTACTTTAACATACCCTCACCCTTAGTCATCCATTGGGCCCAAGTTCTATTAAAAAAGGTTTCTATTTTTTTGGAAACCGACCAACCTTCCGTTACCCGAATGGGAGTGGTAAATTTGTCCATATTCAATAGGAAGTTGGCCTTGCCCAAAATATTATTATATTCCCAAGTTAATTAGAACCTGTGTTTTTTTGAGGGTTTATCGTGACTACCAGCCATTTGTCCGCCCAACAGTTGTATGAAAAGTGGGCGTGGCAAAGTAGTAAATTGTTATTATACGGTAGCTTTAGACAAAATATTGGCTAGTACCTAATTTCATTAAGATCGGTTTTGGTTTACTGGAGATTTCGTGTCGATCAACCAGAAACCCGCCCAAATATTTTATGGGAGATAAAAAAAAAGGAAGTGCCAAAAGTTTCCATTTTTATTAGCAACAATGTAGCTTTTGACAAAACATAACTCAGTACCAAATTTATTTATTATCGGTTGGGGTTTAAGGGATTTTAAGGGACTGCGCCCATTTTTTGTATGGGGGGGGGTACCAAAATGGGCGTGACAAAATCACCCTTGTTTTAGTAGTTGACTGGCCTAATTCCTAATTCATTTCACTTAGATCGGAAATATTTTACACAACTTATCGTATCGGCTAACCGGGCATGAAATTTTTGTATCAACGTTCTAGTAAATTGTTTCGGTTAGAGGGAAGTCTAGTGAGTTAATCGGCATCCATGAAATGTCTGTAGATCGCCAAATTTTCAATTTGAAAAATCAACTTTAACCAATGCTCAAACATTCCAGCCCTTTTTTTTTTTTAAAAAAAATTTTCACAGTTTTTTTAGCATAACTTCAAGTTACTCCAAATTTTTCACTCACAATATTTGGTAAAATTGAAGCCATGGTAAAGCTGAATAACTTTTGTGGACATATTAATACAATCTGAACGTGTCTAGTCACCCTATATAGCACATGAAAACCACTTTGTATCTTAAAAATTGTCATTTGTATGTATATGTCATCATTACTCGAGAACGAAGTGTCCGGTTGTGCCCGAATAAATTCAGAAAAATTTTGAATTACAATGCCTTGAATCTGTTCCTATACTATTTCTCAACATAAGTAACAGTTTCGCAGTTATTAAAAAAAGAATGGTGAATAAAAATATGTTTCGCTTAAAAAATTCAAATTTTTTATTTAAAAAAAAAACAAGAAACATAAGAAATGTCAAAAACATAGATTCAATCTTACTAGAGAGAATATTTCACTCTTCGTGATGCGGTCGGTGTGATAGAGAGATGTTTGACATACACCAGGTGCAATTACAATAACTTTGATTTTAATTTTTCATGTCGTTTTGGAAAAAAGCTGTGAAATTTAAATGTGTTTCACACTTTTTTATTGACTGTTATTGTTAGCATACATTTGTGTTGTATTTAACACAATAATTTTAACACACAAAACGAAATGCCGTTGTTATTATTTTGTTGGTTGTTTTGAACCATTGCCTCTATCTTGTATTATTGAAGTAATTTTTTTCAACATCCAACGTTCATATCACACCAGGCCAAATGTCATAAATTTGCTGAGAGAACTGTTACGTCTACTATGGCCAAAAAGCGTGAAGTTGTATAAGTTTATCCTAAAGTCACATGACCTATGAACAAAATGATATACGGATCATAAAAATCGATGGACGCGTTTCGCTCTTATTCACAATTTAGTGAAGGTATTTCATTTTGTCAAAATTTGTATTACTCATCATATGCAACCCAAAAAAAATCGCAATTCTTGACAAAATGAGATAACTTCACCATCTTGAGAAATAATACTGAGGAACGAGTTTGAATGCCGAATCTAACTCCATTTCCTCTAAACAGACTGACTACGCAAAGAAAAATATCACTAGCCCCAAACGAAGTCTCAGATAAATAAACTTCTTTTGGGGAATGTAATTGCGATAAACGAACATTTGTTGAAGCAAACATATCATTTACTTTGTGATAAATAAATGAATCGTTTACAAGAAACGAGTATATTCCTGAGTATACATTTTTTCATTCATAAGAAACGGATTTCTTTAATTGTCGGAAATGTAAATTATTAAAAATTTGGGGTACAAGAAATTTCAAAACGACATTTACTGTAAATTTCTTTGATGGAAAGTATCATATTTTCCGGTCAGTGCTGAAGCAACGTAGCAAACGAAATATTTATGAGGCAAAATAAATATTTTGAACTAAACGAGTTCTAAACGTGTTTGGCTCTCTGCGTATATCCTGCAGCAGAAGCCATCAATGAAAAAGCAGATTTTTCCTTCATTAAACCACAATTAAACTACTCTTATTGGTACGACATTTCTGAAAGTCCTAATAGGTTGCCTGCTTTAATGGTGTCCCTCTCACGGCACTTAATATAAAAATTGTCCATGTAATCATTACGAAGTATTTGCATGTCTTTACGTTGTAACCTAACCTATGTTGTAGCATAGGTTAACCTGCATCAAAGTCACATAAATTGATAGATGTGGTACCTCAATAGTGCTTCCATGCCCGGCTATTAGATCTTGTATTGCTCATAAGAACAATGTGCAGTTTGAATAGTGTAACACTTGATTATTCCAACACCCGCATCTATTGAAAACGTAATTCAATATACGAAATATTTCCAAAATTAATGATGTACTATTTGGGTTACACTGCAATCTATTCATTTGCACTAAAACTGTTGACAACCACAGTGAGTTGTTTAAGCCACATTCATTAGGAATGCATGAAGCATAAGCCCTTCACAGACGTAGTAAAGTCTACTCTACTCGTGTTGCTCACACAACCAGCAACAGTACAGGCCAATGTAGCCTCTGAACGTGTGCCAAATGTCATCACCTCCTACTGCAAAAACAAAACAAAAACCTCTCATAATTACAAGTTAACTTCAGTATTTAACATATCGTTGTTAACATATGTATATGCGAGGGTTGTCACTTAAGTTTTGAGATTTGGCAACACCGGTGTATATATGTCACATCTGACAGCAGCATTATGAAGTTGGTCGCTTTGAGTGGTATACGGATTAGAACATTTTGTAATACGAGTGATATTTCCGTTATTTACACACGCTGAAAAATCTGTAATTTGTTGTTGTTTGGATGCAAATATAACATGTTTGGAGCATGTCGCAAATATAATATACTTGTGTTCAAACACTTACTTTTTGTATACTTGTGTCCAAACACATCATCGCTATTCAATATAATACAATGATTAATATGGTATAATAGATGTTTTTGGGACCAAAATATGATTTTGTTTGTTGAAAACAAAAACGTGGCATACAACAAAGAACCCAACAAACAGCAAACATTCAATTCATGAAAACAATGTTTGCACATTAAGGGTGGTATTCTATAAGTCGTGAATCAGTCACTTCGCGTTACTTTTGTCGTTTTGGTAGTTTATAAAACGTTACAGCTGTTCGGTGACTACCTGGATTGAGTTACGTTATTTAATGGGTAGTTTATAAAATGCAGCGCCACGTTTTTGATCACTTCAGCTGTCAAATTGAATACGCCACAATTCTTCGCGTTAGTTGAAGAAATTAGAAATTTAAAAAAATGTCGATCGAGAATAGGCAGATGGAAGTATTTTGCATTTGGTTGGTTATAAGTAGTTGCCAATTTTGGCTGAAATGCATTCGACGGATAGAGCTCAAACTTATTTTTTTTAAATAATTCAAAATTGTACTGTTTACGCACTGAAATTCGTATTTACATTAATAAAATTAGAAATGGAACGTTCAAATAAATAATGCGTTGCAAAACTATTATAATTATATTTAAAAATTATAGACATCAGTTGATGTGGACAATAATAAACAAACGAACCAATACATTAAAATCAATACATACCGCCAAATGGCACGTGTTTTTGAAAAGACAACTAACTTAATATAGATGGAAAAAGTTATTGGACATTGAACTCCAAAATAACATAAGATTTTTACACATTTTACGTGAATATTGTTGGTATTTGCAGTATTATAAATAATAGCAATCTTAAAATTTGTTGATCTACTGAAATAGAGCTACATTTTTTAATCGTTTTCATTCTGAGCATTTCACTCAAGATAACTTTTTCTGATCTATAATTGTTTATTTTAGTTTGGCAACTCTATAAACCTCATATGTCAGTGACAGCTTTCGTAAACAAACACAAGCGCGAAGTGATATATAAACTACCATTTTTTGACTTTGGCGTTCGGGTTGGCTTTTGCGTTTACGTTCACTTTCGGGAATTTTAGAATACTACCCTATGTATATGTATGTTTCGAACATATACATGGTTCCTGCATAATGTTGCAAGGGCTCATTTTTCAGCGTGGTGCAATGGTTAGTGTGCGCGGCTCTTGTACATGAGATCCTGGGTTCGAACCCGGCTCTGACCACCTTCAAATTTTCTTTCGGCGGCGGTCACCTCGCATAGTGACGGCGACACTATCGAGTATCTAGCCATGAAAAAGCTTCTCAAAATACCGTTCGGAATCGGTGTAAAACTGTAGGTCCCAATCAGTGAGTGAAAACTGGAAAGCGCACAGCTCAGTGATTGTGAGAAGTTCTCCCCAGTCCCTTTATGGGATGTAATGGGAAACTATTTATTTATTTATTTAGAGACTTAAAATATGTATCTCGGCAAAAAATTAAACATTTTCCTGCGCTGATTTTCCTGCTTAACTCGCTTCGACTTTTGATGGATGAGCTTCATCCCGAACCACGGTATTTCGCAGGACGAAATTCGAATTTGATTGGACGAATTTCGTGACGGTTATTTAAAATCAGCAATCATGTCAGAAACCATCGATGCTTAGCTGGAATTGATATTGCAAGATCACCATGCCACTTATCATGAACTGGAGATATGTTTGCACGTTGAAAAATAATGGCCTCTCTAACATATTCTCCCAAACATATTCTGTTTGGAACACACTTCAAACATTCAAACATATGTTTGCAAGTCTCAAACTCACTTGTATTTAAATGTAAACAGTATCATGTTTACTGGCAAACATGTATATTTTTACGTGGAAACATGCGTTTTTCATCCCAAACATCCATATACTTACGTGGAAGAATTCGGCTGTTTCCCCAAAACCTACATATACTTACGCGGAAACATATGCGTATTTCCTCCCAAACAATAATATTTAGAAATGATTTATTCTTTGATTTCAATATATATGTATTATTTATTATAATTAATTGTATCGATATAAATCCACATTTATAAATAATTAATACAAACAAAAGGTTTAACATGAACGTGAAATGGGAATCTGCTATTCTTTTGCTTTTCCTTTCTTTGTTGTCTCTCACATTTTTGATTTCGGAAGGTTTCGGTTATGCGTTGGTTATCACTATGCGTTGGTACACAAACAATATACAAGTCTTGTTCATGCTATCCAAGAGTGGATTAATTACTTGGGTTTTTTCGTTTCACAAATGGTCCGCCGATTGGTCAGACAAAGCGATTCACGTTGTTGCCCTTTCCAGTTTGTTTCCTTAAAATCGTTTCTCACTTTGGTAGCACAGATAAAAAATCTACGAAACACACATATACAAAAACTAAAGCAACATCACAAGCCATTTAACCGCCCAAGCCATCGTCCAAATACATCAGCCAAAATAAGAAACACTGACTTCATCTGCAATTTGCACACACATTCAGGAATATTTACGAATCACTGACTGAGAGAATAATGCAAAACTACAGATACACACTTATAAGAAAGACTCTCTCGTTGTTCCTCGTTTATTCTCTTGCTCTTGAGATAGCATAACAAGTGCAACAAACACAACTGTATTTGCATCCCAAACACAGACATATTTGAGTCCCAAAAACATATATTATAACATACGATATCAATCATTGTGTCTCAAACATGTAATATTGAATAGCCACCACAATGTGTTTGGACACAAATGTATTATATTTGCAACAAGCTCCAAACACTCTTTATATTTGTATCCAAACAACAAAAACTACAGATTTTTCAGCGTATGGTTATTAGTTCCACTTACATACAATTAATATTGCAGGAACAACTGCCCGTTGAAACTATTTCTTTACCTTTGACACTCTGAAATATCTGTCTTTTTTGTTATTTGGATGCAACTATAACGTTTTTGTAGCTAGTCGCAAATACGGTATACTTGCGTCCAAACACATTGTGTTTGCTATTCGATATTACATGATTAATATATTATAAAATATGTTTTGGTGACCCAAATGAGACTTTGTTTGTTTAAAACTGCTGACAAACACGTGACAGACAACAAAGAACCAACAAAGCACTATGTTGCTGGGGCCGTTTGTTTTTCAGTGTGCAGAACTTGGCAATAGGTCCAAAGAAATGTTGAAAAAATCGGGCGTCATTCAAAAGATGTTGATTAGATCTTTGGTGGGCTGCGAATTATGGATCATTGCATATGAGTTGGGAACTTAGAAAGAGTCGAATGTAAGGGTCTGTCATAGTGAACCAAATCTAACAAAACTAGTTCGCGTGAAGCTCTTCGGAGCAAATGGGCGCCTGTTTCTTCAGAAAACCCGGACATGTCGCCAGGGTGCCATTAGATTAACGTGAACGGTCAATTCGAAATGGTATATCACCATTTGCCTGCCAGAAGTCATTGTATAAATAGGGCAAAACAACCGCCGGTAACGCCGATCAATCTTCACCAAGACAATGCGAGGTCTCACAGGTCTGCGCAAACAAGTGACATTTTTAAGGACTTGAAACATCCAACTAGTGAGACATCCGCTGTACAGTCCTGATTTGGCATTCAATGAAATAAATAATTTCCCCATTATATTCCATGAAGGCACTTGGAAGAGCTTCTCATAATCAGTCAGCTTTGCACCTTTTACCTTTTTACACTGAGTAATTGGAACCTACAGTTTTACAGCGATTGCCAATGGGTTTTGAGAAGCTTTTTCATAGCTAATTACTCGAGAGTGTCGCCGCCGCTAAGCGAAAGATATGTAATAGTGTCAGAGCAGGGATTGGACTCATTTTCCCTAGTACAAGAGTTACGCACATCAACTATTGCTCTACCGACGGCCAATTTTAATATCCCACATCAAAACTAAATTTTGAGGCCAAAATTTTTCGAAGCCTGAAGAAGCGGTTGATGAGTTACCTCGTTCTGAATGAAGAAGTGATTCAAATGCAAAACTGTGTTGATCTTCGTGGAGAGCATTAAAAAACAATAAAACTATTTTCGATGAAAAAAGTAGTTCTTCACCATTAAAAAATCTTCTCTAAATACTGTTCGGAGCCGGTGTAAAACGGTAGGTCTCTATCAGTGTGTGTAAAACTAGAAAGCGCACAGCTCTCTGATTACGAGAATCTCTTCCCTTTCCCTTCATGACACGTAATGGGAAACTATTTATTTTAGTTTACTTGTTTTTCTCAAAACTGACGTAACAACCCACGTATATAAAACTTTTGTAAATTTATACGTTCAAATTTAGATACTTAACTACGAGCAGTAATTCAAACATTGGGTTAGGAGTGAAGTATTACCTGCTCGCTTTGTTGTTATGATTATATGGCCTGTAGAAAAGTTTTGGCTTTGGAATTTGGTGCTTCTGCTCGGTAAAAGCGAAAACTATTTACTATTGACCTATAAACCTTGGCCCCTAAAACCATAAACGTCTTTCTTTAATTTATTGTTCATTATTAAAAAAATATGTATTATGATGTCAGGTTTGTGAATTTTCTCCTCTTAAATCAATCATAATATTCGGCATAGTTCGTCCATTCGTTAGGGTAATATACATTTTAAATTTGTTCTTTATTGAACAACAATTTCTTGTGCATTTCGGAGCCTTAACATTAAGTGAGTTATAATAAAAAAAAAATTTCATGAGGTGTCACGGGACACCCGGTTGGAACGAAGTTCCTTTCGCTATATATTATGTACTAGTTAGTTCCAACACACCTAAGGCGCCTGTTGAAAAATACTGTAATTTAAATAGATCTTGTAAAATGATAAACTTTTGTTAACAAATTTTTTATTTATTGAATGTATTTTTTTAAATAAAAGTATATTTTTAGGCCCCTTTTGTAAGAATATGTATTATATTTTCCCGAAAAGGTCCTTTCTTTGATGAGAGGTGCTTCTTTTATTAAAATAAAAAAATATGGTTTCCCGTTACATCCCGTGAAAGGATTAGGGACAGCTTCTCACAAACCAGTAAGCTGTGCGCGTTCTAGTTTTACACTCACTGATTGGGTCCTACAGTTATACACCGGTTCCGAACTGTATTTTGAGAAGCTTTTTCATGGCTGAATACTCGATAGTGTCGCAGTCACTAAGCTAAGAAAAAGCCTAAGAGTATGAATTTTTTTTACAAAAAATTATTTTTTAAGAACAGGTACTTTTTAAAGAAGTGGTACTCTTTTTATGATAAGGTTTTTTTTTAAGAAAATTTACTTATTTTCAGGAAGGCTACTTATCTCAAGAAAACAAAAGAAATTGTGGTACTTTATTTCTAAGAAATTGTACTTTTAAGAAAAAGAATTTTTGAAAGAAAAGGTATTTTTTGTAAGAGAAGGTATTTTTTTTTGAAGAAAAGCTTTTTTTACGAAAGAACAGATACAATTTTAAGAGTAGGTACTTATCTCAAGAAAAGTTATTTTGTTTTACAAAAAAGGTATTCTTTAAAGAAAATGTAGTTTTTTAAGAAAAGGCAATTTGTTGTACGATAATGTACTCACATTTTTAAGAGAAGGTACATATTTTAAAAATTACTTTTTTAAGAAAGGTACTTTTTGTAAGAAAATTTACTTTTTTAAGATGATATTTTTTGAAACTTCTTTCACTTTGGCTTTTCTAAGTTTACTTTTTATTGGGTTCAAAACTACAATATGTAATACACAGGCTCCACATAGAAGAAGAAATGTGTTAGTCTGGACACAAACCAAAAGTACGAGTGTTAAAGTGCTGCCAAATGTAATTCCATGCTGAGGGTTGTGTTTCATGGATTTGAGAGTCTTGCACTTTGACTTTTCTAAGTTTACTTTTTATTGGGTTCAAAACTACAATATGTAATACACAGGCTCCACCTAGAAAACTTCCCTTTAAACCAAACCAAACCAAAAGTACCCAATAATAATAGTAATAAAGTAGTTAAAAAAAAGTTGTTTAAAAATTTTTTTTCCCTCAACGTGCGATAAGGAACTTCGTTACAAAAATGTTTTGGTTCTGGGCAGTGTTGCCAGTTTAGGGGATTTATCCCCAAATTGGGGATTTTTTTTTCAAAACAGGGGATTGTTCTTTTGTTATGGGGATCCGGGGATTTTTTGGGGATGAAAATTTAAGATGTATTTATTAAAAGCGCTTCTTTTGTATCATTGTTTGAAAGTTTTGATCTGGCACTACCTAAATCAAAGCAAGCATACACACACAAATAATATTTGGTTTTGCGTATGTGTGATTGCAAAAACAAAAGGAAGAAAGTTACTGTGGCAAGTCTGTACTTTTTTTTTGCGTTGCCAGTAAACACTTGCAAATCGTTATTGCTAAATGTTGTCAGCAAAAAGAATTGCATACACTTGTCCATAGACTAATTACTATACTAGACTTAACAGTTCTCTCAGCAAATTTATGACATTTGGCCTGGTGTGATATTTACGTTGGATGTTTAAAAGAATTGCTTTAATAATACCAGATAGAGGCAATGGTTCAAAACAACGAACAAAATAACACCAACGGCATTTCGTTTTGTGTCTTAAAATTATTGTGTTAAATACAACACAAATGTATGCTAACAATAACCGTCAATACAAAAGTTTAAAACACATTTAAATTTCACAGTTTTTCACCAAAACGACATGAAAAATTAAAAGTTATTGTAATTCCACCTGGTGGTGTATGCCACTTTTCGTCAAACATCTCTCTATCACACCGACCGCATCACGAAGAGTGTGAAAGGAAACGTCAGAAGAGTCAAATATTCTCTATAGTAAGATTTACTCTATGCACTTGTCAGTCCCAGAAAATATCAAAATGTTTTACTGGCAATGCTGTACGTGATGACAACAATAAAACCAGTAACAAACATTTTTGATATTTGGCGTTGCTGAAAAGAATAGAAGCAGTGGAGAAGAAATAACGATAAATACTAAAACTATGTACAAAACAAATAATGAACTGAAGATTATGAGACTTAAGTATTTGATATACTAAGCCTTAATGACTTTTAACCAATGTCCAGATCAAAATCCAGATCTCATTTGTCAGAATCTTTTTGTTATAACTAATTATTATTAAAATAATAACAATGTAATATTTATAATTTAATAATAATATAATTATTTATTATGTTTACATTTTTCAATATTTAAGTTTTCGTTTTGTTAAACTGAATTCTAAATAAATTTTTATTTTGAAACGTATAACTTTCTCGAACTTCCTTTAAAACTATGGGGATTTTTCCGGGGATTTTAAATTTTTTTGGGGATTTTCGGGGATTAAAAATAACGATTCGGGGATTTCGCCTTTAAAAAAACTGGCGACCTTGGTTCTGGGAAATAAGTTCTCTTTCAAACAACTATTTTGTTTGGGTCACAAGTTTGAATTTTGCCAAAGCAAGATATGTGACAATTTTGATTTTAATAAGACACTGAGCCTGTTATTTTATTCCCTGCTAAACTAATTTTTCGACGAATTTGTATGGGGAGCCGCTTAAAATCGCTTAGCTCCTTAGATACAAAGTGGTCGAAAAATTAGTTTAGCAGGGAATAAAAAAACAGGCTCACTCTTTCCAACACTCACTTCTTAAGATTTATGAATGGAATATGTAGATATTTTCATATTAATCCCATACTTTGGAAAATGGATGATCTCCAGGGGACGATTCCTTTTTTAAAGCCTTCATGTGCAACATGTGTTGGGATGAAATTAGCTGAATTGAAGGGGCCAGATGCAAAGGGATGCAAGTGCATTTTTTACTCAAACAGAGTTAACAACTTTAAAAGATTTCTTGTGTATTTGAGTGTGTAATAGAAGTTAGTTTTTTAGCTTATTAGATAAAAATATATCTCAAAATTTCTCAAATTAAAGAAGTAATAATAGAGATGGGATATTTACGTTGCAATTTAACTTTAAACTTTTTTTACTCAAAATTTTTCAAAAGTCACTTGCATCCCTTTGCTTCTAACCCCCTCAATTGTGTATGAAATATCAGCTGGTTTTGGCCTAAACATATGTTAAATATATTACGCATGTTCAATGGAAACATAGCCTAACTCAAATTGAATGTAAGTGCACAAGTCTGACCTTTTAGTTAAATTTACAACCTTATCGCGCAACACGCAACACTCAAATTTACCAAGAATATGTATCTGAATTTTATATTGTGTATGTCACCGCTGCGTATATATAAAAAAAATGGTTTCCCGTTACATCCTATGAAGGGATTAGGAAGAGATTCTCACAACTAGCGAGTTGTCCGCGTTCTAGTTTTACACTCACTGATTGGGTCCTACAGTTTTACACCGGTTCCGAACGGTATTTTGAGCAGATTTTTCATGGCGAAATACTCGATAGTGTCGCCGTCACTAAGCGAAGTGACCGCCGTCTCTATTTTACACGCTTCTTTTTGTACGGAGCGTTTCAAAATTTCGCGCTAAATATCGAACTTAGTACAGGCCTTCAACTCACAATGAAAACAAAGTAACGAGTGCGCCATCTTTTATGTTGGCATGCTAAATAACTTTGGCATTTGACAGCCGATTGACTTAAGAACACATGCTTTCGAACGTCAATTCATTACAATTTTTGCCATGTATCGCTTTACACCAAACAATGCGAAATCGTCGCCCGAGATGCTCGAAAAGGTTATGAAAAAAACCAACCCGTAAAAAACATAGATTTTGGCAATAAATTCTTTATATATGACCACGCCCCTTTGTCCAATTTCACCCATATTTTGATAGTTGATTTTAGTACGCCTGCGAAGTTTTAGCTCGATTGGATCACGGGAAAAGGGATACAAATCAATCCAAAGATTTTTCGGCAAGCATGCATACAGACAAGTGAAGTTAATATAAAGAATTTAAAAAGGCCACATTTTGCCGTGGCCAATAATGGCGGTCATTTGGTTAATTTTGTTTTCAAAAACTGATCCAAAATGCATTGGAAAGAATTAAATTAAATAAAAATATTACTTATGTAGAAATCGGTATCACGGTAACCGTTGAACAGCATGGGACCTACCGTATTTGTGATGTTGCCAGATTGCTCGTTTTATATTCGCTGCAGTCCATCTTTATATATATAGCCTACCATAATTTCCAGATGGTTATGAATATTTGCATTTTATTTCAGCGATATAATAATGAAAATTTCGCCATCGCCATTTTTATAAATACAATAAATTCCATATAATAATTGCAGTTTCTTCGTTCATTGTGTGTTTACAATGCGGGTATGTCTTCAAATGGCTTCCAGTGGTTTCCACCGTCTGTCCGTCCCTTAGCACTTTTGTATGGTATTTCATGGTCATTGTACAACTTATAATATTTCTCGACTTATCTGACAAATTTATTTCATAGTAGTCTGCTGGTGTACTGTGTAAATATCATACATACAAAGGTATTTTTTATCGTTACGTTATGCTTGATAATGGCCAATAAACAATTTGTTATTAACAACAAATTTGAATTTTGTAAACATTTATGTTTGCTATTTTGCATTAACTTCGAATTGTGGGAGACATTTGGTGTCCATCAAACTGAGGGTTGTGTATTGGGAAATTTGGGAAGGTGACTCACTCACTAATGCCAAGACGACACATGCAACTAATATTCACAAAACAAACAACATTTATAGTATTCCAAAGTGTATCTATCGTATAATTCTAAAAAACATGCACGTTTTAAAACAAAAGTGTGCGTTTTATTTGTTGGGTGCTGGAAAATCGAAAATTCTAGATAACAGCGTGAAAATAATTAAGCGTTGTCAGTAATTGGGTTTGTTTAAAAATAGAAAGCGTTCTACGCACTGATTGTGAGTCATCTTCGTAATTCCTTTTAGCAATAACTACGGCGAACACTTTTTGTTTTCGTTTTAAAGTAATTGAGTTTAGAGCTAAAGAGATTGGTAGTATAAAATTATGAACCGTTTCTGTTTCCACATTTAAGTTATCACCAACTTGGCTAAGAGTCAAAATCAGACTAATGACGATCGTTTTCTGCACTCAGATATAGTCATTTGAACAAATCTCGTTATATCTTTATGCAAAACTTTAAATTTACCAACATCTAGCTAATTGTGACGGCAAACAAACTTAATGCTCCATGAAGTTATTTTTTGGAAGTTTTTCGGTTGACAGTAACACTTACATTACTGTTTCAAGCGTGAAATCCAATCTGCACCCAAATACACTTTCTCTACTCGTCGGCTATGACAACCACTATGAGTTTTGTTTCTTTTTTTTACAAATCTATCATAACAATTATTTAACAATTTTCAGTAAAAACAATTAATTATAAATCACATAATCTATAAATTTCTACCTCCAGCCCAAAACGATTGAATTTGACAATTGTTACATTTTTAAAAATTAGATTTGCAAACAGTCAAGACTGTGTTTGCAACAACAAATGTTATGGAAATATTGTACGAATAATGAAATGACTCAGTTTTTATACATTCACCAATAGGAATGAGATACACTGGTACAATTTTCTTCATAAATATTATAAAATCCACCATACATTCAATGAATTCCTTCATTTGATGTCAGCCAAAGAAATAGTTCATAGAATCTATGAAATATTTTATGGAATATATGAACCATTTCATAGATTCTATGAAACGTATACAAACGTTATACAATCTACATATAAGTTCTATGAAATGAAATCTATGAACATCTATGAAACGTTTCATAGATTATAAAAAAGAATGGTTTCTCGTTATATCCCATGAAGGGATAAGGGAGAGATTCTCACAAACCGGTGAGCTGTGCGTCTTCTCGTTTTACACTCACTGATTGGAACTTACAGTTTTACACCGGTTCCGAACGGTATTTTGAGAAGCTTTTCATGGCTAAATACTCGATAGTGTCGCCGAGATGACCGCTGTCGAAAGAAATTTAAGGTGGTCAAAGCAGGGATCGAACCCACGTTCATATGCACAAGAGCCGCGCGCACTACAATTGCAACACCGACGGGTTATATGAAATTAAATTAATGAAATTGGTTCTTAGCATCTTTGAAACATTTTCATATATTTTATGAAACCTGTCCTAGAATTATGATCCCCGGTACACCATATAGCTATCTTGCCACAGAAGATTTATTATTCTGAAAGCTAATATTAAAGAGACAAGGCCAAATAGGAACAGCAGCAAAGTTGGTTGTAACCAATGTCCAAAACCGACTACATTATACCATTAATCGTATTGTTTCCAATTGCATCCCATGTAGGGATAGGGGAGAGGTTTTCGAAATCAGTGAACTGTGCGCTTTCTAGTTATACACACACTGAGTTGTACCTACAGTTTTACACCGGGTCCGAACAGTATTTTGAGAAGCCTTGCCATGGGTCAGTACTGGACAGTGTGCCCGCAACTAAGCGAACTGATCGTCTTCGAAATACATTTAAGGTTGTCAGAGGAGGAATCGAACCCACGTTCTCATGTACAAGAGCCGCTGCACACCACCACTGCACCACCAACGGCCACACCGATGTGATACCATGGGACGTCATATTCCATCCCCATCGTTGAACCTGTAAAATGATCCGATTAAGGGGCGTTTAAGCCATATTATACCTCATAACGAAATTCCAGGATTTGGCAGGAGAAAAAACGTACATTGGTCCCTGGCGAACCAAATAATACCCTGCAGAAATGTTCTAAGATCATTCAGCTTAACTCCCTGAATGTCTGTTAGATCCAAAATCCGTCATAAACACCTGTAGAATTCTACGCATGAGAAATCAAGAAACCCACGACAAATCGATTTAGATTTAGAACTGATTTTATCTCAAACGGTGTAAACATATATATAACCCGATGGAAATCCTAAACTTGGAGTCGTCCAACTCCGACTCCACAGCACTGGTTGTATGTCAACTATATAAAAACGTAGTCATCGGCCACGATTTGCACACTCTGGGGCCGAAAATACCAATATGGTTTATTTTCAAAACTGCCATCTATGATATAGTGGAATCTTACGAACCAAATTTTGTTGCGATTGTTCCCGATTTCTAAACTTTGGAGCTAAAAGTTCCAAGCCTGCTGGTTAGCAAAAAAATTCTTTCCCTGATCTAATAGAACTTACTTACCAAATTGTTGTGAAATTGGATAAGATTTGTAAAATCTGCTGCCGATAGCATCAAGCTAAGTTGGGCAGCTTGTATAGAGCCTATTCCAAAATATGGACCCAGATGACCCATTTTCGGTTCCCGCGGCGTTGTTGTTCTTAAGCAGGGCAATAACTGATCTGACCTCTTCTTGGTTAGGAGAGGGGAAATCGAAGTCGTCGTCCAAATTCTGATCGATTGTCTCATCGTCATTGGATATCTCAGGTACCAGTAGCGTGGAGAAATGATTTGTCCATATTCCCAATATGCTCTGCACATCTGCGATGAGATTTCCGTCCTTGTCTTTATAGAAGGGGGCCCTGAACCATGTCCATTAGTTCCGTTTTTGACTTTTCGATAGAATTTTCGGGCTTTGTTCTTCCTTCTATATGTCTCAATTTTCTCACTCTCGAGCTTTCTCCACTGAAGTTTCTTACACCTAAAGAGACCGTGTACATCCTTTCTTTATTCCCTATACCGATCAGTCGCAGCTCGAGTTGCAACTGACTGAAGTATTGCCATACCTAAAGCGTTCGTTTCATCATTTGCAATGCGACACACTTCCTTGAGTAGGTTGTGGCCACCTCTGTTAATTGCAGCTTTCCGTTGTCTATCTTTCTCTTCGTCTGGTTTCGTACGATCTTCGCTCTACTTAATCTTTTGCGAACCTTTGCTTTGCTGCTACCAGGTAGTGATCAGAATCGATGTTAGCTCCTCTGATCACTCGTACGTCCATTACACTGGATGAGTGCCTCCCATCAATTACCACGTGATCAATTTCGTTCCTCGTTCTTTGATCAGGGGATAACCAAGTAGCCTTGTGGATGTCTTTGTGCTGGAATCTTGAACCACCACTAATGACCACGTGTTTTGCCGCGGCAAAGTTGTCGGAACTGTCAGCATGTAAACTGAAATTTCCAATAGTTTCATCATTCTTCCTGCCTACTTTAGCATTAAAATCTCCTAGTACAATCTTAATGTCATGGCCAGGGCAGCGGTCATACGATTCCTCTAGGAGCTCATAGAATATGTCTTTGGCATCATCATCTTTCTCTTCTGTCGGAGCATGCACACAAATTAGGGAAATATAAAAATATTTCGCTTTTATGCGGATTGTGGCTATATATTCACTCACAGGACTGAACCTTGGGACTATATGTCGCAGTTTGTTGCCAACTACAAATCCGCAACCAAATTCATGGATTTTCTCATGCCAACTGTAGTACATGTCGCAGATAATTTTTCTTGTGCAGCCATGTCCTGTCCTGGACATTTCCTGGATAGCGGTAATGTCAGCATTATAACTTTCGAGGATATCTGTCAATTGGATACTTGCATCGGATAGAGTTCTTACATTCCAAGTGCATATCCGTATCCGTAAACAATAGGTTTATGTTTTCTTTTTGTTTATGTGGTCCCACTGCGATTATGAACGGTGGCGGGAGGCAAACCCACGCCACCAGGGTTTTGCATTTTACCTACTGCCAGGATATTTGATTGCAGCCGCCCATTATGGATCAGACGCTGACTAGGATGCAATATGTCAAACCTGGATTTTCTTCTTTTGGTTTATATGTGCTGTTGGCCCATATGTTTGGCGCATCCGACTTCTAAGAGCAAAATAATATGCTCGATAGCCTGATGAGCTTCAGTGACATCAGTCACCTACTAAACCCGAGACATACCAGTGATCTCATAACCAATCAGGCTGCTCATTTGTTTCGCCTTCTCATTCTAGCTAGCTAACGGAGGTTTTCGAAAAGCCATTGCCCAGGACATACTGCGTAGAAGTAGTGAGCTGCTTGGACTGACCAATAAAGTAATAATTTTTGGCCACTCTCAAGTGAATGTCTGTCAGAAACTTTCCACCTCCACGGACAGTCCCATGTCCAAACCCAAACCACATATGTGTTAATGCAGAGTTCTTACAAAAGTTTTTCTCACAAATGTCTATACGAGTATAAGTATATGATGTTGCCATATTTAACTTAACACTGAATATTTCAATTCAGATTTAAATTATTATTTAATGTGAAATGAAATTAACTAATTGCGCATATAAATATCAAGTCAGTTGTTATATTTCTCGAACAAATACATCAAATAAATATATAGTTGACTTCTAACAAATTTAAATCATTTGTACTTTCGTGGACAAAAACCATTCAGTTAGTCAAATAATAATTGAATAATATTTGAACTGTTAAAATACTTAATTTATTTGAATTGTTTAAAGAATTCTGATCCACAGAATTTTCTCAATACTGGTTATCAAACTCTTTCATATTTGTTTTCCTATCAGAGGTGTTGTCGTTTACGTGCATAATGATATTCTATATCAGTCCATGCAGCAACTGTATTGTGCTGTTAAAATTACGGATCAAATCACACATTAGGCGTGTTTTCGTTACAAGTTATTGATTGCTTGCTAGCGAAAACGTGGAGCCTGATTCTATGTTGATAAACACCATGATTATGAAAGTTATAGGGGAATGAATGAACAACTTTTATTTCACAAAGTTTGAAACTAAATATTTTCTTAAATATAACTTTCGTTGCTTGAAATCATCAACGTTTCGATTAAAAGGACCCACGTCATGTAATGAATTAAGGTGGGTTCTTAACAACAGATAATTGCATTTAGATGATGCCTACCTTAAAAACAAGTAGTTTAAGATAATTAACCTTCCTCCCCCTTGAAGATAAAATATTAAATTTAATAATAATTACCTGTTTGCCCTTTTGGCTTGTGGTTTTTCAAATCATGATTGATTTGTAACTACCACCTAACCTAATTTTATAAAAAATGGAAATGGGAAAGAGAAGATGAAAAAACCATCATTCACTAAATGTTGAATTGTTCAAGCCACTTAAGACACTCAAACAGAAATTGGTTAAATATGTTTAAGCCAATAATAAGAGGACAATAAGATAAACTGACAAATTTGGAAACCCCCCGAAACCCTAACAACATGTTGAGAGCTCATGCGTCGCGTCATTGTGGTTGATGTGCTGTTGATAAGCGTGAACAAAAATATGTGATATTATGCAATGTTGGGAGTTGACGACGTCATTGGCCATATGTTTCTACCTTTAATGTAGTTTGGTAATATTTACGATTCATTAGCATTCAGGAATTATGTGTGAAATTGATATAAGAGAGTTTATATGTGCAAATATTTGATAGTTTTGTTGTTGTTGCTGCCGTTTGTGTCTTACTAATAGAGGTAAAAATGTCTTGAAACATGTTTACATTTGAGATTTGAATTGTTTTTTTTTGTAGTTAATATAGAAATGCATCTGAATAGCTGAGTAGTAACTAATATAAATACATTGGCTTCAATACTTTTAGACAGTCTTGGACACCGAGGAGGTAGTCTTCTCTTACCCTCCCTGTACGTGGTGACATGGTGTATCAAAAGGAGCTGTGATGAGTGACGTGATTTGCAGGGAGCAAGGTCATGCCGCTGACTCTAGGGACTGCTGTCGGCGACAGGTCGTCTTGCATAGAATACAGAAACCCTGTAGTGCGTTGGTATCGAACGTGTCATATGCTGACGCAGCTCAGCATTCAATGCAATCAACGGTGATTGCCAGCGTTTATTTAGAAAAACAATTCTGACCTGCGTTCTGATGTTAGGGCTATTTACTAGGGGATACTCTGAACTCGGGAAGCTCTCCTGATAATGTCTCTGCCTCACAATGTGTAGAAAGCTTTACGCTAATACTCATCATCAATTCCAACGTGTCTAGACACGGAGACATTTTCTTCGAATTTTTGTGAATAAATACAAGCTTGATCTTATGCTACAGTCTTGTGGCAGAACCGCACTGTGGGATGTGGTGAGAGTATGACCATTTTGGTCAATAATAAGAGCCGATAGGCCGTTAAAATCTCTGACCCACAATGTGGAGAGGCCTTACCCTAATATCCATCGTCGACTCCAACGTGTCTAGACACAGGAGACATTTCCATCGAATTTTTGAGCATGTACACAAGCCTAAATTGCTGATCAAATCTTGCGGCAGAACTGCGCTCGAGGATGTAGCGGGGGTACGACCTTTTTGGTTAAGAATAATAACCGATGCGAGCAAGAATAACATCCGGTGGGCTTGTTAATGTCTCTGGCCTAAAATGTGTAGAAAAAAAAAATAAATGGTTTCCCATTACATCCCATGAAGGGACAGGGGAGAGCTTGTCACAATCACTGAGCTGTGCGCTTTCCAGTTTTCACTCACTGATTGGGACCTACAGTTTTACACCGATTCCGAACGGTATTTTGAGAAGCTTTGCATAGTGTCGCCGTCACTATGCGAGGTGACCGCCGCCGAAAAAAATTTTAAGGTGGTCTGAGCAGGGATCGAACCCAGGATCTCATGTACAAGAGGCGCGCACACTACCATTGCACCACCGACGGCCAAAATGTGTAGAGCTTACACTAATATTCATGATCGACTCCAACGTGACTAGACATTTTCTTCGAACATTTCGGGACATTTTCTTCGAACAAGCCTAATCTTCAGCTAAAGCTTTCCGGCAGAACCGTAGTCTGAAATGTGGTACGGTTCTGCCATTATAACATCCGGCATCCGATATGAGCAGATAGATTGTGGCGCCAAGAATACTGCTGTTAGATTACACAGGATGAACGGTAGCGCTGTTACCGTGATTTCGATCTATCTTCCCCGTCCATGGCATTGGATGCGTAGACTTGGCTCCAGTTGTACGCATGATGAAAAGGGGCGAGGTGATCATTTACGGTGACGTCAACGCAAAGCCTCACAGAAAAATTCGGTTGAGACAACCGAAATTAGAGGTTGTCACAACCTCATTAGAGGCTGACTCAACCTCATTAGAGGTTGACACAACCTCATTAGAGGTTGACACAACCTCATTAGTGGTTGACACAACCTCATTAGAGATTGCCAGGACATCAGTAAAGGTTGCCAGGACCTCATTAAAGGTTGCCAGAGCCTCATTAGAGGTTGACACAACCTCATTAGAGGTTGACACAATAGTCAATTCGGTTGTAGCAACCGCAATTCGGTGGCAAAAGCCGAATTTATGTTTGCTACAACCTCTTTTCGAACAATTAGGTCTCTGGTGTATCTGGAGCCATTCTGATGTGAAAACGAGGGATATGTTGTATTCGACTTCTTGTTGGGCTGCCGAATTTTTGCGTGTATCGCTCAGACAGTCCGATTAGGATTTCTGATACGTTAGACACCTTAATCGACAGGAATTGAGGAAATGGGAGAGGAAGACGAGCCTCTACCTAAGGCCGACTTAAGGAGAGGCGGGTGGGCTCTGGCGCCCCTCCTGCCGGAATATTTATGATGGAGTTAATTTTGATAGTGCGGATGTATTTTTTCTTAAATCGGTTATATCCTTTCTGCAGAAAATGCCGGCTTGGAAAACCTTTTTGTGATGCGTTGCTTTGAGGATGTAAATGATGACGCTACAATGTTGCGTCGGCTTATAAGTTATTGCCTCTTGACTTAGAGCAGAAACGGAGTCTTATTTGACACCGGACATTTTTTATTTTATAGAATTGGTAGCCTTGACATGGTCAACACGGTGTATAACATCCACCAGTAAAATGAATTCTGTATATTATTTTAATTTAATTGTTGTTCCCCTCTTGTGCAAATATATTTTCAATACTTTTATGTTTTTCAATCATAATTCGGTTCAAGATCTTTTCTCTATTAAAAATGTCGACTGCCTGAAAGTTGTCATTTGCTGATTGCTATCATTCTAGAGAAATCTTTCTTAGACTTAGACTAAACTAAGTTTGTTTCTTAAATCTTTCGTTTTCATTTGAAATATAAAATAAGGACCTTTTTCATTTTGATTTTATAATTCCACATAATTTATTTACTGGTTTTCTTGTGTTTCTTGATTCTTCGACAACATATTACATATTCTCAAAACTCATTACTTTGTGGAAAGAAAAAAATTATTAATAATATACACAATTATTAGTCCTCCACCCTATTCATCTTTCAACTTCACCTCTGTGTTCATCACTCAAACGCTCATTGGTTATACAAGAAAATAAATTATCAGAAAAAAATATAAAAATTCCATAAATATTATTACATAAACACAAGAATCACTACTGCTGGTTATTACAACATCAAGGTCAACCAAGTATGTCTGATAACAAGACACCAAACCAAGCCAAACCGCCAAGTGACAGCCGACATCAAAAACAAAATTTCTCCAAAATATTTTGAAAATCATAAGCAAAAAAGTAAAAGAAAAAAATAAGAAAACAATACAATTCAGCTGAAAATTTGTGCCACAAAATGCATAAATTTCTGAAAGTTTAAGCCTCTGTCATACCCTATTGTTCACCATAAAGATGAAACAATGCAAACATCAAAGATAATGCCACTTCCTTTTCTCCACCTGCATTAAATGCTGGGCGTTTATCATTTTGAATAAGAGACAAAGCGAAATATATTTAACATTATATTTTGCAAGTAATCCATCACGTGCGGCGTTTAGCAAGTCTTTTAAGCAGCTGAATAACATTAAAGTATATTAAATCATTTGTACGAGGTGCAGATTGTAAGTTATTGCAAATAGTTTGTCGATATCGAATTCATTATCGTTTTGTCGGTAGTGAAGTTTTATGAACGCATACACGCTGAAAATAACGGCCTCTCTAACATATTCTCCCAAACATATTCTACAGGAACCATGTATATGTTTGGAACACATTTCCAACATTCATATGTTTGCAAGTCCCAAACTCACTTGTATTTAAATGTAAACAGTATCAAGTTTACTGGCAAACATGTATACTTTTACGTGGAAACATGCGCTTTCCATCCCAAAGATCCATATACTTACGTGGAAGCATTCGCCTGTTTCCCCCAAACCTACATATACTTACGTGGAAACATATGCGTATTTCCACCCAAACATAATAATATTTAGAAACGAATTATTCTTTGATTTCAATAAATATGTATTATTTATTATAATTAATTTTATCAATATATCAAATAATTAATACAAACAAAAGATTTAAAAGGCCTCATTTTACGTTTTCTTACACCGAATGCATTATTTGTTTTTTTTCATGAAATGGGCATCTGCTGTTTTTTTGCTTCTCGTTTCTTTGTTGTCTCTCACGTTTTTGTTTTCGGAAGGTTTCAGTTATGCGTTGGTTATCACTATGCGTTGGTACACAAACAATATACAAGTCTTGTTCATGCAAGCCAAGCGTGGATTAATTTTTTTTTGTTTCACAAATGGTCCGCCGACCCGATTTTCTCAGTAAAGGCTCGGACCGAAAAAGGGCTTCAAGTTATTGCCCTTTCCAGGTTCTTTCCTCAAAATCGTTTCTCACTTTGGTAGCATACATACATATATACGAAACACATACACAAAAACCAAAGCAACATCAAAAATTATTTAACCATCCAAGCCTTCGTTTATTCGTTGTTCACTGATCATGCGCGTTTGATGCCCGATGAACTGTTGATGACTGAATACATGAAACTAAAACGCAAAAAATCAGCCAAAATAAGAAACACTGACTTCATCAGCAATTTTCGCGCACATTCAGTAATATTTCCGAATCACTCGCTGAGAGAATAATGCAAAATAAGACTCTCTCGTTGTTCGTCTTTTATTGGCTTGCTCTCGAGAGAGCAAAAATAGTGCAATAAACACAACTGTATTTGCATCACAAACACAGACATTTATTAAACATATTAATCATTGTGTCTCAAACATATAATATTGAATAGCAAACACTATTATGTTTGCGACAATCTCCAAACACACTTTATATTTGCATCCAAACAACAACAAAATACAGATTTTTCAGCGTGTATATTTCAAATGTTCAATGAGACAGCATTATCGACATAGTTTGTACGATTATCATTATACGTAACTAGGCCCCTGAACTGTTCTCTTTAAGCGAAAAAATTGATATACAACCGAATTGAGGTTGAATTTAGTCCCCACAATTGAAATTTGTTTGAAGTAACCTCGTATCATAACTGATTAGGTTGTGACTATTGAATCTTTAATTATATTCGTTACATCAGCTAAATTTTCAATAATTTCGGTTGCATCAACCGAATTTGGTATTAATTTGGATGCAACAACCGAAAATGATACCAAATTCGTTTGCAGCAACCGAATATGACATCAATTTAGGTGCAACAACCGAAGTTGGTATCAATTCGGTCACAATATCCAAATTTGACCTTATGTCGGTTGTAACGACCGAATTTGGTGTGAATTCGATTGCTGTACCCGAATTTCTTACGAATACAGTTGGGATAACCGAATTCATTTTTAATGCGGTTACCGCAACATAATTCCATATAATTCAAACCTGACGTTTAAAACTGTATACGAAAATATTATATTAAAGAAGTTAAAAAGAATTTACAATTGTTGTGGTCACGATGGTATCAAGATTTGTTTGTGGTTATTAGGATAGGTAAGGCAAAATATTGTAATTATTTTTTCTGCATTAAAAAAATCACATGAGGTGTCAGGGGACACCCGGTTGGAACGAAGCTCCTTTCGATATATATTTTGTACTAGTTAGTCCCAACACGCCTAAGGCGCCCATTGAAAAATACGATAATTTAAATGGATCTTTAAGAAAAGATATAAGTACTTTTTGTGAAATGATGAACTTTTTTTAAGAATTTTTTTTTTATAAAAAGCATATTTTTAGGTCCTGTTTGTAAGAATATGTATTTTATTTGCCCGAAAAGGTAAATTTTTAAAGATAGGTACTTCTTTTTGGGAGCTAATTCTTTTTTTTAAGAAAAGTTACTATTTTTATGCACAAACACTTTCTGTAAGAAAAAGCCATAAGAGTATGATTTTTTTTTTACAAAGAAGTACTTTTTTTAACAACAGGTACTATTTAAAGAAATGATAGTCTTTCTAGGGAAAGTGAATTTTTTTAAGAAAATGTACTTATTTTTAGAAAGGCTACTTATCTCAAGAAAAGAAAAGAAAATATATTATTTTATTTTTAAGAAAAATACTTTTAAGAAACGGAATTTCTGAAAGAAAAGGTATTTTTTTAAGAGTAGGTATATTTTTGATTTTTTTTAGAATTGGTCCTCTTTTCAGGAATAGGTAAATTTTTAGGAGTAGGTATTTATCTCAAGAAAAGTTATTCTGTTTCACAAAAAAGGTACTCTTTAAACAAAATTTAGTTTTTTTTAAAAAAGTCAATTAGTTGTAAAAAAATTTACTTTTTAAGAAACGGTGCTTTTTTTTAAAAAAAAAATACTATTTTTAAGAAAATGTACTTTCTGTAAGTAAGTTTACTTTTTTTAAGCAAAGGTACTTCTTTAAGATAAGGTATTTTTTTAAGAAAAGGTACTTTGCTTAAGAATATGAATAGGTATTTTTTTTTGAGAAAATTTACTTTTGTTAAGAAAAGAAAGAAAATTTTTATTTAAGAAAATTTTGTTTTTTTAAATTTTTTTCACTTTGGCTTTTCTAAATTTACTTTTTATTGGGTTCAAAACTACAATATATACTAAATATTGATTACAGGCTCCACCTAGAAAACTTTCCACTAAACAAGAAATTTCCAACATATGTTAGTCTAGATACAAACCAAAGCAAAGGTACCCAATATAGTTGATAATACTGGGTTGTAGAGTAATGGTGTAGAAAAAAAGTTGTTTAATTTTTTTTCATTTAGCCCCAATCCCGCAACCTGCTATAAGCAACTTCGTTCCAAAAACTCCCGTTTCCCATTACATCCCATGAAGGGATTGGGGAGAGCTTCTCACAATAAGTGCGCTCACTGATTGACACCTACAGTTTTTACACCGGTTCCGGACGATAGTTTGAGAAGCTTTTTCATGGCTAAGTAATCCATAGTGTCGCCATTACTAAGCGAGGTGGCGATCGAACCCACGTTCTCATGCACACTAGTCATTGCACCACAGACGGCCACTGTTTCTGTATTAAGTCGTTTTATATTGTAGAAAATGCCCACATTTATCAGTTTGAGATATTTTTCCATTTTATAGAATGATTTAGGACGTAAATCGACAGACACTAGTCTTTAGAAGTGGTGCAGGGACCCTGATGGCCGGGATTTCAAAATGGATGTAATATGAATTTGTTACCCTAAATATTACCCCATATAAATTATTTCCTCGCTCTGTAATTATGCAGGAAAAAATCATCACTAAATTAATAGACAACAATTTCAAAATTCAGTTGTGACACTATCTAAATTCATGTTTGACAACCTCTAACTCGGCTATGACAACCGCTAATTCGGTTATGAGAACGTCTAATTTGGCTGTGACAACGTTTAATACGGCGGTAACAACCTCTAATTCAGTTGTGGCAACCTCGAATTCAGTTGTGACAACCTCTGATTCGGCTGTTATGATCTCTAGTCTGGTTATGATAAATTCTAAATTCGGTTACGGCCAATTCAGGTCACTCGAATTTTTCTGTGGGTTTCATCAGGGTTTAGAGATGTGTGAACCAAAAAATTATTACGTTCGGTACTTTATAACACCGCACATTTAGCTCTATTCGCAAAATTTATTATAGCGTTTGCAAGTTCTACCTGCTGTCGTAAAAATTCAGGTATAACAGACAAACACCACAATGTTCCAAAATTAATCTAAAACCTTCCTTTATGATCCTCGTACACATCAAACACATTAACTGAATACTAAAGATACGTAATTTTGCCAGCGTATTATTTTACAATTTGTCATCACCACGGCAGCATCTCTTCTGTGTTGTTGTATAACCACAAAATGTAATGCCAATATCAGTCTTTAATTTTTTTTTTTGTACTTTATCTTATCTCCACTTGTTATCCATCTGTACTACATTTATACAACCTTATACATATAAACATAAACACGGTCGGTAAGACAGAAGAAATAAAAAGAAATTTTTTGAATTTTTTGACTTTACACTACCCCTCCTACCCAATATTTACATAAATTATTTTTATTATTTTGTTTAAGTAAATTTTGAAGTTTCTTTTACTTATTTAATAAACAAGCAAAAAACAAAAATTGTGAAATTCGAACACTCAATTATAAATATTTTGTACACTACTTAACATTTCTTTCAGGGTTGACAAGAAGAAATCTGCGATTTTCAACACGCCTGTATTCATCTTGGAATTTTGATAAACAAACAAAAAAACCTAAATTCAACTTAAATATCCCACACCCTCTCATTACGACATTTCATTAGTGATTAGTTGGACTGTTATTAATTTCCACCTGACACTGCTAATTTTTTGTAACTAATCATTAAATGTTTAGCGATTTTACGGTTGTCTAAGGTTATGGTTAATAATTTGTGGTCCAATGAGGCGGAGTAAAATTTTGCATTTAATTATTTAAAAAAAAAACACATTAAAAACTGGTTTTGTAGGAAAAAAAAACTTAATGTAAACAAAAACTTTTTTCACCAGAATGCCGCAAATATGCGAAAAGGAAAAAGAAACAAACAAAAGACTTAAGACACATACATGCGAGGTGTTACAAGACTTAACGTGATTACAGCCACCAATACAAGTGGTGAGTTTAATAAAACCCCAAGTTTATCTGTAGTAGTGATGTAGTATTTTTCTATTAATGCAATTGTTACCAATGCGTTTTCGTGGAAATCAAAAGACTTAAGAAACAAACGTGGGAATGAAAAACCTCATATCACTCATGCGGTTTTTCCATTAGCAGCAAATTAAGAAAATTAGCAAAAAAAATACGTGAAACACACGAAAGCACAAACAAAATGCAAGCGTAAATGTAAATTACAACAAATATTTTGGTAAAGACAACGTACGGCCTTCTCATTATCAAGGTACAATTTTTCGTAGGAATTTTATTTGATATAAACTGGATATGTAATTTGTTTTTTTTTTAATTTTGCCCAGAACGCAGGCGGCGATACCTATAATTGCAGTGTAATTGTATAGCATTGGACTTAGGAAGTAGGGATAGAAGCAGGAGGAAAGATGGAATAGTGTTTGTTGACGTTTAACTTAAACTTGTTGATCTCCTATGTAATAGGAATAACACTCACCGGAAGCTGTTTCAACACATGGACAGTTCTGTTAATAAACGAATTTTTTCCAAAATGCGTAGTTCGATCTACTAGCCAAGGGATAGCAAATGGATCTGAATTACTGGACAATGCAGAGGTCATAACTGGGATATACTTGTCCCCTTTTGTGTATACAGACCTGCAAGTATAGTACCAAATATGATAATTTTCGACTTCTGTATTTGATATGTGTCCTAAACCTAACCCAACCAAACCATTCCAAACCAATTTTGACTGACTAGACTCACTGAACTGATTGTTTAAAATGAGGTTTTTTTAACCGGAAATTCGGTGTTGCCATCGAATTGCAGTTGCCGCAACCGAATTCAGGTTATCACGACAGAATATTGACCTCACAACTGAAATTCGGTTACAACAACCTCGAATAGATTGTGACAACGTCTAATTCGGTTGTGCCGCCATCGAATGTGGTTGTGGCAACCTCTAAATTTGGTTACGTCCTACTCGATTATTTTTCTTTGGTAGTAATTCTGAATTTTTTATAAACTGTCCACGTGATTTCTTGCGGTTTTATTTTATTAAACGTAAATCAAATTTGCACTCAAAACGTTTATTTTGCCGATTTTTCCTAATTCCTGAAAGAAATTTCTTCCAAAAATATCCATGATATCTTCAATTTACGCACCACCAGTCAAAATATGTTAACTATTTTTTAAATAGTCTAGGACGTCATTGAAGCAAAATACTTAAGACACAAACTTGAATGGTGTCACGACGCTTTATGTTGTTGCACCTATCAATGCAGTTGATGATTTGTAAAGACCTAACAAAATATTAGACATATGATAGCACAGCATCCCGAAACAGGAACTAGTTCAAGGTTAAAACAAAAGACTTAAGCAACAAACCTAAGAATGAAAATATTTTTAAGTAATGTCCTTTAAATTTGCATTAATTTCTAAAAATTGTAAATAAATAACTAACAATTAAGAATTAACTAATGTAAAACAAATTTGCCGATATTAAATCATTATTTGACCTCGGAATAAAAAACAAACCGAGAGTTTTAAACCAAATTTTCCGATGAATTCAGTGTTGTAACCAAATCTCAAAAACTACAAACACAATTTTTAACCTAAACTCCTTAAAACAATATCTGCTAATAAGTTATGTCTGTTAAATACATATGACATAACATCATTTGAGTACAATATCGTTGTTGTTGTAAAATTATCAACTCAATTTAAATGAAAATGCAGTTCCCCTTAAATACTACAGTACCCGGTCAATGTGTTATGAAACTCTGATCATAATAATATTAACAAATATTTCAATTTAAAGATGTAAGCAACATTTGCAAGATTTTAAATTAATTATACCAAAGAGATAGAAAAAAGGAAATGAGGTGTCAGGAGACACCCGGTTGGAACCAAGCTACTTTCGCTACATATATTGTACTAGTTCGTTCAAATGGGTCTTTAAGAAAATACACTTTTTGTAAAATGTTAAAATTTTTTTTAAGAATTTTTTTTTATTTTTGATTGTATTTTTTTTTAAACGTATATTTTTAGGTCCTCTATTTTCCCGAAAAGGTCCTTTTTAAAGAGAAGTACTTCTTTTATTAAAAATAGTACCTTTTTTCAAGAAAATGTACTATTTTTATGAAGAAGTAGTTTCTGTAAGGAAAAGCCACAAGAGTATGAATTTTTTTTACAAAGAAATACTTTTGTTAAGAACAGGTACTTTTGAAAGAAGTGGTTCTCTTTTTAGGAAAGGGTTATTTTTTCAAGAAAATTTACAAATATATTCAGAAAGGCTACTTATCTCTAGAAAAGAAGAAAAGGTATTATTTATTTTAAAGAAAATGAATTTTTGTAAGAAAATTTATTTTTTTAGGAGAAGTAAATTTTTTGAAGAAAATGTTTTTTTTTAAGAAATGGGAATTTTTTTCCAGATTTGGTGTTTTTTTCAGGAATAGGTACATTTCTAGGAGTAGGTACTTATCTGAAGAAAAGTTATTTTGTTTAGTCTTTAAAGAAAATGTAGTTTTTTAAGAAAAGGCAATTTGTTGTAAGAAAATGTAAGTTTTTAAGAAAATCTACTTATTTAAAAAAAATATTTTTTTAAGAAAGGGTACTTTTTGTAAGAAATTTTACTTTTTAAGGTACTTCTTGAAGATAAGGTTTTTAAGAAAACGTAGTTTGTTTAAGAATATGAATAGGTATTTTTTTGTAAGAATTTTACTTTTTAAGGTACTTCTTGAAGATAAGGTTTTTAAGAAAACGTACTTTGTTTAAGAATATGAATAGGTATTTTTTTGAGAAAGTTTACTTTTTTAAGAAAGGCGCTTTTAAAAACAATTATTTTTTTAAACTTCCTTCAACTTGGGCATTTCTAAATGTACTTTTTATTGGGTTCAAAACTATAATATATACTAAATATGTATTGATTACAGGCTCCACCTAGAATACTTCCCACTAAACAAGAACAGCATATGTGAGACATCTAGTTAATTTATTTCTCTATGATACAAGCCGTTAGTCTAGACAGAAACCAAAGCAAAAGTAAACAGTATAGTTAATAACACAGGGTTGTTATGCTAAAACAAAACTTGTTTAATTTTTCTCATTTAACCCCCATTATAGATAAATAAAAAAAACCATAGATGGTGAAAGATAAGTGGTGGATTTGAAAGTAAAGGGATATTTTCTAGATGGCGGATATAGGAAAATTTCCCTGAAAACAACAACTATTAAAAAAACAATATAACCATGCTTTTCGGCCTTTTGTATTGTGAGCAAATATCAAAAGCGATATGATTTTCTGGTATTTATATTCTATTTTCAAATTTAAACAACAGAATCGAAATAAAAATTATGTTTTCGTCTCATCCGAGTGAAAAATGGTCGTACGGAGACAGCATGTACCCTCTGCTGAAAATGTTGATTAAGCAAATGAATCATCTATTGTTTTTATTTATCTATGCCCCCATCCCGCAACGTGCGATAAGGAACTTCGCTCCAAAACCATAGATGGCGTGCGATAAGGAACTTCGCTCCAAAACCATAGATGGCGCAGTAATGGCGGAAATGTGAAAATTTCCATGGAAACAGAAACTATTGAAAAAACAATAAAACCATGCTTTTTTCCCTTTTGTATTGTCAAAAAATATCAAAAGCAATATCTTCTTTATATATATAATTCTACTGCACGTGTGTTTGTGACTGAACTCCTCCTAAACTTCTGGACCGATTTGAATAAATTTGTATGCGTTTGGGTGGCGCCCTGGGTGGTTTAGATTTACTATTCGGTCCAATTGGACAAAGGGGCGTGGTACCTCCCATACAAACCACAAATTAAAAATCCATTATTTCTGCTCCTGCTAACGGTATTTGAACAAAATTTGCAGGACAACGTCTGCCGGGTCAGCTAGTGCATTTATATTATCTATATTTTATTTCAAATTCAAACATCTGAATCGAAATAAAAATTATTTCTGAGTGGTTCTCGTCGCACCCAAGTGAAAAATGGTCGTACGGAAACAGCCTTTGCCATTTGGTGAAAATGGTGAATAATCGAATACAACAACTATGGTACTTCTATCATCTTTGGTTATACACAATATCCAGTTGCCATCAAATTTCTAGTGTCCCCTGCTCTGATCACCTTACATTTCTTTCGACGGCACTCAGCTCGCTTTTTGACGGAGATACTATCGAGTATTTTGCCATGAAAAAGTTTCTCAAAAAGCTGTTCGGAACCCGAGTACAACGGTATGTCCCAACCAGTGACTGTAAAACTAGAATGCGCACTACTTACTTGTTGCGAGAAGATCTCCCTAATCCCTTCAAGGGATGTAGTGGGGAACAATTTTCAGTTTTGTACAAAATTACTAGTTTTAAATAAACTGTAAATTACAATTTTGAACTGGTCATGTCCCAGATTTTAAAATATTTCTATATTTTGCTTTGATTTTTCAATAATTTTTTTTATTTTCATTTTGTACTTTCTTTCTAATAAAGTTGAATTTTTCTTAAAGACCCAAGGCATAAATATATATTTCCTTTAATTATTATTATTGTATGGCTGTGTACTGTAAGCCCTACCAATGAAATTCGGTTAAGTTAAAACAAAAACGAAACGACAAACAAGTTATGTTTAAACTTCAACTTGAATAAATATTGAAACAATAGTAGAGGGCAACAAAATGACGTTGAGAAAAATTTTAAACAAACACGAAACCCCAACAGAAATGCATTTTAATAATTATGAAGACAAGAGTTTTACAAAAATAAGTGGAAAAACAAAAGACAAATATTTAATATTATTTGGGTAAAATATGAAAACAAAAGGGTGATAAACCAAACCAAATCTTCCGGCTATAATTTACAAACTATTGACTGAGACTGCGCGTGGGGTTTGGAAACTAAACTCAATTGCATGAGATATTATGCATAAAAAACGAAACAGTATTTGGTTTCAAGTTTACTTCAAACAAGAGTATTGCATTATAAGGCAGCCTTTTAAGAAAAAAGTTATTAAACATTATGTATATTGTTAATTAGTGGCACATTCATGTTCAGGTATTTTTAAGACCTGAATGTAATGCCCAACTTTAGGAAAGTGAGAAATTGTTGAGGCTTGTAAGTTTCCTTTTAAATCTCGCTTAAGGAAGAATAATCTGCCGCAAGAATGCTATAAATCATGGTAACCTTTTAACCTGATTTTGCACTCCAAGATTGTATCGTTAGCAGATGATGTTGTTCTACCTCGAAAATCCCAAGAAAAATTATAGAATTCCGGAGTTCGCATACCCATTACTATAAATAAATAAATGATATAATACTTATAACTGAAATAATGAATAAATAAATAGTTACCCATTACATCCAATGATGGGATAGGGGAGAGCTTTTCGCAATCTGTGAGCTAGGCGATTTCTAGTTTTACACACACTGATTGGGACCTACAGTTTTACACCGCTTCCGAACGGTATTTTGAGAAGCTTCTTTATGTCTAAGTTCCCGATGCTGTCGCCGTCACTAAGCAAGGTGACCGTCATCGAAAGATATGTGAGGTAGTGAGAGCTGGGATCGAACCCACGTTCTCATGTAAAGGGTGTTTATTCAAGCTCGATAGAACTTCAAATTATAAAAAAATAACACAAAAAATTAAATTTTAATAAAGTTTTTTATTATTTGAAAATGATTTCGGGTATATGGGCACCGCGGCTGTTCTTGACGAAGCGCATTCGGGACGTCCAATTTTTGGCCACTTTTTCGAGCACTGCTGGCCGTATGTCACGAAGAACACGAACAATGTTGGCCTCCAAGGCGTCAATTGTTGCTGGTTTATCAGCATAAACCAGTGCCTTCACGTAACCCCACAGGAAATAATCGAGAGGTGTCAAATCGCACGACCTTGGAGGCCAATTGACAGGTCCACTTCTCGAAATCAACTTATCGCCAAATTTTGATTTCAATAAGTCGATGCTTGTGATCGCCGTATGGCACGTAGCGCCATCATGTTGAAACCTCATCTCGTCTGGATCAATGTCATCCATATTTTCAAACAGAAAATCATTGATCATGGTGCGGTAACGATCTCCATTGACCGTAACGCGAGCTCCGGCCTCATTTTTAAATAATTAAGGTCCGATGATGCCACCAGCGTGTAAGCCGCACCAAACGGTGCAATTTTCTGGATGTAATGGAGTCTGGAGGGTCTCTTGTGGATTGGTCTCACTCCATATAGGGCAATTTTGCTTATTAACAAACCCGTTAAGCCAAAAATGAGCCTCATCGCTGAACACAATTTGGCGATAAAACAACGGGTCAGTTTCCAACTGAGTTTCAAAGTAAATGTGGATAATTTGGCAGCGTTGTTCAAGCGTGAGTCTATTCATGATGATTTGCCAGAGTATACTGAAACAAATAATAGAAATTTTTTTATTAAAATTTAATTTTTTGTGTTATTTTTTACAATTTGAAGTTCTATCAGGCTTGAGAAAACACCCTTTACAACAGCCACGCATACTAATAATTGCACCACCAATACTATACTTGGCATGATTTCTATTCAAAGATACTGGGCGACATTCTCGATGATTAGTATAAGCAGTACCTTACAGACTGAAGTTGTAATGTGATGATAACTGTGCAGGGTGGTACCTGCAGTTGGTACCACCCAGCTCTGTCAGGATTTCTCCTACTTTGTCTTTCCAGCAGAGTCTTCGTTGTCCTATTTTTCGATGTCATTGGAATACGTCTTAGACACCCTCTCGCGAAGGTTCACCTTGATCCATTCTTACGACATAGTCTAGCCAGTGTAATAGATTTACTACATCGATGACGGGATACTGTTTATACAGTCCGTGGTTCATTTTTCGTCAGCTTGGGATATGACGCAGGATTCTGCGCCATAAAGCAAGACATGTTGCTTGAGAGACTTCTAAACTTGGATCTTTGTTTCTCTATTTCTTGTTATCTCTGGATCATGTTATCTCTGAAGTGCTTTTTTTGTCCGAAATAACACCCGTATGCAAGCACAATTCTCCAATTGATTCCTAGGCTGACCTTATTGCTGTTATTTACGGCAGATCCGAGGTAAAAAAATTCGTCCACTACCTCAAAGTTATAAACGTTTTCAGCGTTCACCCTTTTCTCCAATCGGGGGATGTTCTGACTGTCGAAATCATTATTTATACCGTCACACATAAGGATTTTTTAATGGAAGATTCGGCGCCATGAAGCAAGATATATTACTTGAGAGACTCATAAAGTTGGATCTTTGTTTCTCCAATTCTTGTTATCACTAGATCTTGTCATCTCAGAAGTGCTTCTTTTGTCCGAAATAACACCCGTTTGCAAGCACAATTCTCCGATTGATTCCTAGGCCGACGTTATTGCTAGAATACACGGCAGATCCGAGGTAAATTAATTTGTCCACTATCTCAAAATTATAAAGGTTATCAACATTTACACTTTTCTCCCATCGAGTGGATGTTCCGCTTGCCGAAACCAATAAATATGTCTTGTTTCAGTTTACTGGCAACCCCAATTTTGCTGATTCCTTTTCAATTCTCGAAAGTACTGTAGTATATTTTCGCAGATTTCGTCCAATGATGTCTCAATCATTAACATATGATAGAAGCTTATGGCTTTTGCTGCTGCTTCCTTTATTCGTGTTGACTGCAGCTTTCCTCATAAGGATCTTTATTAAATTGTTGAACAGATCGCACCATAGGGAGTCGCGTTGCCTGAGGTCTTGCCTCGTACCAATCACCACTCTTTACTGAAAATTTCGTATCGGTCAGTGTCATTCTACAAAGAGGTGCAGGAATACCAAGCTCTTATATAGCTTCATATAGGTTTTCCCGTATCGTAAATGGTACGTGTTGATTTGTTTTTCGTGGGGTTTCTCCAGGATTTATGACAGTTTCAACTGTCAACTGACATTTCAAACTGTCAAACTGTAATTTTGTTCCGTATGGTTTGACATTCCATCATGGAAAGCCTGAGCCCGACTCTTTGGGCTCAAGAAAGGCTAATAGAAAATCCACAATTTTCTGCCAATATTTTGCTCTGCGATGATGCACATTTCAGGCTATTGGATACGTCAATAAGCTAAATTGTTGCATTTGAGGTGATGAGCAAACGAAGAGGCTCAAGAGCTACCATTCTATCCAGAGAAAACAACTGTTTATGGGCTAGAGGAATCATCGGCTCATACTTGTTTAAAAAATGAGGCCGTCCTGAACTTAATTGTGAATGACGCCCGTTATTGCGCGATGTTAACGGAGTATTTGCTGCTTAAAATTAAAACCCGTAATTTAGATGACGTTTGGAAAAGAGACTACACGCTGAGAAATAACCACCCCAGCAACATATTGCAGCAGGAAATATGTATATGTTTGCAAGCATTGTTTTCATTCATTAATTGTGTCTATGTTGTCTGTCACGTTTTTGATTTCAGCAGTCTTTAACAAACAAAGTAAGATTTGGGTAACAAAAACATACATTATAACCTGTTAATCATTGTATCTCAAACATATAATATTGAATAGCAAACACAATGTGTTTGGGTACAAGAAATTTGTATTTGCGTCAAGCTACAAATACGTTATATTTGCATCCAAACAACAACAAAAAGACAAATTTTTCAACGTGTATAAATGAATCACCCACTACATAGACCCACCAAGTCGATTCCTGATACTTGCAATGGGTTACAATTTAGCAATACTAAGTAGTAAATTTAAGTTGTAGAACAAGTAATGGTCTTCTTGTTTTCCTGCAAGATTTATTAAATGCAACGATTTGTAACCTCTATAAGGTAAAAAGTAGAAAAATTAGTTTTGAAAACAATTTGTGTCCGAGTAAAGTGACAGCCACTGAGGCAGTCATCGGCTACCTTAGCTGAAAATCAATATGTATTCAAAGAAATATATTTATATCCGTATCAATAAAGGTGTTCCACGCACTACGATCACTACAATGTAAAATTTAAATATGTAATTTTTTAAAAGAAATTTCATGGGTAGAGAAAACATTTTCATTAACACCAAAGTCAACATATTGATCTATAAAATACCAGCAATTTCAAGGTTATAGTAAATATTTATGTATATGTTAATAAGCATAAACATTAAAGTAAATAGGTATTTTTACTCTTCAATCAAAAAAAAACTCTAGATACAAAATACTTATGCAAATAAGTCAATAGTATATTTATCATATAGTTTACATCTGTAGTTTATTATTTGTATATGAGTCAACAGTCAGTTTAGACTTATTTAGATTTAACACATATCGTTTGTGCATAACGTCTGAAACCTGGAAACTAATAATATATATTAAATAAATAAAATCATAGAAATAACTCCGAAACACATAAAGCAAACTGTTGTGTGATATACACCAAAAGGGGCGTGGCAATTCAAGTTACTTGCTGTCAAAATATTCACATTGAGAAATCTTCATTCGAAATGCAACACATCTCTTGTATTTACAATGAGGTATAAATTTCACTTACCACGCCCACTAGGGTTGCGTATGGAAATTCCTTTACTTGATTTTTTTGTTCTAAGAAATATTTATATCAAAATCAGCTTTGAAGATAAATATTTTCCTACAATCCAACGGTTGACGGTGTGAAAAGCTATTGAGAATTAGGAAATGAACAAGTGACGTTGAGAATTGCAATTTGGTATTAAGATATTCGTCTGAATTGCGATTTTTTATTTTAAATTCATAAATGCGAAAATAAAATTAAATTAATATATAAGTACTGAAAAAAATGTTTAATTAAAATTAATTAAAACGTGTTCAATGTATATCTAGTTGAGGATATTACAACCTCAATTTCAAAATATTTAATAGACCCTCACAAAATTCAATTTTTCTGATATTTTTCAATTTTGTCTTCAAGAGAATTCCTATTTCAGACCATCGACTTCAAGTCTGTACTATTGTCGAAGTTCTAGCATTTTTCCTGGATACAGGATATCAGTATTGGAGGAGTATTGATAAGGCCGATCAAACCGGAAAATCGATTTCAATATCAATATCGATTTGCCGGCTTTTTAAAACAACGAATTTTTCGAAAAACCGAAAAACTGGATTTTTCATGTCGGTTAACAGGTTAATTCAATTCACTTCAATTCAATTCAATTCAATTCAATTCAATTCAATTCAATTCAATTCAATTCAATTCAATTCAATTCAATTCAATTCAATTCAATTCAATTCAATTCAATTCAATTCAATTCAATTCAATTCAATTCAATTCAATTCAGTTCAATTCAATTCAATTCAATTCAATTCAATTCAATTCAATTCAATTCAATTCAATTCAATTCAATTCAATTCAATTCAATTCAATTCAATTCAATACAATTCAATTCAATTCAATTCAATTCAATTCAATTCAATTCAATTCAATTCCATTCCATTCCTTTCCTTTCCATTCCATTCCATTCCATTCCATTCCATTCCATTCCATTCCATTCCAGTCCAGTCCAGTCCATTCCAGTCCATTCCATTCCAGTCCATTCCATTACATTCCATTCCATTCCATTCCATTCCATTCCATTCCATTCAATTCAATTCAATTCAATTAAGTTCAATTAAATTCAATTCAATTAAATTTAATTCAATTTAATTCAATTCAATTGTATTCAATTCAATTCAATTCAATGCAATTCAATTCAATTCAATTCAATTCAGTGCTAAAGATCAAGCCGGTTGTTGTCTTCGTTTTACATGGCTCATAACCCCTCTGTGTTGTTTGAAACCACCTAAGTAGGTAAAATTGTGATTTGATTGCATATTTAATATTGTGAAAATATAATATGATTTGAACAACTAGAAGTTGTGACCTTTCCACAATATTCAACGATAACTCATATTTGTATTTTTAAACTATGGATTAATATGAATATGTTGACACTTGACTGATCTACATATCCCTAAAAAATTTCCACTATATAAATGGTGTCACATATTTTGCGTTTTTTGTTTCTGACGAATTTTGGTTGTCATGTTTTGGTCCAAAATGACCTCCGTTTCACACCAATTACCTCGAAATGTAGAAGTATAATTTTATAAATGGTAAACAAATTAACACATTTATTTACAGATCTTTTTTTACATTCATAACATGTTTAAATATTGCACCTCAATTGAGTGTTGTTGATTCGTATTGAGAAATTTGGGAATTAAAAATTATAACTTTGACTTTCCACTTGACATTTAGAATAGGATATTCAAATTTAAAAGTTTTCGTTACCACCAAATTTAAACATACATATGTTTTGACGTACAAAAATCAGCTGCCTACGTCTTTAATGAAATATATATGATTTTATGTACTAATAAATGTCTATGATATTCAATTCGATGACATATTGTAGATCATAAAATCTTATTATATTTTCACACTTTTAAATAGAATTTCTCTATTTCACTTTCATCTGAGCTATTCTCAATTTCAAGTACTCCTGTCTTGCAATCAAATCACAATTTTACCTACTTAGGTGGTTTCAAACTTCCCAGAGAGCTTATGGCGAAAGTAAACAAAGTCGAGTTGATATAGTGCACCCACTTATCATTATACAGGGTGCGAATGTTAGTCATTTTAACAAGTATTATTATGAGACTATCATATTCAACTAATTAAAACTCTCGATAGACTAGACAGATTTCAATAATTCCTAATTCACAGTAAAGGATTTCAAGGACTTGTTTGAAGAAATATCTATATTCTGACATTAAATGAAATTCTGAGTTCTTTCCTGTATAATAACCCAATGTCAAAAAAGAATTTCCAATTATTGATTGAATTTCAAAAGCCTTTAACAGTTTGTGAAGTTGAAATCATAACATTTTAGGTTAGGTTATGGTAGAAGTGGCTGTCGCTTTTGATACACTTAGTCCAATGAGGACCGTTGTTATACCAAGGGACGTCATATTGTATCCCCATCGTTGAACCTATAAATTGAACTGGTATGGTTAAAGCGACTCCAAAGGGATATCAATAAATGCATATCTGCGCTTAATTTGCACAAGATAGATATTTCTAACTGGGATCCGATATTTGTGTACCTTTGCTCTACCCAACTTCCAGTTCTCACTTCATCGTTGTGGCAACAGATAGAACAAAACTGATATTCCAAGATGGAAAGATTTAGCAGATTTTCTAACTACTCGGTTTCAATCTTTGGAAACAGTATGTCCCCATCGCTTAACCTATAAATTGAACTGGTATGGTTGAGGGGTGTTCAAGCCATATCCCAATATTCCAGAATGTGGCTGAAGAGAGACGTATATTAGTCCCTATCGAACCAATTGGTAATCGGCGAAAAGGTCCTAATATCATTCAGCTTAACATCCTGAATGGCTGTTAGATCCAACATGAAGTAATGTCCTACATATTGTCTCCTACTCATATTGCCGGACCGGGCAATAGCACATAAGATGCAGTAGGATCCACACAGCTTCTGCAGTAATTATGAGCTGAGATTTCATATCTAGACGTATGTCTGGCTATTAAACAGTGCTTAGTGATCACAGCTACTAGCCTCGAGAACCAAATGTAGGTCATATATTGGCCTAAAATTCGGGTTATACCTTGGTCATACTTGCCTGGTTATCCCACATTTTGTGCCTACATTGTGTGCGTTTGGTGAATGCAATTGCCACAAAGGAACATTCGGTGCATCAAGCAAATAATTTACTTTGTGATAAATAAATGAAATCATTTCCTTTAATTTTTCAAATATATTTAAGATCAAGATAATTTTCTGTTGTATATAAAACTTATTCATTAGCTTGCGTTTAGGAGAATCGAAAAACGTTTACGCCGAACGACATATATTAACACTTGGCCTTAAAATACGTTTACCAGAATCGAAACATATCTTACGTTTCGTTCCAGATCTTACGTTTACTGCAAATAATTTATATTAACATGAGCTTGCATGAAGCAGCATAGCCTCATGCTCCTAATTCAGTGGAACCGGCAAGAGAGTACCTAATCTCGCCATCTCATCCACTCTATGGTTTCTTGAATGTTTGTTGTGCCCCGGCCACCTTATAAGGAGATATCGAACTACTTTGACATTTTGATTCGAGATGCGCGGCATTTTTGGGCAGTTCTTGAAGTCAGAAATTCAGAATACAGATCTTCTGACTGCCCCAATAGCTGTTGATACCCCAGACGATGATGACGTTTCATTCCAGCCAAGATGAATTTCATGTAAAAATCGAGATGCATTGAACCCGACCCCCTCAGATATCGATGAAATTTTGTTTATAGCTAAATTTGATCAATACAAACAAACCGTCATTTTTAGAAATGACTGTTGTGCGATTTTTTGGGCGTGGCACAGTGGGAAAGTTTTCGAAAAAACGCGAAAATGGTCGAAAAGAGCTCCATTTCAACTACAATAACTCAGAATCGGCTGAACCGATTTCCATGATCTTGGTATCATTAAAAAGATATTTTAACAGGCTTTATGACACGTTTAAAACAAAAAAAACTACACTGTAAAAAATTTTATAACAAAAAAAAAATTTTAACTAACGAAAAAACCAAAAAGATCAAGGGTTTTTTTACAGTGTATTATTTTTTTAGAAAGGTTTATCCTTCACCTATACTATACCAAAAAATAAAAATGGGTTCTTTTTTAGTTTTTTTTATATAATTTTTTAAGTAGTGTCACTTCTAGTAATTGCCCTTATATTTCATATTTACAGGTAAAATAAATAAACATTGTCCCAGGAAAATTCATTTTGCTGCATTTAAACTACAATAACTCAGAATCGGCTGAACCGATTTCCATGATCTTGGTATCATTAAAAAGATATTTTAACAGGCTTTATGACACGTTTAAAAAAAATAAAAAATACACTGTAAAAAATTTTATAACAAAAAAAAATGTTAACTAACGAAAAAACCAAAGAGATCAAAGGTTTTTTTTAAAGTGTAGTATTTTTTTAGAAAGGTTTATCCTTCACCTATACCAAAATGGGTTCTTTTTTAGTTTTTTTTATATAATTTTTTAAACGTGTCATAAAGCCTGTTAAAATGTCTTTTAATGATACCAAGATCATGGAATTCGGTTCAGCCGATTCTGAGTTATTGTAGTTTAAATGGAGCTCTTTTCGACCATTTTCGCGGTTTTTCGAAAATTTTCCCACTGTGCCACGCCCAAAAAATCCCAAAACAGTCATTTCTAAATATGAGAGTTTGTTTGTATTGATCAAATTTAGCTATGAACAAAATTTCAACGATATCTGAGGTGGTCGGGTTCAAAATTTCAGTTTTATCTCGATTTTTAAATGAAATTCATCCCAAAGGGAAACTTCTCCTGAACGAAACTACAATGGTGTGATAGCGTTTGTGAAAGGTCTAGACCAAAAGGTGTGAAAGCTCTAGACCAAGCACTTTAGAATAGATTCCAACCTCTACTTTGCCATCAGTATAGAAACCTAAATATCTTCTAGAACCTGGTGTGCGCCCCTTCCAACCTTCCTAGTTCGGGATATGAGAGGAGAAGTCCATCACATGTAATCGACTTCTGGCAGGATTGCCGCAGATCCCATAAGATCCCATCCGTCGATTGTGCAATGGCTAGTATGCGTGGCTCTGGTATATGAGAAAGTGTGTTCGATCTCTGCTCTGACCACCTTAAATTTCTTTCGGCGTCGGTCACCTCGCATAGTGACGGCGACACTATCGAGTATTTAGCCATGAAACAGCTTCTCAGAATACCGTTCGGAACCGGAGGAAAACTGTAGGTCCCAATCAATGAGTGAAAAACTAGAACGCGCACAGCTCACTGGTTGTGAGAAACTCTCTATAATCCCTTCATGGGATGTAACGGGAAACCATTTTTTTAGAGAAACCTAAATATCTGCCATATCCAGGTATGCGCCCCTTCCAGTATTGTTTGTTAGGGATATGAGTGGATAAGTCTATCACATGTAATCGACTTCTGGATGGATTTCCGCAGATCCCATAAAATTGTCACAAAGGGGGCCACTATTCTGTCGAATGTGCAATGGCTGGTGTACGAGGCTCTTTTATATAAGAATGTGGGTTCATTCCCTGCTCAGACCACCTTACATTTCTGCCGACGGCGGTCAACTGTCTTAGTGACGGCGACACTATCGAGTATTTAGCTATAAAAAAGATTCTCAAAATGCCGTTCGGAACCGGAGAAAAACTGTAGGTCCCAATCAGTGACTGTACAACTAGAACGCGCACAGCTCACTGGCTGTGAGAAGGTCTCCATAATCCCTTCATGGGATGTAACGGGAAACCATTTTTTTATAGAAACCTAAATATCTTCTATAACCTGGTATGCACCCCTTCCAGTCTAGCTGTTCCGGGATATGAGTGGAGAAGTCTATCATATGTCATCGACTTATAATCGATTAAAAAGCAGTTGCCAGGTCATCAGAAGATGCTACGACTGTGTAACCTGATCCCTCAAGCTCTAGCAAAACACTAAATAAAATCAATAAATAGTTTCCCATAACATACCATGAAGGGACTGGGGAGAGCCGCTTACAACCAATTACCTGTTCGCTTTCTTGTTTTTCACATACTGATTGGGATCTACAGTTTTACACCGGTTCCGGGGGTATTTTTAGAATCTCCTTCATGGATAAGAACTCGATAATGACGCCATCACTAAGTGAGGTGACCGTCGTCGAAAAAAATGTAAGATGGTCAGAGCAGGGATTGAACCCACGATCACACGAATAAGAGCCGCGAAAACTAAACATTGCACTACCGACCAGATCTGGAGACAAGACTCTCACTAGTGGGGAGAGGGGGGGGGGGTTCTCTCTTCAGATTTCGAGATAAAATCGTATGACCTAGGAACGAGGTTATGAGCATTCGTTACAACTTTCAATCCTATAATTTTTCTCAAAAAGTAAATAACACTGTGCGACACCAAAAAAACTGATGGGGTTCTGTCAACGGATTCTGGTAGAAAAGTCGAAAAAAAATATACGTGTATCGGCGTTTTGCCAGATCTGATCAGAATTTTTTTTGGGGCGGGTCAAAGTTTCCGCCCCTCGGAACTTTCCTGCAACATATCGGCACGCAAAATAGTGTGTTCCTTACTTCTGAGGTACAAAGTATGTTCAGAAGTTTTATAGAAAAGATTCAGATAAACATTTTTGTGGAACAAATAATTTTTACTTTTTTTTTTAAACTCGCAAAAAACTGCTCCAAAATGACTTGAGGCGTGGTCAAAATGTTCTACAAAAATTACCGCCATAAAATTTCACTATTATATGTGTCTGAACACTCCAAAACACAATCTTAGCCCAAGTGCTAGATAATATGCAAAAACTAACTGCCTTCTAAGGGTTAGTAATGAATTTTGTCATTTTGCTGTTTCCATTAAAAATAGTCCACATAATATAATGAATTTTATCATATTTCATCTTTTATCTAACCCCATCATTTTGAAAAAAATCTAATTTTGTCTCACAGTGTAATCAGAACAACATATTGTATTACGTTTTCATTTAAATTATGTTTTCAATTACTGCCGGCGTACTGAAAATGGTCATATTAACTATACCCAGCCAACTTGTCAACACTGGACTGTAGATAAGGTTTGTAGGTACTCCCATACGGAGAAGGGATTAAAATATTTCTAAATAGGTCACACATACACTAGGTTGACCCTTTTCGACCACAGAATGCTGTGTCCGCAGTAAATTTTCAACAGCTGCTGTTCTCTGTCTAATCTGAAAATAAATGTTTAGGCCTAGTTTTGGTTGGTTGGAAGGCACTCAGTAAACCCGTTTTCCGTTGGATTTATTTTGCCATCTATAATAAAATCTTCTTGACCTTAATTTCCAATTTCCTCCAGTAGTCAGATAGGAAATATTTCAATGTCTACAAACCCTCATAAATTACATAAAGTTTTACAGAAATATATGTATGATTGAAACTTCAAATTTGTAACTAAACCATGCGTTGAAATCATTGATCTGCCACTCATTAACGTTGCCTTTATTGGCTAACAAAGTGACAAATATTTCCTTCTTTTCCCCAATACCAAAACAAACAAAAAAAATTAAATTTTTTGTTACGCCTAAAATAAAGAAATCTCTCGGTCATAAAATCACGTAAGCCTAAAGGCATTGATTGATCACATACTCACTCGTACTCACGTGAAACCATGGAAAACATCACTCAATCTGTTGCTGCTTCTTCGGCAGAAACAAAAGCAAAACTTCACACATAACGCACTCATTTCTTCGGCCAACCAACAGAGCACAAAAGCAAAACACTCAAACACGTCTTTATACCTGGCTACTGCAACTCAACTCATTATTGACTTTGAGTTTTTTACGTATATAAAGCAGGGAGGCATAAAAAATTTCGTGTCATTTCATAAATTACGGTCGTTACGTTAAGAATTTCAAAAATTTTGTTTAGTTTTTGAAAAAGAAGAAAAGAAACGGTGGTGTCTATCCCATTCTTGTGTTGTGTGATTATATTGTGCGTGTGGTGAATAACTGCAAACGAAAACGAATCAAAAATTTGAATTGTATTTTCTATTTTTTCTCTGCAGAAATTTTAAATTGAAATTCCCAAAAAAAAAAATATTAAACAAAATGAAAGCGTTCATTGTGGCCGGTATTTGCTTGTTCAGTGTTTTAAGTGTGGGTTTGGCTCAATTCTCCAATGGCCGCGTCTTGGATCCCCCCAATCCACAATTGTGCGCCCAACGAGTGATTCATGAAAAGACACCCGATGGCAAAGGGTGAGTTTGATTACAAAACAAGATATGAAATATTTTAAAATTTTAAAAAACAGTGACTGTGGAAAATTCAAAAAATTAATTTTAATATAATTTTAAAATTAAATTTTTATGTGAAATTTAAGTTTTTAGATTTTTATGTGAAATTTACATTTGTTAATTTATAAATTAAATCTTAGGGAAAATCTTTTCCAAATTGGAATTATATTCAAATATAAAGATCTAAAATGAAATGATATAATTTGCTAAGGAACAAAATGAGGACTAACTAGGATGCTACAATATAATATACAAGGACATTTAGCTATTTAGTGAGAAGCTCTTCCAAATCCCTTCATAGAATGTAAAGGGAAACCATGTTTAGGTCCAGTATCACAATGACTGATTATAAATTTCAAATTCTTTTCAAACTGATAGCTATAAATATTGTTTAAATCGAACTGAAGGGGGTTTGACAAGTTGTGCAGAAGAAGTGTAAGACAAGTAATTTAAAAAAAATCCTTTACTTTTTCGGTGTCCACTACAATTTGGTCCGAGGTTGGACATTTAATCTTCATTTGGCTCTATATCGAATTCGTAACAGTTTATCACAACCCAGAGAGTTTCAAATTGTTGGAAAATTTTTCAAAAGTATTCCCATGATTCCTGGCAAACCGTACGATACCGTGCGATGTTTTTCGAACACTTGCATAGTTGGAAATTCTCAATTGAAACGAGTTTTCATTTGCAATTGGTTTGATGAATTTTTCAATAGCATCATTCCAAACAACCGCTGATGAAGGTCTGTGGCTAGATCTAAGGTTTGCCAGGAATCATAGGAATACATTTGCAAAGCTCCTTTTTGAAAACTATGGCCTCGAGCTTGAATAAAATGAAAAAGTACCAATAAAAAGATCGAAAAAATAAAAAAACATACCTAATGAATGGGAATCTTGACTCACTGATTAGAACCTATATGGGTATCTAAACTAAATTTTTTTCTACTCAAAGTAGAAAACTTACTCTACTCATATTCTTAACAAATTCCGTACATCCACGACTCGCACTATGGACCTTTTTGGATTTAAACTTAAAGCTTAATAGTTATTCTTATCCACGTCATTCTCCAATAGGCTTAGCCTGCTACCGTCACATCACGAAGAACAACTGAAAGCAGCGTCACCACATGTGCTGCTTCCCAAAATTGTGTGCTGCTTCCCAAGTATTGGTTGTCTCTTCAAATAAGATAAGATGACTTGAAGAACATCGACAGCTTAACCAACAACGTTTAAATAGTTTTCTAGTCCTTAAACTAAACTCCCAAGGTTCATAACTTAATTTGCCAAAAATGAAGAAAGGCATCTGCATCGGAATTCTATAATTATTTAATCGGTAGTAAATTGAAAAAGTTTGAAAATTTTGCATTGGAAATTTATAAATTTTGACAGATGAACTACCGATTTTTATAGTTAAAAAGTTGCAGAATTCCGATGCAGCACCAGAATTCTGTAACTTTTTAACGAAATTGTCAAAATTCATAAAATTTCAATACAAAATGTTCGAATTTTTTCAATTTACCTGATGCAGCAACGAAATTCTGCAACATTTTAATGATAAAAATCAGTAGTTAAATTGTCAAAATTCATAAAATTTCAATACAAAATTTTCGAATGTTGTCAATTTACCTGATGCAGCAACGAAATTCTGCAACATTTTAATGATAAAAATCGATAGTTAAATTGTCAAAGATCATTAAATTTCAATACAAAATTTTGGAAATTTATCAATTTAACTATCGATTTTTATCGTTACAAAGTTCTGGTGCTGGTGTGCCAAAGTATCGCTTTTCAGGTTTTGGCCAATTTTGGCGTAGAAATGTATTCCAAATCAACTTGGCGAAAAACTGGGTTTCGCACACTAGGTCCCTTTCTTCATTCCAGATCACATACATGGAACATCTATTAACTTAATTTTGGTCATAAAAAGCTGGTAACAGTGAAAATGATTAAAAGTCTTCATTATTATTAGATTATCTTTGGATGGAATATTTCTTGCTCGTATTATTCGAAGATTATGTACTATTTTTCATCTCCGCAATAATCGGAAGAGGATGCATTCTGCACTTGTTTTTGAGAGATTGAATTAAAATACGGTGGCGCTAAACCCCACAATTTAAAATGTATCCCCTTTTCAATTGAATTAGATCCTGTGATTGAGGTTGCTATTTATATTTCAGGTCCAAAAACATTCATTTATCATTGGAAATGGTTTTATTATTTTTCAAAATATTCTCATATTTTCAATATATTTTGCATGCGCTCAAACCAATTTTCGAAGCACTTTTTCCACTCCGATTGAGACACCTCCAAAACATGGTTTTTGAACGCTTCAACAGCTGCTTCGGGCGTCGAAAAGCGTTGACCACGCAGTAAAAATCAGTCATTGGGTGCCAAATCAGAGATGTACGATGGATGACCTATCAATTTGACATGTTGAGTATTGAAATAGCCCATTGCTTCAGCTGATTTGTTAGTGCTCGCATTGTGCTAATGCAAAATGATCCGTCTTCTCTTGTTATTTAGCCTTATTTCTTGGAACACTTTTGACTAACAGGTGGTGGTATACCACTCAGAATTTACCGTCCTACGTTCCACTAAAGGCACTGTGGCCACATGACCGGTTATACCTAAAAACTCGGATCATTTGCTTCGATGTGCTTCTTCCACGAACAACTTTTGTTGGATTTAGGTCGTCTTGAAAGACCCACACGGTCGATTGCAGTTTTGTTTCCGGCTCATACGTATATATCCATGATTCGTCACCTGTTACGATTTTATACACGTCTTTTGAAGCACTACTGTCGAACTTTTTAATAATTTCCTTACACCAATTGACACGATCCCTTTTTGAGCGATTGTCAAATTATGTGGGATCCAACGCGAACAAATCTTTATTCAGCCAAATGTTCATTCAAAATCGAATGTATTGAAGTGGAACGAATGTGTAAGGATGCCCCTATTTCACAATATGTCACACGTCGGTCTTGTTTTATTAGTTCACGCACAGCATCGATGGTTCCGGGCAAAACTACCGAAGTTGGACAACCTTCTGGAAATTTATACTGGACTGAACTCTTGGTGTCAGCGATTTACAGTGGCCACGCCAAAAATCGTAAAAAAATCACCGCACAAAAATGTTCATTTTATGACCGAGATGGATTTTTCAACACACCCTAAATACAACAAATAGTGCTCGTAAGAGAAAAAGTTAAATCTATGTTTAAGCTAAAAATTGCAAACTTTCAAATAGATGTTCCAGCTTGCATCTGTCAGCACTAGTATTGCCTGGACCCGAAATATAAATAGCAACCCTCGCATCCTAAAGATATTCATATTGGTTATACTTTATACTTATAAGTACATGGATGGAATTTCATCATCTCCAGGTTTTCAGAAGTTGTCATCAAATTGGCACTTCCAAATCACTTTGGTAATCCATATTACGATAAGAAACGAATGCAATCATTAGAGCCCTGGAATCCAATAACCCTCAATACTTTAAAATTTACATGGAAATTGTTAAATTCTATATTTACATGATCTAATTACTATTAATATTATAAATTTATTATAACTATAGACTAAATAAACTTAACCTCAAACTTATTAATATTTTATTGTTTTAATTTAGTTACTTCTTCTCCTGGCGCGATCCTGCCCTCAAGGGTGTTGAGGAAGATTGGTTGAGTGCCAGAAACTACTGCCGCAGACGTTGTATGGACTCCGTATCTTTGGAAACCAGCTTGGAAAATGAATGGGTTAAGCAACGTCTCGTTGGTGAAAATGTAAGTATAAAAGTTATATTAAAATTTTTTCAATAAATAAGATGAAAACAAAACAAAAGACTTAGAAAAAGAACTTGAAATTTCTAACAATGTCATGAAATTTTGAAAATTGAAAAACCAACATTAGGGTATGAAAGAAGACTGTATATGATAGTGTGTAGAAAACACTAGAAAGCTAACAGCTCACTGGTTGTGGAAAGCTCTCCCCAATCTCTTCGTGGAATGTAATAGAAAACAATTTATTTTATTTTCTTTTTATGACGATTAGTGGAATCTTACCAGAAATTATATTTAAATCCTTATAATTGTTTTAATGCTGGTACTTAAATTGTGATACAGGACGTTGAATCGCGACAGTCAAAATTAGTACAAATCTGGAATAATATTTCTATCACAAAAAAATACATACAAAATATAATCTAGAGAAAAATGAAGAAAAAAATAAATAAAAAATCTTCACTTAGTAGTACATTTGAACAGACGATCAGAAGTTGCCTAAAACGTAAGACGAAACCGTCGCCCGGTAATATGACTGTTTAAAATTTCTCATTAATATCCCAAGTTTTGAATAATTAGGTTCGAGGATAAAGTTAATTAATTAGAAAAAACCTGAATAAAAATGCAGGATCTTATAGGGAACAGACGATCAGAAGTTGCCTAAAACGTAAGGCGCTGAAGAAAATGTATTCACACACTTCTAAACCGTCGCCCGATAATATGAGTTCAAGCCTGTTCTGCGACGTTTAACATTTCTCATTTATATCCCAAGTTTTGAATAATTAGGTTCGAGGACAAAGTTATTTAATTAGAAAAGACCTGAATAAAAATGCAGAATCTTCTAGTAAACCAATTCAGATGGAATCCCATACAAAATATAAAACTCCATTGGTTTTATATCAATATTCGCAATTTATTTTGTGAAAACAACAAAACAAAAGACTTAAGACACAAGATTCTCAAGATTCTTGAAAACGGATTTCAACTTCGTAAAAAACACTAAGTTTGATTTGCCCCTATATCTCATGGAGGAACGTGTGAAAGAGCTTTTAATATTTTAGACTGCCTGATTGGCACATTCAGTATTACACCGATTCCGAATTGGTGAAAATTAATTATCAAAATATTCGAGGCGCATCAATAAGTCCGTGACTTTTCGAACTTCCCTCATAGTTATATGAAATGCAACACTGCTTCCATCAAGTACCACCTGTTAATAGACTACTATCAAATTTGGAGCAAGTTCCGTCGTGTACTTTGCATTTAACAGCTGTTAAAAGTGTACAACCTCGTACATTATTTTAAAAATGGAAAAAAGTGAATTTCGAGTGGTCAATAAACATTATTTTTTGTGAAAAAAAACGACAATCAAACCAAGAAAAGCTGGATAAATACTACGGGGACTCTGCACCATCGATTTCAATGGTAAAAAAGTGGTTTACTGACTTTCGTTGTGGTCGCACAAATGCAAATGACGCTGAACGTTCTGGACGGTAAATTGAGGTCAATACACCCGAAAATGTCGAAAAAATCCACGATATGGTGTTGGCCGATCGAAGAGTAACAGTGCGTGAGATTGTTGATGCCATAGGTGTTTCATATGGCAGTGTGGTTTCGATTTTAAATGATTAGTTGGTTTTCAAACAGCTGTCTGCAAGATGGCTGCCGCGTTTGCTCTCAATTGATCATAAACGTAATCGCGTGACATCTAACGGGTCCGCCAAATAACTTTTTTTTTTGAAAATGCTATAAAAAAAATACTGAATATTTTCTCAAATTTCTTTTTTTATTTGAAAGTACAATCCTTCCGGTTAATAATGGAAAATATTTTCATTCAAATGGCTGCCTCGGCTGGCCATGCAGTAGCCTAAACGATCGTTCCAATTTTTAAGCACATTATCGATTGTTTGCAGCTGTATTTCACCAATGGCTTCACGAATATTGTCCTTTAAAGCATCAATTGTCTCTGGCTTGTCGGTGTAACACTTTTCTTTGAGGGCACTTCACAAATAATACTCCAACGGTGTCGAATCGAAGCTCCGAGGTGGCCAAACGACATCAGCTCTGCGGCTGATAATGCGATCTTCAAAAACAGGGCGCAAAACATCGAGTGTAGCTTCGGCTGTGTGGCACGTAGCGCCGTCCTGTTGAAACCAAATGTTGCCAATATCCTCCTCTTCAATTTTTGTGAACAAAAATTCGTTCAACATGGCCCGATAACGATCGCCATTGACTGTAACGGCCACTCCTTGCTCATTTTCGAAGAAAAATGGCCCAATTATGCCTCTGGACCAAAATTCGCACCAAACAGTGACTCGTTTTGGGTGCATCGGCTTTTCAATGTATGCGTGCGGGTTTTCTGTGCCCAAAATGCGACAATTTTGCTTGTTTACATACCCGCCAAGATCAAAATGAGCTTCATCTGAAAATATGATTTTTTTTTGGCAAAATCGGCATCTGCACCATTACCATGATTTTCAAAGTAATGTCGCAATATTTCCCAGCGTTGTTCAAGCGTATACACAACCATATTCGTTCAGCGGAAGGATAAAACTAATTATCTGTCAAATCAGACATGAGCTAAGTGTTACCATTCACGAAATAAGCACTAGTTGAGAAAAAAAACGTTAGATGGCGGACCATTTACAAAGGATTGTTTGGCATTGTTTAATTGTGCTACGAATTGGTACCTCATCCCCCATATTCTCCGCATTTAGCCCCCAGTAACTATTTCCTATTACCAAACCTTAAGAAATGGCTCCTTGGAAAGAGATTTAGCTCCAACGATGAAATTATTGACCAACCAAATGCTTATTTTTTGGAGAAAAAGTGTATTGAGCTAAAAGGGTTAATTTTTTTTTTCAAAAAAAAAATATGTTTCATTCAAAAAGTCACGGACTAATTAATCCGCCCTCTATATAAATATTTTCCAATTACATCCCATGAAGGGTCAGGAGTGAGAGCTTTTGATAATCACAGAGCTGTGCGATTTTTAGTTTAATACTCACTGAGTGGGTTCTACAGTTTTACACAGGTACGGAATAGTTTATTACAGAAGCTTTTCATGCCTAGTCCTCGATAGTATTGCCGTCACTAAGTGAGGTGACCGTCGTCGAAAGAAATACATGATGGTCTGATTAGGGATCGACACCAAGTTCTCATGTACAAATAATGGTATGTTGAAAACCTTTAAACAAATTTTAAAAATTTTATAAAAACAAAATACTAAAGATAAAAACTAGAACTTTCCTAATAAGTGATATCGAATGTTCCAAAAAAAATCTAGATTTTTCATTACAAACCATTAAGCAGTGTTGGAATTTTGAATATGCATTTGATTTTTATTTGCATTACTTCATCTAATGAAAATGCAGAAAGAATTGCATTGAATGGTAAAGATGCATGAATCGGATGCCAGTTGTAATGGCAATTCTATTTTTAAAGTTCTTTATTAGTACGGGTTTGTGTCTTTGATTGGTGTTGCCTCATAGTACTTAACAAATCCTTAAACCTCCAAGCAAAAATAATGTAAGCGTGTGTGGAGGAAGCGTTTTTGCAGCAATTCCAAAGACGCATAATATGCAAAATAATCTCTGCCATAGAAGCAGTCGATGATACCCTACAGTTTTGCAACGCTTTTTTAGAAGGTTCTTCATGGCAAAATATTTCATAGTGTTGTCGTCACTAAGCGAGGTGACCGTCATCGAAATAATACACGGTGGTCTGAGCAGGGACTGAAACCAAATTGAAATATGTTGAAAATATATTATAAATATTATATAAATTCTTAGCATATTAAACTAGATGCAAACTTCTGCTGTTTTGACTGCAATACTCGAGAATTATTTTGTGAAAATAGAAGAGAGTTTGACACAAACCACAAATTGTCATACAAACAAAGAAATTATCCAAACAAATCTTAATTTTTCCCTAAAACCCACGAAGTCAGTGGGGTAAGCCCCGTCTTTGAGAAGTTGTGGTAGCTAATACTGCTTTATTTGCCTCAACAAGGTGAACAAATAAAGCAAACAATGATCACTGAAATGGTAGACAGACAGTTTTAACTTATGGAGCAATACTTACGGTTATATAAGTGTTGAAATACAAAAAATAGAAGAATTTTTATTTAAAAACATCACCCTTGTTTAAAAAAAATCGTAAATGCTCTTAAGCCGATAGTATTTGTTGGAAATGTGAACTCACCATGCCCCTAATCTTAGAAAATGGAAATGGCTCACTAATGAAAATTAAGGTATTCAAATTCTATTCAAAATTATTTCATGTATTACAGTAAATCAAAAGACTTAGAAAACGAACTTGAAATTTCTACAAATTACTTCGAATTTCTTCAAATTACAATTACTTCATGAAACTATTAAAATATCACGCGCATAGAAATGGAGAATGTAAAAGAAGACAGATTATGTCAATTAGTGTAGAAACCAGCACCAGAAATTATATTTAAATCTTCAAAGCGACAGGATGTTGAATTTCAACAGTCATAATTAATTGAATTTTTTCACTTTTGTTTCCATCAGAATAAACTGTAGACTAAAAGAAACAAGGAAACAAACTTCAGTTAGTGACACATTTGAACAGAAGTTCTGTAGTCGCTGAAGAAAAAGTATTCACACACATCAAGTAAAATTTAATTAATTCAGAAAAACTTCAAGTTCTTCCTGCCACTGTTTAACGTTTCTTATTAGTTGGAGAAAAAAACTGATAAGAAATTAAAATCTTCTAATAAACCAATTCAGAGTGAATCCTAGGAAAAATCGTTTCCTACTACATCCCATGAAGAGATTGGGGGATCTTCTCACAAATCCTATACAAAACAATCCCTATCTCTGATTGTTTGTTATCAATAATCACAATTTATTTTGTAAGAACAAAAGACTTAAGACACAAACTGCTAAATTCTTAGAAAGTGATTCTAACTTTACAAAAAAAAAACAAACTAAAAAATATAGATTTGCCCCTACATCTCATGATGAAACTGGGAGAGGTTTTTTTTTTGTTTTAGACCCGCTGATTGGGACGTACAGTATTGCACCGATTCCGAATCGCTCTGAATTGATTATCAAAGTATTTCCCCATTATATCCCATAAAGGGATAGCGGAGAGTTTAAGACAGTCAATGAACAGAGGGTATGAGGCCGTCGGTGGTGCAATCGTTAGTGTACGTAGCTTTTGAATTTGAAAATGTGGGTCCGGTCGGTGTTTTGGCCACCCTAAATTTCGTTCGACGACGGTCAGTTTGCTTAGTCATGGCGACACTATAGAGTAATTAGCCCTAAAAAAAGCTTCTCGAAAAAGTGTAAAACTGTAGGGGCCAATCAGTGATCGTGATTGTAAGAAGTTGTTTCCTTTCCCTTCATGGAATGTATTGGGAAACTGTTTACTTATTTTGTATATTTTGTTTGACGTCCATTTGTTAAATGTGACTTCATCACCCTCTTAGGAGATATGTGGTCATAGAAGTTATGTTAAACAACCAAGCAAATGTTCTCCCCTATTCTTTCGTGGGATGTAAGAAAATATTTATTGACCTGAAATTTCTGGAGGCGAGTTAGTTCGTGTTAGCTCGCCTGTTTTTTCTGAAATCTGAACTTACCACGCCCTTTGTACGAATGTAGTCATACAAGTTTTGTAAAAATAATCCAGTAAATGATCTTAAGGGTGGTGGTGTAATTTATTAGTTCATCCGCAATTTCTGAAATGATTTTATTGCCACAATTTCAAAATTTACAGAATCCAAATCTTTGAGAAAATCTTAGTCTAACTGTTATATGTTTCTACTTAAATGACGACACGTTTATATTAAAATTGTGTTAATTTGTCTGTCAATAAATATAAGACAATTTCTGATTTCAAACTTCTCCCAACAAAAGTAAATTGCCATTCAATTAGAAACCATCTTTTAAGACACCAATTTAAATTTAATATTATTATCTAACAACTATGTATGTGTTTGTTTTTATTTTTTTGTTTGTTTGTTACTCATCTCCCTCTAAATATTTACTCAACCCAATGATTGTATAATTTTGACACCTATTCGACAGCTGCAGTGTACATGCACCTCATCAATATTTCGTATAGATACAAGATTCAAAATTTCAATGAAATTCTTTAATACAATGTGCACATAATACACATAAGTGTATTACTCTACACGTAGGCCATTAAAACAAAAAAAATCCCTGCCAGAAAGAGTAAAAAGTTTCAGTCTCCAGACAAACACACATCATTTGAATACACGCATGCGCGTAGACATACACATTAGGTATTTATCGAATTCGCAGTCAGAAAACCAACAACGATCACGCTGTCGTGATTATAATATGCGTAACACATATTTTCGATTATAAATACTACAATGCAGCCGACATTTACGAGGGGGGTAGTACGCGGAATCGTATGGATATTGTAAACACTTTCGATTTCAATAGAAAACATGTTTTGCGTACAAAATTCACTACTACGGCCGACATCACTGAGCTACATCATCTTCATCTGTGTAGTCTCTGCTGTAGTAACAACAGACAACAATGAAATCCTCTTAAAGGCGATGGCGCTGATGATGATGATAAAGATGATGATAACAGAATTACAAAATGTGGTGAACTCGGGTTTTCACAATGATTTAACTATGTACTACTGCATGGTAGATCCATATGGTGGTACGTAGCTGTTTTCGGTAGTTGTCTTAACAGACAATATAAATTGAAGAGTTTACATGTATGCAATGATACGAAACTAACCATGCACAAAGAAAAATCCAATTACATAATGTATCAGTTGCATGCGCCTCCTGGAGCTTGTGTGTCAGTGCTGGTGTTGGTGTTTTTATGGTCAGCGATGGCGTTAAACTGCACGTAAAATGTTCATCAATGGCTTAAACAAGAAATCTTACATTGAACTTTATATAGGCTTCTGTTATCTGTATATTGGCTGCTTGTACTGCAGTGAGGAATAAGACAAAACACCGGTTTTTGTCAAAGCAGATAAAAATTTCCAAACAAAAACATCAAAACAAACGAAATGAAAATCGAACAAGAAATTTCCATATATGTAATGCATTATATTTTGTTTGACATTCAAAAATGCTGACTTTGTCGTTTGAGACAAATATTTAATGGGAAATCAATGTTTAAACAAGTCTGTATTGAAGAAAGATAACAAGTAGAAAGACGCTAATTTGTTGCATCTTTGAACAACCACGGTTTTCAATCTAACTTTACTTCAAACCAAAACAAAATTGAAAATGGGATCTTAATACATAGTAACTGAATATAAACTTAATAAGTTCATCAGTGGTGTAATGATTTTCTCACCCGACTCTTGTACATAAGAAAGCGTGTTCTAACGGGTCCGCCATCTAACGTTTTTTTTCCAACTAGTGCTTATTTCGTGAATGGTAACACTTAGCTCATGTCTGATTTGACAGATAATTAGTTTTATTCTTCCGCTGAACGAATATGGTTGTGTATACGCTTGAACAACGCTGGGAAATATGGGAAAAATGGGCCTGTGATCGACTTTCAGAAGATGCCGATTTTGCCAAAAAAATCATCTTTTCAGATGAAGCTCATTTTGATCTTAGCGGGTATGTAAACAAGCAAAATTGTCACATTTGGGGCACGGAAAACCCGCACGCATACATTGACAAGCCGATGCACCCAAAACGAGTCACTGTTTGGTGCGAATTTTATTCCAGAGGCATAATTGGGCCATTTTTCTTCGAAAATGAGCAAGGAGTGGCCGTTACAGTCAATGGCGATCGTTATCGGGCCATGTTGAACGAATTTTTGTTCACAAAAATTGAAGAGGAGGATATTGGCAACATTTGGTTTCAACAGGACGGCGCTACGTGCCACACAGCCGAAGCTACACTCGATGTTTTGCGCCCTGTTTTTGAAGATCGCATTATCAGCCGCAGAGCTGATGTCGTTTGGCCACCTCGGAGCTGCGATTTGACACCATTGGACTATTATATGTGGGGTGCCCTCAAAGATAAGTGTTACGCCGACAAGCCAGAGACAATTGACGCTTTAAAGGACAATATTCGTGAAGCCATTGGTGAAATACAGCTGCACACAATCGATAATGTGCTTAAAAATTGGACCGATCGTGTAGGCTACTGCATGGCCAGCCGAGGCAGCCATTTGAATGAAATTATTTTCCATTATTAACCGGAAGGATTGTACTTTCAAATAAAAAAAGAAATTTGAGAAAATATCCAGTAGTTTTTGTTATAGCATTTTCAAAAAAAAAATGTTATTTGGCGGACCCGCTATTTAGCCCTGCACTGAACAACTTTGCAATTCTTTCAACGACATTTACCTCACTAAATCCCAAATATCGTTGATCAACCGCCAAACATAATTTAAACTCACCATAATTTAAACATCCAAATTTGTGCACTTGAACTATGAAGAACTGGCCATATGATTTTGACAGAAAACATAAAGAAGAACAAACACAAATATTCTTTAATTGTCAATGTGAAAAATTATAATCATCATTCTAGTTGAAACAACAATGAAAACATATGCTTAGTGCAGTCAGAACTTCAGTTGGTATGTTACAAAGATTATAGAAAAACCATTAATGGTGCATACGATAGTTCACCATTGTCACCAGATGGCAAAGACTAATTCCATACGACCATGTGAGGCATAGATAAAGGAAATAACGCCCATTGCCAACTTTGTTCACTAGGTGCTGTCCCGTACTAGTGTCACTTTCACTGAAGCTTCCCATAATTCTCATTGACGTTTATTCAAAATTGTGGGAAATTTTTCTTAAAATAATTTAAACAAGGGAAATGTGACAAAATTTAAATGATTTTATATCATAGCATTTGTTTCTTATATAAAAATCAATTTCAAAGCCATGAGGCCGGTGTTGGTATATCTATAAGAGAAAACCCGTTACACCGCCCAAAGATGAAAATGCCTGAACGCCTTTTTAATCTTAAAACTTCCCCGCACAGAAACTGTATCAACTTTTGTGGTCGCAGATGCCAAAACCGTTAGAGTGTCTGAGGACTCTCAACAAGGAATAGTAGCTGAACCGGAGGAAGAACCAATTTATTAGGACTTAGTCGGTGTTGTCATGGCTTTGCAATTCGATTGCCATGAGATATTCTACGTTAAGTAACGTGTTGTATTCTTGTTTCGAAGTGGTATTTTTAATGAAAATAATTTTTTCTTTTGATATGCAATTTTAGAATTTTAATGTCATATTTTTTGGCTTTTTTTTTTAGGGAACAAAAAATATCCCATATATTGCCATCAACGACATCTAGAAAATTTCCCATTACACTAAAATTTTCCCAACACTTGTGCTTCATGGATTTGTTTACTTTATCTATGATGTGAGGCACTCCGTAGATAAAACAAAAACATAGATGATTCATTTGCTTAATCACCATTTTCATCAGAGGGCACATGCTGTATCCGTGCGACCATGATTCACTCGGATGCTACGAAAAGGCACTCAAACATAATTTTTATTTCGATTTTGCTGTTTAACTTTGAAAATAGAACATAAATTTGTTCACAATACAAAATTTGCCCATATCCACCTCTCTGGCGCCATCTAGAAAATTTCCCTTTACTTTCAAATCCACCACTTATCTTTCACCATCTATGGTTTTCTATTTATCTATGACTTTACTCAATAGCACAATTTCCGCTTCAATCGAATATTTTTATTACTTATAGCTTCCCGTCAGCCGTTTTCGAAACCATCTCGCAGTATCGCCATCTTTACTCGATTATTTCAGAGAATTTGCAGTGACTTAACCGTTAGTGGTGAAATGCATAGTAGCGCCAGCGAATTCATCAACCCTTCGGGGTGAGATCGTATGTGGTAGCTGTCAACTTAAAGTGGCCACTAATCGTCACTAAGCCTCACTTAACTGTTAGAATAATCAAAGTGTGATATACACCAAAAATGATAGAAATACCATAGGTGGTGAAATATATGTGGTAGATTTGCAAGTCAATGGAAATATTCTAGGTGGCGCAGAAATGGTGGAAATGGGTACATTTCCCTGAGAACAAAAACAATTGAAGAACTATTTAACCATGCTTGTCAAAAAATATCAAAAGCGATATGCTTTTCTATTATCTATATTTTATTTCATTTTGTTTTTTTTTTTTTTTAACTCAAATAACAGAATTGAAATAGAAAATTTTTGAGTGCTTTTTCGTCCCATCCGAGCGAAAAATGGTCGTACGGAAAAATGGTCATCTGGTGAGAATGGTCAATAAGCAAATAAATCGTTTATGGTATTTATATCATCTTTGTACACATTTGTTTTTGTTTTCAGGGAAATTTATCCATTTCCCACATTCCTGTGCCATCTAGAATATTTCCATTGACCATAGATAAATAAAAACTATAGATGATTCATTTACTTTATCACCATTTTCACCAGAGGGCAAATGCTGTTTCGACGGATACGACGAAAAAGCACTAAAACATTATTTTTATTTCGATACTTGTTTAAATTTGAAAATATAATATAAATAATAGAGAATCATACCGCTTTTGATATTTGTTGACAATACAAAACGCAAAAAGCATAGTTATATAGTTTTTAGATAGATATTTTAATAGATTAGGAATTTGCCCTTATCCACCACTCCGGCGCCATCTAGAAAAGTTCCTTTTACTTTCAAATCCACCACTTATCTTTCACCATCTATGGTTGTTTATAAAGGGTCCGCCATCTAACGTTTTTTTTTCCAACTAGTGCTTATTTCGTGAATGGTAACACTTAGCTCATGTCTAATTTGACAGATAATTAGTTTTATCCTTCCGCTGAACGAATATGGTTGTGTATACGCTTGAACAACGCTGGGAAATATTGCGACATTACTTTGAAAATCATGGTAATGTTGCAGAATGTGTGCGTAAATTGCGTACGGATTTGGGAAGAAGAGAAGCACCGTCAGCTCCGTATGGTCGTTATCTTGTGAAAAAAGTGAAAGAAACTGGCATCCTCATCGATAAACCAAAGCGTGAAAAGCCAAAAATAGTGCGTACACCCGAGAATATTGCTGCTGTGGCAGAAAGTGTGCGTGACGCTTTAAAGGACAATATTCGTGAAGTCATTGGTGAAATACAGCTGCACACAATCGATAATGTGAAACCGATCTGATACTGCATGGCCAGCCGAGGCAGCCATTTGAATGAAATTATTTTCCATTATTAACCGAAAGGATTGTACTTTCAAATAAAAAAAAGAAATTTGAGAAAATATTCAGTAGTTTTGTTTTATAGCATTTTCAATAAAAAAAGTTATTTGGCGGACCCGTTATATCTATGTATACACCACAAACTGTTTGTTGCCATTCTAATGTTACTTTGATTTACTGTGAATTCAAATCCAAGAATGGGAAGAATTTTTATCGTAACAATATCATAAACTGTTTGTAATAAATATTTTGTGAACATTGATTGTTAGGGCAAAGTATTCTTGTAGATGTTTTCGCTCAAGTATGATGTATAATCATATATAATGTACTATAATGTATAATCATATACCTAAACACTTGTGGAGACGGGAGTTGATAATATGCATTGGTGGGAATTGAAATAGCTAATACTTGAACAGTATAATTGTGTAACCATTTAACAGATTTTTGTTATATCTTACTCAGCCTTCAGGATTAAGTGACTATGGATTTCCGTGTATTATAACCATTTAAATCGCCATCATAACATTATAAACAAGATTGTGAAGGGGTCTTTGCGTCACACTCAAACATAAACGCATCGAAATCCAATTTTGCACATAAAATTACAAAAAGTTCAAAATCAAATTTAATACTGGACTAACGTCGTAGCCACCAAACTAAACCCCACAAAAAATAGCTACATCCAACCATACCAGATATTCAATTACCAATTTCAACTATACCATTCCTGTACTTAAAAGCGAATAATATTCACGCGAATAAACACAACCGGAAATATCCTCACATGCCAAATTTTACATCAAGTAATTTCTTTAAACACAAAAAAATCATTACGTGAAGACTCATTAAAAAAGAAATAAAATGCCAACAAAATATTTTACATAATACAAACGAAAACCAGAGAAGGTAAATTTAAAAATGTAAAATTTTTAATGTTTTTAAAAGGGATCATATAACACTGTCGGTGCATAAGTTAATTAAGTCTAACAGTTTTCTTTTCTTTTCCTTTTTTTTTTGTTTGTGTAAGTAAATTTACTTTAGTTTAAACAACAATCTGACATGGCGTGACACATAAACCAACAAAGCCGTATTATAAAAATAAATACAACACTTAATAACTTAAGCATAATTATTATGTTAATTATGCAGTAGACAGATTAACACAAAATGTGACACAATTTATAACACACTTCGACCTACCTGCAGCCACACTGGCACTTCGTTTGACATTGTTGTTACACACATACATGTCAATTTTTCTATATTGTTATGATGATTTTCTGTTTATGCTGATTTTTTGTTTATAAACAAAATGATTTGAATGCAAAAAAAACCAACATTTACAATGATCATATTTTTATGAGTGAATATATCATTTGTGATGGCTGGCTGGCTTGTTGGTCTGAAGGGGAGTTTCAATTTGTGTCATTTGGAATTCGATTTTGTAATATATAAATTGTTTTATGAGTTTTTGTCAACAATTATTTATTATATTATTTTTTTTTGACAAACGACGTATTTTATAATTTTCAAGCAGATAATGAATTATGAATGCTTGTTTGAGCTAAGTTTAGATAGTCAATGGCTGCAATCAAACGACTTAAGAAACTAACCCTGTTTGGGGGGTGATTATATGTAGGTAAATGGGGAGTATTGTATCCCCACACTTTGCTGATGCTTTAAATGCGAATTTAATCATTTGATAGATAAGTTATGCTTTGTGTGCCATGTGATGTATGACACAATATAATTCGAAATAATTTTTCTCCACATTTATTGATATATGACTGAATTTTCGACCTGAAATAGCTGGGAGAATCCCAACACCTCAACAGCCAGAGTCTATGTTTATTACAGTTCGTTGTGTAAAAATAACGCCCAATGAAAGAACACCCAAAATAAAAATGGAAACCCCAAAACAATGTTCCAGACAATTTTGATTGTTATTCATTGTGCATTCCATTATTCACTATTTTTTGTCTTCATTAAAACTCCTTGGCTTAGCACAAACTACAATTTTCTTGTTGCGATTTTTTAATTTACATTGGATATTAATTTGCATTACTTTATCTAACGCAAATGGAAAAGAGTTATCATTGTTCTCAATTACAATTCAAAAATTTTCCATTTTCATTTGCTCAATGCATGGTTGTGGAATCGAATGTCAATTGTAAGGAAATACAGACACCCAAAAAAATAACTGAGTGTCATAAACAGTGGACATAGATAAATATAAAACCATAGATGGTGAAAGATAAGTGGTGGATTTGAAAGTTGAGGCAAATTTTCTGGATAGCGCCGGAGTGGAGGATATAAGCAAATATCTCGTTAAACAAAAGCTATTGAAAAATATATATATAAAATTGTCGCACGAAAACAGCCTTTACCTCTGGTGAAAATGGTGATCTATGGTTTTTATATATCAATGTAGTGGATTTGAATTCAAATGTAAAAGAAATATCTAAAATAATTGAATAGATAGTGTATTCGATTATTCACCATTTGCACCAGATGACAAAGTTTGCTTTCGTACGACCAATTTTCACACGGGTAAGGAAAAATAAGTCATACTCCATTTTTGATTTGATTAATGTTTGGATTTAAAAATAAATTATTGGTAATAAAATTTAATACTGCGTTTGTTATATTTAATAACACAAAAAGAAAATAAATTAAATAATTTGAATCCTCTGGGATGTTTGACCATTTCAGCGCCATCTAGGAAATTATTGTTGACTTTCAAACAAAGATGTTAAAAAAAATATCCCACATTGTGAAATATATATAGTAGAGGGAAATTTTGTAGATGGCGCAGAAAGATGATAGAAAAAACCCGTAGATAAATAAAATCCACAGATGACATAGTTGACTCATTTGCTTAATCACCAGAGGGCAAAGGTTGTTTCCGCGCGGCCATTTTTTACTCGGATGCGACGAAAAAGCACTCAAAAATCATTTTTATTTCGATTCTGTTATTTAAATTTGAAAATAAAATATAGATAATAGAAAAGCATATCGCTTTTGATATTTTTGACAATACAGAAGGCAAACAAGCATGGTTAAATAGTTTTTCAATTGATTTTTTTTTTCAGGGAAATTTACCCATTTCCACTATTTCTGCGCCATGTAGAATATTTCCCTTGATTTTCATATCCACCACATATATTTAACCATCTACGGTGTTTCTATCATCTTTGGATGGGATGGTGGATGTTTGAATGTTATTTCGTACAGCCTCTGAGCAATTGCATTGGCAATCTAATTGTAATAGAATTGTGACGAAAGACTTTCGATGTTTCCAATTACAATACATATGAGCATTGAGTTTATAAGAAAACAAAATGAAAACAATACTAATACCTTGTTTTACCACAAACGAAATCACCAAAGTGTTAAGAAATAATAAACAATCAATGGCAATATGTACTCGGTCCCAAAGATAAGGCCATTAGGATGTTTCGAAAACACCAATATGTTATTTTAGGGGTCAGAGGAAAGCAATTGTTACACTTTTTATCACGCAAGAGAACATCAAAGCGATAAGAAATAATATATAAACAAATATTTGGCACTTCTGAATAAAATTGAGTGGAAGATTTGAGTGCGAAGAGGGAATCGAGACGATGGAGCTATTCTATGTCATTTCCCCCCCTTTGCAGGATTAAGACACCCAACACATCTCATTCAAGACAATAACTAGTGAGATGAAACTAATGGCAATGGATAGGAGAACAATGAGGTAGTTTGTACGAACCTTAAATTTTCTATCTAAAATTTTAAGTTTCTCCCGGCAACGCGAAGTGTGCACCACAGGCCTACCTACTAGCTTAAGTGCATGACCAGAAATGGGTCATGTATCTAGGGTCCAATATTTCGAATTTTCTTAATCTACCTAACCTAATGTATTATGTGTTTAAAATATACAAATTATGATTCCTTACCGAAGTTTTGCTACTTTTTTCTAATTGAATTTAGTTGAACGGTTTTGAAACAAAAGACTTAAGAGACAAAAACGCTATGGGAGATAATTACAGTGTGATAAGGTTGCGCTAATGGAGTTTATGCTGGTATTATCGCGTTTTGTGGATAATGATAATTTGGTAAGATTAATAACAATAATGGTTTGATTAGCAAATACACACAAGTAACAAACAAAGGGTCTATTCAAAGGCAGCCAATTATGAGAACAACTTTTTGTAACATCAAGTTAATGGAGACTAGAGGAATAACACTATACAACATTAATTTTTGGAACGGTTTGGAAGTTTTGGTTTAAACATATTTCGGGCTAAATTAAATTGTATATTTTTGTAGATTTATTCAACCTTTTGTTCTAAATTTTCTACAATAACTATTAGCCAAGCTTGAAGTCGTCTAAATTCAAAATTACTTTAAAACATGATTTATGGACAAATTCCTTTTTTTTAGTTTCTTATTATAATTTTTTCGGATAAATAATAAATTGTACCGATCCGAGATGACAAAAACTTGTTAACAAAAAAAAATTAAAAATGCAATAAAATGGAAAACTTCCTTTTAATTCAAGTGAAGAAATAAATCAAGAAGAAACAAATTGATGTATTTTTTGAAAAATATGCATGGACAAACTTCAATCTTATTCCAGTACCAAAATATATATTTTATTTCAGTGGTGTTCGAAAGTTCTCTGAAGATTTGAATTTCGTGTCACGTGTGCGATAAAGTGTTCTTGTTGAAGTAAAAAAGACAGCGTGACAGTTCAGGATTACAAAAAATGTAAATCTAAATTAAAGAACAACGCGATTTCATGGTTGAGAATTATTTTGAAAGTAATGAACAACGTCATATCCAGCGGTGAAGCTCATTTTAATCTTGATGGCTTCGTTAGTCGTCAAAGTTGTCGCATTTGGGGCTCAGAAAATACCCGAGTTATTGAGAAACAAATGCATCAACATTTGTGTGCATTTTGGGCTTGAACCGTCATCGAACCAGTTTTCTTCGAAAATATGGATCGTCGGGCTATAACAGTAATGTTGCGAAATGATAATCTAGTTTCAAAACCCTGTTCGGTATCGATTCAAAAACCCGTTCAAAATTGGTGTAAAACTTTAGGTACCAATCAGTGTTTGTTACACTATAAGGCCTCACTGATAGAGACATGCTTTCCCCTGTCGCTCCATGGGATGTAATGGGAATGTACATATATAATTATTTATTTATAATGGCCTTAACTTCTGCCTGAAAGGCAGTGTTATGATCAGGAAGACAAAATTGTCATTCGATATGTAGGTCCTCGATAGTCATATTCCTGTAGTTCCATCCATCTTACATCTGTTAGTATAGCAGTGGCTTTCTTGCTTAATAGGAAGCTACACGTCTAAAACTCTTTCTCCCTCTCTTTCTATGGGATAATTGGTCATTCTCTCTTGAACAAGGTTGGTTCCCTGTTCCGTTGGGGAGACTTCCTTCAGATATTACATCATATGCTCCTGTCGAATTTATGTTCCTATTGCCTGTATTCACCTATATTTACGCGGATATGGGCATTTCCTCAGAATTGTGAATTTTTTGTCATCATTTATAGCGTCAGCCTCATTAATAGCTTATATTTTATGACCAGGCAGTTCAATTGTTTACTCTTTTACTAAATTTAGAGCAACTTACATTTTGTACAAGGTGGCGCAAAAGTAAACTTCCGATGTTTTTTGGCAGTAATTTAGAAAAAAAATGAAAAACTTTGATTCTTCTTGTGGATTATTTTTATTTGGTCTTTTAATTTTTTTACATCAAGTCGAGAATATGATGTCATGTAAATGGCCGCCGCCACAGTTGCTTGTCATTTGAGCCCTTTTTATGGCATTTTCCATCACTTTGGCCAAAACTTCCGGCGATACGTCCTCACATTCTTGACGGATATTGTCTTTAAGAGCAGCAAGAGTCTGAGGCTTGTTGACATAAACCCGCGACTTCAAAAAAGCCCCACAAAAAGAAGTCTGGAGCGGCCAAATCAGGCGATCTTGCTGGCCAGTGCAAATCGCCAAAACGGGATATTAGGCGCCCGGGAAATGCATCCTTCAGCATATCGGTTGTGGCACGTGCAGTGTATGCCGTTGCACCGTCCTGTTGGAACCACATGTTTTCCAATCCCAATTCATCAAGTTGCGGCAAAAAGAACTCGTTGATCATTGCTCTGTAGCGCTCACTGCGCTTCCATGACATCCTCGGCTACAGCAGCAATATTCTCTGCAGAACGGCTACTTCGGGGTCTGCCACGCCTGGCAGCATCTCGTGTTGTGCCAGTCTCTTCGAGGCGAGCGGCTAAACGTCGCAGTGTTTCACCAGTAGGCGTTGGACGGCCAGGAAATCTGCGACGAAATTCACGTTGTGCCAAAGTCACCGACCGATTATTGGTCAAATAAATAGTCAGCAATATTCCGCGTTCTGGAGCAGTGTAGCGTAACATTGTTTATTAACGTGTATTTTGCATGTGTTTACTACACAAATGTCAAAACAGAACTGACATTACGGGCCAATCGCAAAATTTATAGCATTTTCTGATAGGAGGATTACTTTTGCGCCACCTTGTAAGCCAGCTGTTTGCTATAATTTTTTCTCACTTAAAGATGGTCCGTTCATAGGAATCAACAACAGCTTAATTAATTAAGGAGTTCCTAAAATTTGTCTCTAAAAGCTGCAGTAAAATCTATTCAAGAAACTCTTAAAGTATTCACCTACAAGATATTTCACAAGTAAAACAAAAGACTTAAGACACAACCTCACAAAAAAATCAGAAGCGAAGCTACTCAAATCCAAAGAGCGACTTGACATTTTTCAAAATTTGTTATCAAATTAAAGAAAATTCTTAATTTCCTTAACGAAATATGTCGGATGACACAAGTTGTATTCAACTAAATAATGAAAATCTGAGAAAACTAAACACTATCTTAACATTGTTTCATAAATTTTATAAAGTTATAGAAATAAAAGACTTAAGACACAAACTCATCTCATCTACCATTCCAAAGGAAACTATTAAAATCGATAACGAAGTCTTAGACCTTCATACTTTTGGAAATATAAACAAACAAATTAAAGATTTAAGACACAGTGTCGTCTCATCCGCCGTGCCTAAATCTAAAATCCGTAGAAATAATTAAAAAGAAATCTACTGAAATCGATAAAGGGATCTTAGAGCTTCATACATTTATCAAGACTTGAGACACAAACCCTTCTCACGTACCATTCTTAAATCTAAAACCCTCAGATAGAATCTAAAGGTAAATCGGCAAAGGAATCTTAGAGCTTCATACTTTTGTAAAGATAAACAAAGTAACAAAAGATTTAAAACACAATCTCTGCTCACCTAAACCGAGGACCTCTAGAAAGAATCAAAGAGGAAACTGTATATTTGTTGGACCAGTTTGTTCTCGATTGATTTTATATATTTAAATGGGTCGTCAGTATTTGCGCAAATAAAACTGTTGGAATCGAAACTGTTGAAATCGATAAAGGAGTCTTAGAGCTTAATATTTGTTATAAGAATCTTCTCTTCTCACCTCACTCTTCTCATCTGTCATTCATAAATCTAAAATTCTCAAAAAGAATCAAAAAGTAAACTTTTAATACACCATTTAAGACACAATCTCTGCTCACCTAAACCGAGGACCTTAAGAAAAAATCAAAGAGGAAACTGTTGAAATCGTAAAAAGGAGTCTTAGAGCTAAATATTTGTTGTAAAAATTGTCTATTCCCATATCACTCTTCTCATATGTCATTCATAAATCTAAAACTATCAGAAAGAATCAAAAAGTAAAATATTACAATCGATAAAGTAATCTCAGAGCTTCATGTTTTTCTAAATATAAACAAAAAACAAAAGACTTAAGACACAAACTCTTTTTATCTATCAGTCTAAAATCTAGACAAAAGTACTGGAATCGATAAAGGATCCTAGAACTTCATATTTTTGTAACGATAAACAATCAAAAGACTTAAGATACAAATTCCTGTATTAAAGAGAACACTACTGAAATCGATAAAACAGTCTTAGAAACTTCAGCAAAAGTCATGCCTTTTCCTCTGTTGATAAGAAAAATTTTGTATTTAATTTAAGATTATCTTAAACATACATGGAGCAAATTAATTATATGACAATTATAATTTGTAGTTTAATTTGAATTATCTCTAGAAATGCAAATTCATATCTAGCAGTTTTGGCTTACAAATAATTTATATGTACAGGTTTATGAATTTGAAAGTACTACGGGGTAACACCAATCAAATCCACAAACCTGTACATGTAAAATACTTTAAAAACAAAATTGCCAGAAGGCATACAAATTCAAAATGATTAAACGCATTCCCATATTTTCATAGATAAATAAAAACCATAGATGATTCATTTGCTTAATCACCATTTCCACCAGAGGGAAAAGGCTGTTTCCGTGCGACCATTATTCACTCGGATGCGGCGAAAAAGCACTCAAACATAATTTTATTCTTAAAGTTGTAATTTCCTTTAAGGCTGTAAGAGATCATGTTTTCTCCGGTTAGTGAAAAAAATGTAAATGCCGCGGGTGGGATTCGAACTCACATTCGCTGGACGATCGTTTCGATGTTTGTGAAGCATCATCTTCAGCAGCGTCTAGCCCGTTAAGCCACTGCGGTGTGTATTTACACAAGTCACTAACCGAAGACATTTATTGATTGTGTGCAGAGCGATTGTTGCCGCTACTTACACATTGCTTTCCTACTTACACGCACTGATGCAGATGTTTTTGAAAATTCTATTTATAGAACGAACTATTCCAATTGTAGTTGTCTCATTCTGTTTTAGTTTGGCCCTACAATATATGTTTCAAATTTAGTTGTTTTAGATCCTCGTTATGTTTAAAGTTTTTTATTCATTTTATTTCGATTCTGTTGTTTAAATTTGAAAATAGAATATGAATAATAGAAAACAATACCACTTTTGATATTTGTTGACAATACAAAAGGCAAAACAGCATGGTTATATAGTTTTTCCAATGGATTTTTTCTCAGGGAAATTTGCCCACTCTGGTGCCATCTAGAAAATGTCCCTTTTCTTTCAAATCCACCCCTTATCTTTCCCCATCTATGGTTTTTTATTTATCTATGCATATTTCACAAAGATGACAGAAATACCTTAGATGGTGCATTCGATTATTTACCATTTTCCCCAGATGGCAAAGGCTGTTTCCGTGCGATAATTTTTCACTCCGATACGACGAAAACGCACTAAAAATCAGTTTGATTTCGATTCTGTTGTTTGAATTTAAAATAAAATATAGATAATAGAAAGGCATATTGCTTTTGTTATTTTTGATAAAAAGGAAAAAAAGAAATAGTTTTTATAATAGTTTTTGTTTTCAGGAAAATTTGCGCATTTCTGCGCCATCTAGAAAATTTCCCTTGACTTTCAAATCCACCACTTATATTTCGCCATCTAGGTTTTCTATTATCTTTGAATTCATTATAATTGGCATCCGATTCCACAGCCCGCATTTGCATTGCTTGAGCAAATGAAAAATCCAAATTTTTTAATTGTCATTGCGAATAATGACAATTCTTTTGCAATTGCATTACATAAAGTAATGCAAATTAAAATCCAATGCAAATAAAAAAAATCCCAACACTGATCTTAAGACATTGAAAATAACATTCATATCTATGATAAGAAGGTATTAGAGAATTGCCTACAAGATTTAATTCTTTCATTATTTTTTTCTTGTTATTATTTACATCTTCATGTAAAGATTAAAAAAAAAAACAAAAGACTTAAGGCACAAACTCACCACACCCCATGATCATACACTACAAACACATACTCGCACACAGGTATGTAAGTGATTTAACAATTTTTCCCATTGTGCTTAACCTTAATTTTACAACGTATCCAATGACCTAATCCAATCACAGTTCCTCTTCCCACAAAGGGCTTGACCCAAAACTTTTGTTTGAATAAATGCTCAGACATTAAAAAGCCCATAACTTGGAGACGTGTTCGAAACAAAATGCAGCAACAACAAAAGCCAATAAATATTGTCTGCAACAACAATATCAATTTTTGTTAATAGCTTTTTTATAGGAAATTTATGGATGTTGTTGTTGCTGTTGTAGTAAGTATATTGTTGTTTGTTATTGTTGTTGGTTGTAACCATAACGACACCTAAGAGAAAGTGTATGTTAATGATATTGTTGTAAGGTCTGGTAGAAATAAAAATATTATTAGAGACCAACAACAGCAACAACCAACAGAGCATATCTTTTGGTTCAAGTTGTTGTTAATGTTAAACCAACAATGACGACATTAGGAGCTTTCAAGAAAGGTGGGGTTTGGACTCAATGTGAAGTGCATTTTCGCCTAATAAACCAACAACCAACCAATTTGAAATGAAAACGAATCTAAATTGAAACTCGTGTCAAACGAGGCGGCAGGTAAGTGGAAGGAAGTCCCAAAGTCTACTGACAATTTACCGTTTGTTTTTTTCAACAACACGATTTTGAGGTTGTGTCAATGAGGTATTTTTTTTTTGGGTTTTGAGTTTCATTCAATTTTGGTAGCAATACAGTTTCTTCAGGTACATATTTAACATTATGCTTGCGACTGAGTATTCAAAACTTTTCTTTTCCTTTTGTTAATTTTAGTGATTTTGTCTTTGGTTCAGTTGTCAGCGTGTTTTCCTTTGTTTTCTACGTTTCTATAAGCTACACATAAGAAGACAACACGAAAAAAACAAAAAAAAATATAATAAAAATTACACTGGTACCAAATGGTGTCAATGCATATTTTAAATTCGACCGTGAGTGGTGGTTTAGGAGGGAGGGAGCTACTTAACATCAATAATAATAATAATAATAAGTTAACGAATATAAAACATTACAACAAACCTGGGGAGAAAATAAACGTATACAAATGTTAACAACAGCATAAAAGGGAAAATTAACGGTTAATGACTTGATATTATACGCTTCTTTGACTATGAAGTGTTAAATTTTTTTTTAACAAATTATAAAAATAAATATATAATTTCTGTTCCTCCCCCTCGTTTTTGCTGCTACCACCACCTGTCATTAGTGAAATCAGGCTTAGCATTTTGTAAAAGGTGTGATGAACTTGAGTGTAATTTTAACCATTGAAAATATTACAATTTGTTATGGTGAAAAGTTATTTAAGTTATTTTTAAATTGATTTATTTTACTCCTTATTATGTGTATGTGTCTTAAGTCTTTTGGTGTAAACCACAACAAGATTTTAGCTTGAGGCCTTTGTTGTAATCATTACAAACGCACATCATTGTCAATACTATCTAAAAGAGTTATTGAGTTTGTTCGAGTTTATTTCTTAGGTTTATTATTTTACCATATATCGTTTCCTTAGTCTTATGTCTTAACGATTCCTGAAGGGGCATCGTTGCAACTGAATGTTTTATAATTTCTATTTGTGTTATTGTGCTAATTAAGGTTTGAGTCTTAAGTCTTTTGTTTCGTTTTTTCATATATGGGAAATATTAATTATTTGACAATTATAATTTGTAGTTTAATTAGAAGTTTAGAAACGAATTATTAAGTTTAATGCAGTCAAAAAAAATTTAAATATCATTGGCTTTTTCCCCAAAGCATTTCCTTCATATCTGGCAGTTATGTTTGAAATATTTTATATAAAGGATCCGCCAAATAACTTTTTTTTTTGAAAATGCTATAAAAAAAACTACTGAATATTTTCTCAAATTTCTTTTTTTATTTGAAAGTACAATCCTTCCGGTTAATAATGGAAAATATTTTCATTCAAATGGCTGCCTCGGCTGGCCATGCAGTAGCCTAAACGATCGTTCCAATTTTTAAGCACATTATCGATTGTTTGCAGCTGTATTTCATCAATGGCTTCACGAATATTGTCCTTTAAAGCGTCAATTGTCTCTGGCTTGTCGGCGTAACACTTATCTTTGAGGGCACTTCACAAATAATATTCCAACGGTGTCGAATCGCAGCTCCGAGGTGGCCAAACGACATCAGCTCTGCGGCTGATAATGGGATCTTCAAAAACAGGGCGCAAAACATCGAGTGTAGCTTCGGCTGTGTGGCACGTAGCGCCATCCTGTTGAAACCAAATGTTGCCAATATCCTCCTCTTCAATTTTTGTGAACAAAAATTCGTTCAAAATGGCCCGATAAGGATCGCCATTGACTGTAACGGCCACTCCTTGCTCATTTTCGAAGAAAAATGGCCCAATTATGCCTCTGGACCAAAATCCGCACCAAACAGTGACTCGTTTTAGGTGCATCGGCTTTTCAATGTATGCGTGCGGGTTTTCTGTGCCCCAAATGCGACAATTTTGCTTGTTTACATACCCGCCAAGATCAAAATGAGCTTCGTCTGAAAAGATGTTTTTTTTGGCATCTTCTGTAAGTCGATCGCAGGCCCACTTAGCGAAGCTACTGCATGGCCAGCCGAGGCACCATTTGAATGAAATTATTTTCTATTATTAACCGGAAGGATTGTACTTTCAAATAAAAAAATAAAAATAAATTTGAGAAAATATTCAGTAGTTTTTTTTACAGCATTTTCAAAAAAAAAAAGTTATTTGGCGGACCCGTTACATATACAGTTTTATGAATTGGAAAGTATATTACCAATCGAAGCCACAAACCTCTATATATAAAATACTTTAGCAACAGAATGACCAGCAATCAAATAAATTCAAAATAATTCAAAGCATTCCCATATTTAATGGCATCCGACTAGACAACCTGCATTTACATTGCCTGAGCAAATAGAAGTTCCAAATCTTTTAATTGTCATTGCGAACAATAGTAAGTCTTTTGCATTTGTATTAGATAAAGTAATGCAAATTAAAATCCAATGCAATTTAAAACGCTGTTTTTAACGGGAACAACGGAAAATATTTACGCAAATGTGTTAAATATGATCAAATATATTCCGTTTCGATGAGTGCAATGATAAATATTGTTAAAATAAAAACTCTTAACATTTTTCGACTTAACTAACATTTGAATTCACAGTATGTCAAAGTAACATTAGAATGTCAACAAACAGTTTGAGGTGTGTATTACAGCTTGATTATTCTAACAGTTTGGCAAAGTAGTACAGCTTTATATCGATAAGTGGTGACTTTAAGTTGAAAGTACATATTCGATCTCACCACGAATGGTTAATGAATTCGCTAGTGCTACTATGCGATCTCGTCACTACCGATTAAGTCGCTGCATAGATAAATAAAAAAAACATAGATGGTGAAAGATAAGTGGTGGATTTGAAAGTATAGAGACATTTTTTAGATGACGCCGGAGTGGTGGATATGGGCGAATTTCCCTGGAAACAAAAACTATTGAAAAAACTATATAGCCAATGCTTTTTTGCCTTTTGTATTGTCAACAAATATTAAAAGCGACATGCTTTTCTATTATTTATATTCTGTTTTCAAATTTAAACAACAGAATCGAAATAAAAATTATGTTTGAGTGCTTTTTCTTCGCATCCGAGTGAAAAATGGTCGTACGGAAATAGCATGTGCCCTCTGGTGAAAATGGTGATAAGGCAAATGAATCATCTATGGTTTATATTTATCTATGGTTGGTGCAAAGAGGATAGAAACACCCTAGATAGTGTATTCGACTGTTCATCATTTTCACCAGATGACAAAGGCTGTTTCCGTACGACAATTTTTCACTCGGATACGACGAAAAAGCAGCAACCAAAGATTGAAAGTTGGATTTGAAAGTTGACAAAAAATGTCCAGATTGCGCAGAAATGGCACAATTCCCCTAAAATAAAAGTGATTTAATACTCAATTTAATTATGCTTTTTTCATTTTGTGTTACTAAAAAACTATAAAAACAATGTTCAGTTTTGTTTCCTATTTTCAAATCCAAGCATCAAAATCTAAGCAAAAATGAGGTTTGCGCCATCTGCGGTTTTTCTATTATCGTTGGTCGCTGCGTAATTTACTACGAGATGGTTCTGGAAATGGCTGGCAAAATTTATGACTATTTTAAACAGCCGATTGGGGCGCCATTGTCCCGGCATATGTTGAAACGCGAAAAACTATACATCGTCGAGGAATAGTTGTTATTGAGTACAGATTTATTTATGAAGTATTATGTTTTCTACTGAGGAAATAATGAAAGTACGAGTATTATCGCCACTATCATCATTTAAAAGAACCTTAAACGATTTTATGGAAAATAAAACAGCGTTAAATAAAGATCATTGAGAAATTCGTAACAATATAAAGAACAATGGCTTATACATACTAGCCCTTGTGTTGGAATTATGGGCCTTTCAGTGTGTGTTGATACTTAGGGATCTTCGATCGATACTAATTCGCATATGTAAATTGCGTACTTCAGTTTGTATATATGCGATTGATGATCAACCGATGGTATCAATTCTGGCACAGTAGTTAGGCATTTGATGATGAACTTATCACGGAGTTCGAAACTTGTCATGCCAGTGAGTGTGCTTAACTGAATTGTCTATTATTCCAACAAAAACCAACCTGACCTTGTAAGATTGTAGTATGAGTTTCTCATGCATTTACTAAAACACATCTTGCATCTTCAATAAATTTGCAAAAGATGTGTTAACATTTCTCTATACAAATTTAACACTTTGTGAACTCAACATCTTTGAGAAATGTTCCCTATCTCATTCCCGTTTCACCCCACGTCATTCGATAATTTTGAGTCCACCACTAGAAAAAATTACAAGAATTCAAAGAACAAAACACAAGATATATTTATATCAGGTGGTGCGCTAGAACAGCTGAATTAATTTTTTTGAAGATGTGCCTCAATTTTGTACTTTGCTTGTATTGTTGGTATACATTTGCGCTCAATTTGGCGAAACCTAAGAGAAATAAAATGGCTGTTGTAGTTGTCCTGTTGTTGCAATAACACCGCCTGATACAAATACATCTAGTCGCAACAAATGTAGAAAAGAAAGGAAATGTATGTAAAAAATATGAAATGCAAAAAAACTAAACGTATGAAGAATTTGTTTGATCTCAGGACCCCAATAAATAATACAATAACATAATTGTATTTCTTAAACCATTCTAAACTACTTTGTTCTTTGTTACAAACATTTCCCTACAGCGATGTGACATTTTAAAAAATGAATATAACAGATCGAAGATATAAGATGTTGCAAGTGTGAACGCATGTTTCGTGCATCTTCAATGGGGTCCCCCAAAATGTACGTTAGTGTGAATAGGCTATAAGTTTAGAGAATAAATTTAGAGATTTCTATAAATTTTTCAATTTAAGCCCCATATTCAGTTCTTGCGAAATTTTCTCATTTACCTCTAAACGGAAAATTTTGTTACAGAGAGTTATCACATATCTATAATTTACCTTACAAATGTTTCATTAACAATTCATTCTTGCACTCACTTCTATTTTGTTAACGCATGTGGTATTACTTTTGTTTACTAAAATAATCGAAATGTCAAAATTCGGGTCCCAAACAATTGTTTTCGTACGAAATAACTTCGGCGTAACAACCCTGTACTTGATGTTGCATACGAAATTTTCGCAAAGAGCTGAGTACCAAGGTTAAAGCCCAGTATTCAGTTTTTATGAAATTTTCGTTGCTACAAGAATTACGCGTTTAAAAATAACGAAAATTTCATGAACCGACAATTTCGCTAACTTTTCATTTGCTTGGTGCTCAGCTCTTTGCGAAAATTTCGTAGGCAAAATCAATCACAGGGTTGTTACTCCAAGTTATTTCCTACGAAAACAATTGTTTGATAATTGTTTGGGACCGGAATTTTGACATTCCAATAGTTTTAACAACCAAAAGTAACAATGGATGCGTTAAAAATAAAATGGAGTGCGTAAAGGTATTATAAATCAAATAATTGTAAGGTAAATCAAAGATAGGCGGTAACTCTCCTCAACACAATTTTCCGTTTAAAGATAAGTGACAAAATTTCTTACGAAAATTTCGCAAGATCTGAGGCTTTAGTAAGGATTACGTCGAAACTAAAGGGACTACTTGAAAAGGATGTTGATGCCATTTTTTAGGATTTATTATGATTAACCACGTGACACCAAAATCACCCTTTTGCTTTGGCAGATAATTTTCTTCCAGTATTATCCATTCCATTTTTCTGTGATTTGTTTTAGATTGGAGCCAGTCACATGTCACTCAGTTCCTTTCTTCAGTCTTCACTGTAAGAAAACCTGTAAAATATTTCTTTGTGCATATTCGTTTTGTTGTGGATGCGTCTTAAGTTTTTTGTTTCCATTCAAAACAAATTCGTTGCTACTATATTTTGTTTGAAAAGCCTTATAAATCGATCTCCATAAAATTACTTTATCCTTCCATTTAATTACATTGTACTAATCATTATTTATCTCTCTCTTTCTGGTTCATTTTAGGTCAAATACATCTGGACCTCAGGCCGTCAATGCGACTTCAAGGGATGCGAGCGTCCCGATTTGCAACCCACCAACGTTAATGGCTGGTTCTGGACTGCTACTTTACAAAAACTTGCCCCCACCTCTGAACGCAACCAGGGTGATTGGTCTCCCACCGGTGGTATTGGCTTAGCTCAGCCCGACAACCGTGAGTTCAAACAAAATGGTGCTCCTGAAAACTGCTTGGCCCTCTTGAATCAATTCTACAATGATGGTGTCAACTGGCATGACGTTGCTTGTCATCACAAGAAACCTTTTGTGTGTGAGGAAAACGATGCTTTGTTGAAGTATGTCCGCTACACCAATCCTCAGTTGCGTATTTAAGCCGATGAATATGAAAAACAACAACAACAAGACGAAGCGGAGATTGGATTACTACTTCTGAAAGTGTAGTATGATGAAGCCTGTCGTACGACACAGTCGCAATCTTTTAGAAACCAAAAATATTTAAAGAAATTTCGTTGAGTTGTCTACACTGCTACTGCTACAGTTTCATTTCTTTTCTTTACTACGTAACTTATTAACTTTATGAATCGCTCTCGAACTTTTTTTTCCATTTCTGTACTTTGTATATTTTGAGAATAATGACCTTTGACATTATCTTTACATTGTTAAACGAACGCATTTTTCATTTTTTATATGTTTCTGTTTACAACTGTCACTTTTTTATTTTATTTTAGTTTAATTTTAAATTTTTGTATTAATTTATGTTAAAGAAATAAAAAAAAACTATTTAAACCCAAAATAAATCTAAATATCTTTTTATTTCGGAAAACTGCGACTTTCTATCTGTCAAAATGTGAACATGTTATAGAATAATAATCATAACGCATGAAGAAAAAAATCAGCTATGAAATTACAAATCATATGCTATTTTGGCAGCCGATTTGATTTTGATATGTTTTGTTTCCAATTTTCAAAACATGGGAAAATGGTAAAATTTAGCAACAATTAAATTTATCAAATACCTACTTGTCAATTTGTTACGAAATATCATCAGGTGTGGAATGTACTACTGTGAACACTAAAGATTGAGGTTGGGATTTATGAAAAAACTCCGACAATTTTTTTGACAACGTTGTTGTAAATTTATTTTAATTATTTTGTATCAATTTACTTTTATTCCTATCAAATCAAAATAAGGTTTAAGTGTGCCTAAAATATTATAGATGATTCGAAATGGCATATCAAACACCAAACAAGTTTAAAAAAGCAAAAAACAATGTTAGAGCTGCACTAGGGTTGAAAAGGCAGCCGCTGTTCGGTCCAGCACAGAGAAGCAAATTCCTGGGCCAGAAATTGCGAAGCCGTTTTGGTTCTACCCCAGGGGAAAATCGAAAAACCCAGCAGAAGCCAGTAAGAAAACAAATTTTTTGTTCTTTTATTTTGTTATTATAAGTTTACATATCTTTCCACAATACACTGTAATTTTACTTGTCATATTATTACTTACAGAACTACAAAATCGAAAATTATAACACAATTAAAAATTCTGTCTCCTCTTCTTGGAGTTAATCTGACGATATTTTCTTTCTATCTTCCATATGATATTCTAGTGATATCTCTAAATTATCTTCATAGTGATTATCAGGGAATATAGCCATATTTCGTATTACTTGGAAGTCTCTTTCGGCTAACAATTTTTCCCAACAATGCAGTACAGCTTCCAGTCGATATCGCCGCAATATTGTTTTGTTTGCTGGATTTATTTAAAATTTAACGCGAAGTTCACATTACTAGATTTGTCTGACCGATCTGATGGAAGGTTGTCTGTGCGAACACCTGTCGATAAATAAGTGTTTTCCAAAGTAGAGCCCGGTATTCAGATTTTGGGAAATTTTCGTTTCGAACCAAAAATTTTCATTTGATTGGTACTCAGTTCTTTTCGAAAATTTAGTATGAAAAATTAAGTACAGGGCTGTTACGCCGATGTTATTCCGTACGAAATCAATTGTTTGATAATTGTTTGGAAACGGAATTTTAGCATTTCGATAATTTTAACAACCAACAGTAACACCACATGCCTTAAAAATAAAATGGAGTGAGTATATAGATAATAAATGAAATATTTCCAAGGTAAATCGAACCTAGGTGGTAACTCTCCGCAACATTTTCTTCCGACAAAATTTCTTACGAAAATTTCGCAAGAACTGAATACGGGACTTAATACGGCATTTTCCAAAGTAACACGGCATTAATTTTGTGTCCAGTCAGCTCCAGTCCCGCTTCATCAAGCAGCTCCTACACTTGCGTGGTCATCGCGCAAATCGTTGGCAAACCCGATAATCGTAGTCATACTTGGAATTCGCAGCCTTAGACATAATAGCGGCATTCATGCAAACATGAAAGCCGAGAACTTTTGCTCAGCGCAAGTTTCCCTCGCACCATTGCATGAGGCACCAGGTAAAGTTGCTCAGCGTAGTTGTGCTCAAAACCATATCAGCTGACCAAGATGGATACATAAGGTGGTAGCAGAAGCAATTGCATGTATTATGTATGTGTACTTTTTCTACTGTTCTAGTGCTATCACCTTATTTATCCATCCATGTCAGATGACAACGAAATGTCAAAAGTTTACACGTTTCTCCATCCCACGTTTGCGCAGCAAATTTGCCTCGAAAACTTTCCAATTTTGAGCAAGTCGCTTTGTATGGCAAATTTTTTGTTTTGACGTTTGCTGTGCAAGTTTACGATGTTTTCGAGTTTACGAAGTTCTTTAGAGCTTTCATGAAGACCACTAATGTTCCTGAAGAGGGTCAAGGGACACCTGCAGTTACCTCACAAAACTCTGCGCCATTGTCGCTATTGTAATCCAGCATACGCTTCGAAAAGTATCTCGAAATAAGACCCATAATGTGAATAGGTGCCTGTAATCTTATCAGAGTGATCATCGCACTGCATATTATATTTATCACGTGTTGTATTTCATCAATCGTAGAACGTGACTTCCTGAACCCGTCCTAGCGATCAGAGAAGACACCTCTGCCCTCCACAATTTTTAACAAACCATCATAATTATCTCCGGTTTATTGCCACTGTGTCCAGTAGTCATATCGACCGGTATGATGAACGATCGTCATGTGGTTTGTTTTCCTTTGGCATTAGTACAAAGATTTCCCACTACATCCTATGAAGGGACTGGGGAGAGCTTCTTACAACCAGAGAGCTGCGCTTTTCTAGTTTTACACCCACTGATTGGGGCCTACAGTTTTACACGCATTCTGAAAAGTTTTTTGAGAAGTGACCGCCGATCGAACCCACGTTCTCGTGCACAAGAGGCGACATTGCACCACCGAAGGTGGTTGCAGTTTTATATAAAAAATCTTCAAATACTTATAATGAATGTTTTCTATTAAGAAAAAATAAACAATTTAAATTGTGTTTTAAATTTTCTTATACGGCATTCGCACTGACATCGGTTTTCTTGATTAAGCAAAAATCAAGGAAATTTGCTTGATTTCCATACATTTTGAAAATCACAAATCTTTTCTCTGAATCTTCTTTATCTCTGAATTATACGGCATTTACACCGACCAAGATTAGCGCATTTCGAAGGTTAACTACGTTAGCCCATAAGATTACTCATATAATTTTAATCTGTAAAAACTAAAGTTTAATTTTTAACCTCGTTTTAAACTGGTGTACAATTTGATGCAACTGCTAATTACCAAAAAAATGCAACCAAAATAAAAACATATACAAAAAAATCCACTAACATATTTTTGAAGCTTACGCCCCCACCGATATAATTGATTCTCATCGGTTTAAAATATGAGCCAATTTGATTGACTAGCCCGATTTGATCAACTGATCTAATTTTAAAGGTTTAGTTATTTCAAAAACATCCCAAATATGTACAAAACTGGCAAAACCAAGAGCCGCCAATTTAATTTTTCGTCGCCGTCTCTATAATTTGGTTTCGGTTGTCATCTGAAATTACAATTTAATCTTAAATTGGTTGGTGTAAACGGCAAAGATAAGAGAACAAGATTATCACTAACCTAGCCGCGATAAACTGCTTCCGGCTTCCGTCTGTCAAACAGTATATTTTTGGTGTATGTTTTATTGCATTTTGTGGTAAATAGCAGAGTTGCATCAAACTTTACACCAGTTTAAAATGAGGTTAAAAATTAAACTTCAGTTTCTACAGATTAAAATTGTATGAGTAAGCTTCTGGGTTTGTGTGGTCGGTGTAAATGCCGTATTACGAAAAATGCTTGATTTGCTTCATGCAAGGTTTTTTTTTAAAGCTCACACTACGCATGAAAATTACGTTCGATTACAACCGTTTCAATCACGGCGCATTGATGTGGTGTTACAACCAGAACAGCCGACTCACTTGTTTTCCTGATTTCTTAGATATTTATTGTTTCTCAAACATATATTTTTTGTTTACTTTTATTCTCGGAATAAATAATAAAATAATTGGTTTCCCGTTACAGCCCATGAAGGGATTAGGGAGGGCTTCTCACAAACCAGTGAGCTGTGCGCGTTCTAGTTTTACACTCACTGATTGGGACCTACAATTTTACACCCGTTCCGAACGGTATTTTGAGAAGGTTTTTCATGGCTAATTACTCGATAGTGTCGCTGTCACTAAGCGAGGTGACCGCCGTCGAAAGAAATTTAAGACGGCCAGAGCAGGGATCAAACCCACGTTCTCATGCACAAGAGCCGCGTACACTACCATTGCACCACCGACGGCCACAATACATTTGGTGGATGGTGGAAAAATACCATACAAATTAAAATGCCTATTGGTGTAGACTTGGTGTGTTTTTGTCGTAGTAACACCACCTCGTCAATGTGCCTACGAACACTAGATTTTGTTAGGACTTTCGATTTGTAATCAAGAAAAAAATTTCCAGTGCGAATGAGCTATTAGATAATTGTTTCTATAATTTAAAAAAAAATCTAATAACTTAGTTTTAAAAAGTTTTTTATTTCTAATTTTCTTGAAAAATTAACCATACCATTTCTATATTTTATTGAAAAACTAGCTGACCCGGCAGACGTTGTCCTGCAAATTTTGTTCAAATACCGTTAGCAGGAGCAGAAATAATGGATTTTTAATTTGTGGTTTGTATGGGGGGTACCACGCCCCTTTGTCCAATTGGACCGAATAGTAAATCTAAACCACCCAGGGCGCCACCCAAACGCATACAAAAAAATTTATTCAAATCGGTCCAGAAGTTTAGGAGGAGTTCAGTCACAACACACGTGCAGTAGAATTATATATACTATATAAAGATATAATTGTATGCAGATTGATCGGCATTGTTAATTTTTAGAAACCGGCGAACGGTTGATTACTAAAATCCGGTTAGTTTTACAATCTGACATCTCTTTCAGACAAAAAAGTTGAATGCTGTGAAAACACAAGAAATACCTTTGACAAATCCCGGTGTTATTGTTTACATTTCGTTATTTGCTATTCTAGAAGAAATATTGAATTTGCTAAGGTTTCCGCAGAGAATAATAAATATTTGATCGATAATCATGGATATAGGTGAACTGTTGTCATTCAAGGTAAGTTATACCAAATATCCCACTTGATACTGTCCATGAGGCTCATTTTTTGCATTACTTGAAAGCCTGAATCTACACCTAAACGGCCACATGAGGACGATGATGATTATGGTTCTCCGGAAAGGCCAAAAGCACGACAGGACGAGAAAAGCAGACGTCTTAAGCGCATAGCACAAGCTAAAGAATCCGCTGACTTTGTTAAGCCACAAGATCCTACGCCTTTGACGGGAGTTGCTGCCGCACTCATGGATCCAGAGTTAACGGAAGAGGAACGCCTGAATATATTGAAATATGTTGAAAGCGAAGAAGCTGAGGGCGATGTCTTAGACGATCAGGGTTTAAAAAAATTGTTGTTGATATTTGAAAAGAAAAATTTAAAAAATCAAGAACTGAGAATAAAATACTCTGATAATCCGGTAAAATTTATGGATTCCGAAGTTGAATTGCATTCAGTGATCCAGGAGTTAAAGGCGGTAGCAACTGTTCCAGATTTATATCCAGTATTGGTAGAATTGAATGGTATACCAAGTTTATTGGAGCTGTTAAATCATCCGAACACTGATGTAGCAGTGGCTATAGTGGATCTGCTGCAGGAGCTGACCGATGTGGATATATTGGGTAAGATGAGGCGGTGTTGAATTAAGTAGCTTTTATTTTGGGTCCTTTCAAAATATTTATTCAATTAAAAATGGTGCCTTTATGCAATCTACACACACTCTCTAAAGAAACTGTTGGGAAATAATGACAAAATTCACTTCTACAAAAAAAAATCCTATAAGAAAACTTTAAAAAGTCTCGGAATTACGTTCTGTATGAAAATTCATCCATATTTTGTTTCAGCAGAATACAGTTCGAAAAGGCATCACTTGTATACCTAAGTCGAAGACTTCTATACAAAGGGGCACTTTGAAAACTACTCATCAAATGTTGAATTATTTTCAAAATTAAATTTACAGGTGAAAGTAGTGAAGGTGCTGAAGTCCTTATCGATGCTTTACGCAAACAACAAGTTACCGCCCTTTTGGTGCAAAATCTAGAACGTCTCAATGAACAGGTTAAAGAAGAGGCCGATGGTGTCCATAATACCCTATCGATCGTTGAAAATCTAACCGAAATGAATAGCGACATTGTAAGTGAATCTGCTCAACAAGGTCTACTCGGCTGGATATTGAAAAGACTGAGACAAAAACCACCCTACGATGCCAATAAACTATATTGCAGCGAAATTCTTTCAATCCTAATACAAACTAATTACGGCAACAAATTATTATTGGGTGAACTTGATGGTATTGATATTTTACTGCAACAATTGGCTTTCTACAAAAAACATGATCCCTCCTCCAGCGAAGAACAGGAATATATGGAAAATCTATTCAATTGCATGTGTTCTGCCCTAATGGCCAAAGAGAATAGGGAGAAATTCTTAAAAGGTGAGGGTTTACAACTGATGAACCTCATGTTAAGGGAAAAGAAAATGTCACGGAATGGCTCCCTGAAAGTATTGGATCATGCCATGTCTGGACCAGATGGTCGTGATAATTGTAACAAATTTGTAGATATTTTGGGTTTGCGCACCATATTTCCCCTATTCATGAAGACTCCAAAGAAAAGTAAGCGAATACTGTCAGCAGATGCTCATGAAGAGCATGTCTGTGCCGTTATCGCTTCAATGTTACGAAATTGTAAAGGCGCTCAAAGGCAAAGAATGCTATCGAAATTCACCGAGAATGATCACGAGAAAGTGGATCGTTTGTTGGAATTGCATTTAAAATACTTGGAAAAAGTAGAGGCGGTCGATAGGGTGATTGATCAGCAGCAAAGGGTAAGATTAACAGAAATATGTCATTTAAAATACATATGTACCTAATTGTATTAACGCCTTGATGTTTTTTTAGGATGATGCCATTGATGAGACAGAAGAGGCTGACAATAATTACATTAAGCGCCTGACCGGTGGCTTGTTTACATTGCAAATGATCGACTACATCATTTTAGAAATTAGTTCTACTGCTGAATCCATTAAAGCTCGTGTCCTTCAAATTCTTAATCTGCGCGGTGCATCCATGAAGACAATACGTATTGTTATGAGAGGTATGTGTTAAACGATATAAAGTGTACTCTGCAATTGTTTAATTTTTGATATGATTTTCAGAATACGCCGGCAATTTGGGAGATGATGGTGATACCGATTGGAAGGAACAAGAACAACAACATATTTTATCATTAATTGATCGTTTCTGAAAGACTTAAATAAATGTTTTTGTTTTGGAAAACATAAGGTTTGTCGTTTTTTTTTTTAGTTCATAGTACAGGCTTGCAAGGTCAGAAACAGTTTTCTAAGTGAAAAATGATGGGTTTTGTCGGAATAATAGACCATTCACAAAAGCACACTCACTGGCATGACTACTTTCGATCTCCGCGGCAAGTTCATCGTCAGATGCCTAACTACTGTGTCTGAATTGATTACCACCGGTAGATCATCAATCGTATATATACAAACTTGTATGAGAAATGTTACATATGGGCATTTCCACAGAAAGGTCCACCTTTTGCCACATCACGTCACCCTCGATAATTACCAGGACCAGTTAGTTTGATTGTCTTCTTTTCTTTTACTAAACATGTAATTACTTACGTTCTGTATTTAGGAAAAGAATATAAAACAATCTGACCACATGGTCCTATAATTTAAGCAATTAACGAGGGTGACGTGATGTGACATAGGGTGGCACTTTTTCTCTGGAAATGCCCATATGTGAATTAGTATCAATCGAAAATCCCTAAGTATCAATTCATACTGAAAAGCTCAATCATTCCAACACAAGAATAAAGATTTTTCCTCCATTCTTTTTTTTTAGATGTTCAAATTTATTTGAATGTTTAAAAGTAATAATTCAACTCTTTACTTTTTAGGTTTATTGACTATTTTACAACCTCATGAGGTCAGACGTATTACACATATTAATTAAACAAACAAATTTCAACATATTCCTCCAACTGGCTCTATGATTCGCCTTTTCTCGCCAGTTGGTAACTCCAAGGATACGGAGGGATTCCTCTGCCTGGTCTTTCCAGCAGAGTCTTGGTCGTCATCTTTTCCTGCTTCCGTCGGGTACTTTATCCTAGCCAACGCTATTGGCCAAATTTGATTCGTCTAGCTGTCCATGTCAGAATATAAATTATATTGCTATTGGTTTCAGCGACGTCGGTACTCGCCGTTTTCCCTAACGGCCATATATTTTACGGAGAATTTTTCTCTCGAATACTCCCAAGTGTTTTCATCCGCTTGCGATATGACCCAAGTTTCGGAGCCATATGCCAAGAGAGGTAAAATGAGAGCCTGATATACCTGGACTTTTGTCCGTCGAGAGAGAGCTTTGTTCCTAAACTGATCACCGAGCCCAAAATAGCATCTATTTGCAAACACAATTCTCCTATTTATCTCCAGGCTGATGTTGTTCACGGCGGATCCAAGGTAGACAAATTCATCTACCACTTCAAAATTAAATCGGTTGTCAACGTTCAAGTGCGGACCAAGTCTAGAGGTTTCTCTAGTCATTGACACCATCAAGTTTGTCTTGCCCTCATTAACAGCAAGACCCACCTCCTTCGGTGATACTTTTTCGATTCTTGAAAATACTCCAGTAACATCACGCATGTCGCTATGTCGTCAGCATCCGCCAGCAACATATGGCTTTTCGTGTTAATGGTCTTGTTCGTATTTACTGCAGCTTTTCTCATTATTATCTCCATTAGGATGTCGAAGAGATTGCACGAGTGTGTTGTCGCCTTGTCTCAGTCCTCGCTGGGTACAGAATGGTCGAGTGAGGTCTTTCCCCGCCTTCACTGCTGATTTGGTGTTGGTCAGCGTCATTCTACAGAGGCGGATCATTTTTGCCGCAATCCCACGTTCAGACAAAGCTTCGTACAATTTTCCCCGTATGGAGCCATCGTAAACAGCTTTGTAATAATCGACAAAAATACGGTATGTATCGATTTGTTTTCGTGGGTCTTTCCTAGGATTTGTTGTAGCGTGAATATTTGTTCAGTCGTGGACTTGCCTGGTCTAAAACCACACTAATAAGGTCCAATCAGGTTTTCAATAATTGGCTTTAGTTTTTCACATATACACTCCCTTTTTGAATACAGGACAGGACATAATACGCTGAGACTCCAATCGTCAGGTATAGACTTTCCCAGCCATATACCGCATATAAGTCGATGCATGTGGGCTAGCAGTCCTTCGCCACCAGTGGGTAGCCCATCCACACCAGCGGCTTTATTATGAATAAGCCGGGAGATTGCCGTTCTAATCTCGCGTTGGCTGGGGAGTACAATCTACACTCTTCCACTATCATTACCTCTGATCTTCTGAGTGGAGTAGTGCTGAAAAGTGGTCTCTCCACATTTTGAGCACACACTGCTTATCAGTCACCAAATTCCCATTCTCGTCCTTGCAAGAAGGCAGCCCATTATCAGGCCCGTTAGTCGATCTTCTTACCCTCTGGAAAAATTTCGGGATTCACCATTCATCCTGCACAGTTCGGTTTTTTCACTCTTCCACTACTCCCACTGCCATTTTTCCGCATAAATAGTTGGGTTTCCTCCCTTTTCAGTCCTGCACGAAACTCCCATAGGGCCACCCATGTCAGAAGGGCACTAATACACGATCTAAGGACTACGCTTCCCAGGCTGGTAGCATCTGTCTATCCCTTAATAGGGCGGCTGGCTACCAGTCAAAACGCACAAGCGTCTGTCCTACATTAGGCGGCTCCGCGGTCTGCGTCTGTCCTATAATAGGCGGCAGTTCATTCCGATCCTTGTAGGTCATGTCTCTACCTGGATCTGCACTTTTAAGACCAAGGTATAGGAGTTGTGCCGAGGATCTGTATGGCCATCAAGTGCTTTAAAAAAACTAGTCGCTAACTTCTCCCCTCCGATTCCAGGGCACAGTTCGGTGGTAATTTAGTTGCCTAGTGTGTGCAAGCCGTCACTGCGCACTACGGTCCATCCCCTTACGGTACACTCAAACACAATTCAAATCTAAACCGAAAACAAATTACTCGATGGGTCTGGACAACCCATCAAAGGAGGATCTTTTGGCATCCAGTCAGGACTCGGAAGCCGGTCCCAAAAGCGGGGTGAAAGCGTTCCCCCGCCTACACAATCAACATCCACAGAAAAAAATTAGACCAGCCCGTCAAGCCAGACGCGACGGTTTCTAAAAACCCAATACGCAGATGTCCTGCTGACACTGTACCAAAAGGCGAAGTTTATCCTTGAGAATATTGCCAAGAATGAAGCCAATGGCACAGTGCACGATCGTGATGTAGTGGACAAAGTCAAATACTCAAAAATAGTTCAGGAGAACGACGAGAAGAATGCCTCCCTACAAAGAGACAGACCCACAACCTCTAAGCGGGAGGACTTTGAACCCGCAAAGTGAAGGAAGGTCAAGGAGCTGTCAAAGACGATCACATCCATGAAAAGGTCCATCAATGAGGTAGTGAAGGACAACCTAATGGTTGCCCTGGCCAACACGAAAACCGGGAAGCTAACTTCTACCACAGACTCGGAATGGAGTAAAGTGGAGTCCAAGTTGTCAGAAATCGTGATGGAACACGTACTGGCAAACAAGGGCTCCCCGGTACCCGATTACGACTAGTTAGATCCACCGAGGCTATAGGGTAATTAAATTGCATGGACGAGTTCTCAAAGGATTTCCTGAAGAAGTCGATCGCTTTCCCCAGGATGAGGGTCCCATGAACCCGACGGTCCCGATGGACGATTGGACCGTCATCCGTAAAGAGCCACCTGAGTTTGAGTTTAATCCTTGCTATTACGGAAGTGGGCGCCGTCGCTCTGAAATCAGCTGGAGAAAAACTATTCTTTGGCATGAGAGAAGCCAAGGTGAAAATATTAGACGCTCCTGGCCCAGACGATTCACCTGGTCCTGATGGCGAGGGAGACGAAGGCGACGTCGAAGACGCGTATAAGCTGATGGACCAGATGCAGCTGAAGGGGGCATCCACTTCATCGCCAAAATGACCCAAATGCTGAAAGTCGTGCAGATTAATCTGAAGCACTCCCGCATCGCCTCAGATAATCTGGGAATCCTTCTAGCTGAGGAGGATCTAGACCTAGGCATCATCCAGGAACCCTACGTACAAGGCTTCATGGTAATGGTTACAAAACACTCTATATAAAGGACAATGGCACAGATTTCACCGTTGCTAGATTAGAGCTGACAGAAGGTAAGAGTTTCTACATTGCATCCTGCTACATGGCGCATTCTCAGTCATGCTCAAAGAAAACCTATCCGCCTTTGGTGGACAGATGAGCTCACAACACTACGAAGCGAATCTCGCAAAGCTTTCAATGCAAGCTATATAAGTGGATCCTGGCAGCCGTACGAGGATAAACTTAAAAATAGCCACTGCGAAAATACGATCCTGGTCAAAGTTCTGTGGATCGATGGAGAACACAAAGGACACATCAATACTGAGCAAATAATGCCCAAGGGGCACTCAAATCCCACCTATGTGAGGAGGGATGACGGGACATGGTCAAATAGCTCAGCTGAATCGCTAGATACTCTTGAAAACTCACTTCCCGGGCTGCGAGAACACATCCAGAGAGCTGCCGACATTATCAACCCAATACTCGGATACTTATGGTATAGAGGATATAATCAGTCCGGACAAAATATCCTGGGCCATCAATAGCTTCTCACCATATAAATCTCCGGGCCTAGATGGTATTATACCAAAGATGCTGCAATGCGCGGAGGTCATAAATAGGCCGTGGCTCTTTATTATATTCCGATCATGCTTGACTCTTAACTTCTTACCAAAGAGTTGGAGCCAGGTAAGAGTGGTCTGCATTCCCAAGGCCGGGAGACGGAGTCATGAGAGCGCAAAGGATTTCAGACCGATCAGCCTCTCATCATTTCTTCTGAAAACGCTTGAAAGGCTAATCGACGCACACATCCGCAAGAATATGGATAGATCGCCCAAAATATCACGCAGCCAACGTGCATATCTAAAAGGCCGCTCAACCGACACAAGTCGTCAGAACTATTGAGAGGTCCTTGGAACACAAACAATAACGTGAGCTCAGCGGCTATAAAGGAATCGCTTGAAGATTTAGGCGTGATAACATTCCTCAAGAGTTGGATATTGACAATGCTACAGAGCAGAATTATCGACGCCTCTATGGGAAACAGCGAGTCATCAAAGCGAGTGAATAGGGGAACTTCCCAGGGTGTAGTCATCTCTCCCCTACTACTAATGGTGTCTGATTTGGTCCCATCCGTGTTGAGCGAAATTAGTAATGGGGCCTTGGAATCACTTAACGATTGGGCCACTGGGAGCGGTCTTGGAGTGAATCCAGGGAAACTAAGGTCATGCTTTTTACCACGGAGACCAAGATACCAAAGTTTAATCCTCCTCGGCTAAGTGGAATAGAGATTCCATTGTCAACTCACGCCAAGTACTTGGGCGTGATTCTAGACCCTAAACTTTCCTGGAAGCGTAACATAGAGCACCGCGCACAGAAGGCAACCGTTGCGTACTACGCTTGTCGGAAAATGTTCGGAAGCCGGTGGGGTCCCCGACCGAAAATGGTGCTATGGATGTACACTAGCGTAATCAGACTAATACTCTCCTATGAAGCAATGGTATGGTGGCCTGTCGCAGGGAAGACGTCCACCATGAAACTGCTGTATAGAGTACAGACATCAGCTTGCATCGGCATAACAGGGGCAATGAGGACGTGTACAACTTACTGCAATGCTTCATATTATACCAATCGACCTTCACATCACAGCTAGTGCGGCCTGGAGTGCCACCAGACTAAACGGTCTTGGACTCTGGAAGAACAACGCATATGGACATGCACTCACAGACAATCTACTACAGACAATCCCAAGAGAACTCAATATAACCGATTACTGCACCCCCTCATTGACGTTCGATAACCTATTCGATGTCAGGTTTCCCAAGAGAATAGAATGGGATAAAGGGGAACTACTTACAGGTTTTGACACCAAAGTATTTACGGACGGATCCAAAATGGAATGTGGAACCGGTTCGGGTGTTTTCTCCGAAGAGGCAGGCCTCAATTTATCACTCATCCTCCCGGACAAGTGCAGCGTTTTCCTAGCAGAGATACTGGCCATCAAAGAAAACTGCGCCGCACTTATACTACAGCGAAGAACAGAGCGCATTGGAATATTTGTAGATAGCCAAGCGGCTCTCCTACCACTCAAATCTTAAAACACTGCATCTAAACTCGTTAGTTAATGTAGGGAAAAACTTGTCGAGCTAGGCCGGCTGGCCAACGAGGTTCTTACATGGATACCAGGCCACAAGGGTCTCCTAGGGAACGAAAAGGCAGACGAACTAGCTAGGACAGGATCCTCTTCCACCGAACTCCATATGGTGCAGTCGCAACGCTTATAGGGTTGGTCAAAAGAGGTATTTTCCTGAATTACCTTGAACGAGCGAAGAACAGATGGGATAGGACCGAAACGTGCCGCATATCCAGAAACTCATGGCCAGAATATAACATTCACCGGACTAACTCCCTGATCAGCAGTAATCGGGGAGACATATATAGGCTGGCGTGCTGACCGGGCACTGGCCAATCGGTAATCACGCAAGACGGTTGAAGCTGCCATATAATGATCACTGCCGTGCCTGCGATCCGGCTCTGATGAACAGACGCCTGAAGACTATGGGCCGTCCCTTCCTGCATAACCTCACTGAGATACACGAGATAGATCCCTGGGGGATCTAATGAGGTATCACCGATTAAAAGGTTGGATATAGGCACGGTACTTTGGACCTTCCGGAGTGATGTGGTATGCAAAACCGTGTCTCAAGACACTAATTGATGCTAAATAGTGTCTTTAGCAACCACGAAAACCAACCAACCCTTCTCAGCCTCTTGTACCGCTCACTCGCAGCACGCGTTGTAACTGTCTGTTTCGTTGCAATACGTGCAGCGTCTTTTTCAACAGTTGCAATGCGACATTCTTCATCGTACCATGGCTTATCCTTCTGCGGTTTTTGATAGCCAAGTTCAGCTCTATATTTCCTCAACTTTATATTTCCTAAACATTGGTCTTGGACTCTTCATCAATTTTTAAAAAATAAATACACAAATCTTGCAACTACAAAAAATACATCGTCGAAATAAACGAAAGGTGGAATGGAATGCAATTTCAAGTTCGTCTTCTGGTTCTAAGAAATTAAAACGATTTAAATATAATATTAGTGTTAATTTATTAGTACATACATATATTTCCAAAGAGAAAAAAACTTATAAAAAATTTAAATTTTGACTAAATTATCATTAGAAAATATATGAAAACCCCAATAGAATTTTATATAAATGATATACAAGACATTTGAAAATCATCATTGAGTAGAATCAAAAGATAGCTACGACTAAACCTTTCCCATCTATTTTGCTTGATTGTTTGTTCTGTTATCAGCGCAACAGGAACTCTGTCATTCAGTGGCTGTTAACTCATTTGCCTTTTCTACAAAAAGTAAGGAAAATCAAAGGTTAGTAGTAAACAAATCATAGGAAAACTCAAAGTTGAAGAAAAGGAAATATGCTTTACTGAACAGAGTAAATAAATTAAGAAAATGAGCGGTCTATATTTGGTTTAAAAGGTATTTTATGTTATGTTTTTTCGATATTTTTGTTTTTGTTTAAATTAAAACTTAAAAATTAGAAAAATGTAAAGAGAGTAAATAACAATAAGTTTAAACACGTTGAAGTAATTTACAACGAAAAGGTGATGTTTAAAACGTTTCCTAGAAACAAAGACGAGACAACTAAATAAAAATAAAAAGAGTCGATATATTTTTTTAATGAAAGCTGTATAGAATTTTAAAGTAACAAGTAAAACTAACTACACACTAATACAGAAAACAACAAATCAATGAAAAGGACAACAATCAATTGTAGAAAAAAAATACGTAGCAAAGACAGAGATGGTGGTTCAAAAGTTTTGCAAAAAATTTTACTTTTTTCGATTAACACATTTATATTTCAGAAGAAAATCAGTGCACTTTGATTTGTTTAACGTGAGATTTGTTTAGTTTAAAATTATTCTACATATTTTATATCTTTTTAAGGGGGTTTGGCTTTAAAAGCAGTCAATAATATCATTAGTTTAGATTGTAAATTTAACAAATTTTTTGCAAAACACTTTACTTTTATTTTATTTTCTATATATATAAATAGCATGAATAATGATGTATCATTCTTTCATTCTACATGGAGCATTGGCATGCCAATTATTTTGTTCCTAGTAGATGTTTGTTGGCTGGTAGAACTTTATGGCTGTGAAAATGGTTCGTTTGCATTCTAAGTGTAATAGTGTGCGGTATAGAAGCAGTTTGTTTCAAATGAATGAAATATAACTTTATTTTTGGGAGAAGAAAGAATAAAATGTGGTTGTCTACTTGACGCTATCGGGAATTTCGAAGCTGACATCCATCTTAACTTCGCGGGCCAATTCAACAATCTTGGCCAAATGTACAGCCAAGTTAGCAGCTTCATCCAAATCGTGACGAGGTATAATTCTCAAGCCAGACTTCCGGATTAACTCACGAGCCTCGTTTACATTGGTGCCCTGGCAAAAGTAAAAGAAGATAATTTAAATAATGTTTTAATTAATAAAAGAAAGCATTTACCCCCGTATCCATAACGAAAAGCAAGTAAATTACCACGTATTCATAACGAAATTTTAGCCACGGGATATTCCTAAATAACAATTTTTAATTCATAACACTTCAACGAAACTATGCCCATCGTCTATGTCTAAACTATGGCTACGAACCAAACGAATATATGCTAAATTTTCAAGAACATCTGTCGTTTTACTAACAACAATCATGCCTATAAGGGTTGCATTTGCCTAAAACAGACATGTTCATATTAGAGTTAGACATTAGATAGGAAACTGCTATGAATAAGTTTTCTTTATTGAAAACGGCAGTATGATCCGTACAAGAATGTTTTTAGGCTTACCCACTCGTTAGTCAAGAGTTGATTCATTACAGTTTCCTATCTAATGTTTAACACTAATATGAACACCTCTGTTTTAGACAAAAGCCACACTGACAGTAATGATTGTTGTTAATAAAACAACCCAATTATTACTTATGGCTGATTGGTCTGGTGGAACGCTTTGGGGAATAGCCAGCAGTGGAAAATGCTTTGTAAAGTTCAAAGCACTAGACGGGATTGACTACTGCCACATTTGGGTAGACGAAGAGGTGGATACCATTCAGCGCCTTCTCTGTCAATGTCCAGCCCTACACCGAAAGCGATGTTTTGGACGGTATTCTGCTGATATACTCTATCCCGTGACCAAACAGATTTACAGTCGGTTGGTAACCCTATTGCTCTCTCTATTTTCGTTAGAAACACTCCTTTCTTGAACTAAATTGTAACAACTTCTAGAGAGTAGCGGGAGAGTCAAGCCACCTCTCTTCGTCACAGCTTGGTTTTTTTTACTTACATTGTCTTATTACTATTCACTTCGTCAACTTCGATACCAGAGCTCTGCAGAAACATAGGTAATTTCGTCACCTCTAATAAAACCTCAATCCCATATATTTGAAAAAACTAAATTCCCTTTGTTTTTGTTTCATCCAAAACTTTTGCGTTCATTCTTGCTGCATACTCAAACAGGTATATAATATGTCTTTGGGTATATCTTTTGTTCGTCCTCCGTCTATCTATCTACATATATGTATATCAGAATATCTACTTTACTGGAACTCGGAGGTCGATCGACCCATTGCGACTCTCCTGAGGATCTGAAAAGAAAGTGTAACCAGACATGCAAGAATACTGTCAGATCCAAAGAGGACACGTTCAGCGCCTGGCGTTCTAACAAAAACGTTAATACTGAACTGCTACGCAAACAGGCAAGATCCACATGTGTCAAAGTACTTCGACGCGAAAAGTTTCTCCAGGAACAGCATGTTCGTGCTAAAGTCCTTTCTTCCCTAGACGAAGTAAAAGCTTTTGGTCATTTGCAAGAAGAATAAAGGATAGGTCATCCTCTATCCCAACTCGTCTTAAAGATGACATAACATTCACTGAACCGGTTGATAAAGCTAACCTCTTGGCCGAAATGTTTGCATTGAACTCTTACGCTCAACCACTCCCCGCGATCAATTACGTAACTTGTTCCATGCCCAACGCGAGGAGTTAAAAAGGTTCTTGCGAATCTCGTATTAACTAAATCCCCGGGCCCGGATCGCATATCAGCACTGGTCTTGAGTAGGTGCTATTCGACGCCAGCACGTCCACCATCTTGTGAAATATCTTGAGTCCAATGACCTTCTTAATGATCGGCAGTATGGCTTCCGTAGAATGAGATCTACTGGAGACCTGATGGCGTTCCTTTCGGAACAGTGGAGTCGATACATCCTCCAGCTTGGTGAGAGTAGGGTATTGGCTCTTTATATTTCCAAGGCCTTTGACAGAGTATGGCACGATGCATTCTTGTTAAAGCCCCCTGCTTTTGGTGTCGGTGATAACTTCACTCGATTTATATTGAGTTTCTCAGAGATCACACTATACGAGTTGTTGTACATGGGGCTTCATCCGAGGAGCATAAATTGACTGCAGGTGTACCTCAGGGCTCTGTTATTTCTCCTTCTATTTTCCTTATTTTCATTGACGATCTTCTGGGTCAGACTGTGAATCCAATCTACTCTTTTGCGGATGACAGTAATCTCTGCAATTCTTATTCATTCGACCGTAGGCCAAGTCTTCAAGAGATTAAATAACGGACGATAAATGAAACAATCGGGCATCTGGTGTCCATTGTTGAATGGGGTCGAATGAATAGAGTAGATTTAAATGCGGGTAAGACCCTGTGTTGATTGTTGTCACATAAGCGGATTGCTGACCAAGGTGTGTCGTCATTGTCTATGGACGTATTGATGAATCAGACGCTCTTGATGTTCTGGGCATGAAAATAAAATGTGATGTACGTTGGGTAAAACTTTTTACCCAAAGCTTTTTAAAGTGGTGCAAGAAATACTTCACTCTATCTGATCTTCTCAATATCTACCCACCTACATCAGGCCAAAGATGGAATGTAAGTCCCATATGTGGGCAGATGCTCCTAGGACCTCTTTGGAGTTTCTCGACCGTGTCCAGAGGAGAGCGACGGTGTTAATAGGGGACAGTGGGGTATCCAACTCTATTGCCTCCCTTGAGCATCGTCGAAATGCGGGTTGCGTGTCGCTGTTCTATCGATACTTCCGCGGTATGTGTTCCTCAGACATCCGTCAACTTATGCCAGACGTGAGGGTATTTAGCCGAAGTACGCGGCTTTCCAGGAATCCGTTTTTTATAGAGTGGCCGTTTGACCGCACTACACACTATAGGAAAAATTCGTTCTTCAGCCGTATAGTCCGTATGTGAAAGAAACTTCCTGCTAGTGTATTTCCCACCAATTGTGTCATACAAAGATTCAAGGCAAATGTCAACAGACACTACTCCCTCTTTCCGCCCTCCACTTACACAATTTTCCTTCGCCAACACAATGCACTGCATTTATAGGGGGCATCCCCTGAGTGTTGGTTTGATAAAAAAAAGAAAAAAAAAAGAGAAAAATAAAAAGAGAGGGCAATAGCTTTTTCTTTTTCTCCATTTTGTTCTTTTCAGACCCTCAGGACAGTCACAATGTGTCGTCGACCACCGAGGTAGTGACTATACAGCGACTGTCTCTTATGATCACATGTCCTAAACCTAACATAACCTAATAAAGCAGCTGCTCGTCAAGAGATGTTGTCATGTATTCGTTCGCTTCGTATACACTAGTTGGACATGGTTTAGTTGCTGTGTTATGCATTAAAAATCATATTAAACAGATGATAGCCGGTTGCTGACCTATCGTTATGTATCTGGAGGCTAATAATCATTCTGCCCTTGTTTACACTCACTCACCTGCAATCTGCATACAATTGGCATTTTCATTTGCAAATCCTTGGCTGCAGCAATAATACCCTCAGCAATAACATCACAACGCATAATACCACCAAAGATGTTAACCAAAATGCACATCACCTTAGGATCGGCAGTGATAATTTTGAAAGCTTCTTTCACAGCTTGTGCAGTGGCGCCACCACCAACATCCAAGAAGTTAGCTGGATCACCACCATACAATTTAATAATATCCATGGTGGCCATAGCCAAGCCAGCACCGTTGACCATGCATCCAATGGTGCCATCCAAGGTAATGTAGTTCAAATCGAATTTGGCAGCTTCAACTTCGCGAGGATCTTCCTGGGTCCAATCGCGCATAGCGAATAATTCCTTTTGACGGAACTCTCCGTTATCATCGAAACGGAATTTGGCATCAAGGGCAAAGACTATTAAAATTTCAGATACACAATTAGAATTGAAATTGTTTGAATGCAAATGCTTAGATATATGCTTTGGCGTAAATGAAACTGCGATAGTAATTAAATGAATTGTAGAAAGTTTACATAATATTACAGGAAAATGCTGGGAAATGTCCAAGGTTTACACAGGCAGTTATTAGTTACAAAAAGCCATAAGAAATGCATAACTAGATAATAAGCTTTTAAAAGTTTAAATTAATTTCAAAATGTATAAGAAAAAATGTATTTACAAAAGTTTAATGGTGTAATTTTTAAATTAGACTTTAATCTAATTGCAAGGAGAAGGAGAAGTTCCAGCTTATATGTAAAATCAAAGTAATACTACTAAAGAAAAATATTATCCAGCAGAGCCATTAGCTCTTGGGTTTACAAATCAGTTCATTAAAAAGTTTTGTGAAATCGCAGTGGGGTTTAAAACAATACAATTTATACTTCAGCTGTGGAGTTCGGTTTGAAATGTTTTATTAGCTTGCAATGACTGAAACAGAAGATCAAGTGAAAGGCTTTTCAAAGTTCATGGGGGTCGGGACCATGTATTACTCCTCAAGCGCGTTTCCACATCACCCTCGCTATCATTACTCCAGATGTGTATGGTAGTGTAACTCAGACTCAGACCGTTATAGAAAGATGTGAAAGTATGATTCGGAAAGATGTTTTAAATTGGCCAAAGATTCAACATACTGGATACAAACGAATAGGCCGATAGGATACCATATTCTTAGAATGAAGGCAATCGACATTTGTTTTCACTGCCAAGCTCTGCGGCATAGAAGGAAAACTTAACCCTGAAACGAAATTTGTGTCTGAATAGCATTGCGTCTGATCTGAATCAAAAACTTCGGTTGGTAATGCGATTGCACTGCCTGTGCCTATGGCTTAACGGACTAGACGCTGCTTCAGAAACATCGAAACGATCGTCCAACAAACCGAAAAAAACTGACCTTTTAGATTAGGAGGAATTACAATTTTTTCAAAATAACTCGGATCGAACACAATGACAACTGCGTCTGATCAGAATCAAAAACTTCGATTAGTGATACGATTGAACAGGCAGTGCGGTAGCTTAACGGACTAGACACTGCTTCAGAACCATCGAAACGATCGTCCACCGCATTTGAGTTCGCATCCTACCCCCTCGACTGTTTAATTTTGTTTCACTAACCGAAAAAACTGACCTGTTAGATAAGCAGGAATTACAACTTTTTCAAAATAAGTCGGATCAAACACAATGGCAACTGAGCGATCCATTTAGGTTTCAGGGACTTCTTAACACTCTGATATGTGTAAAACCTATTGCCTTACATGATTTCTCTCCACTTTTATTTCCTTCTCTTTTTTTCGCCAATCCAAATATTGAATCGTGTGAATACTGGCCTTATTGACTTTTTATGTTACGAATGGATAAATTAAATGAATATTCTTGTTCTTGATTGGAATATATTAGTAAATTATGTATTTGTTGACCAGGAATCACAAATACTGTAGTTTTTTGAGATTTAAAAGCATTTACGAAAAATATGTGATTAGCGGCAATGAGCAGGTATGTGAATCACAAATCTGTGGACTTTTGACAAACTAATACCAGACTTTTTTGTTAAAAGGAAACAAGATTCGTCTTATTACCTCTTCCAAGGCTATAATGAAGACATTCCACTGCAACCTTTCAATTAATAGCAAATTTTTAAATCGTATTTTTCTTTTTGCCAAAAGACCATAGAAATGTTGAACATCGAATAACTAAACTGCTGCAAGACAGCACGTAATCAGAATTGTTTATCGAAAAGTGTATGCAAAATATTTGAAAGCATTAGCATCTTTCGCTTAAGCGGATTACAGGTAAATAAAAAGGGATTGTGTACCATACACTTTTACCAAACGAGGACTTGATTCTTGTATAACAAAGGTTATTTTTTCAGATCAAACAATTATTTAGCTTACATGCAAATACAAAAACAACATTGGATTGCTTATACACATACACTCAGATTGAAACCTCTTTGACAGTGACATTAAGTCATTCAAAATTCTTTAACAGTTATCGCAGTAATTCAAATCCTCTCTTGGTGAAAGTTATCCACCACATATTGTTAATAACAAACAGCAGCATTAAAAATATAAAAAAAAAATAAGCAACAGTTAAAAAAAGCTTTAAACAGAATACAATTACTTGTTACTTATAAAGAAACACAACAACTATTGAGTTATTCGTTCAACTACTTACAGGCTGCGGAATCAGTTTGGTTTGGTTTGGTTTGTGTGTGTGGTATAATTCATTTTTTGTTATTGAGACAAACAAACACAATGATGCAGTTTGGGATTTGATTGATTGCAATGAAATAAAATGAATTCGATTGGATTAAAATAACAAGTAATAACTGTAACAAATGACTTCCAAAATTTTGTCATATGTATTTTAATTATATGATATAATTGGGGAAGATAAATGGATAGAAATCCAAAAATAATTCAACCAAAAAAAAACACCCCAGGTAAATCCTAAATGCTACGACTTTTCTGAATCATATAACACATTTTCAATACATATTGGACGTATCTAAAGAGAACCCAGAAAAACAAAGAAGTGCCCCTTTAAATAAACTATACATATATGTACTTACATCCCTCCATAGCGTCTTCAGCATAAGGATTGATTTCAATCAACAAAGCATCTTTGGCTACAAATAATTTGTACATTTTATCCAACATCTCAACGGTTTCAGCGGCAGCACAATCATCGCCCAAACCGACCTTTTGCACTACCTTTGTGGCTTGTTCCTTGGTAAGACCTTTCTTGATATCGATGGGTTCATAGACAATAGCATCGGGATTTTCGGCAGCGACTTCTTCAATGTTTACACCACCTTGGGAGGAGGCAATGACAACAGGGCCCTATAAGTTAAAGCAAATACGTATTGAATATAGATTTTCTGTACTTTTATCCTTCTTATATATAGTAAATCTTACATTGAATGCTCTTTCCATCATGACGGCGAAATAGAATTCGCGTCTAGGGAATTTACGTTCAGCAACCATAACTTTATTGCAAATGCGACCAGCAGCACCGGTTTGTTTGGTTACCAAAAGTTGATTGATCATTTTGGAAGCGATTTGTTCAGCTTCTTTGGGACTTTATAAGACAATATTGTTCATGTAATTATACAACAAAATCGATATAACAACTTACTCATTGACGACGCGTACACCTCCCTTAAAACCATTCTTAAAGGAACCCTTACCACGCCCACCAGCCAACACTTGAGCTTTCAACACCAAATTGTTGGTATCCAACTTTGTGGCAATATCACGGGCTTCCTGAGGAGTGGTAGCAACGCCGAATCTAAAAATGAGAATAAAAGGAAATAAATACACATTCAAATTCATATTCCAGTAATTTTATAATCAAATAATGCCCCATTATGTCCGACATTTTGATAAAATTACAATTCATGAGTGATGCTGGCTTTAAGAGTCAGACATACAGTGTTGGAAAAAATAATAGAAACGAGTATCGTTGTAACGTTTCGAATTACATAAAAATGTTTGTTAACCAATTATATGTATGGGCGTTACTGTAGCAGAAAGCTACGAAACAGGACTTAATTTTGCATTTGCCTTTGAACATTTTGCGCAAAAATTGTAGTTGTTTATATGTGATTTTGAAATTTACTCTGTGTTGGGCTAGAATTGCAGTGAATTGTGTAAATATTTTTTTAGTTTAGCAGCAACAAATAAATTTATTCATATATTATTAAAATACCATTAAGAGAGGTTTTAGGAAATAAAACAACGTACAGCTCTGTTGCTGAACGCGAAATAATTCGTTCGTTAAAAAATGAAGGAAAATCGATGTCTCAAATTGCAGATTTAATGAAGTGTGCCAAAAAAAAAGGGTTTTCCGCTTGTCTTTTTGCAAATAAGGAGGAAAAAAGAGGCAGAAAACGAACAACCTTTTTGCAATTTGACCAATTGCTGATTCGGTAAGCAAAAAACAAATCAATTTTTTTCATCAGGAGATCTTAAGAGAGCACAAACACCAAATTGGAATCGCTGCTACACGGACGGATCAAAACTAGGAGAAAGAGCGGGTCTAGGATTTTTCATTGAAAATCCAGCAACCGAATAACATCTATCTACGCCTCCCAGGATCATAATGTGAACTTTCAAGTGGAAGTTCAGGCGATTACGGAGTGTATCAAATGGCTCGGCGATAATACAAACCCATCCGAAGCGAATACCTTCACGGGTAGCCAAATGGCAATCAGGACAATATGATCGGGAATTGTCATTGACTGCAAGAAGGTGATTAACGATTATTCTATGCACGGCAGACCCAAAATCATCTGGATAACGGGACACAGTGTAATAGTCGGCAAAGAACGTGCGAACCTCCAGCCAGGAAACTCCAAACGGTGAGCCTAGAGGACGCGAAACTTTTTGGGGTGACGATGGCTGAGTTGGGTAAATGGTCGGAATCGGCACACATAGCCTAGTGAAACCAGGAAACAGTAGGCAGGATGACAAAGATCCTATGGGAAAAACTGGGAAAACCTGAAATGAGCAAGATGATGGGAGCTTAACGGGACATTCGGAATTACGGGTCCACCTGTACTGTATTAGACTAGTGGCGAATAGTAGCTGCACGGTATGCTTGGAGGACCATAGGGCATTTCCTATGTCACTGCCCGGCCTTCACACAAGCTAGATCCAGGTATATCTCGGACAGTATAATACCGAACATGACCAAACTTGTGGGAATGGACTAGAATAGTTATTTTGAAAAGAGGCGTGCGCTGCAGTGTTCAAAAAGACATCACTCTAATCCTTCCAATGTCAGTAGACATACACTGAATCGACCTGTTGTGAGCTCTCAGTTTACCCTACTAAGTCAATATACCTCTTATAGGAATTCGGTGCTATTCACGAAATTCCTCAAGTTATTCCAGATCATTTCCACAAGTTTGGTCCTGGGTCAACACGTGAATAACACCGAATTCCTATGGGAGGTATAGTGACTTAGTAGGGTAAATTGAAAGCGCACAACAGGTCGCATCAGCGGCTTAAGTGTATGTCTATTGACATGGGAAGGATTAGAGTACTTTCTATTTTAATACCCCGCGTCGCACCCCTCTTTTTAAACTAACTAACTATTCTAACCTTGGCAACAACTGTATTTTTTTTATATCCGATTCAAGATGTATTTCGCCATGATCCGATTCATATATTACTTGACATATAAAAGAAATACAAATTTCAAAAATATAATGAGTAAGTCTATTTGAAACTAAATTTTCATGACCGATTTTTTGTAAGTTTTCGGTTAATGTATGAGAAATTCATACTACAAGCTTACAAGTCATGAACATTTTTCTAATTGAAAAATGGTTGGTTTTTGTTGGAAATAATAGACAATTCAGTTCAACACACACTCACTGGCGTGACTAGTTTCGAACTCCGTGACAAGTTCATCATCAGATGCCTAACTACTGTGCCTGAATTGATACCATCGGTTGATCATCAATCGTATATATACAAACTCAATTCTGCAATTCACATGTGCGAATTAGTATCGATCGAAGATCCCTAAGTATCAACATCACTGAAAGGCCTATAATTCCAACAACAAGAACAGACAGAATTTTTCCACCATGTTCCTCTTTTCCTCATGCATTCTCGCATTGTTGCAGGGCTTTGAGGTGAGTTTTAATCTATATCACAGAGTTGTATTTTTCCATGGTATATCATTTTCTGAAGACCGTGCTGGTGTCGGTTATGTTCATTCGAATCTGAATTTTCATGAATAAGTCAATTAATTTTTTGAACTAAAGTAAAAATGTAAGTCGTTCCTACTATTTTTTCCAACACTGTACATTTCAAACAACGATTTTAAAATTTAACATAAAACATATTTTCCAAAATTATCACTGCATATCTAGAATGAATAAATAAAATGCATCATGAATCATGAGCTAATGTAATGTCATGAGCTAACAATTGTAAATTTTCCAGCAGATATGCAAAGTTCAATTATACATCGATGGCTTTGGACACAAAAAGATTTTAAATATAATATCCTTTTGAATTTATGAATCTTCTGTTATGTACTCTTGTCCATCTAAGGAACTTCAGCAATCTGAAATTTGTGCCTTTTCAAATAATCTTTCTTAGCATTCTACCAAAGGGTATAACAATTTTAGATTCTGATAATAATATTGAATCATCATTAGCAGCCCCAAAATGTGTCAACACACAAAACCTATTAAAACAAACAGGTCGTATTTTTCCACATTTCTATCTTATCTATAAAATGTGACGTATTATATAAAACAAAAATTGTTTACATAAACAATTTTAAATATTAAGAGTGGAAACTTTATGATCACAAAAGTTTAGCCATTTATTCAAGTTAAAGTAGTTAACAACCAACAATAAATCTCGGTAAATTCAAATCCACCAATAACAATTCATTAGTTTGAAATTTATGAACATTACACTATTCAAATTCGTATTGGATTTCTTCATTTTATTACCCGTTTTTTGCAATTCTGAAAGTAGAATTACAGCCAGACAGCAGCTGACATTCATTGTGAACACTTTTTTGTTTGCAAATTTAATATGCAATAAATTGCTACAGTTTTACTTTTCTTGCTGATAACCTAATAGTTTATTTGCTGTTGTATTTTTGTTTTCTTTTTTTGTGTTTGCAAGTACGTTCATAAAAATAGAACAACAATCAAAGCGTCTAAATCTGCAGTCATTTAATGTGTGAATGCTTTTTGTATTTTGCTGTTGATCAAAGGTCAGTTTCATCTGGCGGTTAAGTTTTTTTATTGTTATTTTTTTGTTAGTTTTTCAATCTAAATTGAAGACTCTTTAAAGACGAGATGATCGATGAATTTGCTAATTTGTATTTGTTTGAGATTTTGGTTTGTTGTTACAAGTTCATTGTGTTTTTTCTTTCTTTCAGTTTAGTGTTTCGAACAACAATGTCGAGATCAAGTTTGCCAAAAAAAAAGTTCAATAGCATTGCCAGGGTTTGAATACTGGGAATACAATGCCGATAAATTTTAAAACTTACAGGAAATTGAAAATTCTCAATTCTGCGAAACAGATGCGCTACTTGGCAGTATTAGGGACTTCACTTAAAGTCCAATTTGTATTTATTTTGAATACAAACTGATACAATTAAAGCATTTTCTTCGGACCGTTTGGACAGGGTTTTATTTTGTTTGTGCAGGAACTTAAATCGTCTCTAGTTCTTGCTTTAAGCTCATTAAATCCTATGAAGGATGTCGCACATTTAGTGAAATGTGAGTTTTCTATATTAACACTCAGTTGGCCTACAGTTTTACACATATTTCAAACGATTATGCCTTGTTAGAAGCTGAGGCTGTTTATTTTCCGCCTTAGAGGTGACCAGTGCAGGTCTAAAACGAACACATTTTATAAGAACACGTCGCCCACATTGTGCTTGTCAGTGCACTAATTCTTGCAACTGATCAATGAAACGTCACAGTGATTTCTCTTGACAATGATCGAAAAATAAAAAACGACATATGTTTGCTTAGGTAACAAATATGTACACATAAGATTTTTATGACATAAAAACAAAAGTGGTTTAGTATTTCCAAATATACATACATATGTATGTAATGCGAGGTTTTAATGGAGATACCGAAATTACCTACATGCTTCTGCAGAGCTCTTGTAACGTATTGATAATAACTATGATAATAAGCGTGTTTTGGTTACACCGCTTGCTTATATATTCGCTTGATTTGTATGAAGCACTTAGCGGAGACTTAGCGAGAACTTAGCGACGAGAATTGTTTTCGCTAAGTTGAAACAAATTTTTTCTTCACGTCTTTTAACGTTTTCAACCCTTATTCATATTTTTGAATAAAATTACTTATCGCTAATTTTCCGTTTTCTTTGCAACTTAGCAAGCGATAATCGCTTGCTTGTAACCAAAACACGAACGAATGTAAGTAAAACCACAAACTAAGATGACGAGTGATGGCTTAAATTTAGCAAATGCCGGTATACTCTACAAGCTGTTCTCATATACTTTATGGAACAATAAAGGCTGAAAATCTGCAAGCCCGTCTCATAAAAAATGTTATAGAAAACGTTTTTACCAAATCCACCACATTTTTTATGTGAAAAAATATGCAAACTTTTATCTTGCTTCGCTGAAAAAGTTGTAACCTTTGTCATTTTCACTGTAATTTTACTGCCTTCTCCGAAAAAGCATTATATAAGTCCATTTCATTGTCGCTTCCCTTAGTGACTGGTGTGCGAAGGCAGCTCGGAAGGTGAACGCTTCAATAACTCTTGGGCTTCTACGCTCCTTTTACCATAAAAGCACAACTAACACCTGTCGGCAAGCAGGTAGGTTGTAACATAACAATGTTTATTTATTTATTTATGTCTATGAATTACACTCCTTAGACCAGTGATTCTCAACCACTGTTCCGCGGCACTTTTGTGTGCCGCGAAATTCTAAAAGTGTGCCGCCAAATTTTAGATTTACAATTATGTTTATATTATTAAATAATATGATTTTCATGAGTGTACAAAAAGTTACAGAAAAGAGATATTGAAACGGGAAAAAACAAAAATAGATTTACTTAAAACCAGTGTTCAAAATTGCTTGACTAGTTTGAATTCATTTTTCGTTGCTTAGTTGTAACTAACATAGTATGCAAACAAGCAAAACTGAAAAAGCAAATGCGCAAAACAAAAGCACACACATGTGCTTCAGCGACCTATGCATTCAGTCAGTGTGTGTTGAAGTTGACAGCATAGGAACCGTTTTAGAATTTTTTTCTTCGGCAACTGCAACATGCAAGAGAGAGAGAGCACCAAATGGACTTGAAGAGTGTAAGAATTTTAAACATAGAGACTCAGACAAATAAGAGATACAAGATTGAGAGTAGGTGGCCTCGATGGCACAGCTGATCAACTTAGTAGTTAGAAATTTCATAGCGAAGAAAGTTTAAAAAAAAGTAGTTTTCGAGTTGAGTGATGCTGTTTCCGCAAATTTCCAACGATATCCAAAAGAGCTTTAAATATATTATTACAATTTTCCACATCTTATTTGTGTGAATTCGGATTTTCAGCTTTAACCAACATCAAAACTAAAAAACCAAGATTGTTAAATGTAGAAGACGATTTGAGAGTAGCATTGTCATTTTTATGACCAAATATAAATGAAATTATTAAAAACATCAAGCTCAAATTTCACTTTAAAAGTATTCTTATCATTAACTTGTAATTAATACCTTAATAAACGTACTGTTGTTTTTGTAGTACATATTATTTTATTTCGCACATTTAAAATTAATATTGTAAACTATTTTACGCAGTGTGTTATAGGTAAGTAAATAATTTTTAAACTTATCTTTTTCTTTGTGTGCCGCCAAATTTTTAAATCGTTAAAAGTGTGCCGCAACAAAAAAAAGGTTGAGAATCACTGCCTTAGACACTAGCTTAACTAAAAGTAATATAAATCCAAAATATTTTTAAATCTATTAAGTGAAAACGAAAAATCAATTGAACAATTCATATTAATAGTATTATATTCCCTAAGATATCTCAAATTAAGTTTTTGGAAGTACAAAAAAACTTGATAAACTCCCAATGATTCAAGTCAAATCTTGTCAGAATTTGTTGACCCTTCTATAATACCTATTTGCAGACCTTATGGGATTATTGATTTAAACTCGGATTGTTGATTATTTTGATGACGATTTGAATTTTATATTTTGTAAACAACCCAACAATCCCAAAATATCAAATTCAAATTCGTCAGCAAAATTAAATCCTTTCAGATATTATTAATTCTTATAGGGAAAGGCACTCTCTTGCTGCATTCCATAAAGACTTAAAACTAACAGAGGGTGGAAGATAAATTATATTAATGAGCCTGTAAACACAGATAAAGGGGTTTCCGTATTTTCCTCTAAATTCGTCAAATAATTACGAAAACGTAAAGATCTTATTTGTAGTAATATCTTAGGATAAAATCTCAAACCATGTAAATATACATTAATAAATATGCTATAAAGCAAAAATTGATTATATTAATAAACCGACAAATATTATTATCGCTGTTCTGCATTCCGAAATTTTGTGAAAGTGAAAGTTTTCACAAAATTGGTGTTCTTGACATTATTATCACGACATTTTGTGAAATTCTTTCATAATCAAATGTTGTTGTGAAAGTAAATAAAATTTTCTGTATCAAAATTGCAAACTACGTAAAAAAGAACACTACAGAATGAAATCCGAGCATGCTTTTCCTTAACTTGGTTGTTCAAAAGTAAAAGTTTCATTTCATTTAATTTTTTATTTGTAATATAAAAAGCCTTACAGGACTGCTAAAGCATTTATTCGCAAAATGTCATTAAACAAAAGAATCCACAAATTTTCATTTCTTCATTCTGTTTTCATTCCACATTTATACCATTTCATGTAAATCAGCAGAATATTCCATGTTCGAAAATCCGAAGTTGCCAGAGCCGTAGATTTACGAAATTCAACAATCCGTTTAATTATTTTTGGAGTTATATCGAAAACATATCAATATAAACACGACGGCATATGTAAGACAAGAATGAAAAAACTATTATTTCTGTGCATTTAAATGAGTACATATTATTATTATTCACTCAAAGTCTAAGTGAGTAAAAGTGGCAACTCTTTCATGTCATGTTCGTTTTTGGCGCGCATATGCGAGTAATAATTTGGAAGTAATAAACAAGGAAGTTGCATGAAGAAATGTAAGTATTTTAACAAAATTTATGTTTACGAATAATTATTTATGTGTTATTTGTGTTTACAGGCGAATGCACAAGACAAGAAGTCAAGAGGAGATATTTGCAACTTTCTGCTTGTTTTTGTCTTTTTTCATTTTTGACAGCACAAATCATATGTTTTTCAATTCAGCTGTGTAAAAACGGCCGCTTACAAAGTAAGTTTGTTCCTTTACTTTTCGGGTAAAGTTCAGGTAAATGAGAGTAAAAGCAAAATTCAAATTTACCCAAAAGTAAAGGAACGCAAAAAACCACTTTTCTTACCCGAAAACAAATGTCAAAACAGAAAACATATGTTTGACAACAAATCTTGCATATCATGTTAATTTTCACTGTTCATTTGCACACTTCCCATCTTCTTTAAATAAGCACTCTCAAAGCAATCACTTTTCAATAACTTTTTTTCACTTATGTTATTTTTTTCACAAATAATACATATGTTTTTATGTTGACGTTTCGAACAGCTGATTGTTTGACACTTTGCCCAAACTTACCCGAAGAAAAAGTCTGGGTAAGTTCGGGAAAAAGAGAAACGCATTTTGACATTAAGAGAAACGAGAAACAAAAAGTCGCTCTCATTTACCCAATTTTTGCGTACGGGAACGCTTTTGGGTAAATTTGGGTTCCCGCGGGATCCCGCGGTAAAGTTCGAAAAGTGTAATCTCAGAACACAAAACTCGAATACTTGTCAATTTTAAATGCTGTGTGAAATAAAAACGAATCGGAATGCAGAGGCAGAAAGAAGACGATGTAATATTATAAGATATTGATTTCAACAGTTATTTGTATGGAGAAGACCTAAAGTTCAAATAAAGTGATTTCATACTGCCAATTTTCCTACTGTCAACCATGTGGGGCTTTGTACACAATCCAAAGAAAATTAAAACGCGAATATACAAATTTAATTTAAATCAAGATATCGTGCTGTGTTCATAGTTTAATGTTAACCATCGGCTATCATATAACGATGTGAACGAATACATGGTCTCTTTTGACGAACAGCCGTCGTTTTACTAACAACAATAATGACTACCAGGGTTGCATTTAGCTAAAACAGGCTTGTTCATATTAGAATTAGACAGTAGATTTAAAACTGTTATGAATCAATACTTGACTAAACGCCAAATCTGAGGCAACGTTATCGGGGTCGCATTCTTTTTGATTGATAGTTATATGTTTAAGTTTGTGTGCACAATCATTGATTTGGTATGTCGTGTTGGACAGATGGGACTGCTAAAGACCTACCCATTATTCATAAAGAAAAGTTATCTGTTGGCTATCATAACGGGTTTTTCAATAAGAGCGCTAGAAAAGTTTTTTTTAAATAAAACAATACCAATGAAATTCTTTATTCCTATGAAAGTACGTTCGATGCCATTAGGTATGGAACTCGATTTCTTTTGCATGGCCACCACGGGCACGCTTGCAGAAGTCCAGACGCTGAACCCTATTTTCGACGGTTTTCAAGCTTACATCGGCCGATACTGCTGCAATTTCACGTTCGATATTCTTACGAAGTTCATCAATCGTCGCTGGCTTGTTGGCATAGAACAAAGACTAGACGTAGCCCCACAGGAAATAATCTAACGGCGTCAAATCGCACGACCGAGGCGGCCAATCGACTGGGCCATTTCGTGAGATAACACGTTCACCAAACTTGGTTTCCAATAAATTGATTGTGGCATTCGCTGTGTGGCGCCGTCCTGTTGGAACCACATGTCCTCCAAGTCCATATTATCCAATTGGGGCCAAAAATATTCGGTTATCTTTGAACGGTAGCGATTCGCATTCACAGTAATGTGCCGGTCTTGATCATCACGGAAGAAGTACGGCCCAATGACGCCGCCGGCCCATAAACCGCACCAAACCGTAATTTTTTCGGAATGCAATGACGACTCATGGATTACGTGTGGATTGCTGTCTGACCAATAAAGCATATTTTGCTTATTGGCGAAGGTATAGGCATCATACCTAAGACTATTTTTTATTTATAACACCTTCAATTGAACTGTGGCCAACGTGTGGCTCCATTTGGAACAAATACATATTAACTTTTGGCGAACTGCTGACATTTTACTAACAACAATCATATACATATATCAGGGTAGCATTTAGCTAAAACACATATTCCTGTTATAGTTAGACAGTAGGTGTAGCATTGCTATGAATCAAGTATTGACTAACGAGTCACAAGACACTTGATTTTTCGTCCTTGCTTAAACTTGCTAAAATTGCCCATTTCATTTTACATATTGCGATTTTAGGAGGCAGAGAATTAAAATGCGGTAATATGGATTTTTATCTAATTCCGCAGAAGCAACGGAAGGAACAAAGAGCTATACATCGTGGTTTTCTCCGTAAATGTTTTGAGATGGTTACATATACTTTTTATAATGAGAAGTGTATTGAGATCCTATGAAGTAGTATCTTCGGTGGGTGTTATTGTCTTTGGGATTGATGGTAGGTAGTATGTAATACTTACTTTGGGGTTCCAATACCGGCATCATTCAAAAGTTTATAGGACACATGCTCCTGGACGTTAAGGTTACGTTGTTGTTGGCATTGGGCGGCGGCAGCAACTGAGCCCAAAATCTGCAATCAAACAATATGTTTAGAAAACTGACGTCTATACAAATATAAAGCTCAATTATAATAGGAAGACCCAACAATATTTGTAAATGCGGTAAATTGTCAATAACAGAATACCGCACTATATAGTAGACTGATAAGGTATGATAATTATCAAGACAAACAAACGGAACGTACAACCTGGTCCGCCCAACAACAATCATGTTGGTGTTGTTAATACAGTCACGAGATTGCTGTTTGAAGACACTGTGGCTGAATCACTACCCGTTACGGGTTCATAAACAATTTTAGACATAACAAATGACGTCAAATGTTATATAGGAATTTGTTATAAACGGCAGGACCAGAAGACCGGCTTAATATTTGATAAGAATTTGCAAGAATAAATTCCAACAATTAGAAATGTATTTGAACTTCCCCATCACATTCGGTGAGACATTTTGGCAGTACAAGTACAAGGTGCGTTCGGTCACAAGTGGCCATCGCCTTGATAAATAAAAAAACAACCTTCACGACGATAAAAATACCTTCACTTTTCCTCTAATAAACTTATTCCGCGAACACTCTTTCCCACACTTATTCCGTCCATCAAACAATAACAAACACAACGTCAAAACAAAAGCAACAATAAAAACTTTGAAAAAATACCCAAAAATACTTCAAATATCCATGAAAATTTTGTTACGTCACATATGATAGTTTGTTTTATCACTTTCCCTACGTCTAATTTAAACACACAAAAAAATTGTTTAAATTATATTAATTTTCCTCCCATCCGCATCACTCTTCATATAAACACAACTCAATAAAAATTCGCCAATTATGTAAAAAAATCATCTAAAGAAAAAATTCGCCATCACTTCGTTCTCATTTTACCTTTTGACCAACTTTTGGATTAATAATTTCTTTTAGAATACCCGTACGTGTTATTATTGATGCCATTTTGCTGAGATTTTAAGATTCTATTTGAAAATATAAAATTAAGATATTTTAATTACTCTTATGCGTTCTATACGTATTGTACAATTTTTATTCAAATATCAAATGAAAATTTTCTCAAAGCCCCTTCGTACCGCAAAAAAAAACTAAACGTCAAGAAGAATGATTTTCGAATGACACTCTTGCAAAAAAGAAAGCACACACAAATTCTCTTAAGTGTTGGAAAGTATATAAAAGTTGCTCTTTTTTTGTGGTGTTGGTAAGTAAAAAAGTGCACTTTATCTTATTGGCATTTTGTCGTGTTGGGAAGAGCAAACATTTTTTCTGTTCGAATTTTTATGAGGTTCGCGTGTAAAATTTTGGTAAATCGATTAATTTAGATAACAAATTTAAAATTCTTATGAAAAAAGATATAAAATTTTGGAACAAATGCAGTTTAAGTCTGATGTTTTAAGGTTATAGGGTGGTTCCTGGGATGTAAAAAAATTAATAAAAATTCCAAGAACATGGACATATATTTTGTTCTATCTCTATCGCATTGGGTAGAAATCCAAACTGTTGGAAAGATATAAAAAAATCTTTCAAACTTGATATATATATTTCCCAGTTGCATTTTGCATAAGGAGAAGTTTCAAGTATTGTACCTTTTAGATCGAACTTTTTATTTGTATCTCACATTCTAAAGGTGCGACTTTAAGCTTTAATTTCCACAACTATTTGTATTTAATTAACCCTTTCAACACCAGAATTCTTACGTGCTAAAATAACTTGGCAAGATGGTAGTACGACTTTAAAAAAGAATCGATTTGCTAATATTTATTGCAGAACACCTCAAAATAAGGCAAAATAATAAATTAAAATTTTCTAGATCTCGCTTAATTATCGCGGTATCGGAACTTCTGTGTAAGTTCCCAGACGCGGGTCGCGAGCTTCTGTCATAAAGCTTTCAGTGCGGCTGGCCGTAGGGCGGACTTAGGTGTTTTCTCTTCAAGGGCGGGCCCACCACCGGTTTCGCTGCTTCTGTGTGAACGTTTTTCGGTCGGTATATAGATTTCAGCTCTGAGAAGGCTCCAACACCGGTCTCGGAGTTGCTTTAGAGTTGCAAGTAGAGTATTCAAAAAACCGGAAGCGAAAAGCGGTCCACCGGTTTTTTGGACGTCCAAACTAGCATTTTCGAAACAAAATTAGTTCCACCGGTTTTTTGTTTTTAATTTATTTTGTTGCAGGCTTAGCTTTCAAATAAATGAATTCTTATGATTTTCAATTTTAGTATCGGCTCGTGGTCATAGATATGAAAAAAGAAAACGAAGTTGTATAATTTTCCTTTTATCACAATTTATTTAGTTTCCAATATTTCGATTAACTTCGTTGATCATTTTCAAGGATATTGTGAGATAACAAAAAGTATAGGACTAGTTTTCGCTGCAAGCTTTTGTCGAAATTATCGAAATATGATCGAAATTTTTGTCGAAAATATTGGAAACTAAATAAATTGTGATAAATGGAAAATTATACAACTTCGTTTTCCATATCTACGACCTCGAGCCGATACTAAAATTGAAAATCATAATAACCGGGAAGGTCAACTATAAATACAACTTAAATTAATTCTTCTTTAGATTTTTAATAGAAAATTTTAGTTTGAAATTTTTTCACAGAAACAAATAAATTATAATGGAAAAACAATTTGAACGGTTTGATTTTTTAAATTTAAATTTCATTTCCAAAACAAGCTGAAAAGAAAATAATAACTGTGTGAACAATTTGTACATAAATTTTAATGAGAAAAAATTTAAATAAGAAACAGTTTATACATTTTGCATTGTTGCGAGTTTTCAATTTTATTCTCACAAAATTTATAGATTTTCCCAAGGTGAATACATTAATTTTCATATTTCATTTTTCATGATTTGAGGCCAAAATCAGCCAATTTTTCGAAGCAACCGAAAAACAGACTTCTTGAATTGGCCGATTTTTTGAATACCCTAGTGGCCAGCCTTCAGCGGAGAGTTACCAAATCCTCCAAACTGTTTTACTTAAGCTATGTTCAGGTATACCGGGAGTTCGCAGTTTATAAGATTTCCTTTTAATAAACAGCTGGTTCCTAAATCCTCGTAATCTCAATATACCTGAACGTTGCTATATACACTCACACTTCTTTAATTGGCTTCTTTACTGTCCCTGATTTTGGCATCGGCAGTAAATTCGACAAATGATTTGATGTAGGCGGCCAATTCGATGAAGTTTCGTTGTTATTAGCGAAAAAACGAAACATATGTCCGACATTTCGTTTTCCATGATTAGTCAGAAAAATTGACTCGAAACTTTTCTACATTTAGTATGAGAAACATATTTGTTTTTGACTGTGCAAGCTTTCGAGGCACTTGCGCGGTTACATGAATACCACTATTATGTTGTTTACACTTTTCCGCAGAAAATTTAAAATGTACAGATAATTTTTAAAAGAAAATTAAAAACAATTAAAATTGTTTGAAAAAAGTAAATTAATGCAAAACATAATTATCACGTTATAATCGCACACCAGAACATGTTATACTACGTTTATACGATGGCTTATGTAGCGATATCCTATCGCGATTTGGCAAAAAAGGACGTGTATAAACGCTTTAGCGCAATATGAAGTTTGCCGCGAAAGTTTAGTAGAATTATCGCTTCATATCACGATAATAGGAACAGTTTTTATTTCAAAGCTGTGTGGCAATTACAAATCGATGTTCATATATTTGTAGTTGTCACACAGCTGTGTGACCTCGTATAGACGACGCTTTAACTCGTGTTAACTCCAATCGTGTTATTTAGATTCGCACGTATAGACTCATCATTAACACCATGGTACAAAAATATCTACATGATAATAGCAGCAGGCGTTGTTGTAGTTGTAGGCGCCAACAACGGACATTTTGATTTTGTTCCATTCACTTCAGTTGTCAAACTCTACATAAATGTGTACCAACAACGCACAAAAACAAAATACATGTGAGTTTGACAACTGGCACAAAAAAATCAGACATACAAAATTAAATCAGCTGTTCAAACGACTTTACCATGTAGGTATTACTATACCATGCTTAAGCCAAAAATCGAAACTGTTAAGCGTGTCATCATAAATTGCATTTTCAATGCGAGCTAAGAGTTTCTAAACCATGTTAAATGTCCCTAGAAACACGTCCTACGCTACATTATGAGCATATTCAGTTCTTGTGAAATTTTTGTACGAAATTTTAGCATTTATTTCTAATCGGAAAATGTTGCAGCTGAGTGTTACCACCTGTCTTTGATTTGTCGTGCAAATATTTCATTTATAATTCCTCTACGCACTCAATTTTATTTTTAACGCATGTGGTGTTACTTTTGGTTGTTAAAATCATAGATAAAGGAAATAATAGATATAGCGCGACCATTGTCAACTGTGTTCACTAGGTGCTGTCCTGTACTACTGTTACTTTCATTGAAGTTTCCCATAATTCTCATTGACGTTTATTCAAAATTGTGGGAAATTTTTGTGAAAGTAATTTAAAAAATGGAAAATGTGACAAAATTTATGTGATTATACATAATAGCATTTGTTTCTTATATAAAAAACTATTTCAAAGCCATGAGGCCGGTGTTGGGATATCATTAGGAGACAACCCGTAAGACCGCCCAAAGATGAACATCCCCGAGCGCCTTTTTAATCTAAAAACTTCCCCGCCCAACAACTGTAGCAACTTCTGTGGTCGCAGATGCCAAAACCGTTAGTTTCTGTTTCTGTGGACTCTCAACAAGGAATGGTAGCTGAACCGGAGGAAGAACCAATTTATTAGGACATAGACGGTGGTGACATGGCTGTGCAATTCGATGGCCACCAGATATTCTACTTTAAGTAACGTGTTCTATTCTTGTATTCTTGATATTTTTGTTGGAAATAATTTTTTCTTTTTGATATGAAATTTTAGATATTTATTGTCATATTTTTTGGCTTTTTTTCTGGGAACAAAAAAAATCCCATTTATTGCTTTCAACGACATCTAGAAAATTACCCATTACACTAAAATTTTCCCAACACTTGTGCTTCATCTATTTGTTTACTTTATCTATGGTTAAAATCATGATGGAATTATTAGGTGGTAGCAGGAGGAATGTGTATGTATTAGTAATACAGAGATCTGTCAAACTCAGTTGATTTTTCAATTTTTTTCTATCTTTCTTTAATTGTACAAACAACTTTTCATTTAATTAACAAAATTAGTATGTGGTCAAACTGGATTTATATCGAATTTCTTGAAATCTGTTAAGTATTTACTAATTAAACAAACAAATTAGTTAAAATTTGACAGAACTCTGTACAACATACATGAAAAAGCTTCGATGTTCTTATAACACAACCTCATATTTCAACCACGGTTAAAATTATCGAAATGTCAAAATTCCGGTCCGAAACAATTATCAAACAATTGTTTTGGTACAAAATAACTTTCGCGTAACAACCCTGTAATTAAAAATGCAGTGCTGGTTTCCATAATTCCAAATCACTGGAAGCTCAAATTTGTTTAAAAAAATCATTTAATTCTTTACAAAATTTAACGTCAAAATTCGGGAAAAAATTTAAATTTGAACTTCGTTAAAGAAATAAACTTAACATTCGTCACAAAATTTACGGCCTTATTCATAAAAAGTTGTGAGGTTTGAGAGACAGTTTATCATAAAAAAACGTCTCTCACAACTTGTTATGAATAAGGCGGATAAACATTAATTCGAAGATAATTTTGAAATTCGTTACAATATTTAAATTTAAATTTCGTTACAAACATTACACCTAAGATTCGTCATTCAACCAATATTTGGAATTCGTTACAGAATGGGTGGTGGGTTCAACTGCCGCTCTGAATGCATAACTGCTTTGGTACAAATTAGAAATTAGAAGCCCATCTTGGGATGTAATTAGAACTATGTAAGTAAGTTAGATTTTGCTTGTTTACCAGATTTAAACTGAGTGCTTTCTAAATAATTGTGTGTAAAGGGACCATTGTTCGCAACGTTCTACGTATTGCCATCATATCCCCAACAGGGTGTACCTTCGCCTTCCATCTCATTCGATTCCCAAAACGATGAACATCTCTCCAACTGCCTGAGCGCGCTCTTTTTTTCATTCTGAACTTCCCCCCACCAAACGATCATGGAAGTCTGAAAGAAAAACAAGAAATCAAAGAACCGTTACTTTCTTACAAACCAGGCGAATGTGTGAAAATATCAGTTCATTCAGTTGATTGTAACCATCATTGGATCTAAAATGTCGACGACAGCGGCAACAACAATCCAAGCCACTCCAATAGAAGAGAAAGTGAAATCGGAGCGGCCATCAATCAAGTTTCATTTAAACAGCGTTTCGAACAGTTGTATTTTAGCAGCGATTAAGCAACACCTAGCCACGTGGCGGCACAAGTTAACTTCCGCAAAAGGCAGCAGGAGCAGCAGGAATAAACGCAAATATACAACAACACCTACAGCTGAACATCAGCAATCGCAGCCGCAGGAAGAAAAGCAAAGCCATTGCCATCATCACAGTGGTAAATGGTTTAGGAGAAGTACGCGTAAGGAGTACTACTCCACTTGCTCGAACACCACCTCCTCCACCGCCACCTCGTTTGTGCAACGTACTAGCGTGTATTGTAAAACAAAGTTCCACCAATTTACTGCAAACACCGCTTTAGCATCCGAAAACAAGTCAAAACAATTTACAACTTTAACGATCGGTGGTGATCGAAAGGATCCTCGTTGCCGGTACGGTCGTAAAGTTGAAATTACAGCGAAACATTTGTCGTTAAACTTAATCCAGTCTGGCAATTTGAAGTCTTCCTCAACTTCCACGGACGATCCTTTTATTCGTCGCAGTAGATCATCGGATAGTGGTTGTTTTAGTATTGATGCCGTCGATTCTAGTGTAACATTCAGATCGGACAAAGAATCCGACAGTGTTTGCCATAGTAATCAGGATATTGTTGAAATTTTTGAAAGTTCGGTGGCGTCGTCTACAGGAAATACTACCTCCACCACGGCAGTGGACGACATGACTATAACGGAGTTAACATTTTTGGAAATTCGGGATGAAAATCCCGATTTGGATTCAGAAATACGTAGCATTCTGACAACACGTGCTCAGGAAGGTGCTACGATACAAGAAATAAGAGGTAAAATGTGTGATTTTTTTTATATCAAATGTGTTTTTATAAGTAAATATTTAATTTAGAGTTATTTTAAAATTAAGGGAATTTTTAAATAAAGAAAAAGCCCCCATTAAATATTAATCGAAATGATTTCCCAAATTGTGAGATTTTGATGAAATCACAAATGGTGAGATTTTGAAAAAATCGAATTTCTCAAAAATTATATCTCTCAAATAATCAATATATTATACTACGTACACAATGCATCAAAAATGTCAAATCTGGAAATGTCAAACGAAAGAACAGCTGATTTTACTTGAGTGACAACATATGTTTGGATTAAATTTGGGTCTAACTCACTCACGAATTCTCGAGTTCGATCAATTAAGTGGCGCAGAAACAACAACAAAAAACATACGGCCTTATTCATAAAAAGTTATGCGAGGTTTGAGGCACGTTTTTTGTACGATAAATCGGCTCTCAAACCTCTCATAACTTTTTATTAATAAGGCCGATAATCTCCATGTCGAACTCGAAGTTAATAGGCCTGTTTTTTTATTCCCTGCTAAACAAATTTTTCGACGACTTTGTATGGGGAACTAAGCGATATTAAGCGGCATCCCATACAAAGTCGTCGAAAACTTAGTTTAGCAGGGAATAAAAAAACAGGTTTAATATTAGTGAAGTCCAGCCAGCCTGGTTACCCGAAATGTACTATACATTTCATGAACTACCCAACTCTATATTTGACACATGTGTCATGACCATTGGTTATCGTTAATTCGAATTTTGAAACAAATTCCGATGCGAAATATAAGTTGCAATCGCTGCTGTTGACATCTCTAACTAGTCTGCGAAAATTGTTGGTAATTTGTATTCAATTGTTTTGGTTGTGATAAAAATGTATCGATCAAGTTCCCAAATGATAGGTCTTTGGTAAACTTAAAAGATATATGGAACAAAGAGATTTCATCTTAAAATTTTTAAAAATGTTATATTACCCGGATCATACTAAAAGTGTAATCTCCTTAGACCTACTTCATATTGCAACCGAAATCTATTATTTCGCGATCACAGGTTGTAAGTCTCGTCATCAAAAATTTCCGTTTAGAGATAAATTACGAAATTTTTTACGAAATTGTCACAAGAACTTAATACGAGGCTTCAGTCTTACAAATTTTTATAATTCCTAAATCAAGCCCCGTATTTAATTCTGCCGAAATTTTTGATAAGAATCTTTGTTATTTACCTCTAAACGGAATATTCTGCTGCGGAGAGTTAAATCCTTTTCGCAATCCATTTTATTTTTAACTCATGTGTTATTACTTTAGTTGAAATCGAATTATCGAAATGTCAAAATTCCGGTCCCAAACAATTAACAAATATGTAGTTGTTTTGGTACAAAGAACTTTGGTGTAACAACCCTGTAATTGATTTTGCTTGGGAAATTTTAGCAAAGAGCTGAATACCAAACAAATGAAAAATTATCGAAAATTTCGGTTCACAAAATTATCGTAAGAAATTTAGTCATTTATCTCTAACCGGAAAATTTTGTTGCGAAGAGTTACCACCTACGTTGCAAATATTTCATCTATAATACCTCTACGCATTTTAAAGGCATGCGGTGTTACTCTCCTGTAATTGATTTTGCCTACAAAATTTTCACAAAATGCTGAGTACCAAGCAAATGGAAAGTGAGCGAAATTTCCAGTTCATGAAATTTTCTTTATTTTTATTCACGTACTTCCCATGGTAACGAAAATTTCATAAAAATTGAATACACGTAATTCTTATGGAAGCGAAAATTTCGCAAGAACTGAATATGATTGTTCATATACAAAGTATAATCTTCTTATAACTTGTTCACATCCCAACCGAAATCGTTAATTTCGCGATTTATTTGTTGTTTCCACGTTGATTTTGGTTGCAATGTGAAGACGTGCGTATTAAACACGCCCCAAACTATTGCGGCTCCCGTGCGGGAATCGTGTTTATTATTGTAACAGCATCAAAATTCATTGCGATTTGGGTGCGACAAGATTTCCGCACGGCAAACGCATAAGTATTGGGCGACCTTTATTCCCAATACTAATTTGTAACCAAATAAAGTCTTATTGGTTCGTTTATTGAACTGTATAAATTGATCAATAAATAATATTTCCATTATATGTAGATACACGAGATCTTAACACTAGGTTATCCCAATTTGGGTAATTTAAACTATCACGCTCCTCAACATTATTAAGAAAATACATCTTATCAGGGATAAACGTAGATTATATAGATATCGTGATTACAAATGTCATCTTCCACACAAATATTACATTGCTATTGCCCATACTGAGATCGAAGTTTACTTAATCTTGACCATAATACTTTTATGACCAGTTTTTAAGTGGACAGTTAACTATCGGATTACTTAATCGTAATTGAAAGTTAAGAACGATTAACTTTTCATTTTGTTTTTCAGTGGCGAGTTAATGTAAAGCCTGGTATTCAGTTTTTATGAAAATTTCGTTCACTTTTCATTTGCCTAGTACTCAGTTCTTTGCGAAAATTTTGTAAGCAAAATAAAGTACAGGGTTGTTAATGCAATGTTATTTCGTACGAAAACAATTGTTTGTCGCCGTAATTTTGACATTTCGATTATTTTAACAAACAAAAGTAACACCGCGTGAGTTAAAAATAAAATGGAGTTCGAAGAGGGATTATTAATGAAATATTTGCAAGGTAAATCTAAGGTAGGTGGTAACATGCCGCAATAAAATTTACCGTTTAGAGTTAAATGACAAAATGAATACCAGGCTTAACCCGTCATATTGTTACCGATTATAACAACCCTGTCATTCTTATTGGGATAAAAATCTGTTTTGTGCCAAATACCAAAAATAACAATATGGAATTGGAACAACCACATGGAATTGTGTAAAGTATAAAATAAATAAAATCGAAGTCATTTCAACAAAAATTTATAAAAAACTATGTAGACGTACATATGTGCACAAATACTCAAAACAGTAACATGTATTTTGTACAATCTTACATTTCTCATAATGCCAATCAGTAATGTGATTGTCGAAATCATGTGGTTCTAACTACAAGTTAACCAACCAACATTGGGTGGTTAAATCATTGTCAACCATTGGCTGAAAAACATAATTCCATGTTTAACCACAATTTAACTAAGATCACCATTGACTGAAAAACTGGCCATTAGTGGCGTTTACGCAGACGGAGATTAGAGCACTAGGAGGATTATAAATGTAAATTTCTCTATAAGCACAAGTAATCCCGATAGTTATGTGTAAACGTCGTATTATACTGATGTGGATGAGAAAGATATCGCTATTACAAATGTCCTATTCTTCCCAAATTAGAAATCTCGATAATGATGTTAATCTAGCTAAATATAAACACGTTTAATGGACAGTTTGTAAGCGGTTAGTTAACTATCGGATTACCTAATCGTTATTGAAAGACAATTAGAGTTAACTTTGTGTTTTGTTTTTCAATGACAAGTTAAAATAAGCCGTCGGAATGTAAACGATCATGGCAACCCTTGTATTCTTATTGGAAAAACATCTGTTTTGTGCTAAATACCAGAAACAACAAAAGGAACAACCAAATGGAATTATGTAAAATAAAATATATAAATGAATAAAATCGAAGTCATTTTAGCGAAAATTTATAAAAACAACTATGTAGGCGCAACAATTTGACGATCTAGGCTCAAAGTATGTGCACAAATACTCAAATCAGAAACATGTATTTTGATTACTGGCTTTTTGTTGTAAAAAGACCATAGATTAATTTATACATTGATTTGTCAACTCGTTCATCAGTTTGAAGGGAAGCGAACTTGTGTTTGAACGTCAAGAGAAAAATTCTTTCGCTGAGGTTTGACAAACACAGTTGAAATTGTTACTGCGAAAGTTCAAAATATGTAAATATATGAACATCGTGAATGCACGAAACTAAAAATGGAGGATTTTGTCCGACGTTGCTGGCAGAAGTTCGTTTCCTCATTGAAGATGCGCAAAGAGAAACGTCAGATGAGACGAATAACAAATCTATGTATAAATTAAAATATGAAAAATACGCAGACAAACCTAATAGGTTTGTTTCTTTACTTTACCGCGGGATCCCGCGGGAACCTTAAGCACCTTGGGGACGTTCAACAAGTTCCATCAGCCGGTTGAGTGTTTGCCTGTAATCGACTACACGTACACGACGTCGGCCAGATTGATGAAATATCAAAAAATTTTGATATTTTCTATTGCTGGCGTTTTTGTTGATGGTCTCCATTTATGATTGTCAATCATGACTCATTAGTAGAGAAAAATTGTGAGAGATGGACAAGTGCGCGGACGAAACAAATTCATATTAAATTTTATTGAACGCTATGAACGCTATAGAACGCTACGCACCCTATGCGACTGTGGATGACGTAAAAAAAATTGATATTAATAATTAAAATATATAAATATAAGTAATAATATATAAATATAAATAATAATAAATAAATAATAAATACAAATAATTAAAAATTAATAGTAATAATTAAAAGCAAATCATCTTCCTCCGACGATGACATGTCAACCGAACACAATGAAAAGAAAGAAAAAGTGATGATTGCCGTATTTTGTTGAACGTTTGCGGGCAAGACACGAAGGCACACACTAATGCATATGCACGTGATTGATGTAGTTTTTTGAACGTCTCCAAGGCCTTTACTCACAAATTGGGCAAATGAGAGCGATTTTTTGTTTCTCTTAACGTCAAAATGCTTTTCTCTTTTTACCGAAATTACTCAGACTTTTTCTTCCGGTAAGTTTGGGCAAAGTGTCAAACAATCAGCTGTTCGAAAAGTCAACATAAAAATATGTATTATTTGTGAAAAAATAACACAAGTGAAAAACAATTATTGAATTTACAATTTTATTAACTTGAAAAGCGATTGCTTTGAGAGTGCTTATTTAAAGAAGATGGGAAGTATGCAAATGAACAGTGAAAATTAACATGAGATGCCAGATTTGCTGTCAAGCATATGTTTTGTGTTGTGAGATTAGTTTTCGGGCTAGAAAAGTGGTTTTTTGCGTTTCTTTACTGTTGGGTAATATTGGGTATTTGAGAGAGAATTTAGCTTTTACCCGAACTTTACCCAAAAAGTAAAGAAACAAAGCTAATATTGACATAAAATCTACAATCAAAATGCCGATATTAAAACGGTGTTACCACTTAGCGTGTTTGACATGTGATTGCCAAAAATCAACTGATTCTTTTTTAATGAAAATGCGGGGTTTAAAGGTGATAACTTTGTATGATAACTGTCAGTTACAATGACAATAGTGGTCTTCATGAAAGCTCGAAAGAACCTCGTAAACTCGAAAACACCGTAAACTTTCACAGCAAACGTCAAAACAAACAAATTTCCCATACAAAGCGACTTGCACAAAAGTGGAAAGTTTTCGAGGCAAATTTGCTGAGCAAACCTGTAAGAAGAAATGTGAAAACTTTTGACATTTCAATGCCAATATTTTTGTATTGAAAAAAAGAGAGGGGTTTTGATTTATGTGAAAAAAATAAAATAATGGAATAGGTAAAGCATATACTTTAATTTTACTTTGTTTATTTACTTTATCAGCCTTTTTTTTGGCAATTGCTGCATAGATACACTGAGCAACTTTATTTGGTGCCTACGCTTCGGGGCAAACTTACGCTGAGCAAAAGTTCTAGGTTTTATTGTTTGCATGAATACCACTAATATCCGTATAATTTTCGACAATGTTTGATAAGTTTGGTAATCGAGATGTTCATAATTTGCTCTATAAATAAAACACACGTCCCGTTTACTCTGGTGTAGGTTTTGTAAATATCTTATTATAAAATTTGACACTGCGAATCTCGATATACCGATTATCGTAATGTCACGATGAAATGAGAAACTTTCGAATATACCTCCCGATCCTATAATGGATTTCGGAAGCACAATTCAAAATAAAACGGAACAATTAAATACAAATTTTTTAATAACTCGATTAGTTATCGAGATATAGGGGCTAAAATGTAGGATAATCCATGTAGTTTTCAAAATACCGGAGATATAAGAAACGGAAAACTATATCGAAGCCGTGAAGCCCATGTTAGACCCACCCTAGAGAAGAAATGTCTAAGCTTGGTCGAAAGCCGGTTACCCAGAAAGGTTTATTTAACAAAAAATACTGTGCTCATACTGAAAAACCGGTATTGTGTCGAGTAACAGATGTCTGGATAAATAAGTGAGTTCTAGATAATTTTTATTTAATTTTTCGGCTAAGTTGAGTTGTTATTGGATTGTGAGGACTCGGAATTTGTACTCTGGCCAATTTGATATTTAAAACCATTAGTCCCGTCTTTATTAGTTATTTCCGTCTTATCTAATAATAATCACAGTAAAGCAAGCTCTAAACCAATGCGGTGCCGTGAGGAAATCGTGTCGCACCCCAATCGCAATGTATTTTATTTTTGTAAGACCAGACCAATTCATTGCGATTTGAGTGCGTCAAGTTTCTGCAAGACAGCCATATTAGTATGGGGAGTGCTTAATCCTTAATCCTCTTTTCAGATGATTATCGTAAATTAACGGGCTTAGTGTTTCCCATCTTCGAACGCATCACCGATTTCCTACTATCCATACCATACGTATCAGCCTATTGCAATGAAAACGGTACCCGGATATTCAATATACGACCTATGGAAAAAACCAAACATATTCATAACATGGTTGTTCATCAGAAACCACTCCAGGAACCTGTAGCAAGATCATATAATTACAATAATCATCGGCCGCCATACTATCATGAACGTCAACAAAATACAAATTATTATCCCCATAATTGGCGTCGCAGTTCCACTTTTAGAAATCGAAAACAACAGGAAGAAAACCAATATCGCTATCAGCAGGAGCAGGAGCAGCAGCATCGTCAGCAGCTTCTGCTGCAACAGCAACAGCCGCTCCAGATGGAAGATCAATTCGCTGACGTTGAACAACAAAATCCATCGGCTATAGTGTGTAATGATAAGAATTTGGTAATAGCCGATGATTTCATCGAGCACAATTGTTGTTATGATGATAATTGTAATTATCTGTAAGTTGCACCTTTAACCCAGATGGGGCCTCACAAACTTTAAACTGTGTGGGTTACAACATTTCTTACATTTCAGGTTCAACCGAATATGCAATCCACAGAATACAGAGGAATCAACACCAAATCCTATATCTTTGCAAACGATTGCTCTTCCTCCTATGTATACATGGAATGATCAACAACAACCGTTGACCAGTGAACAGGATCAACCCCCTATATCGACAGATTTAAATCATTTAACTGATACTGCGTCCTGCTATGATAATAACATCAATCATTTAAATAACCTTTTTCATAAAGGGAATTTGAACAATGGGACTTCAAAACCGCGACATACGTTTAATGCTCCTCCCAAGGGCCCAATGCGCCAAGCGAGAAGATCTACATCGCCAACTGTGAAAAGTTCTAGTACCAACGATTCCATGTTTACCGACAGTGATTATGAGGCTCATCTCTTGGACTTTTTGCTACTGGGAGATGATTTCCTTTTATTTATGGCCCGAATGGAGTTGAGATGTAAATTTAAAAAAAGTAAGTGCAATCGAAATTGTTGAATCCCTTTTGAGATTTTTTTCCGGTTTCCCTTTGCGATATTTTGAAATGCACGGTTTCAATTGCAATCGTAACAAAGTCTTATGCGTCTTCAGGTGTATCGAGATTTCGAAATATTTGAAATTTCAACCCAACGAACATAGTATGTTTTGCGGTACAAAATTCAGCTGTTTATGGAAATGAAAACTGCGAAATCTCGGTATACCTGAACATGGCTTTATGCTATACATAAAAAACATTGGCTTGTGCTGTAATATTGAAATTGTCTTTGGTTTTTGAATTACAAATTTGTGATAATTTTTAATTTGCAAAAATGTTTATTTATTTCTTCTTCAGATCAGAAAATTTTACAATCCGGTCTTTGTGTATCGGGCCAAACCATCAATGCCGCCATTAGACGTGTTTCAAATTTGAACCCTAGCGGCCGTTCGGTTATTGTCAATATCGGTTCGGTTAATATACTGCAGTGCCGGCAACTTATTCAAATTGAACATGAATATCGTGAACTAATTAAGACGATGATAAAGAGGGGCATTAAACCTATTTTAACAACTTTAGCCCCTTTGGCCAATTACTCGCATGACAATGAGATGAAATTAACATTGGAACGTTATAATGAGTTTATAAAACGTGAAGGAAAACGCTTGGATTTACTTGTGATTGATATCTGGAAGTGTCTGGTGAATTCAAAGGGTCAGGCGATGTTCGATTGCTATCAGCAGTAAGTATAAACAAATACATGTAAATATAGTCCTTGCAATGCCTGTAGTTTTAAGGAAAAGGTATAATATAAATTTATACCACGCAATAATCTAGTAAGTAGAGAAATATCAATGAAGTTTCTCAGAAACTCTTTCTGCATTGGTTTTGTGCAGATGCAATCTTCTGTGACAATGTGTTCAAACTCACTTTAGGCGAAAATGAGAACATTACACATTAGAACATTAACATTAGAAATCTCGACTAAACTCATAAGTTTGTCAGAAAATTTCGAAGTGCAAGACTTGAAGTCTAATAGGAACAATGATCTATTGGATATTTTGATGAACTCAATAATCTGTATAATTTGGAAAGTTCGGCTTTGGAAAGTCTTGCTCATTTTTGACGCAAACATTTCAACAGTTCTATTAGGCTTGAGCATTATGATTGATTTTGTATATCACATAATCAATGGCCGCCCAACTTTTGTATAGAAGCCACTTGATAGGGCGAGGCAAAAATACCAGTTACGATCCTCTAATGGCCAGTTTTTCGGTCAGTGGTGATCTTCGTTTCTTAGTTAAATTCTGGTTGAACATCGAATTGTGTTTTTCAGTCATTGTTTAACGGCCTGTTTTTGTAACTTGTTTTTTCTCTCATCGCACGTCTAGAGCCAAACGAATTTCATTTTTGGTTTTTGTAAACTATTTTTTTGAGTGTAAACACAAAAGCTTTTAGTTATCGTCAAAATGTTGGTTCAAATAAGTCAACAACGTACGATGTTAAATGTCAAAATAGACAATCGTAAAAAATTGTTCGTGTGGGTTATATTGATGTGTTTTCTTTTCAATCACGCAAAATCCTACTGCTTAGGCGACTTTCTCTATCATCATTTTCCGTAGTTTTAATAGGAAAACCGAGAGCAACGGAGGAAATCATTTTAAATTGGTAAAAAAAACCAAACAATTGTGTTTATTTTCGTTTGTTTATTTATTTTTTAATACCTACAATCAGCTGTTGTTGATTTTACAGCTGATGGCTAGGGCTGCCCCCGTTTAGCATATATTTGTATGAAAAAGCTTTAAGAAATGCCAATAAAAACATGAAGGTAATATTGTTCTTTGACAGGAACACAACCAAGAAAAAGAGCTTTTATGCCCAAGCGAAAATCAACAATGAACTCAATTGAAAACCTGATTGCTTGTCTAGCAATTGCACGCCTGCTGTTTGAAGATAGTTACAAAAACAGGCTGTAACTATGATTTAACCCACAATGTTGGTTGGTTAACTTTTAGTCAGAACCATATGATTTTGACAATCAAATTACTGACTGTCAAAATGAGAAATGTTAGATTGTACAAAATATATGCTTCTGTTTTGCGTATTTGTACACACACGTTGAGTCTAGATCGTTAAATGATTGTGCCTTTATAGTTTTTTACACATTTTTGTTAAAAAAAACTTCGATTTTATGCATCTATTTCTTATTTTACATAATTCCATTTTGTTTGTTCCTCTTTGTTGTTTTGGTATTTATCCCAAACCATTTGTTTTTCCCAATAAGAATACAAGGGTTGCCATAGTCGTTAACAATATGGCGACTTATGGCTTGTTCACGTTGCCACGAAATTGACAATTTCGGATTGAAATTGTCGAACGAAATTGAAATCGTTCACACTGGCTTTTGAGCAATTTCGTTGAAAAATGACAACTGTTTGTTTACAAATATTGCCATTAGTAAAATTTTAGTGCCTGGGCATAATAACCAAAATTCTGTTAGGAACTGAATGAAAACAATTAAATAAATGAATGATACGTGAACTTTAACATGAATCACTGATTCACCACGGTTTATAGTTTATTTTCTCTACCCTATTTCGATGTAAACTTAAAATTTCAATCTGATGAATGAGGCGGCATACAATTGTTTTGGTTTTTTTTTGCAATTTTAGTAACCACGTGTTCGGTGAACGAAGCCGATCCAAAATTATCGACGGCGTTAGAGCAACAAACAAAATATATCGACGGCGGCAACTGAGTTTTTATTAAATGTAATTTTTTGGCAGACGTTACTTTTAGGTTCATCTCGTTAGTTGTATAAAAAATGTAGATAATTTTTTTAGTAATTCGGATGCGGCTTAATTGATAATATCGGCCAACATTTTAAGTCGAAGCATGCTTTAACGACGGCGGCGTGAACTTCAAAAAATTATCTACGACGGCGGCACATCAGAAAATTTTCTGTCGGCTTCGTGTTCTTGCATATGTGCAAAAAAGAGTACTAACTTAATTTTGCTGAGGAAAAACAGCGTTGTATACGACAATTTCAAGTCAATTTCAACGAAATTGTCGTAAATATCTCAATTTCGTAGTTGTCAAAATATATGCGAAATTGAGCAATTTCAACTCAATTTCGGCCCAAATTGCGAAATAATTCAATTTCGCGGCAGCGTGAATAAGGCATTACATTAACTCATCACTGAAAAACAAAATGCAAAGTTAAACTCAAATTAACATTCAATCACGATTAAGTAATCTTGTAGTTAACTACCCACTTAAAAACTGGCCATAAGTAGTAGTTACAGAACATGGTTGAAATGTGAGGTTGTGTTATAAGAATAGCTGATCGAAGTTTTTTCATGTCGTTATACAGAGTTCTGTCAAATTTTATCTACTTTGTTTGTTTATTTAGTAAATACTTAATAGATTTCAAGAAATTGGATATAAATCTAGTTTGACCACATACTAATTTTGTTAATTAAGTGAAAAGTTGTTTGTACAATTAAAGAAGAAACGAAAAAAATGGAAAAAATCAACTGAGTTTGACAAAACCATGGTAAAATAAGTAAGGTAAACGCACTAGGAATTGTTACAACAAACACAGGCATTTTGTTTTTGTTTGGTGTCCATAATCTGTCAAATTTTCTTCATGTGTGTATCTACTGTAAAAGTAAACAAAAAAAGTACACAAACAAAATGCATTTGAATTTGACATAAGAGAAACACCTAAGCAAGAACTACGTGTATAAAAAACAATGAAAATATAAACGTTTTTGTTCATTTCAGCTTTCAAATTGAATACGCCACAATTCTTCGCGTTAGTTGAAGACATTACAAATTTAAAGAAAAATGTCGATCGAGGATAGGCAGAGGGAAATATTTTGCATGTCGTTGCTTATAAGTAGATGCCAATTTTGAGCAGCTCAATTTTGATAGCTCAAACTTTTCTTTTTTTAAATAATTCAAAATGATACTGTTTACGCGCTGAAATTCTCATGTACAATAATAAAATTAGAAATGGAACGTTCAAATAAATAAAATTAAAAATTTTAGACATCATTTGATGTTGACAATAATAAACAAAAGAACCAATACATTACAATCAATACATACCGCCAAATGGCACGTGTTTTTGAAAAAACAACTAATTTAATATAGATGGGAAAATTTATTGGACATTGAACCCTCAAAATAACATAGGTTTTTACACATTTTATGTGAATATTGTTGGTATTTGCAGTATTATAAATAATAGCAATCTTAAAATCTGTTTATCTACTGAAATAGAGCTAAATTTTTTAATTCTGACCATTTCACTCAACAATAACGTTTTCTAATCCATAATTATTTATTTTAGTTGGGCAACTCTATAAACCGCATATGTCAGTGACAGCTCTCGTAAACAAACGCAAGCGCGAAGTGATATATAAACTACCTTTTTAGCTTTTGCGTTTACGTTCACTTTCAGGTCTTTTAGAATACTACCCTTAATTTTTCTGTTTATGCTCGATACATCGTTTGAGCTACATATTGACCGAAAAATACAAATTTCTTTACCAATATACACTAGAAATCGAAACTTCAACATCGGGTAGTGGGCTATAAGTACCCTCGTATAAAATTAGACGTTCCTATAATCTGGTTTTCAATAAGCATCTTTTGAGATCCCACCTAATACCGAAGGTTAACTCACAATAACTCAAAGATTACGCATATAGTTTTAATCTGTAAAAACTGAAGGTTAATTTTTAACCTTATTTTAAACTGGTGTACAATTTGATACAACGCTGTTAGCTACACACAAAAAATCAACTGTTTGACAGATGCAAGCCGATCGAACATTTTCCGACGCGTCGCCGCCACCAAAACTTTTTTGAAGCTGACGCTTATTGGTTCTTATTGGTTTGAACTGTGAGCAGATTTTATCGACTGACCCGATTTGACTCACTGATGCAATTTTAAAGTTTCAGTTATTTCAAAAACATCCACAAGTTGTTCAAAACTGGCAAAAACAATAGCCGCCAACTTAATTTTTCTGTTGTGCCGACGTCTTCGATAATTTTGTTTCGGCGCGGAGTTTGTCTAAGCACGGAGTTGCCAACTGAAATGTGAATTTAATCTCAAATTGGGTGGTGTAAACGGCAAATATTAGTAAACAAGGTTATCGCTAAGTCTGTATTTTTTTATTATAGTGATAAGTGGCATTTTAATTTCCCACTTAAATTCCATTTTGAGCAATGACAATGTTGCCACATGTTAAATTTCAAGAAATGGCAAGAAAAATTTATCTTAGATAAATTTTGTTATCATTATTTGCGAATGAAAATGTTACCAAGGAGAGACTTAAAAGCAGAAATTTGGAAAAAGGCTTGCACATTTTAAGTTCATTAAAATTATTTTATTTAATGGATTTTTTAATGGATAGATTTTTATTTCCGAATTAAATTGTTCACAACGTGCGGTAAATGTTATACATATTGATCATGGTAGAATTATTTATCAGGTATAGTCGTTTAAACATGTGATTATATTTTTTACATGCCATTTTTCGTTTCACTTGTTAAAATCATATGTATTTTATTTTTATACTTTTTTGTATTCTTGTATTGTTGGTATATATTTGTGTAGAGTGTGACAACTGAAGCAAATGCACGAAACTAAAATGTATGTTGTTGCTGCTTACAACTACAGCAACATCTGTTGCTACCATGTATTTGTTGGCACTTGGTACAGACGTGTTACCGTATCGCATTTTTTTCACCCATTACAGCAAATGTTGCCACATTTCGTAGTAATAACTGTGGATCTTTTTATTTGGAAAGTCGTAAGTGGCGATAGCTTAATGGAACAAAAAAACAGCCTTAATATTTTATTTGATATTGATTTCAGAACGGACAAATATTATATTATTACAGTCCAGAACTAATTGTCAAGTCTATGTCGACTATTTATGTCGAAATTATTTCTTAACAAGTAGATTTGTAATTAAGCTCCATTTATGTTCAATTATTTTTTTTTAGCGAACCACGTGTTATCACCGGCGGTAAGGAGTCATATCTGTTTTGGAATAAAATTGGTCGTCAACGAGTTTTACAATTAATCGAATCCCATCTAGAATACTAAACTATTACAAATTCTTCAAAAGTACACTGTGCGAAAATTAATGTGATAAATGCTGCTTTTACGAATCGCCCAATTTTAAAATGGAAACGCTATTTTTATGCAAAATTATATTTATTTTATATATAAAAAATTATATTTTTATGTTTGTCTTTAATATTTTGTTTAAATGTTGTGTTATGTCTGTCCCCCTCTCCCATTTAGTCAGTGTTAAATATTTTATGTTCATGTCGCGAAATGGAAGGAAATATTTTATAAGTATAAGATTAGGTTAAAACTATTTAGGTTATAGGTCATTAAGGCGAAATCTAGATCTTGAAAATTTGATTTCCAGAAAACATGGGTTGTTTGGTACTAAACACCAGCTGTTATGGGGGAAATTAAAGTTTTGAAATCTAGATTTCGAATTAGTATAAATGAGGCTTAAAGAAAAAAATACTTTAAGCTGTTTACTTTGTGTCCACAAGTTCTGAATATAGATTAAGTGGATTGCGTAAAAAGCTGGCTTTTTGGTTAGTCATATCCCTACCCTAGGAATGGGGATATAATTCCTGATATAGAGTTGTAATAATTTTTAACATTTTTCAGAGATTTTATTGTTGGCAGCAGAAAATCTTGCAAAATGTTGAGAATTATAGTTGCGACAAACATTGCAATGTTTTCCTTTTGTTAGGTTAGGAAAGTTACTTGCCCTTTTTTCGTGTGTGCTTTGAGTCCTGTCTTTGCTTCTGACCCTGTCTTGTCTTTGCCCTTGGCCCTGCCTTATCTTTGCTTCGGTCCATGTCTTTGCCCCCTGAACCTTGACTGTCTTTGCTCCGGCCCTGACCTTTACCCCGACCATGTCCTTGACCTACCACGACCCCGTCCTCGTCTCGTCCTCATAATATAACGAAGTAAATAATTCTTGTGTGTATTGGTGCACAAATATACGAATAGCAATAATTTACTTCGACACTCTTCGAACCCCCAAAATAGTTAGAACATATTTCTCTCGGTGTATGCTCGAGTAAAATTCAGTTTGGATTTTATACAAATCAATGCCGCGGTTGATTTTTAAAACAAGTTTTAAACTGAATTTTCTCCAGCATTTGTGTAAGTTGCCTATGTTAATGTTAAGTGTAGATTTAGATATTTAGTTTCCGGAAAATCTACAATGGTATATTGCTCTTATGATCCGTTAGTATAGATTATTAAATTTTTCCTTAAATTTCGCGTTATTTGTTTATAAAATTATACAACAAAATTCATAAATGTATTTCTTTTTTTTCACGTCTTCATCTTGGTGTTTCTAAATGTGCTTGTATATTATTTGTCTCTGTGTAAAAGTGTGTTAAACCATAACAAGCTTCAAAAAATCAAAAAAAAAAGAAAGAAAATACATTTAAAAATTAAAACCAAATTTGTATTTTATTTTCAATGTTATTTAAGACCGTGTTAGAGCATTAGAGATATCGTTGGATATGTCAAAATTTTAATTTGAAGAGAATGAAGGAATAGTGTAAACTTGAGGAGAACGAACGTTAGATTTCTGTCATTTTTAAATTTCCCTCAAAAAATTTTGCATAAAGCAATTTTGCATAAAGCAATTTTTTAATTACCAGAATTTTCCAAAAAAGTTACCAAAAATAACCAAATTGTTTTATTTAGAACATTTCTCTATTTCGAACAAAAGTTATCGTTCGTGTTCTATACGAAAGAAAGTTGGTTTGGGTTTCACAATCGTGTCGTTTCAAGTCGAATGAAAAAATAAAGTTTTTCTGTACAAATTTTGGTTTCTCTATTTCGAATGTGTTATCACTTAGGACCAAACATGGAGTCAGGTGAACGAAAATTTCGACTAGAGAAACCCAATTTGAGTCGAATGTGAGTGACTGATTTTCTTTCGCTTAGCTTTTCGTTCGAGATAGAGAAACAGGCTATTAATCTTCACTTTCCTTGCATTTTATTGTCTTTCAATTGCAATGCAAAATTGTTTAGTGCACAAGTATCCTAACGCTTTTATAATCAGCCCAATCAAAGCACAAAGAGTTCGTCAATGCGAAAGAGACGAATATATTTGATTATTTAGTGCGAACGACGATAAGCGCATTTTTTTGTAACATTTAGATCACATTTCGTCAAATTTTCTAATAGAAGTATGAAATCATACATGTGGCAAATTAATTATATGACAATTATAATTTGTTGTTTAATTTGAATTTCCTTTCCAAATGCAAATTCAAAAAACTTTCAAAACCATTGGCAATTGTACTTATTTTCAAAGCATTTCCTTCATATCTGGCAGTTTTGGTTTTCAAATATTTTATACAGTACAGGTTTATGAGTTTGAAAGTACTACGAGGCAATACCTATCAAAGCCACAAACCTCTGCATATAAAATACTTTAAAACAGAATTGTCAGCAGTGAAACAAATTCAAAATAATGAAAAGCATTCCAATATTTCATTACAATTGGCATCTGATTCCACAACCTGCATTTGCATTGCCTGAGCAAATGCAAATTCAAATTTTTATAATTGTCATTGCGAACAATGGTAATTTTTTTGCAATTGCATTAGATAAAGTAATGCAAATTAAAATCCAATGCAAATTAAAAAAACCCATGGATGTATGAAATCAAATGATTTTTCTTATACTAATTATTTCATTTCAATATGTTACCAAAATGAATGAAATGTTACCCTGTTACCAAGCCGTTTAAATGTTACCAATTTTGGTTGGATATTACCAAAGGTGGCAACCGTGAAAGCAACTATCAAAACAACTATTGTATTATAGAGAAGAATTTTTACTCATGGATTGGAATGCCAACATAGAAATCGAGTGAAGCGTGTCGTTTCTCTGCCCGCTCTCTTACTCTCTTCGTTGAATATTTCAATACACGAGCAGTTATCTGATGATGTTATTCTATTTAACTATAGAAATTCCAACCATATTTAAATAAAATTACATAAAGTATGTAAAACGTATGAAATAATCAAGTTATGACGCAGGAAAGAAATCCGTTTGAGTGAATCGCGTCGACTTTTTTGGTTCTCTTCTACTATGGTTGCCAAATCGCGGGGTTTTTTTCTTCTCTACCTGTACATCCTTTTTGAATTTTGCTATCAGGTTTGCATTTGGAATGAAACGATCAAGGATAGAGTAATTTATTCTCTCAACTGAATATTTATTTCACACTCTTTGTACAAATGAGAGAAATTCGACGGAAATTAACTTACAGCAGGTGGAGTTACAAGAATTGTTGGCTTAACTCTTTCATTTCGGTTTCGTATAGAACTGTGAAATTTAAATGCGAAGTTTGGTGTGGTTGCATATGGACGTTGGATGTTGGAAAGTATTGCTTTAATAATAGCAGCTACAGTCAATGACTCAAACCAACCAACAAGAAATCAGCAACGGCATTTCGTTTTGTGCGTTACAATGTTTGTGTAAACCATAGAGTAATGTAAGTTCCACATGAATACGCCTATTATTGACAATTTTGATGCATTTTGTAACTTAGTACTTAGTTTGCAACTACTGGAAATAAAGTTATGACTTTTTTGTAGTTAAGGTGCGACATGTTCACTCTAAATCATTCGTTGGCTTTGGGTTACATTTGAAATGGTTGTTCGAATTTTAGTACACATTTGTTTAGTTTTTACTTTTTCAGCCGACCAACATTTGTATGGGAGGTACCAGAATAGGCGTGGTCGAATCATACAATTGTAATATCATAGCGGCGTTTGAAGCAAAAATGCATAATTTCGAATTTATTTTAGATCGGGTTAATTTTCGGGAGTTACCGTGTTAAAAAAAAATAAATAAATAAATGGTTTCCCATTACATCCCATGAAGGGACAAGGGAGAACTTCTCACAATCACTGAGCTGTGCGCTTTCCAGTTTTCACTCACTGATTGGGACCTACAGTTTTACACCGATTCCGAACAGTATTTTGAGAAGCTTTTTCATGGCAATATACTCGATAGTGTCGCCATCACTACGCGAGGTGACCGCCGCCGTAACCATTGCACGTTACCATGTTAAGTTAAAAAAAACTTTACAGAATATAGGGGTTTCCAATTTTGGACACGTAGATTTTGACAGTACATACAGATTTTGACAGTTCATGTCGGTTATGTTGTTTTTTCTTTTATTAATTTTCCTACTTTTAATTTGTCTGTCAATAAAGACAAATTGACATGGCGTCCAGCAATACGAGCAAATGGTAAAACAATATTACCAAAATAGGTTTTCTTTTGTGGCAACGATGCACCGGTACGTCAACAACCAAAATAGCCGAATTTGGGATGGTCCCAATTCACACGGGGTCCACCAGGCATCTTAACTGAGCGGGTACTTCACATTTTACATGAATATTAGGACATGAAAAAGCTATCCCCGCGATGGGTGCCGCGATTACTCACACTCGATCATAAGCTCAACCGTGTGACCACTTCAAAGGAGTGTTTGACCATTTTCTCGGAACCGGACTGGACAGGAAATGTATTGTTACGAATAAGTAAAAGCTTTTGCTTGCTGTTAATGACTCTACTAACAGTATGTAAATAACAGGCGGTTAGTGCTGCGCCTGAAAGTATGCATTGTAACAACGTACCAGCTCGCTGAACCAGTAGCATAAATTCACCTCAGTAAAGATAATTCTCTTGTGTTCGAGATTGTTCTACAAAGATAAGCAACAACAACAACATCTAGAAGGTTCTTGAATTCGCTAGATATACCTTCATTTGAGTCTGGTGAGTTGGTATAAATAGCGGAGGTCTTTGGATTGGAGAGTTCAGTTTGAGATTAAACCCCGTAAAGTGAGCAACGCGAATTGATAGTAAAATATAAGACTTATTAAAGTGGTGTAAATAAAGTAAACTGTTGTGCTATATAAGTAGAATAAGGAAATTCGTAACAGTATATTTTTTATCAAATTTTATATTCATATAATAAGATATTTCACGTAAGCCTCGTTGGGAAAGCAATTTGCAGATAACCTAAACCGGTCCAAATACCCGGTTTTTTTCTGAACCGTACTCGACAGAACCGGTTCTTAAAATACGCGGAACAGCACATCACTAATGGCTAGGAGGTAAGAGATTTTGGTCGAATGCAGAGGTCATAACAATGAAACAAATTCATTGCAGCAACTAAACAAATTCGTTGCAATAATGAATCAAATTCATTACAGAACCAATCATACTTTCATTACAGTGACGAACAATTTGCAGATGATGAACACATGTTCGTAGCGGGAATGAAACTGTACGTTAGCTCACTTTTGACGACAAAGTTGTTGGGGTGATGAACATTTTCATCCCTGTGACGATGCTTTTCTCTTCAGTGTACAGATATAAAAAGCGCATACTTGCCCAACTCATCCACAAGATTCAAGCGCTCTCTCGATAGAGTTTGTTCGTGAAATACACCGCCACACAGTGGTTCATAATCGAAATTCAATATCTTTTGATTTAGTAAACATTTTGAAGTTCTGTAAAAACCCGAATTTAGGCAAACAGTCAAGGATTATTGCGATATATCCACATTAAAAATCACACAGTGGGGTAAATTTTCATTTTAATTTTCAAGAAAACTACAAATTTGGGTTTTTCTTTTAATGTTTTTATTAACAGATTTTGACATAATTGTTCATAATGCGCATAAAAAATCAAATGAATTTTTTGATGAATTTCAGTACCAATATTGAATGTTGATTTTCAATGTTGATATATCGCAATAATCGTTGACTCCTTTCCAACAGAGTCCGCGTGATTTAATGTGGTTCTCGACCTGAAGTCCTTAACCACCGGTGAGCACCGCCCCACCAAGAATATGTTTGCTACGACTATTAGCGCCGCCCGTGAGATATCCGTGCTACCTCGCATTGAGGGGGGCAGCCTTACCAACAATTGGTTTTTAACATAACTAGATCACTAGATATTGAATTTTGGCTGATGGAAATCGATTCTGAACCAATGGCGCCATATACACGTCATACAAATATACTTTCCGTCTTCGCGTCTGCTTGAAATTCACACTGATTACACTGAATCCTTTTTTCATTCCTATTACTATCATATTCAAAATTTAATTGTGCTAAACATTCAAGCAGTGCTGGACAAAAAATTATAATATTAACAGCGTGTGTACTGAGTACCAATCACCTACATCTTTATTGTGTGTTTTATCCAAATATTCAAGTGTCATTCATGAGTACACTGAGTACCGAAATATTTTAATGTATACATGCAGCTCTCTACTAGCAATTTAAAGCTTTTGGTTCTTATTCGTTGATCTTATGAAACATTTAATAAGCAGAATTTTCTTTCAATAATCGTCTAATAAACCTCTAATAAATATTATGAATATGACTATTTCGGTGCTAAAAACAAAACTTCCACTTACAACTTATGAATCGTTTATTAAGTAAAATTGTCATATTCAAAATTAAAAAAAAAAAAAAATAAAAGAAAAAAAATTGTCTTACCAAAGAGTTTATATGAAAACACATGACGAAATTCTTTCTAATCCTGGTAATTGTGTACCCGCAAAAATTAACAAACTTTTGATAAACTTTATTCTTCGGCTAAATTATATAATAATAAATTAGCTTTTATAGTACAAAATCTAGATAGTTTAATCAATCTTGATGATTTAAATAAGTCTAGCCAAAAATGTAACATCACTGTTTTCCCCCAAAGTCTTGAAATATTTCCATTTTCGTTGACAATTCCCTCGTTACTATCTAGAGCCCAATTACAACGCTTTAACATGACATGCATGACATTAATTTCTTCCTTCAATAGCTACAATCTAGGACCAAACAGTCAAACACCTTAAAGCTGCTGTTATGGCAACCGTAGACGATGGGACAGACGAACATCCACCCACACACCTACTCAGTTATACATTCATTTGTGCTCTACTACCGGGTTCAATAGACTATTTGTAAACACGCACACACACACACACACACACAATCCTTTATAAATAGTCCTGCAAACGTATTTACTTGTACGTTCATAAAATATCCTTCAAAACAAATGTAAATATTTTTCTTCCATATAAGAATTAAGTCAGTCAGTCTACTTTGCCATTTATACCATCATCCCCTGCCATTTGGATTTGGTGGGTTTCAAGGATAAACGTGAGGAATGAAAGGATAAGATGAAGAAAATGGGGTGGCAATTTGCAATTGCCAGGACATTTGTAATAACAAGCAAAAAATAAATACATTTTACGAGTCGTTGATAAAATGACATAGATTTAGGGTAGATTTTGGCATAGATTTCTGGGATTAATTTCGATGGAAAACATAAGAGGTCGGACAATAATAACAACCTTCCAAAAAGAAGAAGAATAACAAAAAAATGAAATATCATTAAAGGTTCGTATTGGGCATGAAACGAACAGTAGCAAAGGAAAAATTTAAAAGTTTGAACAGACCGTCCGGTGGCTTAACGGGCTAGACGCTGCAGAAAATCCAGTGAATGTGAGTTCCAATACTACACACGGCTGTTTTAGAATTTTAACACGAATTACAACTTTCAAAATTTAATTTTAGTTTTCTTGAATTTGAGAAATATTGATATAGTATAGTATTGTATAGTATACCACACCCACCCATTACATCCTTGGAAGGGATAAGGGAGAGTTACTCACAATCAGTGAGTTTTTCACCGAATCCGAATGGTTAGGATTTGGGAAGCTTTTCATGCTAACTACTCAATAGTGTCGGTGTCTCTAAAAGAGGTGACCCACGGGAACAGAATGGTGAGATGATTAGAGCGGAGATTGAGCACATGCTCTTATGCACAATAGTCGCATATTTTCCTTGAAAAAATGAAGATAATTTAAACCGCATTTAAAAGAGAACTCTTTAAGCTTTAAAACTAATGTCGATAGGGGGTGCTTCAAACTTTTCTGCCAAAATTCAATATTATTACAAATATTATGGGCTTAATTAATTTTAATATTATATATACTTAGTAATTGTTTAATCATTAAGGTATTTTACTCTGGTATTAGTATTCTCCATACATGGGACAAATTAATTATATGACATTCATTATAAATTATTATTAATGACAAATGTAAATTCAAAAAAAAAAAATTAAATACTATTGGGCATTGTAGCTATTTTCAAAGTATTTCCTTCATATTGGCCGATTTGGTGCTCAAATATTTTATATGTACAGGCTTATGAATTTGACAATACTACGAGGCAAACCCAATCGAAGTCACAAACCTCTACATATAAAATTTTTTAAAAATAGAATTACTAGCAGTCAAACAATCTCATCCGATTCCACAACCTGCATATGGAAATCCGATTCCACAAATTTTTTAATTGCCATTTCGAACAATGGTAATTCGTTTGCATTTGTATTAGATAAAGTAATGCAAATTAAAATCCAATGCAAATTAAAAAAAACCATTTATGGCATTCACCTTCTAACATGCACTTGTTTAACTCTATAGAGTTTAACCCCACAGAATCTTAACCATTCTACTATCGTCTGATATGTCCCACAATCTACTTCTTAGGTCACCTCAAAAAACACAGAGTCAAGAGCCTTACAAAATGGTTTCTCCAACCTGCTAGATTTTCGTTCTTCTCCTCCAGTTGGTAACACCAAACTCTCGCAGGCAACCTTCCACTTGGTCTTTACAACGAAGTCTTGGTCGTCCTATTTCTCGATGTCTATCGAGTACATCTTCGCGTACCTCTCGCACTGGTTCATTCTGATCCATTCTACTGACATGACCTAGCCAGCATAAACGCGCTATTTGGATACCCATAACTACGTGAATGACGGGATACAGAGTATACATCTCTTGGTTCATCCCTCGTCGATACTCGCCGTTCTCTATTGTAGGAACATATGTTCTTCGGAGCATTTTTCTCTCGAAGACTCCCAGTGATGTTTCATCAGCATGCGATATGACAGAGGATTCTGCGTCATAAACCAACACAGGTTGTATGAGAGTCTGATATAGTTGAATCTTCGTTTCTCGAGAGAGGATCTTATCTCTGAAGTGCTTGGTTGGTTGGTTGAAAAGGCTGCAAGACAGCACTCTGTCTAGCACACTTAGGCTAAATAAGCCCATTGTGATACCTGCAGTTTCCTCTATAGCAACTATTGACTAGTCGTCTAGCCAATTTGCCCGTTCAATGAATTTGTCTATAAGACCTACAGGAATATTCTGTAGGGTACGGTGCTAACTGAATGTGTTCCCAATATCCTACTACTCAGTCCTGCCAGAGCAGGGCAATCCAAGAGAAGGTGTTTCCTCGCAGCATCTACAAAGAGTGGAGTTTCTATGTCCCAATCTTAGGGCGTGTTTTCCTACAAGACAATGTCCCGTACGTGTTCCTATCATTGTGGATAACCTGCCTCCGGCAAGTTAAGTAGTTGCCTAGTCCTCTTCCTGTCCACCTGAGGCCAGACGACCCTGGCTTGTTTGAAAGTTGAAGTAAGTCTTCACTTGTCCATGAACATATTATCGCCCCACTGCTTGATCTGCAAACGGCAGTTAGAGATTGGCATATTAACACCTTCTTTTACCGGAAGAACCTGTGCCGTAGTACCCTGTCTGGCTAACGCATCCGCTACGCAATTGCCTGGAATGTCGCTGTGTCCCGGTACCCAGATGAGCCTGATGTCGAAATAATCTGCCCTAATTGTTGAGTGGCATACTTTCACCGTCAGGGACGTAGCAAACATGGCTTCCAGGGATTTTATAGCAGCCTGGCTGTCTGTGTAGATACATATTCTCCGAAGGGTTATGACACTACTTTTCAATAGTTCAGCAACCTCCAGTATAGCGGTAATTTCCGCCTGAAATACACTACAGTGATCAGTCATCATTTAGGTCCGGTGAATGGACCCCATAGCCTACTTGCTCGTCCAACTTTGATCCATCCGTGAAAAATCTGATACTACTGGTGTCCCCTTCCAGTGACTTTTCCCAGGTATTCCTGTTCGGAATAGAAGTCCTTAGATTTGTCGCAGGTAGAAGGTAGGGGATACAGAAGTCCGATTTTACGGGAATAGAGTTGATCCGTTGTAGCAATTCAGCGTGTCCGGAATGCGGCTGCCCATTCGGCCATGATATCAGGAGTACAGATGTTCAGGATAGCACTAAGTGCAGTACCTGACGTCGTGCCCATTGCCTCACTAACGCTAATCAGTGCTGATCTTTGAATTTTCATCAATGCATTCCGAATTATATTTCTTTTAGAGGAACCTCCACCAAACTACGATGCCATAGAGAAGTATTGGTCTGACTATTCGCGTATAAATCCATATGGTGATCTTAGGAGATAGTCCTCAGCGTTTTCGTATCGCCCTTTACAGTAGTAAAGAGCACCAGACGCGTTTTTCTCCCTCTCCTCCACATTCGGTTTCCAAGACAGTTTTCTGTCGAGAATTATTCCCACATACTTAACCTTTTCCGTCAACTGTAATTGCACCCCATTAACTGATGGCAGTTCAAATGCGGGTATTTTATATTTCTAAGAGAACAAGAACAAGTTAGCGGTCCAGTTCGAAATCAGACTAACTAGGCTGGTTGTACGAATGCTAAGTAAATTGAGGTTTCTACCCGTACAGATGATAGCAATATCATCGGCATAGGCAAATACCTGGCATTTGGCCCTGTACAATTCAAGAAGCAGTTCATTGACAGAAGTTAACCATAATAGTGGAGACATAACTCCCCCCTGCGGTGTCACCTTGTTAACGTTCCTAGCAATTGTAACACCACCCCATTCAGCTTTGACGGATATATCCACCAGAAGCTTCCCAATTAGGCGTGTCACTAAGCCGTCGATTTCTAGATTCTGTAACGACCTATGAATCGCCGAAGGCTGCATGGTATTAAAGGCTCCCTCGATGTCCAGGAAGGCCCCTAGAGCGAAGATTATTCTCAAGAGAGTTTTCTATTATGCTGACTATAGAGTGGAGAGCCGTCTCAGTTGACCTGCCCTTGATATAGGCATGCTGAGAACTCGATAGTAGATTCTGTGGAAGATTACTTCGAACATGAATGTCCAATAACCTTTCAAATGTCTTTGAAATGTCAAATGTCTTAAGAAGTGCTTACTTAGCCCGAAATAACAACTGTTTGGAAGAATAATTCTTTGTTTGATTTCTAAGCTGACTTTATTGCTTCTCTTTACGGCAGATCCGAGGTAAATAAATTCGTCCACTACATCGAAATTATAACGGTCATCAACGTTCACATTTTCATCCACTCGGGTAGATGATCCGCTCAGGGTTCGTATTTCGTGGGTAATGGGTTGCCCCGGGAAAAATTGGGAAAATAACCAATGTTTGCGGGTTTCGAAGGGGTTTTGATAAACTGCTCCAATTTGTATGGAAGAATTTTTTTTCGAAAAATCGCCAAAATGAGGAAATTGCTAAAACAAACAAGTGTCTATAACTCGGAAACGGTGCGTCGAATCGAAAAAATAATAAAAATGTCACCTCCACTTTATCAAAAACCCTTAGAAACCGCAAACATTGGTTATTATTTCGATTCGACGTTCCGTTTCCGAGATATAGAAATGTTTTCTAACTTTTTCATATTTTCGATCAAAAAAGGGGATGGGTTACCATGGGTAACCCATTACCCATCGTCGTGGGTAGCTACCCATTATTTTCCCCAGTTCTTTGAGGGTAATGGGTAATCGTGATGAGTAATTCCCCATTGTCGTGGGTAGCTACCCATTATTTTCCCCATACCCTGTGGGTAATGGGTAAACGTTCATTACACATTCCCCACGACGATGTGTATGGGTTACACATGGCGGGGTAAATACGAACTCTGGTTCTGCTTGACGAAATCATAAATTTTGTATTTTCCTCGTCTACTGTCAAGTCCCACAATCGGCTGTGTTTTATTCTCGCCAACTGTTGGGTCTCGGCATTTATTACATGGAAAAGTTTCGCGTTTTTCACAGTTAGCTGGTGGGCCCACATCCTAGCCAAGTGTTAGAGATCTCAGACTTTGTGATAATTTGGCATTGATCTCCGCTATACCATCAGTGAATATACTCACATTTTGACGAGTATGTTCACCTTCATTGTTCAATTCACAACCTCCGTGATCGGTTTAACTTGTGCTTGATAAACAGGGTTGTGATAAGGAAGGTGAAAGTTGGGTTTAATATTTAGATCCTTGGTAAAGATACATATTCCCATTCTGCCATCCAATCTATGAAATTGAATATTTCGCTCTCTATTGAATAGGAAACCATCCGGCCGCGAATTTCCATGGGATCATTGTGGGGTAATTTGCTGAAACAAGTTTTCCGGAATGCGGTGGATTTTCTGTTACGATACTAAGAAGTTCGTCTGGTTTTTACATATATTTGGGAGAAGAGATCTATGATCCTCTTGGATCCATTATCCTTCTAAAATAAAATAAATAGGTAAATAGTTTCCGATTACATCCCGTGAAGAGACTGGGGAGAGCATCTGACAACCGCTTTCTAGTTTTTACTTACCGATTGGACTTATAGTTGTACACCGATTCCGAGGAGACCGTCGTTGAAATAAATGTAAATTGGCCCGAGCAGGAATAGAATCAACGTTATCATGTAAAACATTCGCGCTCACTAACCATTGCACCACCGACGGCTCCCAATAATCTGTAATCTGTCATCAATACTGTTTCGTACAGCCACAGATAAAATCATGAAATTAGCCGCAACCGAATTTGGAGGTTGTCACAACCACTATAGATGTCATCACATCCGAATTAGAGGTTTCGACAACCGCATTAGATTCGGTTGTGGCAACTGCAATTCGGTGGCAACAGCCGAATTTACGGCTGCTTTTTTTCTTGGTTCTTTGCACCCTCTCATACTCAAACAGCACATGCGTTGACCCTTTGGCAGTTTTCCAATGCTGTTGCACTTCTTCTTGACTGATGTCCACCAGACCACGATGCATATGACAGAATCGCCCGTATCACGCTTTTGTAGAGCCAGTGATTCAACGGTCGAGGGCCGTGTTGAGCCTATTGGTCTTTTGCAAGGATATCCAAGATCTATTGGTCTTTTCACCCAGTTCTCAATATGGCCTTTCCAAAGTAGTTTCCGATTCCGGATTACTCCCAAGTGTTTGACCCAGTTGGACATCTTTATCGTTTTCCCTTATAAGCAGCTGAAAGCTGATGTCTTCATCTTCCTTTTGAATAAACAGGTTTCTGTTTTAAGCACCGTATTCATTTCTCATGATATTTTCACTCCCAAAAGAAGTACGTGCATCAAAATACATTGTGGGAATCGAGGGAAGTATGAAGGCTGATGAAGTGGCCAAAATGGGTAGAGAGCTGAGTACGGTCAACCTGGAAAGCGCGAAACCCTTAGTCTGAACTAAGTCGGAGGCCTTAGATCGTCCATCGTCATCCGTATGGAACATGGAACCGACAGGCGGGAAACTAAAAACGTATGGGGAACCCCTGATCCGAGGTAAATAAATTCGTCCACTACCTCGAAATTATAATGGTCATCAACGTTCACCCTTTCATCCAATCGTGTAGATATTCTGCTCAGGGTTCGTATTTCGTGGGTAATGGGTTGCCCCGGAAAAAATTGGGAAAATAACCAATGTTTGCGGGTTTCGAAGGGGTTTTGATAAACTGCTCCAATTTGTATGGAAGAATTTTTTTTTCGAAAAATCGCCAAAATAAGGAAATTGCTAAAACAAACAAGTGTCTATAACTCGGAAACGGTGCGTCGAATCGAAAAAATACTAAAAATGTCACCTCCACTTTATGAAAACCCTTAGAAACCGCAAACATTGGTTATTATTTCGATTGGACGTTCCGTTTCCGAGATATAGAAATGTTTTCTAACTTTTTCATATTTTCGATCAAAAATGGGGATGGGTTACCCTGGGTAACCCATTACACATCGTCGTGGGTAGCTACCCATTATTTTCTCCAGTTCCTTGAGGGTAATGGGTAATCCTGATGGAGTGACTACCGGCGATCTCCTTGAATTATGCAAGGCTGAACACCGAATTGGGTGCGCTGAAGCGGGCCAATGTAGATCGTGCATGGAGGACGCCGAATGTCCGGCTTTCGCGAGGGCCAGGACAACATATTTTCATAAGGACACTATAAATGACCTGACACTTCCGACGGCGGTCGACTGGAGATAACTGAGGAATTACGTAAAAGACACAGAGTTCCTGCGATTGAGAATATTTGTCGATATGGGCAAGCAACACAGAGAGCGTACAACAGGCCGGTTGTCTGGCTTAAGGGTATGTGACAGCATGGGCAGATCTGATGAGGAAGATTGGGCTCATCGTTTTCACCCTAATCTAGAATATTTCGCTCACATTTCATTTGCTTGGTACTCAGTTCTATGCGCAAACGTTGTGAATAATATCAATTACAGGTTTGTTATACTCAAGTCGTTTCGTAAGAAAACAATTGCTTGATAGTTGTTCGCGACATACATTTTGACAATTCGATTATTTTAGCTTTTTAGGTGATAATTCGGATTCTGTGGTGATGATCGGAGGTGAAGCCAAACATCTCGCACTAAAAGCCACATATGGAGGTTTGCCACATCTTTATCAGGTTTTATATAGAATATGGACTTTCCTACTCTATCTTTTGTTGCCAGATTCAAAATTGTTCTTTTCGTTTTTGCCTTCACATTCCACCGGAAATACTAATAAGAACACATTATTATAATAGAGACCACAAAGTAGGTGGTGGTGGTGTTGGATCTTATGGCAATTGTATACAAATTACAACAAATCAAGTATTCATTACATGACGACATCTCCTCCTCGCAGATCAAATGAAATCTTAAATGCTGGGATTGTTGGGATTCAATGCCAGCAGATGGAATAACTATGTAAGAATGCAAGCCATCATAACTGAAACCTAAATAAAGAAAAGGAGATAAAAAAGAAGAAAAAAAATCCAGAACGAAGCTGAATTGGAGTATTTAAAGCAACTAATGACGACTGTGTTAATGACAACAGGAAAGTACAAGTACAAGTCCCTGGAATGTTGCAAGTAGATACACGCAGTAGATCTTCTCGGGCAGAGAAAACCAATGGAAACCAACAAGAATGGTGTTTAAATGATGTTTTTGTGTTTGGTCTGCAAACAATTGCAACAATTACTTTAATGGGTGTTAATCGAAGTAGACGCAGTAGCTCAACCTGGCAGTTACAGCTATCACGATGCAAGCATCAGCATCCTTAGATGCATTACAAAGTACACAAGTAGTACGTTCTTTGTACTTACGTACGAATAAATCCAAATCGAGAACTTGATTCCTTTGCCGGGTGATTGGAGAGAATGCTGGGTACTTGATTACACACTGTGGTGCTGTTGGTGTTTCTTGGATTTATACTCTCGTGATTTACCTTTCAATTTGTTTTTCTATAGAAAGTTAGAAATTCCGCTGAATTTCCAGATGCTATCTGCCAGCGTCAACGACCTGATTGAATGCTATTTATTTAAACTTGCGGTCGTCCGTGGTGCAATGGTTAGGGTGCGCGGCTCTTGTACATGAGAACGTGGGTTCGATCCCTGCTCAGACCACCTTAAATAAAATATTATTATGTTTTTTTTTTAATAATATGTGTTCCCTGAAGAAGTCACACAATGTGGAGACGAAATATTGGAGATAAATAAGCAACACATATAATTGATCTTAAGCTCGTTTAAAGAATAAGAAGGATAACTTATTTCGCCAACCAGTTCGATCTTTTGCTTTATTTCTCCAGTTGGCAATACCAAGTGTACGCAGGGTTTCGTCAACCTGATCCCTCCAGCGTAGTCTTGGCCTTCCTACTTTTCGTCTTCCTTCGAGTTCGGGCTCGAAAACCCTTCGTGCTGGTTCGTTTTCATCCATTCTACTGACATGGCCTAGCCCAGCGCAATCGCGTTATTTTGATCCACTTAACTATGTCAATGTCAGGATAAAGCTCATACAGCTCATGATTCATGCGTCGCCGATACTCGCCGTTGTGCACTATAGGGCCATACATTTTTCGGAGTATTTTTCTCTCAAAGACTCCTACAGATGTTTCGTCTGCTTACCCAGGATTCTGCGCTATAAAGCAAGACAGTTTGTATGAGAATGGATTTTTGTTACTTCAGAGAGAGCTTTATCTCTAAAGTACTTGCTTAGCTCAAAATAACATCTATTCGCAAGCCCAATTCTCCGCTTGATCTCAAAGCTGACGTTGTTGTTTTTGTTTACGGCAGATCCGAGGAATATAAATTCGTCCACTACCTCGAATTTATAACGGTTATCAACGTTCACGGTATGGTCTAATCCCGTGGAGGCCCTGTTCGTTGAAACCATTAATTTTGTCTTGTCCTCATTTACCGTCAGACCCACTTTTGCTGACTCCTTCTCAATTCTTGAAAAAACCTTAGTAACTTCTCTAATTGTGCGCCCAATAATATCTATACCATCAGCATACGCGAGCAGCATGTGACTTTTGCTGCTGATGGTTATATTCATGTTGACTGCAGCTTTTCTCATAATGATCTCCATTAAGATGTTAAAGAGATCGCACGATAGGGTGTCGCCTTGCCTGAGGCCTCGCTTGGTTTCGAAAGGTTCGGTAAGATCCTTACCAACTTTCACTGCGGATTCGGTGTTCGTCAAGGTCATCCTGCAAACGCGTATGAATTTTCCAGGAATATCAAGCTCAGACATTTCTTCATAGAGTTTCCCCCGTATCGGGCTATCGTGGGCCGCCTTATAACCGATAAATAGATGATAGGTGTCGATTTGTTTTTCGTGTGTCTTCTCCAGGATTTGGCGTAGCGTGAAAATTGGTCAGTTGTAGATTTTCCAGGCCTAAAGCCGCACTTGTATGGTCCAATCAGGTCAGCGATAATTGGTTTTAGTCTTTCGCACATTATACTTGATAGAACCTTATAAGGCTTATTCCACGGTAGTTGGCACAGATACTCGGGTCACCTTTTTTAAATATGGGACATAGTACACTGAGACTCCAATCGCCGGGCATGCATTCATCTAGCCAAATTTTGCTAATGAGCTGATGCATGCACCTTATCAGCTCATCGCCGCCAGCCTTAAAAAGCTCCGCCTTTAATTCATCGGCTCCTGCGGCTTTGTTGTTCTTAAGCTGGGCAACAAATGTTCTGACCTCGTCTTGCTTAGCAGGGGAGCAATCGACGTCGTCGGCCAAATTGTGATCGATTGTCCCATCGTCATTGGATATATCAGGTACCAGTATCGCGGAGAAATGATCTCTCCATATTTCCAACATGCTCTGCACATCTGCGATGAGATTTCCGTCCTTGATCTACAGAAGGTGAGCCCTGAACCATGTCCATTAGTTCCGTTTTTGACTTTTTGGTAGAATTTTCGGGCTTCGTGCTTCCTTCTGTATGTCTCAATTTTCTCACTCTCGCGCTTTCTCCACTGCCGTTTCTTATGCCTAAAGAGACGGTTTAACTCCTTTCTTTCTTCCCTATACCGCTCAGTTGCAGCTCGCGTTGCAATTGACTGAATCATTGCCATACGTGCAGCGTTCTTTTCATCATTTGCAATGCGACACTCTTCATCGTACCATGGTTTATTGCGAAGCTGATGGCTTTTTAATTTTTTCTCTCATTGATTGGGACATACAGTTTTACACCGGTTCCGAACGAGTGTCGCCATCACTAAGCAAGGTGGCCCTCGTCGAAGAAAATGTAAGGTGGTCAGACCAAGGAACGAACCCACGTTCTCGTGCACCACTGACGGCCAATGGTTAGTGTGCGATATTGTTGTGAGCACAGCTCACTGATTGTGAGAAGCTCTCCCCAATCCCTTCATGGGTTGTAATGGACAAGTATTAATTATTTAAGGCTTATGACCAGCTATGGGCACGGAGCTCTCATGGAGCTTCAAGAGTGCACGAATGTGTAGCGACACAATGGAGTAACAATAAAGCAGAGAAACGAAAATCAGTTCAGTGTGAAGAAAACAAGCAAGCAAGCAAGATTTACGTCGGACAACGCCAGAAGAGAAAAAAAGAACAATCAAAACGCTTCACGCGAAAAAAAATAATTTATTATTATTAAATTTTGTTTAAAGCTTTAACTCCGAATTACGTTTCCCACTAATTTCATTCATCTTTTATTTTATTTTTTAAATATGTTATATTATTTTCATTCTAAACAAAAACATTTTTTTTATCAGTGCAAAGAGAATAAATAAAGTACAAACCATAGAGTAAATATGGGTAGAGAAAATCTTTCACTCACCAAATTTCTGACATTTGTCCTCGTGTGATGTATACGTTTGATGTTGAAAAGACTTGCTTTACTAATACCAGATAGAGGCAATGGTTCAAAACAACGAACAAAATAACAACAACGGCATTTCGTTTTGTGTGTTAAATTTAATATGTTAAATACAACACAAATGTATGCTAACAATAATAGTCAATAAAAAAGTTTAAAACACATTTAAATTTCACAGTTTTTCACCAAAATGGCATGTAAAATTAAAGCAAGAAGTTATTGTAATTCCACCTGGCGTATATCACTTTTCGTCAAACATCTCTCTATCACACCGACCGCATCACGAAGAGTGTGAAAGGAAACGTTAGATGAGACAAATGGCGGCTCTACTATAAATTTACTCTATGGTACAAACCCATGCAAAGCTTTGAATGTAGTGGTGCTCATAGAGTAAATCATACTAGCGAGAATATTTGGCTCATCTGACGTTTCATTTCACACTCTTCTTGATGCGGTCGGTGTGATAGAGAGATGTTTGACGAAAAGTGACATACACCAGGTGGAATTACAATAACTTCTTGCTTTAATTTTTCATGTAATTTTGGTGAAAAACTGTGAAATTTAAATGTGTTTTAAACTTTTTTTATTGACTGTTATTGTTAGCATACATTCGTGTTGTATTTAACACAATAATTTTAAGACACAAAACGAGATGCCGTTGTATTGTTATTTTGTTCGTTGTTTTGAACCATTGCCTCTATCTGGTATTAGTAAAGCAATTATTGTCAACATTGAACGTAAATATCACACCAGGCCAAATGTCATAAATTTGGTGAGAGAACTAATACGTCTCCTATAAGTATTAGTCTACGATAGCTGCTTATGACATATCAAGACGGTGAACCGAGGATTCCGGAACCAATCCAAACTTCTAATTACAGTAAACAGTGATCTAACTAGGTTGAGGTACTTAAATTCCAAATCGTTATGATAATTTAATATAGTTTGTAACGTGGTTTGGTTAATGAGTGAGGTAATCTTAGTCATCTCCAGGATATTTCGTTACGACCCACTAAACCTTTCCAAATAACAACATAATACTTTACCCTTTTCATGGGTTTGATTTCAAATTCTTTATTATTTCTCTTAAGATTCAAACTAATTTCATATGCAGATACAACTTCGACCGATTATCTTATTACGAACACTCGCCTTTTGCTGGATATCGTAACACTCATCTTATCTTAATGGGACTCTTCTGGAAACGAAAACGCTCGCCTAGCTTTGAGACATCAAAGGTTGGTTGGTTTAAGAAGATCGAGAACTTACAGCCTGCTTCTCTATCTCGAACGAAAAGCTAAGCGAACGAAAATGAGTCACTCACATTCGACTCAAATTCGGTTTTTCTAAATCGAAATTTTCGTTCGCCTGACTTCATGTTTAAGGGACAGTACGTTCGAAATAGAGAAACCAAAATTTGTACTGAAAAATGTTATGTTTTCATTCGACTTGAAACGACAACATTGTGAAACCCAAATCAACATTCTTTCATCTAGAACACGAACGAAAGCTTTCGTTGAGATAGAGAAACAGGCTGTTAATGTATAGGGCACGATAGAACTCAGGAAGTCACAATGTTGGAATAGTAAGCCGAAGCCGCTATGTTGGAAAACCCAGTCTAAACAGCTTTGGTGATGCAGGAAAACTTCAAATTGTCGATACACTCAGAGAATAAATTATTTGAAAGATGTTGTAGCAACCTTAAATACGGGCGTTGCCACCGAATTCCGGTTGCCACAACCGAATTGAGGTTGTTACGACTTAATTTGGTCTCCACAACTAAAATTCGGTTGAAATAACCTCATGTTATAACTGATTCGGTTGTGATAACTGAATCTTCAATTATATTCGTTATGTCAACTAAATTACCAAAATAATTTCGGTTGCAACAACCAAATTTGAAATGAATTGGGATGCAACAACCAAAATTGATGCCAAATCCTGTTGCAGCAACCGAATGTGGCATAAATTCCGTCGCTATAACCGTATTTTGCCGAGTTTCTCATGAATTCTCTTGGGACAACCGAATTCATTTAAAATTCGATTACCGCAATATAATTCTACACATTTCAAACCTGTCATTTACTATTCTAGATGCAAATATTATATTAAACAAACTAAAAAGTAGTGACAATTAAAATGTAGTTGTCTTAGATCCTCGTTATTTTCAAAGTTGTAAAGACAACGTCAGCCTTGGGATCAAGCGGAGAATTGTGCTTGCGAATAGATGTTATTTTGGGCTAAGCAAGCACTTTGGGGATAAAGCCCTCTCTCGAGTGTCAAGAGTCCAGCTGTACCAGACTCTCATTCAACCTGTCTTGCTTTATGGCGCAGAATCCTGGGTCCTATCGCAAGCAGACGGGACATCTGTGGGAGTCTTCGAGGGATAAATAGTCCGGAAAATTTATGGCCCTATGGTGCACAACGGCGAGTATCGGCGACGCATGGATCATGCGCTGTATGAGCTTTATCCTGACATTGACATAGTTAAGCGGATCGGGATAACGCGATTGCGCTGGCTAGGCCATGTCAGTAGAATGGATGAAGACGAGACAGCACGAAGGGTTTTCGAAACCGAACTCGAGGGAGGACGGGAAATGGGAAGACGGGAAATGGGAAGACGAATCCCTGCGTACACTTGGTATTGCCAACTGGAGGAATAGGGCAGAGGATCGAACTGGTTGGCGAAACATGTTATCTTCGTTTTGTAAGGTCCCTGGTTGTCCGAGACCGGATAAGTAAGTAAGTAGGTAATTTCCTTTAAGGCTTAGAGATCATGTTTTCTCCGGTTAGTGAAAAAAATGTAAATGCAGTGGGTGGGAGTCGAACTCACATTCATTGTTGCGGTCGCGGTGATATCAAAATTTTTTGTGGTTGTTAGGAACGGTAAGTACAAATATTGGAATTATTGTTTCTACATTAAAACATCCTATTTTCAAGAAAATGCCCACATTTATCAACGTGCAGTACAAACTGATGTCAACAGTTCAGTTTTTAGAAGTCGGTCGTTTGAGATGATCTTCCATCATTTCTTTATCGAAAGGATTAGGACACAAATCGACAGACACAATTCGTCAGAATTTGTGCAGTGACCCTGATGGTCCCGACAGTCGGAAACAGTCAGAAATGGATGGGAAATGAATTTGTTACCCTAAAGATTTCCCCATATAAATTCTTATCGTTTTAAGTATTTATGAAAATACAGGAAAATAAATCATCACTAAATTAATAGGCCGCCGATGGTGCAATTATTAGTGTGCGCGGCACTTGTAGATGTGAACGTGGGTTCGATCCCTGCTCAGAGTCGCTTAGTGATGGCGATACTATCGAGTATTTAGCCATTAAAAAGCTTCTCAAAATTCCGTTCGGAACCGGTGTAAATCTGTAGGTCCCAATCAGTGTGTGTAAAAACTAGAAAGCGCACATCTCACTGATTGTGAGAAGCTCTCCCCAATTCCTTTATGGGATGTTATGGGACACCTTTTTTCAAATGAATACACAAGAATTTTAAAATTCGGTTGTGACAACCTCTAATTTGGTTGCGACAACCTCAAATTCGGCTGTGACAACCTCTTATTCATTTATTACAACCTCTAATTCGGCTGTGACAACTTCTAATTTAGTTGAGACAACCTCTGATTCGGCTGTGATGACCACTAGTGTGCTTAAGACAACCTCTAAATTCGGTTCTGGCTAATTCGGCTGCCTCAAGCGAATTTTACTGCGAGTGTTTGATAGGTAGATTTGAGTCCAAATGGTTCCCTAGTTCTCGAACTCGTTCAATTAGATGCCCGAAACAAACATGTATACTATTTCGTTCGTGCAAGATATGCCTGAGCACCCTAAATGAACCATATGCATACGTAGTTCATGAACTACCCAACTCTGGTTTTAGGGTATAACTACCTCACAGTTTACTGCTCTTTTGTTGTTTTCGTTGTTCTGCTATTGCACTGCAAAAGGAAATCAAGGGATAAACTACAAAATATGTAATCATTACGATTATACTGAGCTTATGCACCTCTCCACGATGCATTGTTGCTTCCGTCTTCCATCTCCCCACAACCACATCCCCAACCAACCCATTAGAATCTCAGGCATAGCTTTAGCATTTTTAATTGCAAAGCACGTTTTTTGCGCAGCTCTAGCCGGTGCTGGTGCTTTTGTTTACTGGTGTTGATGCTCGTAGTTTACTAGTTGTTGCCGCTGCTTAAGCTGCTGCTGTTGCAGTAATTAATGATAACTTGTGCAAGTTTTGATTCCATTTCCATCATCATTATCTGAGCACATCAGTTGCCGAGGCAGTGGCGTTATAATGCGGTGGTGACTTTAAAGGGAATGGATTAACTCTGCTAGTACAAGTGGACTATAAAGTGAAACAGTAAGGTGTAATTCAGGATCTGAAGCTTGAAACATAGAGATCAAAGAGCAAGCTTTCACAGTTACCGGTTCAAATGCGATTTCGCCCCAAATAAGACAGCGTAGTAAGACAGACCACGACTTAGTTACCGGTAGTTTGGTGAGCATTAGTTATCTGCACAAGGCGTCTTGAATGGCCATTCGATACATTTGTTTTTTTTCCAAGCCATGTACTGTAGCGAAGTTGAGGCAACCAAATACTTCAGTGTTGTGAAAACAAAACATTCCTGTACGCGTGTGAAGCTGTAGAGCACAAAAAGACAATCGCCCTTATTACGGTTGTCGTCGTCGACGTCGTTGTCGTTTTTATGTCAACATCACTTCGTGTCAACCCTAGTTTGCTATTCTGTAACTGTCTACAGACGACATCGACTGTTTATCGATACCCTATTAAAAATATAAACAAAGTTGTTAATCGTGATGAATGAAAGCAGGAAGAAGAAGAACATTTGTAGGTCTATTATTTTATTTAATTTGGTAAAAGGTTTTCAAGTTCTTAAAAAATGGTTAATTATCGTAACCATATGGACTGCGATTTGGAAGTTATTGGATGTAGACCCCCTATATCACCAGGCTAGGCGAATGGAAGCGGTGAACTGAAATGAGCTCTACATAGAGACAAGGACGTAATCGAGAGCAAGAAATCTCATTAAATGACCGACCATTTGGATATCTTAAAGGATTTGAACTGTACGTTTCGTTAGCGGCCCCTTGTTTGCAACACATCATACTAAAATGAAGACACCAATTGCATGACAGAAAGCCCGCAGAGCAGGCGTATATGTCACAATAAGAAAACAACCACTGCCTAGGCAATGCATCTACTGATGGGCGCTTGACACTGAAGACACTGAAGTCTGTAGTTCTAAGTGATCCCTGAAGGAACTCAATTCCAACAACTAATTTTGATTCAGCGCAGTGACCGTATTAATACCCAATATTATTTTTCATTAACTGTTATTATGAGTTCAAATTATTAAAAATAAGTCCAATAAATTAGCATTAAAACGAACTTCAATCCATTTACCGCCAGACAGACAACGGCACTTACATACGTATAAAGCGGACACTCCTGCATACTCTCCTTGGGGGTTTCCGTTCTCCATTAAATGTTGCGAACTAAACATTTTAATTTGTTAAGCCATAATTCTAAAATAAAACTGGAAATATCTTTAATTGGAAAAAAATTGCGAATTTTCTTCAAGTCGTTATCAAAAACTGTGTCGACAGAAATAGAGTCGTTTCAATTCAATGTCGACGTCAATTCTAGTTACGTCGACAGTCGTCGTTAGTGGTCGATAACGACTACACAAATACCGATTTTCAACTGTCGACGACGACAACCGTAACGACAACCGTACTACTTCTACTTCGCTTCACATCGTATTGCATTTTGTGTACACGCGAATACACACAAATATGAATGCTTCGTCGACAGTACCCCGAAGTGCCTCGTTGTCGCAACTTCGCTACAGTACATGTCTTGAGAAAAGCTAATGACTTGAACGGTCATTCAAGACGTCTTGTGCACATATCTAGCGGGCACCAAAGGTGAAGAGGTGTAAGATTAATATACATACTACGAGGAAAGTGGCGTTAAAGTAATAGCGGCACAGTAAGAACCACATTGACAAGGACAATGGAGACTACACTATCATTAAACCTCCTTGAGATGCAAAGCAAATTCGAGGCAGTTTTGAAGGGAAGGCAACAGTAGATTAAATGGATTCATTTGGATGCCGGACTTCTCACCTTCGGAATTGAACGGAGAAAAGGTATACAGTAAACTGCTAGAAAGTTTTACCTCAGATAAGTCATTGGCCAAATGGTTTCCAAATCAACAGCACACAAGGGAACAACTGCTTACTGACGGATCTAGTTCGGATATGGAAACAGGAATACAACTCTTTATTGCAAGCTCTACTTAATTAAGCGGCACTTTCGCTTTCTTGTCCAAAATACCGCTGTTCAAGTAGAATTTATCCAAATCAAGGAATGTGTAAAATGGCTAAATGGTGATATTTTCACTGATAGCCTATCGGCTGGGTAGTTATATAGAATGAGGTCACAAACGATACTCGAGTGGAGTTATAAAGAATGAGGTCACAAACTATACTCGGGTGGTGAAGGATAAGTGGAGTCCAGAGAGTGGTACCGACCCGACATTATCGGTGGCGGCGGCAGAACAAATTGATGGTCGGCGTCGGTGGCACGTCTGCTGAAATCGACTCGAAGTTTTTTTTTGTTGGCGACTGCAGTCCTGTATTCAGCTTTTATCAAAATTTTCGATGCCATAAGAAACGAATATTTTATGAACCGAAAATGTCGCTCACTTTGCTTGGATCTCAGCTGTATGAGGAAACTTCGTAAGGAAAATCAATTACAGGGTTGTTACGCCAAAGTTATTTCTTATGAAAACAATTGGTTGATAATTGTTTTGGAACGGAATTTTGGCATTTCGATTGTTTAAAAGCAAACAAAAGTAATACCACATGTGTTAAAAGAGTAAATATTCATGAAATAATTGCAAGGTAAATCAGAGATTCGAGATGGTAACTCTCTGCAATAGAACAACATTCCTTACGAACATTTCGCAAGAACTGAATAAGGAGTTTGTCTTGAGGAGAATGCGATATATGTGACAGGGCTGAAATGTTGTCAACAACAGAGTTTTCATGTTGACGGCCTCGTTTTTCCTTCTGCTCAATCAAGCTACCGTCTAATTGGAACGTGATATCTGATTTGGAAGACAAATGCATCAATACGATGACATCTATGTCGACCAAAAATCGATCGATGAACTAACAGCGGCTTTTTCTAGCCATGTGTGCGGCGGCGCGAAAGTTAAAAAAATCACCACAGTGGAGCGTCTGATAGAAACGAGTGATAAGTCGAGTGAGATAAACAATTTCTCCAACATGGGCAGCATGGGGATCATTTTATTCCTGGGCACTGCAATATTTTGCAACACAAAGGGGTAAATGAACTGGACTGTATGATTTCTAACCAGCGGATGATAAGTTCGAACAATGCAATGCTTTTCCAAATAATATAGGTTGATATTCAGCAATGGACGAGAACGCCAACATCAGAATATTGGATACATGATACGACAGCAAATCTGGGAAAATACTGTGGCGAAGCTCGGATGGGAACAATACCACAAGATTAATAAAGTTGGATAAATTTGAACTTAGTCGATTCATGGGTGTTCTAACTTGGCACTACACTCTAAGGACACCTCAATATCGAATTGAAATAAAAAACGGTCGTATCAACATATTGCAGGAACCATGTACATGTTTGCAAGCATAGTTTTCATGTTTTGTTATCTTGCACGTTTTTGTTTTCAACAGTTTTCAACAAATAAAGCCATATTTGGGTCAGAAAAATATATATTATTATAACATGTTAATTAATATGTCCCGAACATGTAATATTGAATAGCAAACACAATGTGTTTGGAAACAAGTATACTATATTTACGACAAGCTAGAAACACGTTATATTTGCATCCAAACAACAAAAAACTGCAGATTTTTTAGCGCGTAGGGTTGCCTCTCTCGTATAAGTGACCGGGCTGAAATGTTGGTGATTTAGTATCATGTTGTCCGAAGATTAAGAGTTCTAATGTGTCTTTTATAAGTCAGCAATATGCCAGGACTTAACCAAATTTGGATGCTAGGTCACAAGAACATTCTTGGGAACTGCAAATGGCATGAAGTTGGAAGTCTCGGATCTCCGTTACAGGTTCAACAGGATAAGTAAGTTATTAGAATGACCCTAGCGCTTTGTAAGCTTGTCCTGGCCGAACGCTCCTATTTGATGATGCAGTAAACATGGGCAAACTTGTGTACTCACAGACACTTCTAACTGGCGTTGGCTACGAGGTCCACGAACCATCTAACACTGCTTGTATCCAAGGTTTTGACGGGAAACTGTCTGGTTGTGCGGCGATACTGAAGTTGAGAAATATTGGTTTCTGTACAGGGAGGCTGATGAGTGGGGGAAATTTTCGCTGCAATTCTGGATATGCAACAAGTTGCACTGTCATGTTGAAACCACATATAGAAACTGTTTCAGCATCTTTAAGCAAAGGTCTCCACTGACCGTAACAATACGACCGATTTTTCGAAATATTAAGGGTCGACAATGCAGCTTGACGAAACTGCACGTCACACTGTAACTTGAGCTGGATGAAGTTGCCTCTTATGGAGTATCGGGGGGTTAGAATCAATTCGTATTCGACAAATTTGTTTGGATGGCGTCGGACATGAAAATTCAGTTCAACATGTTTAGTGAGCACGGCTCTTGTACATGCGAACGTGGGTTCGATCCCTGCTCTGACTACGTAACATTTTTTTCAACAGCGGTCACCTCGCTTAGTGACGCGACACTATTAGGTATTTAGCCATGAAACAGTTTCTCACAATACTGTTTGAAACCGGTGTAAAACTGTAGGTCCAAATCAGGAAGTGTAAAAACTAGAAAGCACACAGCTTTCCCCAACCCCTCCATCGGATGCTATGGGAAACCATTTGTTTTTTGGAGTAAGTAATGATTGAAAGAAAGAAATAAACGAAATTTTTTTATATTTTCGTCCTCAACCACCATTTGAATGATCATCTAGCTAACTTCCAAGCAAATCAAGTTTGTTTGTGATTTAAATTATATAAATAAATTTAAATTCTTCTGAAAATTTGCCGGAAGTGACTGTCTGCTGATACTCAGTTGTGCAGATACGATCGTTGTCGAAACTCTAGGATTGACTTGTATGGCAACAGCTACAGCAGCAATAGTTTCATGTGGCCGAACTGAGGAATCTCGATGATAATGCATTCTAATGATTGTACTACGCTCGGAAAAATTGATTACGAGCCTAATTATAGTCCATCTGCTCGAAGGAGTGCCGCCAAACACGCACTTTAACTTTCTTTGAACGGAAATGAATCCAATGCGTGATAGTGGCGCACATTCCAAATTCTTATTTCATCATTACAATCGTCCACCTTCCTAAAATTTAAAGACCAATCACTGAAATAAGAAGGAAGGAGACCCATTAATTACACATACAACAAGTTATGAGGTTCTGTTTTTGGTAGCGGCAGTCATCAGCCACCCAGTATGACCACCAAGATACCAATTGTAAAATCGTCATACACCACCTCTGCTACGAGACGCCTCTGTCCACCACAGTACCACCGTGAGCATTATCACTAGTTACACTTTGTTTCATTGCACGTAGGCTGACATTGATTGCATGTCTCTCAACTCTTTATTTTGCACATCATACCCAAAGTTTTTCCCTTTAAAGAAACAAAGAAAAACACTGGTTATGGGACAAATGTCAACGACGCTTTAACTGTTGCATATTTTATTAGCTCTGTCGCTACGACTGGGAGTCCCATCTCGTCCAGTTCCATTCCGTTCCGTCTAGGCCGCCTTCTTTCCCACCCAGTTCAAAACTGTTCATTTTGTTGTGTAAATTCATAAGAAATTACGTTGTCCATGTAATGGAGACATCCAGTTCCCTCATCTTTTTGCATCAGAAACTGAAAGTACTTTTACGTACTTGTCAAAGATTCGAAAATTACAGAGGCCGACCGACGATGTTGCTATTAGTCTGTCGGTGAAATAAGGGTTGGCATTGTGTGCAATATTTCCACCCTCATTTGGTATTCCGACGAAATGAAGAGTGAGAAAGTTCTTGTAATGAAATTAAAAATTAATGAACTTCAAGAGGATTTTCGTTGTACGTATGAATGCGTGAGGGCGATTTTATGCAAATCAAGATGCTGCCATAATTTTCTGCATGAAAAACTCTGTCGTTCCGAATAAAAATCTCCAAGACCAACGAAATCGCTAGATGTGAAATAAACAAGTTTGCATTACAGGCTGAAGAGTTGCCAGTTTGGAGGGAAATTCAGTTCTTATGAAATTTGCATTCCCATTAGAGTAATCATAGATTAATATAGTACTAGAGATCCGCCAACTCGCTCTTGATTTTGTCATGTGTACCTTTTGGGGGTTAATTATCTTCAATCTAATTGGAAGAAGAAGCACCACAAGAACAGCAGCCGTTTATGCTTGATGTGGTGAAAATCTTATACCGCGTTTATGCTGCAACCGAAATCTCGATTGTCTAGATTTCATTCACAGGTACAGCTGATTTGTGTAGGGAAAAACAGATGTTTAGGCCACGAAATCTAGATATCTCTAGATTTCGAGTGCAATATAAACATGTTTTTAGAGTAGAAAGAAAAAAGAAAAAACTAGATTAGAAATTGGAAAAGAAGATGGGGTAAATTGCTGGAAAAATGGAGGGCAAAATGAAAGCATCCTACTCGGTTTGGCTTTTGAAGGAGAAAGGTACAAGTGGCTGAGGCAAGATATTTGGATCCTGTGGTAGAGAAAAAAAAAGTGATGCACCATAGAAATAATTTTCATGCGGTTTATTTTTAATACATTTTACATAGTCTGAGATACAAGTTTTAAATTGACAAAAGTAAATGTACATGAGTACAGAAATAAAAGAAAATTTAAGCAATTTTTATTGGACAAATATAAAAATTACAGCAGACAGTTGTCCGAGGCCTTCGGCCACGGACTGTCCCTGCAGACTGTGTCAGAGACACGGCCATTAAGTTTAACGTAGAATACGCCATCCGATAAGACAGAAAACAGATATAACAATAAATTCATTTGCTTATATTATTTATCATTTATTGTTATATATGTTTTCTGTCTTATCGAATGGCGTATTCTACGTTAAACTTAATGGCCGTGTCTCTGACACAGCCTGCAGGGACAATCCGTGGCCGAAGGCCTCGGACAACTGTCTGCTGTAATTTTTATATTTACCAACGGCATTTGATTCAAGTCCGTTTAAAAAAAAAACATTATGTTCAATTTTTTTAAACTTAATTTAATTTATGTATTTTAATTAATATTTTTATTGAAATAAGTTCTGCGAATGTTGAGAGGGCCGCCCTAATATTAAAAAAGGTTTACCTTATCGAGTCTTCGCATTAGCATTCGAGCGTTGTGTGAAAGCTTTACGCTTTACAATTCAAAATTAATGTTACAACAGCTTTATTGAAGCTTTCGCAAAAAAGCTTTATTACGTTAGCTTACAGTTTGTTTCAGTTTTTACTAGATACATGTTGCCAACCAACATTAGCTTGCTGTTCGTTTCACTTTTTACTAGATACATGTTCCTAAGCAATGTTGAGCAACCAAAAACACTCAACCAAACACCACACATATGTTTGAGTGTATGTGTTTAAACAATTTTCATTTGAGAAATTAAAATACTAGAAATATATCAACCAATATGAAATGTATATCAAACGAAAGATAACATCTTCATTTACCTACAAAAAAAATTTTAAAAAAATTCATCTAGCCGTTTCCTCAAATTCAATGAAATAAAGATTACAACAATAAAAACCTGACATGACTCCTCATACCGTAAGATAAGACGTATTCTACGTCAAAAAAAATTTAAACCGAAATCCTCGCTAAACTGAAACGCCAACCGATCCTAAAGTCACCTCTGTTCTTTCCAACGCTGTAGACGTTGCACCACCAAGCCTGGGGTGCGCGGTATCAATTTGGGGTTTTAGTCAAAGAAACTTTCCACTGCCACGACCAGACAAATTTATGCTAAAATAATAATAGAAAAAGGAAAAGTTATGTGATTTTGTTTTTTGTTGTTGTTGGCTTGTGTATTACAAATGAATTTCAAATAAATAAATAAAAGAAAATCATGAAATTAAATATGGTGGCGCAAAAGTAATCCTCCTATCAGAAAATGCTATAAATTTTGCGATTGACCCCTAATGTCAGTTCTGTTTTGACATTTGTGTAGTAAACACATGCGAAATACACGTTAATAAACAATGTTACGCTACACTGCTCCAGAACGCGGAATATTGCTGACTATTTATTTGACCAATAATCGGTCGGTGACTTTGGCACAACGTGAATTTCGTCGCAGATTTCCTGGCCGTCCAAGGCCTACTGGTGAAACACTGCGACGCTTAGCCGCTCCCCTCGAAGAGACTGGCACAACACGAGATGCTGCCAGGCGTGGCAGACCCCGGAGTAGCCGTTCTGCAGAGAATATTGCTGCTGTAGCCGAGGATGTCATGGAAGCGCCGTCGACATCGACCAGACGACGTGCCACGCTACAGAGCAATGATCAACGAGTTCTTTTTGCCGCAACTTGATGAATTGGGATTGGAAAACATGTGGTTCCAACAGGACGGTGCACCGGCACACACTGCACGTGCCACAACCGATATGCTGAAGGATGCATTTCCCGGGCGCCTAATCTCCCGTTTTGGCGATTTGCACTGGCCAGCAAGATCGCCTGATTTGACCGCTCTAGACTTTTTTTGTGGGGTTTTTGAAGTCGCGGGTTTATGTCAACAAGCCTCAGACTCTTGCAGCTCTTAAAGACAATATCCGTCAAGAATGTGAGGACCTATCGCCAGAAGTTTTGACCAAAGTGATGGAAAGTTCCATTAAAAGGGCTCAAATGACAATCAACTGTGGCGGCGTCCATTTACATGACATCATATTCTCGACTTGATGTAAAAAAAATTAAAAGACCAAATAAAAATTATCCACAAGAAGAATCAAAGTTTTTAATTTTTTTTTTAAATTACAGCCAAAAAACATCGGAAGTTTACTTTTGCGCCACCTTGTATATATAAGAGTGAATATCGTTGTTCTTTACCGGCTTTATAGAAAAGGTAAACCCTGTGGGAGTGACAAGGTCCGCGTCTTGTTTAGGGTTGAGCACAGGCCTAGGAAGTGCAAATCCGCGATTTAGTGCCCTAGGAAAGTAAAAGAAAACCAAAAAAAGGGAAAACATAGATATTAAAAATATCAAATGAGTGTTCGAACTGACGGGCGATGTGTTAACACCTTTTTGTTACACTGTACCTGTTCGATTTTTATGAACGCATTAGTAAATGTTACATTGGAAAACAAACAAAAACAGCGTTCAATCATATGATGACGTTACATTTAAATAATATTAATATTTAAAATTATTTAAAGACCAGTGCAAGCACATGTGTCATTATTTTCTTGCTTAATACTTTTTGTTTTATTCCCACAAAAAAAACAAAGAGAATGCAAAGCAACCGACACATGTTCATACATACATTGTTATGTTCACAGTTCACAAAATTTTCGTTGCTCTCTTGCTATCTCATTTTTATATACGTATAACCACGTCATTATTCTCTTTGCTCTGAGAGTGCTCCGCACCCACACAAGACAACTATTCGCTGCATAGAGTAATCTCAGACTAGAGAGAATATTTGGCTCATCTGACGTTTCGTTTCACACTCTTCGTGATGCGGTCGGTGTGATATGAGACCTACCCGATATGCATTTCATACAAATCGGTCCAGCCGTTTCGGAGTAGTTTAACGCCATACAATCTGTGATCGCAGTCGGACAAACTGTGTTTGGATGTGTTCACTTTGTGAACACCTATAGCAGTTAACACATCAAAAAATTGTACAAAAGTCAATTGGAAGCAATCAAACTCAAAGATCCACATAAACTGACAAAGAATGAAACATTCATCAAAACATACCTTACAAACATACATATAGTAAACCAAAAAAAAGGAAAAACGCTTGAAGACTAGGTTGGAAATCATGTTAAGATTTTGTATGGAATCTGTAATCTAATTTAAAATTTCCCTTTTTTTTGCATTTTAAAGATGTTACTGGATGAAACTGCAGTATTGGAGTATTATAGTAATTTTCTAATGCCATAGAACGAATTGAAATTGTTGATCACATTGTGGAGAAATAAAAGGAAGCTGAATGAAGTATTTATAATGAAGAAAAATTCCGCTTTAAATATGAATGTCTAAAGCATTAGGAAATTGGTATTGAGAAAAGGGTAAGTAGAGGTACTAAACACTAAACACTAAACATCATTTTCAAAGATACCATGGTGAATTCAGATTGTGTATTCTAAGACGGAGGGCTCTTCCTGGCAGAACATCCGCCGGGCATCTTGTCCATGTGTGTGTTAATCGTCTTTTATATGGATCGTGAGTATATCAGTTACGCTAGTGTCCTTTGGTCTTGCTTCGGGTCCCTTTTTAAATATTTATCTTTAATTATTTTGAATTTCTTTTTATTGTTTTCTAAGAGCTGGTTTGATTTTTTTTGTGTACTCGTCAGAGTTCGAGATGTCGGCAAGGATTACCTCCATCTGGCGAGCTTTGCCGCGCGGAACGCCAACAGACCAGCCAAGCCGACAATGTGGCGATTCTATTCAATTCTTGGAATTTCGTTTTCCACTTAAAAGTCTGACAGTGACCAGTAAAATTTTTTGAGTGAAGCAAGCGAACTTGTGAAAATTTGAAGTTTTAACGTCAAGACACGAATTCTGTTTTCTAAGAGCTGGTTTGATTTTTTTTGTGTACTCGTCAGAGTTCAGAGATGTCGGCAAGAACTGCCTCCATCCGGTAAGCTTAGCCGCGCGGAACGCCAGCAGACCAGCCAAGGCGACAATCTGGCAATTCTATTCAATTCTTGGAATTTCGTTTTCCACTTAAAAGTCTGACCGTGACCAGTATAATTTTTTGAGTGAAGGAAGCGAACTTGTGAAAATTTGAAGTTTTAACGTCAAGACACGAATTCTGTCGCTGAGGTCTGATAAACAAAGCTGCAATTTGTTATTGGGAGTGTGCAATTTATGTAAATGTATGAAAACCCTGAATGCACAAAATTAAAAATGGAGGATTTTTTTCGATGTTCCAGCAAAACAGCTGACAGACGAAAGTGAAACGACCGGTGAACGAGTTGGGTCCTTTCGTATATGTTAATCTAAGCATAGATTAATTTATAAGTAGAATTTCCAACTCGCTCCTCCATTTCTGAAGGGAACCAATCTTGTGGAATTTGCATGTTTTAATATAAACAGAAGAATTCACTCGCTGAGGTTGGATAAACACAGCTGAGATTGTTACTGTGAATTGGCAAAATATGTAAATATATGAACATCGTGAAAGCATAAAATTAAATATGGAAGATATTGTTCGATGTTCGCATAATTTGTTGTAATTAAACAGCCGACAGAAGTTCGTTTTCTCATGGAAGAAACGCAAAGTGAAACGTCAAATGAGGCGGATAACAAATCTACGAATAAATTAATCTATGAGAGTACGTGTATAAAAAATAACGTTTACTTCTCATTCGTTTACTTCTCATTTGCCTGGTACCATAGTTGAACTAGTCATGGTTGTATTGTTAGAACAACTGATTTTAATTTTTTTCGAGCCGTGGTACTTGTTCATATTCATATGTATTTTGTTTTTGTACTTTGTTGTTTCGAATTGTAGTTCGAATACATCTGTGGTGAATTTGACAGAAGCCAAGTGCCTAACAAAAACAAAATTCATGCTTTTGTTGTTCGCAATTATAACAACGCCTCCAGATATAGCCCGGTATTCACTTTTTATGAAATTTTCGTTGCCATAAGAAGTACGTGTACAAAAAGTAACAGACATTTCATGAACCGAAAATTTCGCGCTCGAAGGAGAGCACCGCAAGCGGCTTTGGACGTGTTTCTGGGCCTTTTGCCACTGGACTTGTACCAGCGGCCCGAGGGGCTATACGAGTGAGAGAAGCTGGCGATTGACATCAGTCTTTGCATGACCATGCGAATATTCTCCAGCTTTTGGGTAGTGGCCACTCTTGTCGTCTGTCGCCTCTTATTGATTTCTTGTCGAATCGTGTGGATTTCCGCAAATTGGACATCACAATTCCGAAAAGATCGGAATGGAAGAACAACGGGATTCCCTATGGGAACTTTATGAACGGGTCGAGGATGGAACATTTCACAGTAGCTGGTATATACAGCGAGGATCTGCAGCTAAGCATTTCCTTTAGGCACACATAGTGAATGCAGTGTCTTTCAGGCTGAGGTACAGACCACTCAGTAGGCCGCGGAGGCCATTATGGAATGTGGAATCAATACTAGCAGACGGATTACCCTTTGTGTGGATAGCCAGGCTGCGCTAGAGGTGATCAATTCTTCATACTACTTACTTATCCAGTTTCGAACAATCCCGGGGAGGGGGGGTCGGGGACCTTATAAAACGAAGATAACATATTTCGCAAACCATTTCGATCTTTTGCTTTATCTCTCCAGTTGGCAATACCAGGTGTACGCTGGGATTCGTTAACTTAATCCCTCCAGCGGAGTCTTCGTCTTCCTACGAGTTCGGTTTCGAAAGCCCTTCGTGCTGGTTCGTCTTCATCCATTCTACTGACATGGCCTAGCCAGCGCAATCATGTTATTTTGATCCGCTCAACTATGTCAATGTCGGGATAAAGCTCGTACAGCTCATGGAGTATAATTTGGAGTATTTTTCTCTCGAAGACTCCTACATATGTTTCATCTGCTTGTGATACAACTCGTTGAAACCATTAATTTTGTCTTGTCCTCATTTACTTTCAGACCCACTTTTGCTGACTCCTTCTCAATTCTTGAGTAACTTCTCTAATTGTGCACCCAATGATATCGATTTCCTCAGGATACGCGAGCAGCATCTGACTGTTGCTGCTGATGGTGTTATTCATGTTGACTGCAGCTTTTCTCATAATGATCTCCATTAAGATGTTAAATAGATCGCACTATTGGGTATCGCCCTGCCTGAGGCCTCTCTTAGTTTCGAAAGATTCGGTAAGATCCTTACCAACTTTCGCTGCGGATTTGGTGTTCGTCAAGGTCATCCTGCAATGGCGTATGAGATTTGCAGGAATACCAAGCTTAGACATTGCTTCATAGAGTTTCTCCCGAATCGGGCTTGCCTTTACAGAAGGTGGGCCCTGAATCAGTCCCGTTTTTGAAATTTCTTTAGAATTTTCGGTCTTCGTTCTTCCTTCTGTATGCCTCAATTTTCTCACTCTCGCGCTTTCTCCAGCACCGTGTGTTACGCCTAAATAGACGGTTTACCTCTTTTCTATTTCCCTATACCGCTCAGTCGCAGCTCGCGTTGCAATTGACTGAAGCAATGCTATACGTGCAGCGTTCTTTTCTTCATTTGCAATGCGACACTCTTCAGCGTACCAATTCTACATGGTGTAGATCAAAGTTGGTGAGAAATTGTAAGGAGCAGTTGGAAAGACTAAGGGCTCTGGATATCAGCCTCTGCTGGGTTGCAGGACATTGCGATAATCCTGTGAACGAATCAGCGGATTTACTGCCTAGGGAAGGCTGTACGTTGTCTGATAACGGTTCTCAAGTGAATGTACATCCGTCTATCTGTTTCCTTTTTGGCTTAGTGGAGGAGTGGATGTGGAAAACAGCTAGCAGACGTTATAGTTAGCGACTGTATAACCGCTAGATCACTGTGGCCCGAATATATAGAAGATCCCGATAAGAATACATGGTTCGCCTGTGCAGCAGAGATTTGAGACTGGCCTGTGGAATTCTAACTGGCCACTACAATATCAGACACCTGACGGGCAAATTGGATAGATATGTACCGGACTACTGTCGCTTGTGCGAGTAGTTGTTTGTACTGCTCTGACCCGCAGGAGGCTGAGCTACTTGACCTAGAGTATCTCTCCTCAATCGGAGTGAGTCTTCTACTAGGTTTCATGCGGTGCCTCTCATGGCTGATCGGGTAAAGATGAATGGCCGGGGTCACCGTTGTGGGGGCTGCATTACAAGATCATTTCTTCTTTCTCTAGTATGTGCCCTCTTTCGTATCCTTCCATACCCACTTATAAATTCTTTCTTTCCTTAACTTTCTCCTTTTTCATCGGACAATCACAATGGATCAATAGATCGACACACGAGACCCAAACCTACACCTTTCATTTGCTTGGTACTCAGAACTTTGAAAACATTTCGTGAACAAAATCAGTTACAGGATGGTTGTGCTAAAGTTATTTCGTATTGTTTCGGACCAGAATTTTGACACTTCGACAATTTTGATAATACACACATCTTCACACATCTATTCTCACCAAGGACCTCCATGGCTGTTTCCTTCAGCATTCTAACAATGCCAGGTCACGTACTTTGACTGTCCTGTTCCAAATTGGAGGGTAGAGTTTGATCGAACATCATTAATATGGATGGGTCCTGCAGACGGTCTTGTATCAAGAGGTTTGGATGTCACAGCTCATCGACTATGAAGTTGTTAATATCATGCAAAAGAAGGTGGATGAAGGAGTGAGCGATTGGCAAACTATGTTTGAATTATGTTCGATTAATACTAATGCCTTTTTAATTATGTTTGATTGATACTAATGGCCTTTAAATTATGTTTGATTGCTGATAATGAATTTTAAATTATATTTGCCGCTAGTTTTCTCATCTGCCACTCCAACTCGATGAAACCTTTAACAGATGTTGCACACTCTTACTATATTACTCTATGGTCTGTGTTGTATTTTACGATTTGGCCTCTAATATATAAAGCAGTACCCACCTGGCAACTGTGATCTGCCACTGTTAAATCAACGCACTTAGAGTAGGCCAGGGAGTTTCTATCAAAGACGATCCAGAATTAGACAACCAGAAGATGTGAGCAGTTTGGCAACCCTGTTAAAGAGAACCAAAAAGTGCCAGTAATTCACTCAAACGCATTTCTCTCTCGCGTCATATCTTGATTATTTCATACTTTTTGCATAGTTTATGTAATTTTACTTCAACATGGTTGGAATTTGTATAGTTATATACAATAACACTATCAAAAAGCTGCTTGTGTATTGAAATAATCAATGAAGAGAGTAAGACAGCAGAGAACGACATGAAAAATTGAAGTCAACAATTTTTGGAATTCCGCCTGGTTTAAGTCAATCTACGTCAAATAACTCTCTGTCGCACATACCGCACCACGAATAGTGTGAAAGGAAATGTCAGATGAGAACAATGGCGTCTCTATACATCATTTCTCTATGGACTTGTTTTGTGTACTGGCATTTGAGTGAAGAGAAATTTTGATTGTCTACTTGTTTCTATGGCACAGCTCATCGAAAAGGTACTGGGAAATTATGTAGAATGAGAGACCAAAAAAGACATGGATATTATAGACCATGCAGCAAACTAAGTTGAAACATAGAGCAATACTTAAGAGTTTCCATTACTCTATTCGATGCCTCTTCATGACGACGAGGTAGTAGGTCATTTCATAGAGTTTTATTTGCTGCTTTATTTTTTTATCAATTTTACACTTTCGTTGGACATAAAACGGACAGAAATCAAAGGGAATGCGTATTTTCGTTCAATGCAAACAACATAAAACATAATTTAGCTGTCATTAGTATCAATAAACACTATTTAAAATTAGTTCCTATCTTTTTTGCTCTCTCATTCTCCATCATCGGCCTAGTACATTTTCGATCAGCTGTGCCATAGAATTCCCCCTGGTTTAAATAGTGTTTGATTGATACTAATGCCAGCTAAATTATATTTATGTTGTTTGCAACGAAAGAAAATACGCATTCTCTTTTATTTCTGTCCGTATTATGTACAACCAAAGAGGAAATTACAATAGCAACTTGAACTCGATGAAATGGCCTACTACCTCTTCAAGAGAACGTGAAGAGAGGTATAGCGGCTCTTGTATATTTCTCTAGGCTTAGACCTAGGATGTCTACATTGTAGGATTCCATAAATCGACTAATCTGTTCGATTCTAATCTGATTCCAGGTACAAATCATAAATCTATTATGATTGAAATTTAAGACGAGTGTTCATTAGAACACCGCATCCGATTCTTGCGCTGAGACTGTCAACAAAATCTAGACAGGTATACACCCTGTATTAGGGAGGTATTTGTTTTTATTGACTCACTAGTCTAGATCCGTAGTGTTTAGTAAACAAGGGGGGACACCTCGAGCACGATGTGGCTCTTCACCACGCTCTAGGAACTTTTCCTGTCCCTTGGCACTACCAAATTTCCACTCTAGTGTCACAAAATATTAATATCCGTACTTCATATCTATAGTGGAAACCCCCATATTGTATCCAACAAAATACTTTGCAACCTCTTCTAATCTAACAAGTGCGACAACGAACCTAACAACTCATACCCAATCTTATTTTGTTTAAATGTGTATGATGAATGCATGTAAATAATATGGCAACACTGATAATTGTATTTGTTTGCCTATTGTGTTCGTCGCTGTTGTTTTTGTTTATTTTGTCTTATTGTGTGCTGCATTTTCTCTTGCATTAACATCAGTGAGTTTGCGTTGCTCTGCTGGTTTGCTGTTGTTATTGGAGTTGTTCTTCTTGTTGACTTTTGTTATTGTGAGTTTTGTAGATGGTGATAATGATGTTGCTGCAGATAATCATGATGTTGAAGATGATAATTATGATGTTAATGATGATAATCATGTTGTTGTATGACCAGTTAGTTGGTTGGTTCATTTTGTTCGTTTGCTTGATTGTTGTAGTTGTAGTTGTAGCCGTTTGGTTTTGCTTTTGCTTGTTTGGCTCGTAGCGTGGCGGCGGCGGTTCGTTGTATTGTTTTCCTTTAGAGCCGGTTTAGTCTTAACGTAGATTTGTAACGTTGCAGTTGATCATGTTTGACGCTGTGCGGATGTACGAGGGTGTTTATGAAAATTCATTGGTGCTTTGATTATAATTTTTGCGCGTCGGTTTACTGGTATTGAAACACAAAACAACAACAACATACGCGAAGTGTGGAAGTAGCAAAAGTAACAAAAACAAAACGCCATTACTGTTTACAAAGTGTCAATCATTATCCGAAAATTGTGCAAATCGTAAGAGATGAAGCAAAAAGAAATCAAAGTGAATCAAAGAGCAGTTAATACAATAAATTAGAGGCAAAAAAAGTTTATACAAAAAATCTGAAATAAAAGTGGAAAATATAAAAATAAAATACGAAAAATCATAGATAAAAAGTAACAAAAATTGTGGAAAAATATGAAAATAATTAAGAAAAAGTGAAATTTGTCTGAGAAAAATGTGTGAAATTTGGAAATCTAAAAATTAACAAAACAAATATAGGTTGGTTTTTGTGTATCAAGCCAAAACCAAAAAATATTGAAAAAATTAAATAATCAGTTTAAACAAGTTTCTATAATCCATGAGTGTTATCACCCCCACCCCCTCGAATAGCACAGTAGCGGCCAATATGTCACGCGAAGAGGAGGAAGAGGAAGTGCGCACGTTGTTGGAACGTCATCAAGAACGTATCCGGCAAGATTTAAGCAACACCGATCTGCTAACGGTTCTGGTGAAGAATTCTGTGTTAACACAGTCGGAAGAGGATTTACTGCTGAAGCCCTACAATGCCGGCGGCCAGACATCCGCACCCTCTAGTGTGGGCGTTACCAAGCGTAAACTGAGTGCCGTGATTAGTAATGCCAGCAGTGGCACTACTGGCAGCACTGGTGGCAGTAGCATTGTCAGCACGGCCCAAAACTGTGGCCCTGGATCACGCAGTGCCAGTGTTAATGGCGATCAATCACAAAGTGATAATCGTTCGATAACACCCTCCGTGGTTCTGAATCAAAATTCCGATTCCATAAGTGATCACTACTGTACAAAAGAAGAGCTATCAGCGGATTCCCTAAACGATGCGGAAATATTGCGCTTGCAATGCGCTAATCTGATTGAGATAATCGCTAAAAGCGGTTTCGAAAAGTTCAAGCAGTTCTGTTATGCCATCGAGAATGAATGCCCCCAGCTGATTGAGGATTTAATTAATGATCGTCTAAAATGTGGTAAGTCTCGAATCAATAATTATAACTATTGTATTATTTAATTTTATCGTGTATAAGTAGGTATATACTTTTGTCCTGTCCGCCTTGAATTTAAGTTCTTAAATTGAGCTGTTAAGAAACTAGTATTTGGTGATATTAGCATTTAATCGCGAGATTTGCATGCATTTTGAATTATATACAAACATATGTTTATGTTTTGCGAATGACGTGGTATGGTTACCCTACAAAACAGCTGTTTGGAAGAACACACAGTTGGCAACACCGGGAGTGTAAACAAAGCCATAAACATCCGTCTCAGTCTGATGCGTGCTTTTAAATCAGAGTTGCGATTCGGAGTCAAACTTCAAATTATAGGCCTCTCCAGCTGGAGAGCCGACTCGCATATATCAATTGATCGGCTCGGTCCAACACTCTAACCGTCAAATTGAAACCCAGCTCTTGAGCCGAGAAGCGACAGATTGAACTTTGACTTTCGGCAAGCAGCTTGCGTGCCAGTTTTTGTCTCGGCAGCAGCTCCGAACCAATTCAAATAAAAAAATATCACAAATTTACAAACACGAATAAATAATGAAAATATATACAATTTTGTTTTTGAAATTTCAATTCGGGGCGATAAAAATGGGCGTGGCTTTAATATAGAGAAATTACCTGTATAACCAAACGCGTCGTCCATTATTCATCAAATTACAAGGGCGGTTCCAAAACTAGCCCACCTAGCTATTTTTCAACGTAATCTCCTTATAGCTCGATACACTGTTTCCAGCGATATTCAATAGCTTCGATACTCTGTTTATAGTAAGAACTGTTAAACTCCTTAAAAAGGCCATCAACCGCAGAGTCATCTCTTCATTGTTGGCAAATCTTTTACCACCGAGCCATTTTTTCAAGTTTGGAAATAGAAAATAGTCCGAGGGAGTTAAATCAAGCGAATAAGGTGCTTGCCGAAGCAATTCGAAATTTAATTCGTTAATTTTTGCCATCGCAATAGTGAATGTGTGAACTGGAGCATTGTCTTGAGGCAACAACACTTTTTTTCGCCAAATGTGTCATTTTTTCCACAATTTCATTCTTAAACCCTGCAATAAATTCGCATAATATTCGCCGTTGATCGTTTTTCCTTTCTGAAGATAATCAATAAAAAATTATCCCATGCGCATCCCAAAAAACAGACGCCATGACCTTGAGTACAGATGAAATCATCTTCGCCTTATTTCGACACGATTCTCCCATTCCAGTCCACTGCTTTCACTGTTCCTTTATCTCAGGTCGGAAGTGGTGGACCCATATCTATCCGTGGTTATAAATCGAGGGAAAATTTGGCTTTATTGCGTTGTAATATCGCCAAACACTCTACTGAAACATCTTCCCGACGCAAGGTCAATATATGACGTTTTGAAATGCCTATCCTTTAAGCTAGCTCACGCACCTTTAACCGACCGTGTCTGGCGTGGACACCTCAATTGGTCGACCACTACGGTGTTCGTCTAGGCAGCTCGTGCGGCTTCGTTTAAGCTCTGCTACCCAATATTTTACAGTCTTAAACGAAGGAAAAAATGAAAAGAAAGGTCAAATTTTCATCTGCAGCCAACTTCGCGTAAAAAATGGGTGGTGAGAAAACGTAATGAAATAAGAGTACGAGCAAGGTAGACTTATCAATTTGGTAGTTGCATCAGAAATTCCGTGGTTAAGCTGTCAAAATTACCTGAATAATGAAACACAGTATGTGCACAAATTTTGAAAAAGTCAATACAAAGTCAATTTTAAAGTCAATAAAAATTAAAAAGTCAATACAAAGAAGTTCTTTGAATTTTATCAACAAACAAAAATAAACAAAATGCAATTTGACAGCTTACCCACGGACATGATGAAAAAACCACAAATCAGTTGGGCTGTCGCGTTTACCCGATAGATAATTCTACCATGAGTAGGAGGAAGTCTGTACCCTTTTCCATTCTCTTTCCCTCTCTCTCCAATAAACTCAAGAATTGCGCAAGTAAAATTGCCGTGTGTAACCTCACACTTACAATGCGTGTTCAGATGTTTAAGGGGTTTCTAATTAAAATTGTATATCAAACCCAGGGTTCGTATTTCGTGGGTAACCCATCCCCATTTTTAATCGAAAATATGAAAAAATTTCTAGATCTCGGAAACGGAGAGTCTTTTCGACAAAATAACTAGTTTTTGACGGTTTCTAAGGGGGTTTTCATAAACTGGTCCAATTGGTATGGGAGAATATTTTGTGAAAAATCGCCAAAATAAGAAAAATGGTAAAATAAAAAGTGAAAAAAATTTTTCCATACGAATTGGTCCAGTGTATGAAAACCCCTTAGAAACCTGAAAAATTGCTTATTTTTTCGATTGGACGCTACGTTTCCGAGATATAGAAATTTTTTCACATTTCAATCGTCGTGGGTAGTTACCCATTATTTTCCCCATTACCCTGAGGGTAATGGGTAATCGTGACCCCATTGTGGTCGGTAGCTACTCATTATTTTCCCCATTACCCTGAGGGTAATGGGTAATTGTGTTGGGTAATTCCCCATTGTCGTGGGTAGCTTCCCATTATTTTCCCCATATCCTCTGGATAAAGGGTAAACGTTCATTACACATTCCCCACGAAGATGTGTATGGGTTACACATGGGTGGTAAATACGACCTCTTATAAAAAACATTAAAAATTTTAATTAGAGAAAGATTTTTAATTTCTTATGAGCCAAGAGATCAGGTGTTTTCTCCAATTAGAAATTCGGAATTAGGATTTTAACTTACATTGACGGACGATCGTTTTGCTGTTTGTGATTCTTCTCATCAGCGCCTCAGCATTTTTGTTTATTTGCAAACAATTCAGATGGAATCGTATCCAAAAAATATTTCAAAGAAGATTTTTTGTACTGAATTTGTTCAATTTTACTACAGTACTTCCCTAACAAATTGTGTAAGATGTTGGGTTCTTTGAATTTTCGGCCAAAGCTAAACCTTCAATATTTGAAAGGACTCCCAACGAAATAGGAGTATGAAAATAGCTCATCATTAAGAACAGTCAGAATTTCTCCTACGAAGAACAAAATCATAATATGACTTTGGGTAGCAAATTAATGAACGGGTAGCAAATTAATGGGTAGCAAATTAATGAACGTGTTCAAACTGAGAAGTGGATTAGGCCGCATCATTTATTATGCTGCTGCTGATTTGGCGCACCTTTTCTCAGTTCACCTTTTTACCCATATCTAATCTTAGCTTCCGTTTGTAGGGTATCACATTTGTGTCTTGTTTCTTCTACCTAACTTTATTATGCATTATCGTTCAGCGCTTTCTCAGTCTTGACCACATTTACATTTGTCGTTTTTTATACCTTTTTGTCTTAATATACTACACATGCGGTATTGACTAATACAGTTTTTTTTTATTATTATTAATAAATCGTATTTGACTTGAATGTTATTTTTTCTCTCGATTTTGTTTTGGCCAACTGAGTAGGAAATATCGTACAAAGTGCCAATGCAACTTTGAGCTGTGGTTTTTTTTCGAATGTTTTGAGAAAAATAACCAGTTTCGAATTTGATTTATATAAATTTGCATTTAAATCTTTGGATTTGTGGCGAAAAGCCGTAGCAGTCACTAATAGTTCGAACCTGCTTGATATATATTGAAATACGCAACAAATCGTAACTGTAACTATTATGTGGCCAAATCGTGCAAGGTCCATATAAATTTGAATTAGAGAGGGAGTCTTGCATTTGATAGGCCATCAATTTTATTATTTATTTTAATTAAGTTGGAATATTAGGGAAATTTTATGTAGTTCATTGGCGCCCAAGAGATTTTAAAGATGTAGATTTTGATTGATGCTTTGTGTTTGTAATTTACATAAATTGATATGATATATAAAACTTTCCCAGTGTACATAATTATTTATATGCATTTAAATCAATCACATTAATGAGAATTATTGGGAGTTGTTAGTTTGATTTATGTAGCATAAATCACTTTGTACACTTCAAAATGTGCCTTCTTTTGCAACGACTTTTTTGTTGGAAATCCCTTACGACACTGTTGACTAAAGCAAACCTCATCAGTGGGCAGTGGTTCTTCATGGAGTCAAGGTCAACATTAATTTTTAAGAGATTGTTGATGTCTGTGGCTTTCAGATCTTGTGAGAGGCGACAACAACGCCGTTACAGTTTCTTAAATAATATTGGATTGACCTATTAAAATATGATATTTTTGAGGATCGAGGCCTAAACGATGACGATATAATTATGGACGACCTGACCCATAGATTAATTAATATATATAGATTTCTTATCCGTCTCATCTGACATTTCTCTTTGCGCTTCTTCAATGAGGAAACGAAGTTTTGTTCATTCTCTCGAACGAAGTTTTGTTCATTCTCGATGTTCATGTACATATTTACATATTTTGAACATTCACAATAACAACTTCAGCTGTGTTTATCAATCCTCAGCGACAGAATTCTCCTATTGAATCTTGCGACTTCCATAAGTTCGCTTCCCTTCAATCATTAAACCGATGAGCGAGTTGACAAATCTATGTATAAATTAATCTCTGGCCTGAGCGACCTCAACTAAATACCATCTCAGATGTCGTGGGCGACGCTTGAGAAGAAAATGAGGAGAGAGAGTAACGACACAGGAAAAAATGTATTGTTACTTGATTATGGTGTTTCAATAAGCCCGTGTCAAAAATAAATTCAGTGAATGTTTAAATTTGAAACACTTTTCTTTATTTGTTTTGAAAACCCAAACCATTGTAAGTATTGCCAGAATACTTGAAAGCGATCCTTGTTCGCTTTATTTGTCTCACGTAGTTGTGTCATCTTCTCTAACTCCTTTCGAGGGCCGCCTTTGAGAACCCACCAAATACACTAATCACTGGAGGGAAATTTGTTTAGTAACTTACTTGGGTGGCCTCAAACAACCCACGGCGTCAAGGTCCTTACAAAATGAGTAGAAGATGTCTCTCCAATTGGATCGATTGTAAGCTTTTCTTCTCCAGTTGGTAACGCCAAGCTCTTGCAGGCAATATTCCGCCTTATCTTTCCAGCGAAGTTTTGGTCTTCCTAGTTTTCGATGTCTTTCGAGTACGTTTTCGAACACCTTTCGCACTGGTACTTTCTGATCCATTCTACTGACATGACCTACCTACCGTAAATGCACTATTTTGATACGCAAAACTATGTCAAAGTCGGGATACAGATTATACAGTACGTGCTTCATCCATCGTCGATACTCGCTGATTCGGGGCATTTTTCTCTCAAAGACTCCCAATGATGTTTCATCAGCATGTGATATTACCCAGGATTCTGCGCCACAAAGCAGGACAGGTTGTAGCAGAGTCTGATATAGTTGGATCTTCGTTTCTCCAGAGAGGGTCTTATCTCTGGAATTCACCGTTTGATTTCCTGGCTGACGTTATTGCTTCTGTTCACGGCAGATCCGAGGTAAATAAATTCATCCACTACCTCGAAAATAAAGCGGATATCAATGTACACCCTTGCATCCAATCGGGGATGATGTTCTGCTTGCCGAAACAATGGTTTAGGTTATCCTCAAATAACAAAAAGCTTCGTCGTCCAATAAAAAAGCTTCGTCACCTTGACGAATAGGGTAATAGAAAGTGAGCTATTCTATAAATTCATTGCCACATCGGAAATATACATACATTGCAGCAATGACAAAATCGTCGGAAGTTTGAAAACTGTCATTGCTACAATAAATATTTACGTTGTGGCGATGATTTTGCTGCGTTGACTCCCTGCGGACGAAGCGGAATGAGAATTCGACTGGTTGGATGAATAACCAGAATGTCAAGCTGACACCTGTCTTTCCATGTTATCTTAATGACGACGAGGTAGTAGACCATTTCATAGAGTTCGAGTTGCTTTTGAAATTTACTCTTTGGTTGGACATAAAACGGAGAGAAATTGTTGAGAGCTGCTGAAATCAAAAACGTGACAGACAACAAAGAAACACAAAAGCTGCAGATCTTCAATTCATGAAAACAATGCTTGCAATCATATACATGTTTCCTGCAAAATGTTGCTGATTCTCGACACAAATCTTAGTTTCAAGTCAACGACTATGGATAGTATCAGTAGAGACGCAGTGATCATAAATTCGAGTAAAAGGACCTCCGGAGGACGATGTAACCTATCCCCGCAAATAGTTTACTGGGTATAGACAGCTGTTGTCCGCCCGATATTGCTCTTTGGCATTGTTGTTTGGTGGCTGGTCCGGGAAAAGTCTGTAAATAAAAGTCCAGATAATGGCATTGAGGTGTATCGCGAGTGCCCTTCACATAACCCTTACCGAGGGTTTGGTGGTTGTCCTCCATCTTTTACCACTAGATATGCTGGGAAGGCAATGATTGCAACGTCGGCGGTTCGCCTAAGAATTTCCTCGCATTGGATAAGCAGCCCATTGTGGCCGTCGCTAGTGCAATGGCTAGTGTGCGCGGCTATTGTCCATGAGAACGTTGGTTCGATCCCTGCTCTGACAACCTTACATTTTCTTCGACGACAGCCACCTTGCTTAGTGATGGCGACACTATCGAGTACTTAGCCATGAAAAGGCTTCTCAATGTACCATTCGGAACCGGTGTAAAACTGAAGGTCCCAATCAGTGAGTGAAAAATTAGAGAGCGCACAGCTCACTGGTTGAGAGAAGCTCTTCATGGGATGTAAAGGGAAACGGGGTTTTTAGTTTATGGTTATTTGGACGATTTTAAGAGATCTGCGGCAATGCACAATATAATTAGACTACTTCTACCTCTGAGATAAACTTCTCCACTCATATCCTGGACAGGATGGACTGGAAGAAACACATTTTAGGTTCTATAAGGTTTTTAGACTCCTACACTAATGGCTCCAAACTAGATGGCAAACTAGGGTTTGAAGTATATTTTAACGATTTGAGTCTCGACTATGCACAAAAGCTACCAGACCATTGCAGTGTCTTTCAGGCAGCACTTATGGCAATCGGAGAAGTTGCCCTTTGACTGAGATGAATTGTCAATAACACCTGAGGTATACATGTTTTAAGATATCTGATATTTAAGGATTTTGAGAAATCTGCGGCAATTCACAATATAATTAAACTACTTCTACCTCTGAGATAAACTTCTTTACTAATATCCTGGACAGGCTGAAGTGGAAGAAGCGCATTGCAGGTTATAGAAAGTATTTAGGCTTCTACACTGATGGCTCCAAAGTTAATGGCAAACTAGCATTAGAAGACAAAGGCTACCACACCATCTCAGGGTCTTTCGGGCAGAGCTCATGGCAATCGGAGATGATGCCCTTTGGCTGGGATGAAGTGTCACCAACACCTGAGGTATCAACGTCTACTCTGACAGTCAGGCTGCTATAAAATCTCTGCAATATGCATTCCTGGCTTCTAGAACTGCTCACAACTGCCGCGCCTATTTAAATGAGTTGGCCAATCAGTTCGATATTCACCTTATATGGATACCGGGGCATATGAACCTTCCAGAGAACTATAGATCAGTTGTGTTTGCAAGATTAGGGACTACCTTACTTATACCACTGGATATGGAGCATGTGGGTATGACCCTTTCTGCATGCAAGCTCATGCTTAAAACCTAAGCCCTGAGACATGCGAATGATAGATGATCTGGACGCACAAAATGCAGTGTCATCGGGCAAGTATGGCTCAGTTTTGATCTGAATCATACGTTAAATTTGATATCCATTCCCAGACAAGATATCTCAATAGTAGTACGTGTGAACACTGTACACAGCTTAATAGGCAGACACGCGTCGAGACTCATCTCATGATTAGTGCAGAAGGGCGAGAGCGGTGAACAACTCATATGCTACTGCCCTATTTTTTTGTGGGAGTAGGAGACAAAACCTAGGATCTTACTTTATGTTGGTTCCAACATTGTGGAAGTTAAGCGGAATGATATTAGGACCTTATTGCAAAGTACTAATTAGTTCGCCAGGGACTAATGTACATATCTTCTACAGCCACATCCTATAACATCGGGAGAGGTGTCACATGTTTTGAACGCCGTTTAACCATATTAGGTAAATTTACAAGTTCATCGATGGGGACAGAATATGAGGTCTCGTAGTAACCCAACGGTTCTCGTTGGACTAAGTGTGTCAATAGTGACAGTTACTTCTATCTAACCTAAACTTTCAAAAATTAGTTTTTTAAAATTGTAGCTCTCTTCGAGGTTTCGGCATGATTTTGTTGAATATCAGACATTAAGAAACTTAGTTTTAATGCATTATATAGCCTAATTTTGGAAAACCCCGCAACTCTTTTGTTTTATCGGAATCTACCATTAATTGTAGGTGACTCGGAAACTGTAATTTCGCTAAATTAAGCGAACGTTTGAAATAGCACGAATGTATTCTTTACTTTGATTTGACTGTTATGACCCAAAACTCCATTTAGCCACAGCTGGCCACTCTGCGTTGGGTGCAAATGATTAACGCCACTTGCATTGGCAACATGCTGCTCCTACTTCTCGTACATTGTGAAAGAAATTGGCAAACAGCTGCAGAATAAAAACTGTGATTTTGTTCGCTTTCTACGTCAGCCAGCCAGCGAGCCAATCATTTGTATGGATTATTCATATTCTCCACTTGGGGTTTTTCGCCTGAACTTTGCAAGAAGTGGACACCGGCGCGTGAGGAACATATGGATTATAAATAAAATCGTGGATTAAAAAAAAAAGTGGACAACAAGACCATAATAAAGACTATGATGAACGACGTCATAATGAAGATCATAATTGTCAACATGTCTGCAAAGAAAATAATAAAGTTAGCGATCATGTTGGCGATGATCATCATCAACTCATGATTGGGAAAAGGGATAAACATGAGTCCCAAAGCAACAGTAACAACAACAAATACAATCTTCTACCGTATGTGACATAAAAATGGTACGAGTATGAGACAAAAGAGGTAAGACGAAGGAAGCAAAGAAATAACACAATAGGAGCACGTTGTACGACCTGTTTAAGAAACCCAAATGCGCGATGCCAACAAACGTTGACAGGAGGAGAAGGAACATAAAGAAAGACTCGAAAACAAAACAAACCCTTGATCACGTTTTTATGAAAATCCGGCACGATCAACAGCCAGAACCCATCCACCACCACCAAGCGACCGACCGGCTTGGCTGGAAGGCGTACAATAAGAAGACTAAATACAACAATACTGCACGCATGGACGGACGCATAGCCAGACTTACCGACATGACAGCCATTCGACTCAGACCAGCCGCTCTTCGGTCAAAAGAAACAGCAAATAGCTAACGTACACAGGGATTAAACAACAACCGCAAACAAAATCCAAAAGCGAGTAAGACGCATAGGAAACTCTGTTTGCGCGTCGTTTGTATTCATTACTGTTGTTGTCGTCGTAGTCATCGCCATCGCCAGCGTCATCCTCATCGCCTTCACCGTGATCGTCATACTCACCGTCATCATAATCGTTACAAACGATCATTATCGAATTTACGATGTTTCGGTGTTTTTTCTTTTGCTTGTTTTATTTTGTTGTCTTTTTCACCTTTTTTCCATTTACTCTTTTTTGTTTGTTGCTAATTTTCGTTTGTTGACTCTTCGTTTTTCGCCTGTCGCTTCTTTTTTATCGGGTTGTTCATTCTGAATACGAGAACACCACAACCACAGGTAGTAGTTGGTGGGCTGTTTAGAAGATCACTTGGCAAGGGTTGCCACAGAAGTGTTATTATTGTTCAATGGTAGGGAGATTAGGTCAATTATCTCAAAATGTTAAGAATATAACATGACTAAGGCTGATGGCCAGTGCAATGGTAGTGTGCGCGGCTCTTGTGTATGAGGACGCGGGTTCGATCTCTACTCTAACCACCTTAAATTTCTTTCGACGGCGGTCACCTCGCTTAGTGACTGCGACACTATCGAGTATTTAGCCATGAAAAAGCTTCTCAACATACCGTTCGGAACCGGTGTAAAACTGTAGGTCCCAATCAGTGAGTGTAAAACTAGAACCTCGCACAGATGAGTGGTTGTGAGAAGCTCTCCCTAATCCCCTCGTGGGATGTAACGTGAAACCATTTTAAGGCTGATGGCAGAGTGCGCCCTCAAAGCCGAGCAGAGCCGAACTTATTTGATGCGAGAAGGAAAATAGGGGACTATGCCATACTGACGCCGATTTGTACTAATTTATATGGGCACAGTTTTAAGAATTTCAATCAGCTTTCAGCGCGGTTCGGCTCGGCTTTCAGCGCGCAGTCTGCCATCAGCGTAATACTGAGATGATAGGCTAGGTTATAGTTGCAGTCGATGCACGACGAACTTAGACTTATTAATGCATTGTGATACCACGGGATAACGAGATACCCACTGGAAAACCATTTAGTTTGATTCAAGAAGCTCAAGATCTTGTCTTCGTCTATCTGAGATACTTTTACCAGGACCTTAAATAGGTAGAATATAACATAATACATCCTCCTGCCGGCTAGTGCTGGACACAGGTAGAAAAGATTTTCAGTAGATCCTACCTCTTCCTCATGGTTACAGGTTCTTAAAAAAACTGTTTCCCATTACATCCCATGAGGGGATTGGGGAGAACTTCTCACAACCAATGAGAGCTTCTCACAACCGCTTTCAAATTTTTCACTCACTCATTGGGAGAAGCTTTTTCATGGTAAGCTTTGGAAGGTTTGAGAAGCTTTTTCATGGCTAAGTACTCGATAGTGTCGCCATCACTAAGCGAGGTGGAAGGAAATGTAAGGTGGTCACAGCAAGGATCGAACCCACGCTCTCAGAGACAAGAGCCGCTCACACTAGCTATTGCACCACCGACGGCCACCGTTACAGCTTCTACAAATGTAATTTGCCCTGATCTTTAGTTACTGATACCTTGAGCCTGGCTTGATATAGAAGTTTCATGGATTACATGCTATCCAGTATCGGCCAGATATATTCTGCGCGTACACAATCTGTACTCGACGTCCAACTCTTTTTTTTGCGAAGACCAACACTGAAGTAATGTCCTCCATCAATGCTTTACATTGGACTTTGGAAGTGGGGAGTATAGGAGTAGGAGAATAGACTGTATAGTGTTTGTTAATGTTCGACTTAAACTTGCAGATATCGCAAGTAATAGGGAATACATTCAACGGAAGCTTATTCCACATACCGACTGTTCCACCGAAGAACGAATTTCCCCTGCAATGCGTAGTACGATCAACTGGACAAGTGACAATAAACGGATATGATTCTCTGGATAACCGTGCCGTACGATTAAATACTCTAACCTCTGGAATGATGCCATGTATCCCAGAGCAACACTTCCCATGAAAATATTGGTATAATAACGATACACAGCTAACATTTCGCCGATGCTCCATCGAAACAACAGGCTTGGACACCCTGCTATCGACTACATTCTCCTCTGCACACGGTTCATAAGTTCCAGTGTGGTCTTAGGAGCCCCAGCCCAAATATGAGAGTTATATTCCATTTTCGGCCGAATATACATAGTTTGTGTAGATATTAAGGAGATCGGATGGCGTGAATAGTCTTTTGCACCGTCTTTTGCAAAGCCTAAGCACTTGAAAGCTTCTTTGGATACGTTAAAAATGTGATTATTCCATCTGATGTAACACTGTACTTTCATGACCAAATCATTAAGAGCTTTCGATTCCTCAATATCTATACTACCCATAGAAATCGATGACAAACTCGAGTCCACAGTGTGATTGTGCGATATTCTGCAACACTGGGTCTTATGTGCATTAAACTCGACACTGTTTGCCCCCACTTAAGAACCAAATGCAAACCATAATTCCGCGAATCATACATTGCCCGTCTCTTTCCTTGCACCTGGGAAAGATTAGGTCGACGATCGAACGAATATGAGTGGCATCAATTACTGTCATCAGCGAAGGAGTAGATGGGGTTCGCAGTCCGACCAAGAAGGTCGTTGACAAAAAGAGAGAAGGGGAAAGAACAGAGCCTTGTGGTGCCTCCGTATTAATAATTTACTCACTATTATAGAGACAACATCTATAACAACTCATATAGAACGGACTCTGAGAAAGCTCGAAATAAAATGAGAGACGTTACTACCTAAACCAAAAGCATTAATCTTAGGTAAGAGCGCCTCGTGCCAAACTCTATCAAATGATTTAGAAATGTCTAAACGCATTATGGCAGTCCTGGGCAGATGTTTAGTTCCAGAATACTGATTCTAAGAACTTTATGCCCGCCTGACTGTCAGAGATAACATTGACCTCAATAACTACTGGACAATTATTCCTCAGCCAGCCGATCTTTTCTATAATAGCCAAAATTTCCGTCTGATACACACTGCAATGATCAGGTAATCTTCTGGAATGGGACAATCCTAATTCCCTGTCGGTTTTGAGAGTATGGTTTTTGCGATCGAATAGTTAATCGGCTTTCCAGTATTTGACATTTGCAGGAATGTTTCAGCACTATTCCATGACCGACTCCGACCATGGCCCATTATGAGGCTTGCCTTAATCCTCTGTCTGCCTATATCGTTCATCGTCACCAAATATAACAATACACTCAATGCTTCAGTGGGAATGGTGAGGAGAGCACCCGTGGTGCACACCGGTTGATATTATGATGAGAATCATTTAAAGAACATGCGGACAGACACAAACTTTGACGGGCGTAAAGTGTACCCTAGAATAGCACCTACCTTCCAGGTAATATGCAACCAACATTGACATGGGGGCAACACATATTGGCAAGCACAATTCACGGTTTGATGTCCAGACTGACGTTATTGGTTTCGTTTACGGAAGATTCCAGTCTTTCTGTAAAGGCGTATCCGGGATACCAAGATCAGCTATAGTTTCATAGAGTTTTTTCAGTATCGACTCATCCAAGGCAGCATTATAAGACATGTGTCGATTTGCTGCTCCTGGGGCTTTCCCAGGGTTACCCATCCACATTTTTGATCGAAAATCTGAAACAATTACAAAAAATGTCTATATCACAAAAACGGAGCCTCCAATCGAAAAAATATCTAATTATTACGGGTTTCTAAGGGTTTTTCATTTCAATTCGTATGGAAGAATTTTTTCCCTCATAAAATCACCAAACTAAGAAAATCCATTTTTGCTTTTTTTTAAAAAAGTCGTAAAAACTAAAATTTATCGAATAAAAAATCGCTAAAACTCCCTTATGTCTATATTTCGGAAACCGAGCGTCCAATCGAAAAAATATGCGATTTTTGAGGGTTTCTAAGGGTCTTTCCTAAAGTGGTTCAATTCGTATGGAATATTTTTTTTAAATCGACAAAATAAGAAAATCGTTAAAATGAAAAATAGCTATAACTCGAAAACGGTGCGTCCAATTGCAAAAATAATGAAATATTTATTTCCAATGGAGGCTCTAACCAGTGGATGCCATTAATACGGCATCACTTAATTAAATAAATCAGAGGGAATGAGTGAAGTGTGTTTGTGTTATTAAAAAAGTTTAAATGAATTGTTATTGTCTCCGTATAACTGTCTCGTGTAAACGCCCAATAATTGTCTGGATGCCTACGTTACGGTGCGTTTACACGGGGCAGTACGAGGCAAGACAGTTGAAAATATGTACTAGTTGCTAAAAAGATAAAATATGTTTATGTGACGTAGACGTCCAGCCAGTTATAAAGATAGTACAGTTTTATGCTCTGATGTTGTTTTGTTTACATTTGACTAAAATCTTATCTGTACTTCAAGAAGATTGTTATTTTGTCTTGAATCTTGCATTTTCCCATTTTCGGCGTGCTTTTGCTATTGTGTTTGCCTCATATCTCCAAATTACAAGGAAACTTATGTACTGAATGTACTTTGCAAAATTAGAAATGTATACATTTTTATATGTACATATGTATTGCCAAACAATATTTCAAAATAGCTAACCAAACTCTCCAAATAAACAAGCATTTTCGCAATTTGTGCGGTCTTTTGCGATGATTTGCATTTTTTCTCAAATTACCTCGAAACGTTAGCGATTTGTCCGCGTACGTCAAAACGCTTGCCGAAGTTACTGTCGTCGAAAAATCAGAGACAGTGGCGAGGCAAGTAGAAAAGTGCAAGTGTGGTAAGAAATGTAAATGTGTGAATGTATTGCTACTGTCGGAGCAAAACTGTCCCGTGTAAACGTCGGGTTAGACAAGCATTTTTTCTTTTCTTTGACATCTAATACATATTCTCACTGTCTTGTCGCGTGTAAACGATGGGTATGGAAATTGTTTTGAAAGTTTGGGGATATTGCTATTGCCTCTGCAAAACTGTCTGTTGAAAACGCCAAGTTAAATCCATTTTTTGTTCAAATGTTTAAGTATTTTATATTAGACTTGTGCCGAACCCGTTCACTAGTTCTCGAACGAGTTCATTTAAGGTGCCCGGACATAACAATCACAAACACACTCGTCATATCTAACATGTGCATTAAGTATATGGGGGAGGTGTTTGGTCACCCTAAATGAACTACATATATAGTTCATGCACTACCCAACTCTAGTTTATATATCCACCACTCTATATATTACAACAACCTGTGGCAACTCTAAACGGAAAACAAAACAAAAACAGAAATTTAAACACAAAAAGAGAACTAAATACTGCTCTACTGTACGTCGTCTGTCCTGTCTATTTGAACACATTTCGTTCAAATGCAAGATCAGCACTAAATTACAATTATGAACACACAGACACACTCTCAGGTATACACACAGCCTAGTAACGAACACTGGGGTGTGTGCACTTTTCACGTTGCTCATTACTATCATCATCATAATCACAAACCCCCCGTCCGTCGGACTTCAACGGTGCTAGAACAAGATCATGTCGTGCCAGTCGCTGCTATAGCTGTTGACTGTCTAGCTGGCATGGTTGTCCCAATCAGCATCATCATGATCATCATAATCATTTCCTACTTATTATAGTGAGTCTAGTGCCAAAGTACAAGCAGACTTCGATTTCTCGACTTCCCTGGGTTTCAAAAACATTTGCAATCGATTTGTTCTGTTTTTTAGGAGTCGGAACCATTGAGATTATGGGGATATTGATGTGGATGTGAATGTGAATTTAGTTCGATTGGTTGTTTGGATTACAGTGACTTCTTTATTTCATGGTTATTGTTATGTGTCTGCATTTCGAGACTCTCTAGACTTTCATACCGGGAAATACAAACTGTGGAAGATCGCCGCGATTAGTGACGACTGAGTTGTTCAAAGAGAAGTTGAAAACAAGGTGCCTGCTAATGGCAATTTCACGGCAGTCATAAGGTGGAACGCTCCATTTTTGGTGTTGTTATGGTTAGGAAACAACATGGTGGGACGACCAAGGGTTGTCCACACAGCATGACTCATTTGTAGTTAAAAACAACAATGGGATACCATTTAATCTGACTTGTTTGGACAACAAACTATGACCATCTTTTTGGCACAATGTAGGGTATCGTGTGTGGAGAGATCACAGTGGTTTGAAAGTCCAACTGTTGCGAAAGAAAAAGTGTTGGTGCACTTAATACAGATAATGGTGGATTTTATTGCATTCTCCCTATTTCATCTTGCCACTAGTCTTGGCCAACCCATTATACGTCCTCCTTCGTGTATGGCTTTGGATTGATTCATGTTTCAAAAGTAAAAACATGTTGTTTCCGCCCCAGATAAAACCAGGCAGCGAAATGTTTGCTATGGTCAAAAGAACGTGGCCGACCTGTGGTAAATAAATTCGTTATCTTCCTCGAAGTTAAAAGGGAACATTAGTTTAGGTTGGCAATTAGTAGTCGAAGAATATATGCCTGTTCGCCTTGTGGCCCATTTCTGGACATACAGTGAAACCAGTAGGTCGTTTTCTCTTTGTAGTCGTTGTAGATTCGGGAGTTTTCATAGGAAGTTCGTACGGCCTACAGATTTCCTCATTGTTCTCCATCGTATTCCCCTGAGATGCTTCATATTGGGTACTGCCTCATCGGTGAAATATTGCTGTCTTAATCACGCGTAATCCTGAGGAAACAAAGAAAGTGTTACATGGGCATTTCTCCTCATACGTCCTGCATTCGTTTGAAGCAGCTAGTTCAATCAGTTAGTTCAATATCGTGACCTCAATGTTGTCCATCCATCTCTATCCCCTGTAGAAACAATTGAGAGAGCAATTGGGTCTTTATCTCTAGGAAGCCGAATTGGAGAGGAGTTCCACCGATTAGATGGTCTCCTCACACGTTCTGTATTCCTTTGAGTCAGTTCAATAAATTAGTCGTAAACGTGCCCTCAGAGTTGAATGTCGAGTTATAATATACATGAATCCATTTTGTCTTGCTTCATTAAAGCTCTGGTCTAGTTCCTGCCTCACATAATCTTTGCAGTTCTGTTTCCTTTTGTTGCAAGCCATATTCTGTTGTGAAATTATATGTATTTGCTTAATGCTGAAGTTTAGCCTTGATTTTCCTTGGAATGACTTTGCGCTACGAAGTTGGTTCGAGCCGATTCTGGCCAGCTCGCCTGCCCTTTAGGGCTTGAATACTTTCTGCTGTTCTCGCTGCCTTAAAAGAGGCCGAAACCCTTAAGTCATCCTTAACTTTTGACTTGGAATGATCAAGTCTGGAATATGCGAATTGTAGTTGGTTCGAGCGACCCTATCCAGCTCGTCCGGCTTTTTGAACTAGAAAATGTATAGTGTCCCGCTGCCTTATTGATATGATCAAGTTTGCATTTTTTGCACCGACTGGATCCCGCATAAGTGCTGCCTCTCCAACTGGAGAGCATTTGTTACATCGTTTTCGTGCTTTTGTCTTCTGCATCAACCATAGGTTTGATAATTCTTCCGGATAGTTTTGTTACGATGTCTTTGAATAGTTTTACCCTGGATTTCTATTATTCCTGCCATCCAAGGCTTTCGCGGGCAAATTGTAATACTCCTCAAAAGTTTTAACCAGAGCCTTCAGCAGCTTGTATTAGTTCTTTGAAATTGGCCAGTAGGATCTTCAATTCGGCCCCTCAGTTTTGCTTCAAACTTAGGTCAATTTGTATTGGCCACGTTTCGAGGTTTAGTAGTTAGAGATAGTATCCACGAGTAGAATCTCCGTTCGTGTATGCACTAAGCGTTAAACAAGGTCCTGAAATCAATATTCCTAAACTCAACTTCTGCCCATAATTTCCGCAGATATCGTAACGATATGACTCAGCAGTACAATATTCATCACAGGTGCCAAAGCACAGGGACATTCCGGGAACTGTAAGTTAGATGATCTAGCGAGACTAGGAACTACATTACCTTACAGCATCCGCATGAATTGGATGGTGCTGGCATGCCCCCACCAACTTGAAAGCAAATCCTGCAAGATCTCGCCTTACCTTAGGGTCCGCAGGAATTGAAACTTGTTGGCATGCCCCCACCAACTTGAAAGCAAATTCTGCAAGAACTCTCCAAAGTGATGATGCAGAAGAGGTGGACGAGGGGTCCATATTGTGTTCGCGCAAGACCTATAGTGGATTGCAGGAGATCCTGAACCTTCTGTGTCCAGTTAGGCGCAAGGTGTCAATGCTGGTTTCAACTTTGGCGGAACACTGCCTAATTGGTAAACATGCGTCAAGACTAAACGTCATGGCAAATGACTTCTGTAGAAGGTTGTGGCCGTCGGTGGTGTATTGGTAGCGTGCGCGGCTCTAGCACATGAGATCGTGGGTACGTTCGATCCCTGCTCTGCCCATTTGCCATTTCTTTCGACGGCGGTGACACTACCGAGTATTTAGCCTTGAAGCAGCTTCTTCAAAAACACCGTTCGGAACCGGGGTAAAACCTTATGTCCTAAGTATGTCCTTATCAGTGAGTGTACACCTAGAAAGGACACAGCTCACTAATTGAATCCTTCCCCAATCCCTTCATGGAATTTACTTGAAAACGATTTTTTTAGAAACTGTAACGATGAAGAATTCATCGAACATCTTGTCTGCACATGACCAGCATTCTCTCACCAATATCTACCTTACCGTTTTTAAATATCTGAGTTCCAAGTTGTCCCGAAAGGCAGTAAAACCGAACTCTAAGAAATTCCAAACAACATTGGTGACGGCAAGAGAACGAGTAGAGAGAAACGGAAACTCTTATCTATTACTCTATAGCAGTGATACCCAAATTTTGAATTTCCATGACACGCGTGGTGGACAGCAAACTGCTGTTCCTGCGCTGCCGACAGACGTATTATATAACTCGGCGATCATACACGGCATTTTTACTTCCACAATTCTGGAGAGCTTCCGTTCTCTTCCCCCCTCTCACCCAGAAACACAAGAATTGCGCAATTAAAATTGCCGTGTGTGATACCCGAGTAAGCTTCTTCGTGTGATTTCGATCGTGGGCGACACCTGAATTCTGAAACATTTTGACTATAAAATTAAAGTTAAATTGACAAAGTTCTAAAATTTTATATTGAAATTTTATGAATCTTAACAAAGTAATTACCGATTTTTATCTTTGAAACGTTATAGAATTCCGGGGCTGTCCTCTATCAAATTCTAACTACAATTTCGGTCAGCTTTGACATGGATACCCCTGATTATACATTCTAATTTACACCGTTTCCTAAGTGATTTGCACGACAATTTATACTCGGCATTTCCGAGAGTTCAGACCGTCAGACAAAGTTAATGCTGTCAGCTAAGCCCAAACATCATGCAGAATAGTTGTGCAATACAATTGAGTACAAATTGAGAAAAAACGATAAATATATAACGAAATCGGTCATAGCTAAATTATAACTCAGATACCTTTCTTGGTAGTAGTATGAATGCCAATTTCTATCTTCAAGATAGTTATGATTTTTTTTACACCAAACTACACATCCAAACCACTGTGTGCCACTTCGAACTCTGTAACTTCATCATAACATTTTGTTTCCTTTTTTAATTCCCCTCCTCTTTAGTGATCTCTAGCTTCCATTCTGCTCTAGTTTATGGTTATCATTCTAAACTTGTTTTCTACACACTCATATTCTTCCTTCACATCAATTCTTCCTCAAAGAAGGACTTTTACCCCATCCGCGGTCCACCATTTCAGTCATTTGAGATTTTGCTGCATTTTGGCTGGCTCGATTATGATGTTCTTTTTTTTAAATTTCGAACTCGTTTATAAGGTTTATCGCAAAAATTGTAATGTAATAATCTCAATTAACAGACGCTTTTTTTCTAAATCTACTGTAGTATTATGCAAAATGCGAAAGATTTCTTGTATAAGATATAACAGACAGTGGGACAGACACAGAGACGTGTCTAACTTGTCCGTTCATCCATATCTCTGATGTCCGTCTTTCTGTCTGCATTAAGTTGGCTCTTTTCTTAACACTTCACACGACCGTCGTTTTGTGGTAAGACTTGGAAGGCCTGGAGACTGGCGTCCAACCCCAACCAACCGATCATCCATACACGTTTCTTTGCAATTAATGAAAAGTAAATTCATTTGAAGTGGAGAAGTACAAGAAGCTAAAAAAAACTTGAAATTCAAAGTTGGAAACAGGAAATGAAGTGATTGCGCACGGTAATTTAAGTGTAGTAGCAGGGGAAACCGGGGTTCTTATTTGCTCCATAAAGGGGCCAAAGAAGAGACTAAGAGTTCCAGAGAATACGAGTATGGAAAAGCGTAATATCCCCATCATTGCTGTAATATAATCTAGGTGAGAAGTCTTAATATGTAATGATGTAATGAACTGAGTAATTAGGTGGATGGAAAAAGACTTAATATCAATGGTGACTATTTTATCTGTGATATCTCTTAAGGATGCATTTGAGGTTTAAATCTGTGATATCTAAATTAAATTGTACTTCGAAACATTTATTTTAGTTTTCATTAGACCTTACTTTTGTTGGCCATCCACAACCGGGTTTGGTCAGGGCTTTGATTTTAGGCAGTTTCTCTGAAGTTGGTTACAGCAAGCTTTCAGTGGGATATCATCAGCTGAGTACTATACTATAGCTCCATACGGCATCAACTTTGTTTCGAGACAAACAGCATTTAAGTTTAGAGTTTCAGAGGTGAATGTGGTTTATAGAGCATCATTGACACCGAGTATCGGAGTAACGACACACGGAGTGAGATAGCGAAATTCTAAAGACAGCGTTCGAAAGAGCAACATTTCAAGCCTCTGTTTCCAAATTTAGCTGGAAAAAAGTGAAATTGGCGTATGGGGCTTTATAGTACTCAGCTGGCGATATATCCACATGGTCTTTACAGCGGAGTATTGGTAGTTTATTTTTCGGATCAAGCATACCTTCGAATTTTTATTTCGCGCTGGTTCATCGTTATCCACTACCGCTTTGCCCCAGCCAACGTATTCGCCGCAACGCCATCTGTTGGTTTTATGGGCACGCCATCTTTTGGATTCAACGGCATCGGATATTAAAACTTAAGATCACAGCTGTTACGGCTAACATCTGCTACCAGCTCTGAGTGTATAAAAGGCGGATCAACTTAGTAGTCGGGCCGATTCTCTCTGCAGACGTTGATGAGCTAACATAGCCGTAGTAGTGAATTATACACTGTGCGTGTGGAATCTAGTTCAAACGTCGACATTGTAGTACTCCATAGGTAGTCTCCCTCCCACTAACTATCTTTTTCCTGATTCAAGCTACAGATTCTCTGCCTGCAGGGTCTCATTCTTGTTTCCTACCTCTCCCGCTAGTTTATGCTAGAGTTACCCTACCTGTGGGTTCTTGAACTTAGTACTCGCTTGTTCAGTGTTTGCCTTTTGTTTCCCCTGTTTCCAGCCAGAGATTCCCTGTCTGTGGGGTTTCGACCTTGACGCCTACTCCTATCGCTGGTATATGCTAGAGTTTCCCTGCCTGTGGGGTCTTGAACTTGGTACCCGCCTGTTGCCTTTTGTTTCCCTGGTTGCCATTTGTTTCCACTGGTTCCAGCCAGAGATTCCCTATCTGTGAGGTTTCGATCTTGGTGCCTATTCCTACCGTTGGTTCAAGAAAGAGTTTCTCTGCCTGTGGGGTCTTGAACTTGTTACCCCTCTGTTCCCTGGTTGCCTTTTGTGCAAGCCAGAGATTCATTGCCTGGAGGTCCCGACCTTGTTGCCTACCTCTCCCGCTGGTCCAAGCCAGAAATTTCCAGCCTGTGGGGTCTTGAACTTGGTACCCGCTTGTTCCATGGTTGCCTGTTGTTTCCCCTGGTTCACGCCAGGTTCACGCCAGATTCCCTTCCTTTGGAGTCTCGCCTTGGAACCTACGTCTCCCGCTGGTTCATGCCAGAGATTCTCTGCCTGTGGGGTGTTAAACTTGGTACCCGCTTGTTCATTGGTGGTGTTTTGTTTACCCTGGTGCAAGCCAGAGATTACCTGTTGGTTCTCGACCTTGGTGCCCACACCTACCTTTGGTTCAAGCCATATATTTCCTGCCTTTGTGGAATTGAACTGGGGTACCCGCTTTTTTGCCCTGGTGCAAACCGGAGATTCCCTGCTTGTGGGCTTTCGACCTTGGTGCCTATCTTTCCCCTGGTTGAAGTCAAAGATTCCTTGTTTTTGTTTAGCCTGATGCAAGCCAGAGATTCCCTGTCTGTGGGTCGTCAGCCTTGGAGCCTACCTCTTCCACTGTGTCAAGCCAGAGATTCCCTGTCAGTGGGGTCTTCAACTTGGTACCCGCCTGTTACCTAGTTGTTTACCTTGGTGCAGACATTGGTACCTACCTCTATCGCTGGTTCAAGCCAAAGATTCCCTGCCTGTGGGGTCTTGAACTTGGTAGCCGCCTGTTCCCTGGTTGTTGTTTTTTTGCCCTGGTGCAAGCCGGAGATTCCCTGCCTTGGTGCCTAACTTTCCCTGGTTGAAGTCAGATATACCCTACTTGTGGGGTTTTGACTTTGGTCCCTACAGCAGTCCCTGTTCCCAACTAGAGGTTACCTGCATGAAAAGAATCGACTGTAGTATAAGCAGAGGTTCCCTACCTGTTTGCCAAACTCCAGCGTACAAAGTTTCGCTAACGATCATTAAACCCTTGATATCTAAGCGGCATATCAGCAGAAGTGCCAACATAGGCCTCGACAACTTCAACAACCATCGTCGACGCGTCACTGTCACAGACGGTAAGTCACTCACCCACGAGTCAGTGCTGCTTCTGCCGCCAACGCCTACAGAATCCCACCGCCATTTTGCCGCTCCACGCCAAGACATTTTTTTTCAATATTATTTTTATCATTGAATATTAATACGTTTGAAATAAAATTTATCTATATCCAGAGTTCTACTCTTTCTCTCAATAGCGGAAACCCGTCGTTACACATTAATATGAGGATATCAGTCATACAGTTCGTGGATCATACGTCGATACCTGTTTTTATCTAAATATTATAGGTCCATATATTTTGTTAGGGACATTTCTCTTGAAAAGTGAAGCAGTGTTGCCTCCTTTGAGGGAGGGCTTTATCTTTAAAATGATTTTAGATCCCGTAGTAATAAGTAGGTGCAAGCACAATTTACCTTTTGATTTCTAGGCTGATATTATTACTCGTATTTACCGCGGGTTCGAGGTAAATAATCTCGTCCATTATATCGAAGTTATAATGGTTATGGACGTTCATGTCCTGTTCCACTCGAGAGTCGTCTCTGTTCGTCGAAACCGTTAAGTTTGTCTTATTGTCATTCACTGCCAAACCCACCTACCCTGATTCCTTTTGGACTCTTGAAAATACTACAGGATCTTCTAGTACTGTTCCCCCAAACGCATCTTCGCTGATTCCTTTTCGATTCTTGAAAATACTACAGGCACTTCATGTAATGTTCCCCCTTTTGCTGTTGATGGTTCTATTTGTGTTATATCATAGAGAATTAGATAAGTGTCGCGCCATTCCTCTCTTTACGTTCTCTCGATGACAACGAGGTAGTATGTAATTTCAACGAGTTCGAGTTGCTGTTGTGTGTTACTCTTTTGTTGGACAGAAATAAAAGGGAATGCGTATTTTCGTTCGCTACAACCAACATAAAATATAACTTAGCTGTAGAGTTGGGTAGTTCATGAACTACCTAGTTTATTTAGGGTGACCAGACATCACCCGCATGAACATAATGCACATGTTCGATACGGCGAGTATGTTCGTTATTGTTACGACCGGGCACCTTAAATGAACGAGTTCGAGAACTAGTGAACGAGTTCGACACAAGTCTACTTAGCTGTCATTGATATCAATCAAACATTATTTAAACTTAGTTTGTTGCATGGTTTGCTTCTGGTTGCTTATCACTCTATCGCCTATCTACTCTGTTTTCTATAAATTTCCTACTTCATAGTCGATCAGCTGTGGCACGGATAACGCCTGATAAAACACTATTTGAACTTAGTTTGCTTCATGGCTTGATCCTAGTTGCTAGTTGCTTATTCTCTCATCCACTCTGTTCCAATTACAGTTACCATTTGGAACAGCTGTCGCTTGGATACTCCGCTGTCAACGCCGAAAAATCGTTTTTGTAAATTTGCAGGGCGGGAAAATTGTATCGGTTGTCACCAATCGGTTCCTACCGTTTAACAAAGAGTTCGAAGTCGAATGCTCTGAGAAGCTGAGTTCTCGATAAATTCGCTGCTGCTCAGCAAGCGAATGGCCAACGAATTATTTGGTTGCGAATAAGCTGGTATGGCTTATCCGAAAAATGATTCTACTTCACCAACAATCACTTGGAATAGAGACAAGTACTAGGTGAGAATGGGGGCACAATTCAGCGGCAGTCTTTCAAATATAAAAATCTTTAAATATTTCCTACAAAATTTCCTATATATTTGTTCTCTTGCCCAAAACCTTGAGTATCATATATTACAAATACAATATTTTCCCATTGCATCCAACGAAGGGACCAACACTTTTCGCAATCAGTGACCAGTGCGCTTTCTATTTTGAGACTCACTGATTGTTACACATCCCCTTCAAACTTGGTCACCCTGTTTTCCACTCCTTTAACAACAACTTTTGGCGCTTTTTCTTTGTCGTATTTTACCATAAACTTAACCCACTTTAATAGGATTTGTAAACCCGTTTTTATGTTTTTTGAAATTCGTGCTGTTTCTGCAAAACGTAAACGTAACTTAACTTTTTTACGTTGTAACTCCTTTGGAGAGAAGAATGGAAAACTCAATTCGAAAACCCAAAAACACTTGAAGAGGCTGGCGATGATGAGTCATCACCAGAAACTCGAGTCCACCAACCATTTCTAAGGCATAATACTTGGCTGTGCGCGGTGGTTACTTACAAGATTTCAGGTTTGGTGGTTTAGGATGTTTCTTATGTGGTGGTTTGTTGCATGCACCACATGCAACAGTTGTTTACGTTACGAATCCGATTACTTTACCTTTTGGTAGTAGTATTGGTTAGGGTAGGGGGGAACATTAACTTGTTACAACCACGAGCACTGGTGATTGTAAGTACCTGGTATTGGGAGTGTTGGAAGGGGGACAAAACGGGTAATAGATGGAGGATATCATAAACTTTTGCTTGACTGTTGTTGTTTAGGAGTTTGATGATGTTTGGAGTTAAGAGTTGAGAGTTGTTTAGTTTGAGTTTGAATTTGTCTATGGACTTTGGACTCCGGTGTAAGGTAAACAAACTAAAGTTACACTAACATAATCAGGGGGAATAAAGGTGTTTAGTATACCCAATAAGTATGCAAAATGTATACATATGTAAAGCTTTCCCTCTTCGGTTTCAGTTTGTAAAACTTGAGTTTAATTGTAATTTTTATCCAATCAGTCTTCATACCTTACATCAATTTGTTTTGAGGTTTGGTTAGTAATTTATCGATTTTGTTTTGCTTTCATCTTTCTGCGTTTGTTTATGGGTTTTAATTTCCATTTCGTTTATGTTTTTCACGAGTCATTTACTTTTCTCAAGTAGCACCACCGGTGCGACAGGCAGACCTCTGTCTGCCATTGTCTGTTGGTATCTCCTCACGTCTGTTTGTCGGTGGTGTTGTGTGGTGATTTCATAGTAATGGAAAATGTTTTAATTTTCCTCTTGAAGATTTTCCAATTCAGTTAATGCGTCCGCAATTCCCAAACTATATGGAAAGTAAATTGAGCCACATGATTTCGAAATTTTACGTTACGTTCTAGCGAATATGATGAATTTAATACAGGGGTGTGGTGTCACTTTCGTGAAGTCAAAACAACTTTGTTGAATTTTGAAGACATCGAAGCCCAAGTCACCAGAATTTTATGTCAATAGACTCAGCGTTGGGGTGAACTGAAAAACACTGTTTTTTTTAAAAAAAATTTTTATAAAGATTTTTAAATTATTTGACCTTCATGACATGACGTTGAAATTCATGGCAATGATAAAACAATTTGTTCCAATAATACTCTACACTCACAGAACTAAGTATTTGAAAATAAGTTGTATCAATGGTAAATTCGGCTGTTACCACCGTTTTACAGTTGCCACAACCGAATTGAGGTTGTCACGAATAAATTTAGCCCTCACAATTGAAATTCAGTTGAATCAATCTCTGATAGGTTGTGACAACCTTAAATAAGGTTGTGACAACCCCTAATTTGGTTGTGACAACATTTAATTCGGTTGTGACAACATTTAATTCGGTTGTGACGACATCTAATGTAGTTGTGACAACCTTTAATTCAGTTGCGATGACATCTAATGTAGTTGTGATAACCTCTAAATTCGGTTACGGCGAGTTCTGTTATTTTTCTGTTTGTGTATAACCAGAAATTTCAAACATCGGAACAAATATACTCCCTAAAAACAAGTTGTACACTACCGTAACCAATTTTTCAATACGCCTCGTTTGAGATTGAAAATCCAAAAAAACGGATTTCACTATAACGTACTCAGAATGTAATGCCAATATTCCAATAATCTGACTCAAAGTCTAGTAACTTCTTAAACTCCGACCTGACTGTGATTCAAAATTCGTTTAAGTTATACACGATGAAAAACGGCCCCTGTAACAGGAACCATGTACATTAAGGCAGGCCGAAAAAAAAGTTGAAGTAGCAGGATTTGGTTAGTAAAAAAAATCACTGAGCGTTCTAAACCACGGGCGATGTTTTAACACCATTTTGTTACACGGTACCTGTTCGATTTAAATTTGATTAATCTGTTTACTTTAAATTTGAAAGTAGATAACCACAAAATAACTACACGCAGGAAAAAACGGCCACAGAAATATGTTTCAGGAACCAGGTCTATGTTTGCAAGCATTGTTTTCATGAATGGAAGATCTGTTGCTTGTTTGTTTCTTTGTTGTCTGTCACGTTTTTATTTTAAGCAGTTTTCAACAAACAAAACCATATTTGGGTCACAAAACCATATCGTATAAAATATTAATTATTGAGACACCAACATGAAATATTAAATACAAAACAGAATGAGTTTGGACACAAGTATACTATATTTGCGACAAGCTACAAACACGTTATATTTGCAGACAAACAACAACAAAAACAACTGATTTTTCAGCGTTTAGCATCTAACTCAAATTCTAGTAAACAACTCTAACATTTCCAATGCCAAACACTACGAGTCCGCATTACGACTCCCACTCAAATTCAACACGCTGAAAACTCAGTCTTTTTTGTTGGTTGGTTGCATATATAGAGTGTTTGTAGTTTGTCGCAAATATAGTATACTTGCATCCAAACACATTGTGTTTGTTGTTCAATATTACAAGTTGGAGATACAATGATTAATATATTATAATACATGATTTCTTGACCCAAATGTGACTTTGTTTGTTGAAAACTGCTGCAAACAAAAACGTGACAGGCAACAAGGAAACAAAAAGGCAGCAGATCTTCAATTCATGAGAACGATGCTTGCACGTAACTATATGGATGTTCCAAACATATACAGGGTTACACCTGTTCTTGCAACTTCCAGGCCTTCGATACCCTTTAGTCAAAAATGCAAGAGGGAGTTGGTGAAGCTTTTGTAGTTTAATCTATGAACCTACCTATTATATACGTTGACAAATCTGTCTTTTGTTGTTGTTTGTATGTAAATATAACATGTTTGTAGCTTGTCGCAAATATAGTATACTTGTGTCTAAACACATTGGGTTTGCTGTTCAATATATTATATTTTTGAGACACAAATTTTAATAGGTTATAATACATGTTTTTGTGACCCAAATGAAGGGGTTTTTTGTTGAAAACTGCTAAATTAGAAGCGTGACAGACAACCGACAGACATTTCGAATTAGATTTCAATGCCAATTCATATTGCACGTTGTCACCTATATTAGAATGTTCCAATATCCCAGAGAAATCCGAAACATACGTTGTGGTTTCATACATTCTGTCAGATTCAGTATAGCGTTCCGTCGGCTTTCCCGTCTCTGCCCATGATATAAGATTACCCATAAATTTCCTGGGGAAATCTGACACTAACGACGTGGTCATAAGCTCCATTTATTTCCCGCCAAGATTTGCTGTAAAGTGTGCAGATTATGACAATTTTTTTTCACAGCTTGGTCCAAGATTCATTGTTGGAGGTGACTTCAATGCGAAACATCAGTGGTGGGGATCCAGACTATCAAACCCTAAAGGAAAGGAGCTTTATAAATGTATCTCTAAAAACTCATTTTATATTTTATCTACTGGTAAACCTACATATTGGCCCAGCGACCCTAGAAAGTTACCTGATCCTATTGACTTTGCTGTTTTAAATGGAATACCGAGACAATATTTTGAAGTAAAGGGTAGTAATGACCTCAGCTCTGATCATACTCCAGTACTTATTGATTTTAATAACGTCGTTCAAAATGTCAACCCGAAATATACCATTATCAATTCAAGAACTGATTTAAAATCATTCTCTGAATATATCGAGAGAAATATACGTTTAAACATCTCGCTTAGAAATGGACCCGAACTAGATGAAGCTGTTGACTCAGTAAACGGAATTATTCATGAGGCTGGTTTTAAATCTACCCCTGTTAATTCTACAACAAATACAAACCAAAGTAGTTTTGTAGTAAATACAGATATAAAAAAACTTATAATCCACAAACGAAGGTTAAGAAAAAAGTGGCAGCTGAGCAGACACATTTATGATAAAAGAGCGTTAAACAAAGCGGTTAAGAAAGTAAAAAAGAGTTTACAGAAACGAAAAAATAACCAAGTCGGTCAATTTCTTCTAGGTCTTAATGAAAGAAAACACGATGATCATTGTCTGTTTAAAGCAACCAGATATCTTAAGCGCCCAGCTAAAAGAAACCCTCCTGTAAAAAATGGCAACGGTTTGTGGTGCAGGACTGACAAATCTAAGGCAGAAGCATATGCCTTACACTTACATTCAACTTTTAAACCTCATAAATTAAATCCACAAACAGATGATGTGGTAAACTTTTTGGACAGCCCATGCCCAATGGATTTGCCTATAAAACATATTACGCCAAAGGAAGTAAGAGAGGAAATTCAAAAGCTGAATTGCAATAAATCCCCTGGTTTCGATTCCATCAACGCTCTTGTTGTAAAAAATTTGCTAGAGAAATGCATTAAACTTTTAACCATGATCTTCAACGCAATTATTCGATTGAGCCATTTTCCAACATCCTGGAAATATGCGGAAATTGTGATGATACCAAAACCAAATAAACCGGAACATGACATTTCATCTTATCGGCCAATAAGCCTGCTAGTCACTTTTTCAAAATTATTCGAAAGAATATTGTTGCAGAGACTATTGCCAGTTTTAGAAAAGAAGCAAATTATACCGGAATACCAATTTGGGTTCAGGCACAAGCATGGGACCCCTGAGCAATGTCATCGCGTCTCTGCTTATATACGAGATGCGTTAGAGAACAAAAAATACTGCTCTGGTGTATTTCTTGATGTTCAGCAAGCATTCGATAAAGTTTGGCATGAGGGACTCTGTTACAAGCTAAAGAAATTACTACCAACTCCTTTCTATTTACTACTCAAATCCTTTCTAAGTGGAAGACATTTCTACGTCAAAGTAAATGAGGATATATCACAAATATATCCAATAGATGCCGGTGTGCCCCAAGGAAGCGTTTTAGGGCCTGTCCTATACACAATTTTTACCTCGGATATGCCACTCAACGATAATGTGTTTGTTGCTACATATGCTGATGACACAGCAATTCTTGCATCAAGTCCACATGCAGATATAGCCTCAAGAATTGTTCAAAACCAACTAAACGAAATGGAGTTATGGTTGAACAAATGGAATATTTTGATCAATACTACAAAATCAGCACACGTTACGTTCTCCTTAAGGCGAGGTGACTGTCCGGATTTATTCCTAAATAATTCTGCGATACCAAAGAATGAAACCGTAAAATACCTAGGATTACACATAGATAGACGCTTAACATGGAAAAATCATATAAAAGCAAAAAAAGAACAATTAAATATAACAACAAAAAAACTGTACTGGTTAATTGGACACAAATCAGAACTAAACCTTCAAAATAAAATTCTTATTTATAAAACAATCCTTAAGCCTGTCTGGACGTACGGCATCCAACTCTGGGGAACAGCCAGTAATTCAAACCTTGAAATTCTTCAAAGATATCAATCCAAGACACTAAGGTCTATTGTTAATGCACCATGGTTTGTATCCAATAAAACCATCCACAACGATCTCAGCATACCATTTGTCAAAGATGAAATCAACAGATATAGTACCAACTATCTTGACAGATTAAGCAGCCATTCGAATCCATTGGCTGTATCTCTATTGGATGACACATTACAAGTCAGAAGACTCAAAAGATATCACATTCTTGATTTACCTTTTCGTAGATAAACTAACTTAACTCCAAAGAAAAATTAAATTTAACTTGTATATCTTAATTTATTTATAAGCTCAAATGTTGTTCTCAATGGAGTTCAGCACATATGTCAATGTTGTTGTAATAAAAAAATTTGCTTATTATCCTTATACACAAGGATAGATTGTAAATAAAGACGAATGAATAAAAAAAAAAAAAAAAAACTTATCTTCATAACTCTCTTAATGAAGTTGCTCGCAGTATTAATAATGGTCCCCCTGGGTTGTTTGGAATGATAATTTATCAATCGTCCCGACGCTGTAGGTTTTTGGTACCAGTCCATTTTGAGAGCATTTCGAAACTGTCCAAATATGGTCGCCTATTGTCCCTCTCCCCTTCGAGCGTGAAGTATAGTCGTCCATTAAAAGAATCCAATGCTGTCATCATGTTCGCCACTTCAGTTCCTCCGATAACAACAAATATATCGTCCACATATTTCGTCAAGATTTTCGGCTTCTCCCCCAATGTGTCGAGTACTGTAGCCAATAATATCTCCAAGATACTGGAAATAGCGTGTGTCCAAATGCGGAATGTCAAAATTTCCATAAAATCCTTAGGTGGTATATCCGTGTACGGTCCAATTTCGTCCCAGCTATCCTCTATAGTCCTTAGACCTAGATTAATTGGAATGCTGGGAAATAAGTTAACCACGTCAAATGAAGTTATTATTTCATCCTCATCAATGCCCATGTTCCGAATAATAATTAAAAGTATTCCCATATTTCATTATAATTGCCATCCGATGAACAAATGCAATTTCGAAATTTTTTAATTGTAATTTCGAACAATGGAAATTCTGTTGCATTAGCATTAGATAAAGTAATACAAATTAAAATCCAATGCAAATTAAAAAAACCCAAGTATGGTATAACCAAAATTGATGTCAGGAATAATTCTGAAACATTCAACGAAAGGACTTCTTATACACAAACATTTAGAGTGACATTTCCCAAATATGTCACAGACCATAGGCAACCTAAATTATGCCGTTCCCTTACGCCGCACTTTTTTAGTTGTACGAATTTTTCAGTAAGCCATCCTAGTGCGCGCCATTCGAAGTACAAAGAATTTGTCTGTCCACCATACGCATACGTCGCAAATTAGGTTAACTCCTCAAATATATTACGCTTAGATTCTTCAAATATCAAAAATTACCAATCGTCTTTAAATGGTATCAAATTTCAATTCCTCCATTTGATTTGGGGGGTTTTTTGTCAGATTTCAATTACAGCTCTGTGATTGTTTGGTTGTATTTAATTTTTTAGATGTAATTCAATATCTTTCATTCTACTTAATTTATTCGATCAAAAAAATAAACAAAATCTTTTTTATGGTTATTTAATTGTTTGTTTATTTGAATTTCATGTTGGAATTGTTATGATTGATTACTTCGATAAAATGGAATGTATATTTTTGGGGCTATAAATTGAAACAACTTTAATTGGCCAGTGATGGAAGAAGCTTGTGAAGATGGGAAGTTTAAAGATCAAAATAAAAAAAAAACATCCAAAACAATGAGGAGACACACAAGAAATTCAAACAGAATTGGCAGAGCGAATTTCAAATACTTGATTCATAAACATATGGTTGATGCAGTTGCCAGATTGTTTGAAGTTTAAAAAAGTTGCAACAACGATTCGCAATAGGAAAATGATTGAATATGTTCAAAAAGTTTCTCCAGAACAACTTAATCTCTTCAAATTTGGGGAATATAAAATTTTTTCTTTAAACGAGCATCTCGCGTATGAACATTTGACTCAGAGGGCAATAAGTAACATTTTTGACTTCCGGCATCTACCAACTTTTAGTTGCCGGTTCAGGAAAATATGCGCTCCAGATATACACTGTCGTCTACTTATTACTTTTGAAGGCATTTTTGTTAACACTGTGATTGCTTCATACAGAACTTGTGGGGTCATCCCAATATTTAGTACAATTTTGTTTTTCACTTATTCTCTTATGTTTCTCATCATATCAATTTGTTGTGCATTTTTGTAGAATTTTCACATCAAAATTTTTGTTTATTCAAATGCTTATTATCATTAATTAAATATTAACCTTAACAATGAAATTTGTGAAATTACCTCGACATAGAATAGCGGGCAGCGTCACTTTACATCACGTCACGCCTCACATTATTATGCATATATCATCGCACAGTGGTTGGAAAATATATATTGGTTGAAAATATAAATTTGAAAATTTTGATCAGTGGGAGATTTTCTAATGAAATTCCACATATTCATAACGCTGCGTGGAACTGCATTATATTTATAAGACAGTTAAAATACAGCGTTTCAGCCCCCAGAATTTTCACTACTGAAGGTTGTCCCAATAAAAGTGCAGGACAGTGAATGGCATACGTTACCGCATATTGTTGTGGCCTCAGCTGAGTTTTTCTGGCTTCATTTGAACAGAATGGATGTGAACCGTTTTTTGGTACATCAGGACGGCGCCACCTGCCACACAGTCCATGGAACAATCGATTTACTGGAGCAATGACTTCCATACCGAACCATCTCTCAAATTCCGATATCAACTGGTAACCAAGATCATACGATTTAACACCGTGTGATTTCCTTCTTTGGGGTTTTGTGAAATCTCTGGTCTATGCGAATAAATTATAAACAATTCCTCTACTGCTATTCACTATCTTTCAATCAATCGATAATCGCAATGTTACTTAACGATTTTGTCGCTTGCTTATAGCACTTAGCGAAGACTTAGCGAGAACTTAGCAACTTAGCAACGAGTTTAAAACAAAAAAATTTTGACATCTTTTACCGTTGTTAACCATTTTTCATATTTTTGATTAAAAAGACTTCTCGCTAAAAAGCCGTTTTCTTTGCAACTTAGCAAGCGATAATCGCTTGCTTGTAACCAAAACACTTCTAGTGACAATTGTGTGATTCACTAATTCATTCCTAACGATGGTAAACAGCTGACTTTGTGTTAAATCAAATTGATATTATGTGGCATCTCTGTTAAACAAAATGACACAATATACGAAAAGTGCAAAGAGGAATACGAAAAACAAACTAATTTAAATTAAAACAAACTAATTTTAAACGGAAAAGCTTTTTGGCGGTCGGACCCTGTAAATTTCTGTAAAATCTGTAATTTTGTTGTTGTTTGGATGCAAATATAACATGTTTGTAGCTTGTCGCAAATACAGTATACTTGTGCCCAAACACATTGTGTTTGCTATTCAATATTACATGTGGGAGACACAATGATTAAAATGTTATAATATATGTTTTTGTGCCCCAAATATGTCTTTGGTTGTTGAAAACCGCTGGAACCAATAACGTGACAATCAACAAAGAAACAAAAAGCAGCAGATCTTCAATTCATGAATGTATATGGACGTTCTAAATATGTACATCGTTCCTGCATAATGTTAAAGACAAATAGGAACAGACAAGTGTTGGACACTCAAATTAAAGTTATTCTTCGTGTGGTTGAAATGTTCTTTAATTTCGAATTTAAAAAAATTTTGGTTGCGGGCCTGCCAATTGTATATTAACCCAAATTCGTTTATTTAGTTTCACTTAATAACACACAAATAGTGTTGTTATGTTGGCGGCAATCGAGTCGATACTAGCTGAAAAACTATCTTGTTTTCTTGTTTTGGGTGCAAATATAACGTGTGTTTGCAGCATGTTGAAAATATAGTATACTTGTGTCCAAACACATTGTGTTTGACATTCAATATTACATACTATTTGAGCCACAATGATTAATATGTTAAATATATAAAATACGAGGTTAGAATTCAAATAGAGCTTTGTTTAAGATACAAATACATCTGTGTTTGGTGTACCGTTTATTTATTTTTTTGTCGCTATCCTCTGTCGAGTGCAAAGTAATAAAAGAGACACAAAGAAGGACTGTTCGCAGCCTTATCTAATGTTATTGCAAGTGTATTACTGTATTTTTGCATTATTCCTTCAGCCAGAGATTCGCAGATGGGCCTGGGAAATGAAATGAGTGTTTCTTATGTTGACTGATCTGTTGCGTTTCAGTTTCATGCATTCAGGTTTAAATCGTTCGTTTAGGAGGAAACACGAGAATGCTTCGACGTAAGTATATGGATGTTTGGAATGAAACACGCATATGGCTCCAAGTAAAACCATGCATGTTTGTAAGTAACATGTGGCTCCTATCTCAACGATGACGCGTTGGATCTAGGCGATTCAGTACGATGTTATAGCGATAATCAAATCGTCAATTCAACTTAACGATAAAGATAAGGATTTTGCTATATTGCAGTACATTTTTTTAACGTTTTTTGCTATCACTAAATCAGCTCTTGAAGTTACACGCTAAAATAAAGTCTCTGTAACATATTCTCTCAAACACATTCTGCAGGAACTATGTATATTTTTTGAATACATTTCAAATATTCAGATAAGTTTTTGCATGTTCTAAACCCACTTATATTTTAAATGCAAACATTAACATGTTTATTTGCAAGTATGCATGCTTTTACGTGGAGACATATCGTACCCTATCTACAAAAGAGCCATAACTCAAAATTTTCAAATTTTCAGTAGAGCCAAAAAACTGATTTTGTTAATTAGAAATACGAGGGCGGTGCAATAAGTCCGTTACTTTTCGAACTTCCCTCGTAGTTATATGAAATGCAACCCTGTTTCCATCAATTATCACCTGTTAATAGGTTACTGTCAAACTTTGAGCAAGTTCCGTCATTTACTTTGTGTTTAACAGCTGTTCACAACATACAACCTGGTGCATTTTTTTTGTGAATTTCGAGTGCTCATTAAACATTATTTGTTACCGTTAATCAAACCAAGGAAAAGCTTGATAAATACTATGGGGACTCTGTACCATCGATTTCAATGGTAAAAAAGTAGTTTACTGACTTTCGTTGTGGTCGCACAAATACAACTGACGCTGAACGTTTTGGACGGCCAATACACCCGAAATTGTTGACAAAATCCACGACCTGTTGGAAGATCGAAGAGTTAAAGTGCGTGAGATTGTTGATGCTATAGCCATTTCATATGTATAAATGATCAGTTCGGTTTAAGAAAGCTGTCTGCAAGATGGGTGCCGCGTTTGCTCTCAATTTACCATAAACGTACGGGTGCACACGTGTGTAGTCTCAATGTCAAAATTCCATGAATTGGGCTACAAATTGGTACATCATTCGCCATATTCTCCGGATTTAGCCCCCAGTGGCTATTTCCAAACCTAAAGAAATGGCTCGGTGGGTAGAGATTTAGCTCCAACGATGAAATTATTGATCAAACAAATGCCTATTTTATGAACCTCGAAAAATCCTATTTTTTGGAAGGGATACAAAAATTGGAGAAACGTTGGTCTAAGTGTATTGAGCTAAAAGGAGATTATGTTAAAAAATAATTTTTTTTGCAAAAAAAACTGAGTTTCATTCAAAAAGTCACGGACTTATTGATCCGCCCTCGTATGTATGAAAATACTCACTAATAGACATATTCATATGGACTTTTTTTTGACGAAAGGGAAGAGTAAACGACGTTAGATATTTACAGCGGATAGAAATGGTCCTTGGTTATTGTTTTTAAGCAAAAACTTAAAATCTGAAAATTTTGAGTTATGACTCTTTTGTAGTTAGGGTGCGATATGTGTGTTACATCCCAAACATCTTTATACTTACGTCGAAGCATTCCCGTGTTTCCTTCCAAACGAACGATTGACGACTGAATACTTGAAACTAAAACGAAACAGATCAGTCAACATATTAAATACGCAACTCATTTATATACTCATTCAGGAATTTTTATGAATCACTGACTGAAAGAATAAAATGCAAAAATATACCAGTAATACACTTGCAATAACAATAGCTTAGGCTAAGAACAATCCTTCTTTTCCCTCTTTTACTATTTTGCTTTCGACAGAGCATAGCGGGGAAAACAGAAGTAAACATTGCACCAAACACAGATGTTTTTTTGTATCACAAACAAAACTGGTTTTGGATCATACACATATTACTCATTATGTGTCAAACATGTAATATTGAACACACATGTGTTTGGACACAAGTATATTATATTTGCGACAAGTTCCACAATGTCTTGTGATTTGCTGTTGTTGGTTTTCGGCAGTGTGTTGTTCTTTAGGATATTAAACAGATTGCACGGGTGTTTCGAAGACTCCATGGAGGATTTGATGGCAGTTTTGTCATCATGATAATCATTATGTACTTAAGTTCCTCAAGTGTATAAATATATATAGTGACTTATTGCTAATGGCGTTGATCGAGTTTGATCCATTAAGATGTTAAAGAGATCGTACGATAGTATAGAGCCTTGTATAAGAGTCTGTTTGTTACTTATGTCTTCCAGCATGACAAAGAAGTGTAGTTTAATCAAAATTTTATACAGTGTTCGATGTTGCGAACTTTTGAGGCAGCTTTAAAATTAAAATAAACTTGGATTGCAATCGATCTATAGATCGTTTGCTAAAATTGTGTTTTTAAGCGGAACATTTATAGTCTGACAACCGTCTATTGTCGATACCTTTTGCCAACTAATATTACATGAAATGTCATTAAGACATTTTAATCATATCAAAAGTTCCACAAATTGTGTTACATTTTCCAACCACTGTGCCTGGATTGAAAGACAGACATTAAGAACACTAGACACTAGAAGTTGATAAGACTGATGCAGTCTTTCTAAAGAAAGTACAACAAAAAAGAGGACAAGAAAAACAAATAAAACATTCTGAGAAACATGACTGAGATTTTAATTTAAAACATTTTAACAAGATAATGACCTCAACCCCCAGCAGAACCACATTCACTTCCATACACGAAAAAAAAATGAAAAATAAAGAAGAAAGCAAAACCAAATGTAAAATGTCATGTCACAATTTCCTTAACAATCTGTTATACATTCATTCATGGCACAATTCTTGAATTGACATTTTTTATTACTTTAATGAGAATTATAAAGAAAGGAAATCCTATGCAGACTGATATAATGCAAATGGAATTTAGGAAAATATTGCACAAACAGATATTAATAAGAGAAATGAGAAGTTTAATAAGATAAATTTAGATTTCAATAATAGAAATACAATTTAGTATTGAAATTTGTTTGAAATTGTATTTATCTTTTTTTGTACTTATATATGAATTTGTAGCCTTTTGTTTCATTTCGAGACATCAAAGATATGACAGTTTGTTTGCCATTAGTACAAAAGTCACGTTCCTTGCATTTTAATAAAAGGCTGCTACAGTTAAATCAGCAGCGGTGATTATTGTTTTGTGCCAGTTGAATGATATATTAATTTTGGTTTTTATTCAGAAGTTGTAATTTATTGTCCAATTCAAGCATAAATTGTATTTCTCTTTTCAATTGTAAAATAATTTGGAAGTGATATATGACAGTAGTGTTAAGACGACGAGAAAATGTTGGAATGCATACATCGATATGAAAGGCTGTGGTCACACGTGCGACGTTTTTGAAGAAAAGTTTTTTTGAAGAAGTGAGATTTTTTTAGAATTGCTCCTTTTTTCAAGAATAGGTACATTTTTAAGAGCAGGTACTTATCTCAAGAAAAGTTATTTTGTTTCACAAAAAAGGTACTCTTTAAAGAGTAGGTAGTTGTTTAAGAAAAGACAATTTGTTGTAAGAAAGTTAACGTTTTTAAGAAAAGGTATTTATTTAAAAAAATCCTTTTTTTTTTAAAAAGGTACTTTTTGTAAGAAACTGTATTGTTTTTAATCAAAGGTACTTCTTTAAGTTAAGATATTTTTTTTAAGAAAAGGTACTTTGCTTAAAAATATGAATAGGTATTTTTTTGAGAAAATTAGCTTTTTTAAGAAAAGGCATTTATTTAAGAAAATTTAATTTTTTTAAACTTCTTTCACTTTGGCTTTTCTAAATTTACTTTTTATTGGGTTCAAAACTACAATATATACTAAATTTTGGTTACAGGCTCCACCTAGGAAACAAGAAATTTCCCAACATATGTTAGTCTAGACACAAACCAAAGCAAAAACAAACAAGATTGTTGATAATACTGGGTTGTAGCATAATAGTGTTAACAAGAACAAGTTACATTTTTTTTTCATTTACCCCCCATCTCGTAAGGAGCGATAAGGAACTTCTTTCCAAAATGTTTGTCAAACAAGTAAGTTTGCCAAGCAAACACGTTTGTCAAACAAAAACGTTTGTCAAACAAAAATGTTTATCAAACAAAAGTGTTTGCCCGACAAAAGTGTAAGTCAAACAAAAATGTTTGTCAAACAAGGCCGACAATGGTGCAATGTTTAGTGTGCGTGCCTCTCGTACATGAGATCCTGGATTCGATCCCTGCTCTGACCACATTCAATTTCTTTCGGCGGCGGTCAGCACGCACAGTGACGGCGACACTAACGAGTATTTAGCCATGAAAAAGCTTCTTAAAATTCCGTTCGGAATCGGTGAAAAAACTGTACATCCCAGTCAGTGAGTATAAAACTAGAAAGCGGGCAGCTCACTGGTTATGAGAAGCTCTATCCAATTCCTTCATGGGATGTAATGGGAAACCATTTATTTTTTTTAGCTTTAGTAGATGTCACAGTCCTTTTACCTTGTATAGCCATGGCCTGTCCTTCGCATCTCCTGGATAGCAATAATTTCAGCCTTATAATTCCAGAGGACGTCTGCCAGTTGTATAGTGGCACCGGATCTGTATAGTGTTCTAATATTCCAAGTAGATATCAGTAAAATATGATCCTTATAACGTTTGAAGGGGTCGTCAACAAATAGGGGGTTTTATATTTATCATTGTCATTCTGTATTTACGTTACCGATATAATGGTGGCGGATGGCAATACCAGTTCACTGTGGTGTTGTATTTTACCTACTGCCAGGATGATCATGTTTCAGCCGCCCATTATGAATCAGGCACTGACCAGAATGCAATAGGTCGAACCTGAACTTTTGTTTGTTATTGTTTGACTGCCCTATGAGGCAATCATTTCTGTCCACTCCCAATTGAGTGGCTGTCAGAAGTTTTCCACCTCCACGGTCAGAGTCATGTGCCTTCTTCATATATGTTATAACCAAAGTTCATAAATTTCGTTTCATAGAATCTATGAGAAAGTTTCATAGGTGTTATGAACAAATTTCATAGATTTTATTTCACAGAATCTATGAACATCTTTCGTAGATGTTGTCAACATATTTCATAGATTTTGTTTGATAGAATATAGAAGTTGTTGCCATATTTCTTGTTGGGTTTGACAAATATTGAAAACATAGGCACATTTTACATCAATTTTTTTTACAGGGTGTTTCAAAAGTGACCACCCAATTGAAAGATGCTCTTATTTTTGCAAATGGCCGCCAATGCCAAATCTGTTTTCACATTTGTGGACTAGACAGATGTAGAATACAAGTAAACAAGCCATGGGACGATACACTCCCAAAGAACGCGGAATAATCGTGTCTACTTTTTTGCGTAACAATTCGTCTGTGGTGTTGGCGCAGCGCGAATACCGTCGCCGATTCCCCGGCCGTCCGACACCGACTGAGCAAACACTGCGCCGTTTGGCCACTAACCTTGAAGAGTATGGGACCACACGAGACGTTGCCAGGAGTGGCCGGCCCCGGAGCGCCCGTTCTGCCGAGAATATCGCCGCTGACCAGACGCCTCGCCTCTCAATTAGCCATCAGCCGGTCGTCCCTATGGCGAATTTTGGTCAAAGACCTGCGTATGTTCCCATACAAAGTCCAGTCCGTGCATCAGCTGCTGCCTGTCGACCGCCAAACGCGTGTAACCTACCCCAAGCCATCCCCAATCTCGTGGACGAAGTGGACGATTTTTCCACCAAAATCATAATGAGCGATGGGGCTCATTTCCACCTCAGCGGGTACACGAACAAGCAAAACTATCGCTTCTGGGGCACCGAAAATCCACGAGTGATGCACGAGGAGCCATTACACCCGCTCAAAGTGACTGCATGGAGGAGTCATCGGGCCATTTATTTTTCGAGAACGCCGCTGGTCAAACGTCAACAGAGGACTGTGCGCGCTATAGGGCAATGTTAACCGAGTTGTTTCTGCCGCAATTCGACGAATTAGGACTGGAGGACATGTGGTTCCATGTGACCCGCAAGATCGTCCGATTTAACCGTTCCAGAATTTTTTGTGGGGGTTTTTGCAGTCCCGTGTTTACGTGAACAAGCCCGAGATACTGGAAGCCCTCAAGGTCAACATTCGACACGAGTGCGAGAATCTGTCGCCCGAAGTGATGAAAAATCCCATAAAACGAGCCCGTATGGTAATCAATTGTGACGGCGCCCATTTAACCGATGTCATCTTCTCAACTTAACCAATATAATTCTAAAGATTCAAATAAACATAATCAAAAAACAGAATCGAAGTTTTTCATTTAGAAAAAAAATGAGAGCCAAACAACATCGGATGACTTCTTTTGAAACACCTTGTATTATATACTCAATTCTATGTCTGAGTAGTGAAATTGAAATCTCTCAAATTGTCCAATTGTCACTTCCTGGTACACCTTTATTTAACACCTTATTAGTTCTATATTCATAAAGAAGTTCTTTCAATTTCATTTTAGCCTCAATACTTTTTCTGTTCGCAGCAAGTTCTTCCATACATCGAAACACTCAAGTGAAGTCTGTCTTTTGTCCCGATAATAAGATTAAATATGAACTACATTTTCTGTATCGCATTTATGTCACACACTCAAACTAAAATGTTTGCTATTTGCTACCTATCAGCAGGCCATGTGTCTGCTATTACAGCAAATTTTCTAGCATAACAGCAAATTGTTTGCCGGTTTAAACAGCTGACTTGTAACTTCACTTGCTAAGTAAACAACATATGATCTCTGTTATAGCAAACTTGTTTGCGGTTCTAGCAAATATGCCCGCTTTAACTTGTGAACAGCCTTTTTTACTCGCATATTTCTTTGAGTGCATTTAAGATATTGAAAACCGAGTAAAAAAGTGTCATAGTAACCAATAAAATGTAATATGATTTCAAAATCTTATCTCACACAAGGAAAGTGTTAATTTGTTTCCTTAGGGGATTACAAAACAAACACTCGACACATTTTTTGTTTTAATGATTAAACAATAAAATTCGATTTAGATTCAATTATTCTTAAGGAGTGTTTTATGAGTTATCGCCGTTAAGATTTTTATTAAGATAAATCGATGAATTTATGAAGGTAAAAATGCTTTTGTATAATCATTTGTTAAACTTTTCAAATGATAAATGTAATAAATTGAAAACTTTTTCTTAATTCTAGCAGAAATATTTTGAAAACATTCTCAATGTCGGGTGGTTGTAATTAAAATTTACTTTTTATATTGTATTGAGTTAAACAATAGTTGCATATACATATATTGTTATAAAAAGAAATAAAACAAATTGGGATGATGAAATTTAAAATTTGTATGTACTGTAACAAGTGGTTCCTTATATCAAATGTAGTGGACAGGGGCACGAGTGCTCTCAACATGTCACTACAAATCTCTTGCCCACGAACGAAGCCAAGTGGGAAGACGAAGCCTTCGTGGTGAAAAGGAGAACATGCGAATATTATCCGCTGAAAAAACTCGGCCGTAGCAACATTTGGCAGGAACTATGTACATATATATTTGCAAGCATTGCTTTCATGAATCGAAAATCTGCTCCTTTTTAGTTCCTTTGTTGTCTGAAAATGTTTCTCAAAATACCGTTCGAAACCGGTGTAAAACTGTAGGTCCCAATCAGTGAGTGAAAAATTAGAAAGTGCGTAGCTGGCCGGTTGTGAGAAGCTCTCCTCCATCCCTTCATGGGATGTAAAGGGATACGTTTTTTTTGTCTGTAACGTTTCTGATTTCGGCACTTTTCAACAAACAAATCCACATTTGAGTCACAAAAACATATATTATTACAAATTAAACATTGTGTCTCCAACATGTAATATTGAATAGCAAACACAATGTGTTTGGACACAAATATATTATCAATGAGTTAAGCTACAAACACGTTATATTTGCATCCAAACAAAAAAACGAAAAACATTTTCAGCGTGTGGGAAGTAATGCCGACAACGGTTTAATAAAACCAAGTCTTCGATAGACAAGGATGACTGGGATAATTACAAAGTGGATCCATAACGATATAAAAATACAATCAGATGGGCCAAAAGAATTCATTAATACTCTTTTGTAAATCAATAGAAGACACGTCCAATGTGTCGAGTCTAACGAAAATACTGGCATGAGGCAATACAACGATAGGATCATAGAATAACACATACGTAGAAGGTTTTATTCGCTCATCTGACGTTTCATTTCACACTCTCTCGGTAGGTCTGTGGAAATGAGAGCAAATTAAATTTAAAATTTACATACACCAGGTGGAGTTACAAAATATGTTCACTTAACTATTTCCTGTCGTTTTGGTGTAGAACTGAAAAATTTAAAAGTAGTTTGCACTTTTTTGTTGATTTTTATCGTTGGTATACATTTGTATTGTATTTAACACAACTAGTTTGCCACAAAAACACGAAATTCGGGTGTAGTTCCTTTGTGGATCGCTGTATACTATTGCCACCATCTGGTATTATTGAACCCATATTTTCCACCCTCCACTGTGTAATTTCCATCGTACCTATGACGTTTAATTTATTGAGCGAATAAAAACTTCTATAGTATGTGTTATTCTATGGATAGGATACACGAAAGTCTCTTGTGGACAGTGGACAACCTGTAGTGGAGATTCGCTGAATCTCCTTAAGGACACCCATCTCCCTCTAGGCTCGCTCAACGAAGAGCAGTCACGTACGCAGGGGGGTCCAGGAGGCTGGGCCCCCACCAAATTATTTTATATTTTTGAATGTGGTGCTATTTTCAACCTAAATTTCACGTTGGGCCTCCCGAAAGAAAATCCTGCGTACGTGTCTGACTGTCAGAAAATGTTTTCCTCAGAGATCAGAAGTCGCCACTGAAATTTTTACTAAATCCAGTCATAAATGGGCTCTCGAAAGCTTCAAACTCTAATTCCCGTTTCTCTGGCATGGTACCACCTGCAGAACTTCAGGCTATAGCCGATCTATGGATACCTTGGCTGATATTTATATATCGCATGAATAACCTTTAGCTATATACCTAAAGGGTGGACGGATACAAGAGTGGGTTTCTATACCCAAAGCGGTAAGCCTGTCGTAGTTCTTACTGAAGACTTTGGAACAGCTGATAGATGGACACTTGCGGGTAGAGGTGACAAATTCGTGTCACGCGTGATCGTGAATAACATTAAATTCAGTTCAAGAGCACGTGATTCAAAATTTCAATTAGTTGAAAATGTGTCGTGCGTGAACCGAAAATTTTAGGAACGAAGATCCTTATCGTACGTTATGGGATAAGGGTTAGTCCTAAAAAAAGTCTAATATCTGAAACCGTCACGACACATTTTCTATAGTTCATTAGCACGCTCTCTCTCCCCAAAGCTCGGAAAGGGGTGGGCGGTAGTAGCGTATACGACTATACTATGCCTCTCTCTTTATCTCACTTTCTTTCTCTCTCAACACTCGTAGAGGGGACAGGCAGCTGCGTACAGGCAGCTCTGTATCGGTTCACTCTCTTCCCCACGACGATGGGGAATTACCCATCACGATAACCAACAGAGTAAATGGGGGAAATAATGGGTAGTTACCCACGACAATTGGGAATTACCCATCACGATTACTCACAGGGAAAAACGAGGAAATAAAGGGTAGTTACCCACGACGATGGTCTTCGATTCCCCATTACAAATGGGGAATGTGTAAGTGGCCTTTACACATTACCCACAGCGATGGGTAATGTGTTATCTAGGGTAACCCACCCCCACTTTTGATCGAGAATATGAAAAAATTGAGAAAAAATTACTATATTTGGGAAACGGAGCCCAATCGAAAAAATAAGCAATTTTTATGAATTTATAAGGGGGTTTCATAAAGTGGGCCAATTTGTATAGAAAAAAACCGCCAAAATAAGAAATTCGAAAAAAAATAGGTATAACTTGGAAACGGTGCGTCCAATAGCATAAATAATAAATTGTTTACCTCCGTAATCGGCTTTAACCATTGGATGTCTTTAATACCGCATCACTTTAAAAAAATCGCTAAAATTAAAATGTTTCAAATAAAAAAATCGCTAAAACGCCCATAGGTGTTAGCCATGTTTAAAAAAAAGTGACACCGTACTAAAGACATCCATTGTTTAAAGCCTCCCTAGATATAAAGCATTTATTACGTTTGTGATTGGACGCACCGTTTCCGAGTTACAACTGTTTTAAAATAAATTCTTCCATACGAATTGGATTGCTTTATAAAAAAACCCTTAGAAAGCCGCAAAAATTGGATATTTTTCGATGGGACGCTCGGTTTCCGAAATATAGACACAAGGGCCTTTTAACGGTTTTTATTGGAAAAAAATTAGTTTTAGCAATTGTTGTGATTGGACGCACCGTTTTCGAGTTATACCTATTTATTTATTTTAGCGATTTTCTAAGTTTTACAATTTTTTAAAAAAAATTTCTTCCACACGAATTGGAACTTTAAGAAAAACCATAAGAAATCCGTAACTTAATTTGTTACGTTTGGACGCTCCGTTTCCGAGATATAGAAATTTGTTCTTATTTTCAATGAAAAATTTTAACCTGGGTAACCGCTTACCCATTTCCCATGTGTAATGGGAAATCGTGATAGGTAATTCTTCATCGTCGTGGATAACTACCCACTACTTTCGCCATACCCTGTGGATAATTGGTAAACGATCGCTACTCATTCCCCACGGGAATAATAAGGGGTTACCCAGGGTATCAGGCTAATGCAACTCTCACAATGGGGCATGGTCGAAGTGTGTCATGGATCAGTACTGGAAGTTACTCTCATCATTCCTGAATTTGTCGTTTACTTTAAAGCGGCCCTACTATTCAATCGGAAGTACAATACTCGCATACCGGAAATGGATTAATTAAACGAAGTAGTTCCAGGAACAAAGGACTGCCTGTAACAAATGAGTTCTTGGAACTCATGAGCTCCTGGAACGAAGGAGTTCCTGGAACAAAAAAAGTTCCTGAAATGAAGGAGTTCCTGGTATAGAAGGACTGGTAATGGTAATGATGGGGTTGACTCTGGGGAACTTTGGTTGTCTCTTTCTCGCAGACCACCTAATCATTGTAGCGTGTAAATAAATAAATCGTTTCCCATGACATCCCGTGAAGGAATTGGGATGAGCTTCTCACAATCAGTAAGCTGTGCGCTTTATAGTTTTACACTCACTGATTGGGGACCTATAGCTTTACACCGGTTCCGAACGGTATTTTGAGAAGGTTTTTCGTGGCTAAATACTCGATACTGTCGCCATCACTATGCGAGGTGGCCGCTGCCGACAGACTTTTAAGATGGTCAGAGCAGGAATCGAACTCAGGATCTCATGTACAAGAGGTGCGCACACTAACCATTGCACCATTGTAGCGTGGATCAGGCGGAAATTTTGTCTATTAGAGAAGTGACCGGCTGACTGAGTGATAATAGTCCAGCCGTCATTGTAATCAATATCTTGTCTGACAGTCAGGCGGTAATTAAGTCCCTGTAATCGGCATTCTGGAACACAAAATCTGCCAAGGACTACAGCAGATCTCTTAACGAGATGGGCCAACAGTTCGGCATTCCGGAGAACTGTACACCGGATTAGCTATGAACTACCTAGCAGGTTCAACATGACCTCGAACGTGTTAGCATGCCCCTAGCGACTTGTAAGCATATCCTGCAAGAGCATACCTATACTGGACAGATATGGGGGGAGGGTGGAGTCATACACGAGGGGCACAGATTATGTACGTTCATGAGCCAGACCCAAGTTATCAATGCTCGTTTCAGTTTTGATGGGACATTGTCGGTATGGTATACATGCGGCGAGAATAAAGGTCAGGGAAAATCATGATGCGTGAGATCTGGACGAAGGGCGGAGATTGTGTACGGTCAAGACAAATCTCGTCCATATTGGATAGCAGAAGATCCAGGAACCTCCTGTCTTTAACCAGACCCAAGGTATAAATACTTGCTTCAGCTATGACGGGACACTGTGATTGGTAGACATGCGACGAGACTAAAAGTCAGGGCAAATGACTACTGTATAAGGTGTAACGATGAGGAAGAGGAAGAATCCTCTCTATGTGCCCATAAATAGCCGGCAGGCAGATGTCTAGTATTTCCTCGGGTGAGCTGAAAAAGTACTTCCTCGGATGTACTGAAACAAGTACTTCCTCGGATGTACTGAAACAAGTACTTCCTCGGATGTACTGAAAAAGTTATACTCTATTTGTGTCTGTTTAATTTATGTCTACATTTTGTGTGGTTTTTTTGTTGTTATAGTTAAAATATTAAGATCTCTGCTAGTTTAACAGGGTTACGTTAAACTTTCAATAGTGTTTGGTTGAACATTTTATCAAGTACCTTATAACGTCAATATTGTACATTACACATCAAACCAATTGTGACACCCTATCACATTTACTTAGCACGTTTGCAACTGAAAAAGAGAAACAGGCCGTCATGATACCCAAAGCTGCAAAAAGTACTAAAGAATCAGAGCAAATGTTTGCTTTTTCCTCTGTACTATTCATCGCATGTGTATAAATCTATTCAGATATTTTCTATTTGTTTATGGTTTATTTTGTTGAAAATACGATTTTTTTTACGTTTTTGTTGTATTTTTTTTAAAATCGCACTTTTGTTATTTTTTGCATTGTTGGCGGTATTTACTTTACTTGTCTGTCTGTCTGACCATGTTGGTGTTAATTTTCAAAGCATTTTTTGTTCATTTACTAAAAAACCGAGCGAAATAGTCATTCCGAGCAAAATAGTCATTCATATATTTACTTAACAGAGAATGCGCAGATATAAACATATATGTTTTTGTTTCTGGCATTTTAGTTATAACAAAAAACTCGTGTTCTATAGAATTAAACAGGACTGTACTTTGGTGTCTTGGGATATAGACAAACATCGCTGCGACGACTCTCACCCCCTGTCTAGTGGACTTTTGCTGCGTAAACAGATATTGGATGATATTATTTTTCTTGTGGCAAATATGATTTTGGTGTGAAATGGTATTTAAACAAATTATTGTTTAAAAAACTATATTTCTCTGTTATCACACGAATTTATGAAGAATATCGAAAAAATTCAAAAAAAAATACTTTGGCCTCAAAAAGTTCTTATGAAGGCGGAAACAGTCATCTTTTGAGGGTTTATGGAGAAATAAAATATTATTCGCAATCCGAGGAAAAAAGTTTCGCAAGAAAATATTTAGTTGGCCTTAAAAGTTGTTATGAATTGAAAAAATATTCACTTGTTTCGTGTTTAAACGAAATTTGTTAACAAATAAATAACCAGACTTAACACATCAGACGTATTTTATTACCCCTAAATCGACAGAATAACTTTTTTAATAGATTTCTTTTAAAATATTGCATACTTTTGGGATTTGATATTAAAGTTTACTTTTAGGCGCTTCGTCATTGTGAATAATGAATAATTACATAAATTCTGTAGGATTATGATCTTCTAGCGTTTTTTGATAGGTTGGGTGTTGATCGCTGTCAATGAACAACTCACGTAGACTTCTTAGTCCATAGTTATACCAAACGAGAGAACCATTTAGTTTGTTTCAAGATGCTCAAGATACCGTCAACGACTAATGTCGATAATACCCCAGGTCTCTATAAAAGCAAGAGCCCATAATATACTGCTAGCTAGAAAATATGTTGAGTGAATTATTCCTATTCCTGGTCGTTCTAAACAAAATAACTTGCTATGACCTTCAGTCTCGGCGCATCCCTACCAATCACTCAGTATTCCGCCAGTAACTCTAGTTTCCTACAGTATAAGTAGACTTCATACTGGAGTGTTCCAAAAATCTAAATTTCGAGTAACCGATTTTCGATTTATACGAAAAACATCTTTTTGGAAAACCCGTGTTCGGTTTCACAGAATGGGGAAAACCGGTGAATCGGGTTCTTCGTTTGGAAATTGAATTGAACTGAATTGAATTGAATTGAATTGAGTTGAATTGAATTGAATTGATTTGAATTGAATTGAATTGAATTGAATTGAATTGATTTGAATTGATTTGAATTGAATTGAATTGAATTGAATTGAATTGAATTGAGTTGAATTGAATTGAGTTGAATTGAATTGAATTGAATTGAATTGATTTGAATTGAATTGAATTGAACTGAATTGCATCGAATTGAATTGAACTGAAGTGAATTGAATTGAATTGAATTGAGCTGAATTGAATTGAAATGAAATGAAATGAACTGCAAAGAAATGAAACGAAATGAAATTAAATGAAATGAAATGAAATGAAATAAAATGAAATGAGATGAGATGAAATGAAATGAGATGAAATGAAATGAGATGAAATTAAATTAAATTAAATTAAATTAAGTTAAATTAAATTAAATTAAATTAAATTAAATTAAATTAAATTAAATTAAATTAAATTAAATTAAATTAAATTAAATTAAATTAAATTAAATTAAATTAAATTAAATTAAATTAAATTAAATTAAATTAAATTAAATTAAATTAAATTAAATTAAATTAAATTAAATTAAATTAAATTAAATTAAATTAAATTAAATTAAATTAAATTAAATTAAATTAAATTAAATTAAATTAAATTAAATTAAATTAAATTAAATTAAATTAAATTAAATTAAATTAAATTAAATTAAATTAAATTAAATTAAATTAAATTAAATTAAATTAAATTAAATTAAATTAAATTAAATTAAATTAAATTAAATTAAATTAAATTAAATTAAATTAAATTAAATTAAATTAAATTAAATTAAATTAAATTAAATTAAATTAAATTAAATTAAATTAAATTAAATTAAATTAAATTAAATTAAATTAAATTAAATTAAATTAAATTAAATTAAATTAAATTAAATTAAATTAAATTAAATTAAATTAAATTAAATTAAATTAAATTAAATTAAATTAAATTAAATTAAATTAAATTAAATTAAATTAAATTAAATTAAATTAAATTAAATTAAATTAAATTAAATTAAATTAAATTAAATTAAATTAAATTAAATTAAATTAAATTAAATTAAATTAAATTAAATTAAATTAAATTAAATTAAATTAAATTAAATTAAATTAAATTAAATTAAATTAAATTAAATTAAATTAAATTAAATTAAATTAAATTAAATTAAATTAAATTAAATTAAATTAAATTAAATTAAATTAAATTAAATTAAATTAAATTAAATTAAATTAAATTAAATTAAATTAAATTAAATTAAATTAAATTAAATTAAATTAAATTAAATTAAATTAAATTAAATTAAATTAAATTAAATTAAATTAAATTAAATTAAATTAAATTAAATTAAATTAAATTAAATTAAATTAAATTAAATTAAATTAAATTAAATTAAATTAAATTAAATTAAATTAAATTAAATTAAATTAAATTAAATTAAATTAAATTAAATTAAATTAAATTAAATTAAATTAAATTAAATTAAATTAAATTAAATTAAATTAAATTAAATTAAATTAAATTAAATTAAATTAAATTAAATTAAATTAAATTAAATTAAATTAAATTAAATTAAATTAAATTAAATTAAATTAAATTAAATTAAATTAAATTAAATTAAATTAAATTAAATTAAATTAAATTAAATTAAATTAAATTAAATTAAATTAAATTAAATTAAATTAAATTAAATTAAATTAAATTAAATTAAATTAAATTAAATTAATTTAAATGAAATTAAATTAAATTAAATTAAATTAAATTAAATTAAATTAAATTAAATTAAATTAAATTAAATTAAATTAATTTAAATGAAATGAAATGAAATGAAATGACATGAAATGAAATGAAATGAAATGAAATGAAATGAAATGAAATGAAGTGACATGAATTGAATTCAATAGAATAAGATTGAGTTGAACTAAATTGTTTTGAATCGAATTGAATTGAACTGAATTGAATTTAGTAGAATTGAACAAAATTGAATTTAATTGAATTGAATTCAATGGAGTTGACTTGAATTGATTTGAATTGAATTGAATTTAGTTGAATTAAATTGAATTGAATTTAACTGACTTGAATGGAATTGAACTGATTTAAATTGAATTGAATTGAACTGAACTGACCTGAATTGAATTAAACTGAACTGATCTGAAATGAATTGAATTGATTTGAATTGAAAAGAGATGAAATTAAATTAAATGTATTGAATTGAAGAGAATTCAATTGAATTGGATTGAATTGAATTGAATTGAGCTGAACTGAACTGAACTGAATTGAATAATTAAATTGAACTGAACTGAACTGAACTGAATTGAACTGAATTGAATTGAATTGAATTGAATTGAGTTGAATGGAATTGAACTGAACTGAACGGAACTGAATTGAATGGAATTGAAATGAGTTGAACTGAACTGAATTGAAATGAACATAACTAAATTAATTGAATTGAATTGAATTGGATTGAACTTAACTGAATGGAGTTGAATTGAATTGAGTTGAAATTAGTTGAATTGAATTGAACTGAACTGAATTGAGCTGACTTTAATTGAATTGAATTGAACTGAACTGAATTGAATGGATTTGAATTGAATAGAATTGAATTTATTTGAATTGGATTGAACTGAATTGAACTGAACTGAATTGGATTGAAATTGCATTGAATTGAATTGAGTTGAGTTGATGTATACAATTGAATTGAACTGTTTAAACAACTAATTAAAACTGTTATAGGCAATGCAAATTTGAATTTTGGTAATGAAAGCTGTGGTTATGCTAAAAACACGTTTTTTAAAAATCGGCAAACGGTTCTTGGTGTTGCATTCGGTTGCACAGTCTATTTGGTTTCAGGTTGTTTCCTGCCTTCGAGTTAAAAGCACTACCTTTGTTTTGACCGGGTTTTCATATAGGCCATGTTCACCTCCAATCTGTCCCATGTTGTCGCTTGCCTTTATATGTATGTGTAAGAATGAGACAGGTCCTTGTTCACTTGTATTGTAATGAGGAAATTTAACTCCATGTTTCTTTATAAAGTATACTTTTAGGCTGTCTGTTGTATTGCATACTTTCAGCGAAATATTTAAAATTTTTTTTTTTGTTATTTTCCGTTTGGAAGTGGATAAATAATTTCATTACAAAATTTTGCATTTAATGTTTTTTTGTCAACTCTATATTGTATATGCCCATATTGATTCTATGAAAAATGATTATCTTGAATTATTATCTTGAAATTTTCAATCTCCCAAAGAACTTTTATTTTTTTTGTTAAATTTAATGTTCTTAATTACAAGAATATCACACTATTATAAATTCCATAGTTTCAAATATATACAATCATTAATAATGAGTTTTTTCAAAATCGATTTATCTCTCTCATAATATTTTATGACATGACCATAATAAACATTGACACCTCATTCACCTCATCTTTGGCCACAATCGATTCGGTTGATGGAGGCTATTAGTGGTTGGAATCGAATCTAGTATCTATGATAACATCACAACTGGCAGTTATGGCGGCCAATGTTCGGACATAAATCTTTTACAATCGATTAACTTTTATTAGTAATAGATTTGAATTGATATCATATACTACGTACTACTTGTAGTATTCGTCGTACTCATATCCAAGAAATGTTTGAAGCAAATGGAGGGAAACCGAAACTGAAAACTATATTGAAATGCAGTGAAAATGGTAATAAAAAAACTGCGCTTGAATACAGTATTTGGTGTCTCAAATAGGAACGGTATTAAATTTTCCCAATACTCGTTTTGGAGTTCAAATAGAAACGAATATTTATTGTGTTTTGGATAAGAGCATTGTATTGATCTTGGGAAATCATGAAATGTAACGAGAACAAGATGGCCGTCGGTGGTGCAATGGTTAGTGTGCGCGCCTCTTGTACATGAGATTGTGGGTTCGATCTCTGCTCTGACCACCTTAAATTTCTTTCGGCGGCGGTCACTTGGCATAGCGACGGCGACACTATTGAGTGACCATGAAAAACCTTCTCAAAATACCATTCGGAACCGGTGTAAAATTGTAGGTCCCAATTAGTGAGTGTAAATCTAGAAAGGGCACAGCTCAGTGATTGCGAGAAGCTCTCCCCAATTCCATAAGTCTTTAGATAGTTAGCTCTTTACCTCTTGACCTATTTTACCCTTTAACTCTTTTATCACCTTAAATCTTTATGTTGTTAACTCTTTATATCTGTAACTCTTCGAATTTTTATGTCTTTAAACATTCATCTCTTTATCTCTGCAACGCTTTAACTCTTTAACTCCTTAACTCTTTAACCCTTTAACTCGTTAACTTGTTAACTCTTTAGCGGTTTAACTCTGGGGTTCTTTAACTGTTTAACATTTTAAGTCTTTAACTCTTTAGTTCCACAATTCTTAAACTCTTTAATTCTTTAATTCTTTAATTCTTTAATTCTTTAATTCTATAATTCTTTAATTCTTTAATTCTTTAATTCTTTAATTCTTTAATTCTTTAATTCTTTAATTCTTTAATTCTTTAATTCTTTAATTCTTTAATTCTTTAATTCTTTAATTCTTTAATTCTTTAATTCTTTAATTCTTTAATTCTTTAATTCTTTAATTCTTTAATTCTTTAATTCTTTAATTCTTTAATTCTTTAATTCTTTAATTCTTTAATTCTTTAATTCTTTAATTCTTTAATTCTTTAATTCTTTAATTCTTTAATTCTTTAATTCTTTAATTCTTTAATTCTTTAATTCTTTAATTCTTTAATTCTTTAATTCTTGAATTCTTTAATTCTTTAATTCTTTAATTCTTTAATTCTTTAATTCTTTAATTCTTTAATTCTTTAATTCTTTAATTCTTTAATTCTTTAATTCTTTAATTCTTTAATTCTTTAATTCTTTAATTCTTTAATTCTTTAATTCTTTAATTCTTTAATTCTTTAATTCTTTAATTCTTTAATTCTTTAATTCTTTAATTCTTTAATTCTTTAATTCTTTAATTCTTTAATTCTTTAATTCTTTAATTCTTTAATTCTTTAATTCTTTAATTCTTTAATTCCTTAATTCTTTAATTCTTTAATTCTTTAATTCTTTTATTCTTTAATTCCTTAATTCTTTAATTCTTTAATTCTTTAACTCTTTAATTCTTTAATTCTTTAAGTCTTTAATTCTTTAATTCTTTAATTCTTTAATTCTTTTATTCTTTTATTCTTTTATTCTTTTATTCTTTTATTCTTTTATTCTTTTATTCTTTTATTCTTTTATTCTTTTATTCTTTTATTCTTTTATTCTTTTATTCTTTTATTCTTTTATTCTTTTATTCTTTTATTCTTTTATTCTTTTATTCTTTTATTCTTTTATTCTTTTATTCTTTTATTCTTTTATTCTTTTATTCTTTTATTCTTTTATTCTTTTATTCTTTTATTCTTTTATTCTTTTATTCTTTTATTCTTTTATTCTTTTATTCTTTTATTCTTTTATTCTTTTATTCTTTTATTCTTTTATTCTTTTATTCTTTTATTCTTTTATTCTTTTATTCTTTTATTCTTTTATTCTTTTATTCTTTTATTCTTTTATTCTTTTATTCTTTTATCCTTTAATTCTTTTATTCCTTTATTCTTTTATTCTTTAGTTCTTTAATTCTTTAATTCTTTAGAATCTTTAAGATTTTAAGCCGCTATTTAACTATTTAGGTCTTCAACTGCTTTACTTTTTAACTCGTCAAGTCTTTAACTCTTGCACTCTTTAACTTTTTAACTCTTTAACTCTTAAACTCTTAAACTCTTTAATTCTCAAAATCTTTAAATATATAACACCCTATCGTTTTAACTGCTTAACTTTTTAACTCATTAAGTCGTTAACTCTTTAGCTCTTTAAGTCGTTAATTTGTTATCCTTTTAATTCCGTCATTCATAAGCCCTTTAATTCTTTAACTCTTTTCTGTATAACTTCTTTACCCTTTAACGCCGTAACTCTTTAAGTATTTAAATTTTATTATTATTCAGGAGCTAACTCTTTAACTATTTAACTCTTTAATTATTTACTTCTTTACGTCTTTAACTCTAAACTCTCTAACATTTTAACATTTTAACTCTTTCACTCTGTAATATTTCAACTCTTTACCCTTTGAGTCTTTAGCTCTTTAACTGTTTAACTTTTCAACTATTTAACTCTGATTTTTTAACTCTTTAACTGTTTAACTGTGTAAATTTTCAACTCTTTAATTGTTTTACTCATTATGGAGCTAACTCTTTAACTATTCAACTTTTTAATTCTTTACCTCTTTAAGTCTTTAAGTCTTTAACTCTTAAACTCTCTAACATTTTAACTCTTTCACTCTTTAACTTTTCAACTCTTTAGCTCTGTGACTCTTTAGCTGTTTAACTGTTTAACTTTTCAACTCTTTAAATTTGACTTTTTAGCTCTTTAACTGTTTAACTGTGTACATTTTCAACTCTTTAATTGTGTCACTCGTTAAGGAGCTAACTCTTTAATTCTTTACATCTTTAACTCTTAAACTCTATAACATTTTAACATTTTAACTCTTTCACTCTTTAACTTTTTAACTCTTTGACTCTTTAGATCTTTAACTGTTTAACTGTGAAAATTTTCAACTCTTTAACTGTTTCTATCTTTAGTTCTTTCACTGTTTAACTTTTTAAGTCTTTAAATCTTCAATTCTGTAACTCGTTAATTGTTGTGCTCTTTAACTATTTAACTCTTTAACTGTTACACTTTTGAACTTCTTTGGTCTTTAACTCTTGAACTCTTTCACTCTAAATCGTTACATCGTTGACTCCATAACTCTAAAACTCGTTAGCTAATTTTTTGTTAAACTCTATACAGTTTTAGTTTTTGAATTCTTTAAATCGCTGCAAATGTAGATATTCATTGTTCATATTTGAGAAACAAATGTATCTCGAAAATTTCTAACTGGCTTGGTTATAAAGTTAGTGAGGAACACGGCCCGTGGAGGGCCATAAGACACACTTTTTGCCTGATAAATACACTGGGCCTGGCGAGGCGCATTAGGGTGGTTTAAGCGGTCATTCACCTACGGTTAATCTAAACTTTATATTTTCAGTCTTCTATCATGTCCTAATAAATTTTCTTTATATGTTAACATTCAAATTTTGGATGTTCTTCAGCGTTCGTAATATTATGGCCGTGCACTGTTTAATACAAACGTAAACATTAAGTGCCAATGGCATTCCAAGAATTCGACTGCATGCTATAAATTACAGGGAACTGCTTAGCGGCAAAACGTCGAGCACAGCGACTGCAAGTGCCACACAGCTTGCTGCACAGTGGTTAGGAACCCCTACTTATTCCCTTGTAAAGTCATGCTTAACGAAACTGTGGTATCCTTGGGTGATAGGCAAAAGGGAGAAGCTAAGACATTTGCAATGGTTTGTATGCGCGACTATTGTACATGAGAACGTGGGTTCCACCTCTGATCTGATCTTCCTTCTTACATTCCTTTCGACGACCTTAGTGACGGGGACACTATCGAGTACATAGCCATGAAAAAGCTTCTCAAAAAACCGTTCGGTAAAGGTGTAAAACTGTAGGCCTCAATCATTGAGTGTAAAATTAGAAAGCGAACAGCTCCCCGATTGTATAAACCTATCCCCTTTCCCTTCATACCATATAATGGGAAAATATTTATTTAATTTATTATTCCAAATAATAAGGTTCACTTACTAAAATATCTGGCGCCGAACAAGGCTACTATAGCGCGTAAAATGTAGGGGGTTTCAACTTAATTTTTTCCCAAAAAAGAGATATTTCTAACCACTGTGCTTAAGCTAATTCGTCGCTATAACACCGGAGATATCTGTGCGATACTTGTTGTATATAAAATGAAGTACTCTAACAACAATAATGACGTTTATGATATAAATTTAACCTGAACTAGAAGGAAATGTAATATATCGCAGAGGAGTGAAGTGAAGAGAAGAGAAGAGGAGATTCAAATCATTGTATTTCTAACGTCTGCGTGTTTCCTAACAAATTCTATTTGCACAATCGTTAAATTGAATATTTCAATCTTGAATATGGAAAACAACTCAACAATATAACGAGAAGTTGTTTAACTAACAACAGCAATACATACTACCATTGCTGCCAACAGCAGACAGCAGCAATTGCTGCCCGAACTGCAGCAACGACATCAATTTTCAACACACTTTAGAATATTAATGTGGCATGAAAACTAATTTTATTGTGTACGAGTATAATACAAACTGTTGTTGTTGTATAAATTAATAAAAATAAATAAATGTATTATAATAATAACAATGTGACTTGGAAAACAATAGGGAACTATTTATTATTTCCCTGCCCCCCCATAGACGAAGGGTAGTAGAAGAGAATACGATTTGTTTATTAACTTTGGCGAACAGATTGTTTATAAATAAATTTAGAAATAATTCAACCAAATGTTTGTGGTGCACTTTTAAGTGTGTGCTGCTATCATATCAGATAACGAGCGTCGTTTCACACAAGGACAACATTTTATTTCTCTCCATGAATGTCCGGCAAATTGACTGACTTCTCAAGTCATTGCTGTTTGCAGCCGGTGTTAAACTAAGTCAGAATACAGCATAGTTTTTTTTTTATCAAACCAACACTCAGGGGATGCCCCTATAAAAGCAGCGCATTGTGGTGTTGAAGGAAAATTGTGGTAGTGGAGTGTGGATAGAGGGAGTAGTGTCTGTTGACATTTGCCTTCAATCTTTGTATGTCACTATTGCTGGGAAATAAACTAGCCGGAAGTATATTCCACATACGGACTGTATAGCTGAAGAACGAATTTTCTCGATAGTGTGTAGTGCGGTCAACCGACCACTCGATAAAAAAACGAATGAGAATTACTGGAAGGCCGCGTACTTTGACTAAATATTCTCACGTCTGGGATAAGTTGACGGCTGCAGAGGAACACTTCCGTGTTCACTGCCGACGACGCTCAAGGGAGGCAATAGAGTTGGATACCCTACTATCCCCTATCAACACCGTCGCTCTCTTCTGGACACGATCGAGAAGCTCCAAAGTTATACTAGCAGCACCTGCCCATATATGGGAGTTATATTCCATCTTTGACCTGTTGTAGGTGCTGTAGATATTGAGAGGATCAGATGGAGTGAAGTATTTCTTGCACCACTTTAAAAAGCCTAAACACTTGAATGCATCTTTCGACACTTCAAATACATGTTTCGTCCAATGGACATCACTATGTATTTTCATGTCCAGAACATCTAGATCGTCTGATTCATCAATATCTACACCGTCCATAGACAATGACGACACACCTGGGTCAGCTACAAATAACACTGGGTCTAACCCGCATTAAAATCTAGCCTATTCATTCGATCTCCTTCAACAATTGACACCTGATCCCGGCCGAGTGTTTCATTCATAGTCCGGTGTTTGACTTCAATCTCTTGAAGACTTGGCCTACGGTCGAATGAATAAGAATGTCAGAGATTACTGTCAGCCAACAGAGTAGATTGGATTCACAGTCTGATCGTCAATGTAAATAAGAAAAAGAGAAGGAGAAAGCACAGAGAGTAAGATTGGATTCACAGTCTGATCGTCAATGAAAATAAGGAAAAGAGAAGGAGATAGAACAGAGCCCTCTGGTACACCGGCAGTCAATTTATGCTCGTCGGATGAAACCTCATCGACAACAAGTCGTATAGTACGATCTCTGAGAAGACACGATATAAATCGAGTGAAATTATCACCGGCACCAAAAGCAGCGAGCTTTGACAGGAGTGCATCGTGTCATTCTCTGTCAAAGACTTGGGAAATATCAAGAGCCACTATCCTACTCTCACCAAGCCGGTGGATGGATCGACTCCACTGTTCCGAAAAGAACGCCATCAGGTCTCCAGTAGTTCTCATTCTACGGAAGCCATACTGCCGGTCATTAAGAAGGCCATTGGACTCAAGATATTTCACAAGATGGTGGTTAACCGTGCTCTCCATTACCTTCGCCATTACCTTCGGGAGCGCAGTACAAATTGCAATTGGGCGGTAATTTGCAGGGTTTGTTGGTTGGTTCACGTGGTTGCTAAAATACTATCTAGTATCAATTAGTGTTTTGGGACACCATTTTGCATACCAGAACACTCCGGATAGTCTAATGTACCGTGTCTATGTCCAACTTGTTAATCGGAGATACCTCCTTAAAACCCCGAGATCTATCTCGTGTATCTCAGTAAGGTTGTATAGGAAGGCACCACCTATAGTCTTTAGGCGTCTATTCGTTAGAGCCGTACCACTGCAGATGAGATGTTCCACCGTCTCCTCCTCTTTCGCGTCTTCGCAGGCACGTAAATGGTCACTATATGAAAGATGCAGCCATCTTGCGTGATTACCCAGTCCGCACAGCATTTGCAGGGATTGGCTGGACATTAGCAACATTCCAACACGCCGAGAAGACTCTTGCAGGGTATGCACGGTGGAACAGGTTGCGCAGAGGACGTACCAGCGTCGAAGAACACCTACTCAAGACCAGTGCTGATATGCCATCCGGGCCCGGGGGTTTGTTGACGAAGAGATTCCGAAGAACCTTTTTAAGTCTTCACGTTCCAAAAGATATCTTGGGCATGGAACAAGATACGTTTTTGATCACGGGGAATGGTTGAATGCTAATATTTCAGCCAGGAGGTTAGCTGTATCTACCCGTTCAGTGAATGATATGTCATCTTTATCAAGAGTTAGGATAGAGGAAGAACTATCCTTTATTCTTCCTGAAAATTACCAAAAGCTTTTACTTCGTCTAGGCAAGAAAGGACTTTAGCACGAACACGCTGTTCGTGAAGAAACTTTTCACGTCGAAGTACTTTGGCACACTTGGCTCTTGCCTGTTTCCGTAGCAGTTCAGTATTAACGTTTTTGTTAGAACGCCAGTCTCTGAATGCGTCCTGTTTGGATCTGACAGCATTATTGCATGTCTGGTTACACCAATTTTTTCCCATGGTTTAACCGAAATAATTTTCGTCGGGATGAATGAATTCATACCAATCAAAATTATCTACTCGATCATTTCAGCTGCAGCATCTATGTCATTGGCCAGAAACCAAAGCTTCCAGTTAAAATGCTGATACAAGTTGTTGATCTCAGCCCAATGTTCCTCTTCTTCGGGACTGTGTTTGAACCGAGACGAAGAGCTGAATACGAAAAGGACGCTGAAATGATACAGTTATCCGAATTACCAAGAGGTGCAAGCGTGTTAACTTTGTACCTTTCAGGGTGCGAGAGAGGGCGATAACCGTCGGTGGTGCAATGGTGGTGTGCGCGGCTCTTGTGCATGAGAAAGTGGGTCCGATTCCTGCTAAGACCACCTTACATTTCCTTCGACGGCGATCACCTCGCTTAGTGACGGCGACACTATCGAGTATTAAGCCATGAAAAAGCCTCTCAAAAATACCGGTGTAAAATTGTAGGTCCCAATCAGTGAGTGTGAAACTAGAACGCGCACAGCTCACTGGTTGTGAGAAGCTCTCCGTAATCCCTTCGTGGGATGTAACGGGAACTATTTTTTTTTGATATCTTTTAGATTTCAGTTGAAGTCTTGTAAATTTCAATTGATATTTGTAAATTTTAATTTGTTTTTTCGATTTCAAGTGAAGTGTTTTCAATTTCAATTGGAATGTTTGAAATCCAATTAATATTTTTAAATTTTAATTGATGTCTTTTAAATTTGAAGTGAAGCGTCTTAAATTTCAGTTGATGTATTTTAGATTTCGATTGATGTCGTGTAGATTTCAATTGAGGTCTTTTAAATTTCAACTGATTTGTTTTAGGTCTTTTAAATCGCAATTGGAATTTTTGAATTTCAAATGATTTTTTTAAAGATTTAAATAATGTCCTTTAAATTTCGAGTGAAGTCTTTTAAATTTTAATTGATGTCTTTTAAATTTTAATTAGAATTTTTAGGTTTCAAATGATGTATTTTAAATTTCAATTGAAATTTTTTAATTTCAAATGAAATTTTTGAATTTCAAATGAAATTTTTAAATTTCAATTGATTTTTTTTTTCAAATTTCAATTGGAAATGGTGTAGCTAATTTTAATACAATTCTAATCAGATTTATTTCATATTCCAAAATCCAATCTACAATTATTGCAAATTACAAAATTTTCCACAAAACAAAATCAATATCTGACATTTATTGCTCCGAGGAGAACAAAATAGCACACGGACATGCAACCCTGTGCTACACGAATGATATTTTGCAGACGTAAATTTAATTAAATGTAATTCCCGCCGTAATCACATACACCATCACTCAGGTCCCTTGCCAAAAGGAATTATTGATGGGCGACTGAAATGCCAACCCAGAAAACACCTCTTAGGCTGTACGATTTTCCGTCGCCTCTCTTTCATCCCCTGATTCGCGCGTGTATTTTGGTATTCATAAATTTCCCCAAACACGACATGATGGCAAGAATGGAAGAAAATTGCACTCACCGGAATCTATAAGCGCCACAGACGAAGGGCAATTATGCGCTGCCGCCCATCACCAGAGGAAAATTTTCGCACGGCTGCTGCGCATGCAACGTACAACATACATTTGCATTGCGTGAGTGTGTGTGCGTGTACAGCATGTGTGAGATTCCCCTAGGACATCCCTGGAAAATTGCAGCGATGCGTAGTAATACGTTTCAGGCTACATGTCCAAATACATTGTAATCGTTATGTTTTTCTTTCACATATCACCGGGTTATTTTGTGCACAAGTGATGTTGAAACCAGACATAAATGGATTTATATCCTGGTAAAAGTGGTGGTCCTGCATGTCCTGGCACACAAACTCATAGACTCTCCGATATTCACAATTACATGCATTGCACATCCAACATGTACAATAAATTATCAAGTGATAAATGATTGCATTATAATGACAGTTGCTTTTTTTTCGAATTTTCTGACACAGTGGTTGGGTAGGACATTTTTTGTATTAAAAAATTGATCCATTGTTCTGTAGGCGATTCTTGTATTAAAATTGCACAATATGTTCATGATTGATACAAAAATTAATGCAAATTAAAAAGTCTTACGCATGATCAAAGACTACACTTAAATGTAAGATGCTGCATTTTTGCACTACACAGTGGTTTGGCCGATTTAATTGGTAATTTTTTTTTATTTTTTTCATGAAGCCACCCGCTAGAGGTGACACTTCTGTGTATAATCGAAATTGTTTGTGCATTTCGATGTTTTGTCTGATAACTGGACATATTCGTTCGAATATATAGCTGTATATACATATGTATATCACCAAAAGAAGGTGGGTTTCATGCCTTCCAGCAGGGCTGCAAAGGAAGTCAGAATGCTAGATGCAATCGTCATTTCAAATTCACATAGGGTGCCATAGGAATGCACATATTCCTTCCGTTGCCTGGCCTGCTAGCTGATATGCAGAAAAAAGGCCACGTATAAGGTGATGCATTTCAGTCCTTTGGAAGGCCTGAAAAGCAAGGCTGCAAAGGAAGGCCTGCTACAAATTCTCGAAGGTCTGAAGAAAAAATAAAAAAACATATGTGAATGATTTCCATACTTGCAATTTTTTATGCATTTCTATGTGGTCTAGCTAAATTATTATTTCAACATGAACATCCATTCTGCCTTCCACTAGTAGGTCAGCCAATAAGCCTGCTTAATGAAGGGAAGTGTGAATGCCTATAGACACCCATTCTGCCTTCCACTAATAGTCTTATCACAGGCCTTCTTAAAGAATGGAAGTGCGCATGAATATGGAATATTTTCGAAGGTACAGAGAAGGCATCTTGACCCACCTGCTTTCGGAAGGGAAACAAGAATGCCTTCTATCTGGTCTTTTTGAACTCTTGGACGAAGGAACTTTCCAGGCCTCGTATATCGATAAACGATATGTGAATATATATCGAATTTTTGGTCAGCCTAGGATAAGGAGTAAGTAGGGCCGTATGTATGCATACATGCTAGGAGAAGTCATAGTTGAACGTCAACCAACTGTCTCAGAAACCATTTTGGCAAGCATAATTTGAGAATGCCTCGGCATTTGCGCTATTGGAATGCGTGTACATTTGTTTTGACATCTTAATGGATTATGGTTTATTATTCCTGGTAATGTAACTCTCTAGTTTTCTTCTTTGCTACGGTTGAGATTTAGTCGCTGGAATTCGTCTTGTACAGTGACTGATTGTGTATATATGTAGACAGTTATTATGTTTGAGTATAGGCCTGGCTGGTTTTATGCAAGTCTATACCACAGTGTATTTATTGGATGCAGTTTATTACTGCCATGAAACCTTTTTTAAACCTGTTCATACGTTGCACTTTTGTGTACACTTTTTGTTCTTTTGTGTACACTTTTTTACATTTGTGTACACTTTTTAATTTTTGTGTACACTTTTTAATTTTTTTGTACACTTTTTAATTTTTGTGTACACTTTTTCTACGTTTGTGTACAGTTCTTGTACATTTGTGTAAAACAAAAAATGGTTTCCCATTACATTCCATGAAGGGATTTGGAAGATCTTTTCACAACCGGTGAGCTCACTGATTGGGACCTACAGCCTTACGCCGGTTGCGAACGGTATTTTGAGCAGCTTTTTCATGGCTTAATGCTCGATGGTGTCGACGTCACTAAGCGAGGTGACCGCCGTCGAAAGAAATTGAAGTTGGTCAGAGTAGGTTTTGAATCGACAGTCTCATGTACAAGGGCCGCGCACACTGCTATTGCACTACCGATGGCCACACATTTCTGTATACCTCTTGTAATTTTTAGTATAATTTTTGTACCTCTGTATACACTTTTTGTGCCTCTGTGTACACTTTTTGTGCTTATACTTTAGTGTACTATTTTAGTTTTTTTTACATTCACTTTTTGTACTTTTACTATTGTGTACGCTTTTCATACTTCTAATTATGTGTGCACTTTTTGTACTTTTGTGTAAACTTTATATACTTCTACTTTTGTGTACACGTTTTCGACTTCTTTGTACACTTTCTCTACGTTTGTGTACAGTTCTTGTGTGTTTGTGTAGACTTTTTGTTATTTTGAGTATTCTTTTTTACCTCTGTGTACACAATTTTTGTGCCTCTGTGCACACTTTTTGTACTTATACTTGTGAGTACACTTTTTGTGCTTTTCTGTTCACTTTTTGTACTTCTACTATTGTGGAGACTTTCAGTACTTCGAATTTTGTGTGCACTTTTTGCACTTTTGTGTTTGAACTGGTTGTAATGTTATGTACATTTTATATACTTCTACTTTTGTGGACACTTTTTATATACTTTTACTTTTGTGGACACTTTTTATACGTTAGTGTACACGTTTTCTACGTTTGTGTACAGCTCTTGTGCATTTGTGTACAGCTTTTGTAATTTCAAGTAAAATTTTTGTACCTGCGTGTACACTTTTTGTACCTCTGTGCACACTTTTCGTACTTTTCTCTTTACTTTTTGTTCTTCAACTATTGGGCCCACTTTTTGTACTTTTAATTCTGTGTGCACTTTTTGAAGTTTGTGTTTGCACTGTTTGTTCTTTTGTGTACATTTTATATAATTTTACTTTTGTGTACACTTTTCGTACGTTAGTGTAAATTTTTTCTACATTTGTGTACAGTTATTGTGCATTTTGTAAACTTGTTGCAATTTTGAGTACACTTTTTGTACCTCTGTGTACAGTTTTTTTACTTATACTTTTCTGCACGCTTTTCGTACTTTTCTCTTAACTTTTTGTACTTATAATATTGTGTAGACCTTTTGTACTTCTAATTCTGTGTGCACATTTAGAACTTTTGTGTTTGCACTGTTTGAATTTTTGCGTACACTTTTTATACTTTTACTTTTGTGTTCGCTTTTCGTACGTTTGTGTACACATTTTGTACTTTTGCGTACACATTTCGTACTTTTGTGTAATCTGTTTAACATTTGTGTACACTTTTTCTGCGTTTTTGTACAGTTCTTGTACCTCTGCGTACACTTTTTGTGCTACTTTTCGTACTTTTCCTACGTTTCTCTTCACTTTTTGTACTTCTACAATTGTGTACGGTTTTCGTACTTTTAATACTGTGTGCACATTTTATACTTTTCTGTTTGCACTGGTTGTAGTTTTGTGTACACTATATATAATTCTACTTTTGTGTACACTTTCCGTACTTTTGTGTGATTTGTTTTACATTTGTGTACACTTTTTCTACATTTGCGTACAGTTCGTGTGCATTTGTGTACGCTTTTTGTAATTTTAAGTACAATTTTTGTACCTCTGCGTACACTTTTTGTGCCTGTGAGTACACTTTATGTAATTATACTTTCACGCACTCTTTTCGTATTTGTCTGTTCACTTTTTGTTTTCAAATATTGCGCCCAGTTTTAGTACTTCTACTTTTGCATACTTTTGTGCTTGCACTGTTTGTAATTTTGTGTACAATTTTTATACTTCTACTTTGTTATAATTTTCGTACGTTTATGTTTTCTTTTTGTACTGTTGTTTCCACGTTTCGTACTTTGTTTGTAATGGGACGTATTACCCCATTTTGATTTCGTCACAGAAGAGGCTGCCGATTCAGATTTCAATACCTTCTCACAAGAAGTTTCACAAAAATTAACGATTTTAAACTATTGCTAGTGACTTGTTTGAGGCGACCTTCAGTCGGTGACTTCGACAGCTAGACATCGGTAATTGAGAAATTTGACCAACTTCTAAACAATCGTCCGGTAAACTTGGGATCGTCCCCACATGCGAGTGATACCGTGATAGATAACATCCAGCAACTTGGACGGTTTTTGTTTTTAAATTTAAACATCAATAGACGAAGGTTTCAATCGTCACTTCATCATTTTGAATCACTGTGCAATGTCCACTTTCTGTATAAATGTGGATTTCATCCAAAGCTGTCAGATATCCAAGATTATTGATAATATTGAAACGTGAAATATATGGACTTAGTGGATTTCTGTGTAAATCTCATATGCGCACTATGTCTTCATCGACATAGTACGTGATTGTCAAGTACTTTTTATTTGACATTTGTAATGTCATATACTACATATATTATTATTGTTTTTTATTTTATAGAAGAAACGAGAAACTGATTTTTCATCTCATCGCCATCCTCTTAAAGCGACAGCGTTATAGAGACTCGCAAAGGGAAGTGGAAACTGTTTGTCATTCATTTCCGGCCTGTGGTGTTTGCAAGGGCTTCCAGTTTCTTTTGTAAATTCCAAATATTGTTCTAACAAATATTTATCATTAAGCTGACCTTTTGTTCAACCACTGCCCTTTCAAAGAGATTTGATGGTCATTTCTTAAGGGGAACAAAATTTCAATACAATTTCAAACATCAATTTATCATCATCATTCCGTCATGGTCATGATGATCATTACAGGGTTTCACATGATGGTGGTGGTGGGATGTTAAAGTGATATGAGAGTTGTTTGACGCAAACAGACATATGTACATATGTATGTAGATATTTTATGTATTTCCCTCTAGAAAAATTCAATTCTTTACAAAATCGTATTGAGTTTCAATGATGTTTCATATAAAATTTCCGTTTTCTTTGAAAATATTGACATTCATTATGGAGCTATTGTGTTTACATCGTGTTTGATGTCATTGTGATTTATAGAAAGTTTAGATTTCAAAGAAAGTGTGAAAATGTCAATAATGGGTTAATTTTTTCCGGTATCAAGTGTCAGAAGAGATGTTAATTTTGAAATTATATATACATATGCACTTAAGTACATTGACATCCCGCTTCAAAGTCGATACTTAACAAAGTTTTTATTTTTTTTAGTAAAATATGGGTCAAACTTGTCCAATATCAGATTCTACACAATTTCCAATATCTTCGATACTAATATGTCGAAAAATCCGAATAAAACTTCTTACCGTATTTTAAACATCTATTGGGATTAAAAATCAGACAATTGTTAATGGTAATTATTATTGTTAATTGTAGTAATTGTAAGAGGTCGAAGAGATCGCACAATAAGCTGTCCCAATGTTTTCGTGTTTATATGACCTTGCCGTAATATTTCGAAGAGATCTCACGGTAATTTTTTTATTGGTTGACTGACATGCTAATTCTAAACTACATCTGAAACAAGGCTATTCATACTCTTGTCAGATTCCTTCAAAGTCTAGAATGTAAAGAAAAAATCTCCTGAAACATGACCTCAAACATCCACAGTTGAAGACACAGTTGATCCGTTTGTATTAGGATAATATCGTATACGCAATATTTATAGCAAGATAAAAGATGTTAAAGTCAAAATCTATTCTTATCCTCATTGCTGTGATTACTTCTGGAGTCTGTGATTTATGGAAATTCCTCTTATAGGCTTCGCTCAATAACATCTAGATAAATCATACGCATATTTTGCTGGCATGTAATCCTTGCTTCTCAAAACATCGTTCGGAACCGGTGTAAAACGGTAGGTCCCAATCAGTGAGTGTAGAACTAGAAACCTCGTAGCTCACCGGTTGTAAGGAGCTCTCCTCAATCACTTTATGGAGTGTATAATTTTTGGTATAGTTGGTGCGAGTTGTAGTCGCTGCTCCCATTCCAATTAGTATATTCCATAACACGTTGAAGAGATGGCATGTTATGTCTACACCTTATAAAGAACTCCGTTTGTATGCAATAGGGTGTTGAAGGCTTCTAAAATTATTTACAGAAAATTTTGTTTCAACACATATAACTCGGAAGATACCTGGTTCAAGTATCGGTATACTCAGTTCATGTACCGGTATACCCGGCTCAGGTATTTGAATACCTGGTCAGCTATCGGTTGATCGGTATACCTGGTTCAGGTATCCGAATACCTGGTCAGGTATCGGTATACTCAGTTCATGTACCGGTATACCCGGTTCAGGTATCCGAATATCTGGTCAGCTATCGGTATATCTGGATCAGGTATCCGAATACCTGGTAAGGTATCGGTATACTCAGTTCATGTACAGGTATACCCGATTAAGATATCCGATACCTGGTTCAGGTATCAGTATAACTGGTTCCCCCAGTTATTCCCCCAATTGCTTCCCCCAAGGCTTCTAAAATTTTTTACAGAAAATTTTGTTTAAACACATATAACTCGGAAGATACCTGGTTCAGGTATCCGAATACCTGTTCAGCTATCGGTAGATCGGTATACCTGGTACAGGTATCGGTATACTCAGTTCAGGTATCGGCATACTCAGTTCATGTACCGGTATACTCGGCTCAGGTATCCGAATACCTGGTCAGCTTTCGGTAGACCGGTATACCTGGTTCAGGTATCGCTATTCTCCGTTCAGGTATCGGTATACTCAGTTCATGTACCGGTATACCCAGTTCAGGTATCCGAATACCTGGTCAGCTATCGGTGGATCAGTATACCTGTTTCTGGTATCGGTATAATCAGTTCAGGTATCAGTATATTCCGTTAAAGTATCGGTATACTCAGTTTATGTACCGGTATACCCGGTTCAGGTATCCGAATATCTGGTCAGCTATCGGTAGACCGGTATACCTGGTTCAGGTATCGGTATACTCAGTTCATGTACCGGTATACACGGTTCAGGTATCCGAATACCGGGCCAGCTATCGGTATACCTGGATCAGGTATCCGAATACCTGGTAAGGTATCGGTATATTCAGTTCATGTACAGGTATACCCGATTCAGATAGCCGATACCTGGTTCAGGTATCAGTATAACTGGTTCCCCCAGTTATTCCCCCAATTGCTTCTATAGCATCTGTATGTACAACAAGTGTCATATTTGCAACATTTTTTGTTATAGTGACTGTATTTTTTATTAAAATTTATATTTCTCTTATTAATTTCTATTAAGATGTCGAAGAGATCGAACAATAAACTTTATTCCACGTGCTACTAAATGATTTGTAGAATCTTAACTTATTTTTACGTAGGTATTTGTTTCAGGCCATAATACATGACAATGACAGATCTTTCGAATCTCTATTAAGATGTCGAAGAGATAGTACGATAAACAATTTTCCTAATGGTTCTAATTGATTTAGAGGACCCTTAATTATTAATATACATGGTTTTATTTTAGCCCATAATACTTGACCGAGATCTACATTCTACATTATTTAAAAGGGTGCCTACTTTTTATTACAGAGGATTTTGTTTCAACCCATAATATTCATCAGAGACAGATCATTTAAACCTCTATTAAGATGTCGAAGGGATTGCGCGATCAACAATTATTGTTTCAGGCAATATTACTTGACGGAGACATATCATTTAAACCTCTATTAGGATGTCGAAGAGACTGCACTTCATTCTGACAAAGCATATTCCAGTTTCATTCTGATCATTTGTAAGATATCGAAGAGATTGCACGATAAACTATTTGCCAGTTAGTATTAAAATGTTTTAAGAAGATACTAACTTATTATTACTTCAACTCATGATACTCGACAGTGACGGGTCATTATGATTCCTATTAAGATATCGAAGAAATCGCACGATAAACTATTTCCCAGTTAGTTCTAAATTATTTAAGAGGGTCCCTACTACTTACTACAGACGATTTTGTTTCAGCCCATAATATTCGACAGAGACAGATCATTCAAATCCCTATAAAGATGTCGAAAAGATTGCACTATAAACAGTTTCCTAGTTGGTAGCAAATGATTTAAAGGATCCCTACTCACTGTTACAGAGTGATTTGTTTCAGGTAATAATACTTGACGGAGATACATCATTCGAACCTCTATGTGGATGTTGAAGAGAGTGCATTATATGCCCCCAATACTCGGCAGAGACAGACCATTCCGATTTCTTTTAAGGTGTCGAAGAGATCGCACGATTAACTATTTTCCAGTTAACACTAAATTATTTAAGAGTCTTTAAAGTCAGGCTATTTTAGATATTTTAATTACGATGTTAAAGAGATCGCACGGTACATTGTTATGTGGGCTAAGGCCTAACTTCTAAGTAATGTGTGGTTTTGACGTAGAAGGTTTTGTTTTTGGCGCTAGTTTATTATTATCATGACTATCATGTTGAAGAGATTGCTTGGTTTGTTATAAACTTGTTTTGAACTTGGCTTAGCATGAAAAGGTTCGGTGTTAACTTAGGTTAGGTGTTGGTGGCTAGCGATGAACGACTCACTTTCACCTATTAGTCCACTGTGATACTACGGGCTAAGAAAATTCTGCGTTAGCTTCACCGGAAAACCATTTAGTTTGCTGCAAGAAGCGAAAGATCTACGCCTACATAACATATAATAAATAAAAAATTGTCAAAGAAATCATGTTTGAAAATTCTTTGCAGCAACAACCAAATTGTTGGACGTACGAAATTGTTCATTACAGAAACGTAAAACCTTAAGGAATATGTTTAATCCATTCGACGAAGAGATTTTCTTTGTCGGTATCATCATGACTGTATAGATCCAGGGAACAGACCTCGAAGAAAGTCCCCATGTAGGGTGTTCCCTTAACATGCCGGATATTTGACGATATTAAAACCTTGAACATTGGTGGTTTTTTTAATTGTTTTGGGATATTTTGTTTACAGTCATCTCCTGATAATTAGAAGACCTGTAATTTTCAAATGTTTAACATAAAACTTTTGTCATTTATTCATTACATTTTCTGCATTCCATGGTTAAGAACTTCTTAGTCTAAATATTCAGCACTTTAACAGCTATAAACACCAATTTGTCCAGTTAACATGGCTACGTGCTCAATGAACTTGTCTAACCCCTGGAAAATTACCCACTTCAGCACGTTGCAAACTCAATAATCAATGACGAACTATGGACGGCATTAATGAATGAATGGTTAGCATTCTGAGTATGGACCAGTGATTGTAAATGAGTACTTACTATATGAATAACCGAAACACTTTCCTATACTTTGCCATACTTAAGTATAGTCTAAATTTCAACAACGACTCTACAGGCTGCTACTTTTATAGCCTGTACTTATGATGAACAACCAGCTCAGTTCCTTTCATACATGTGTCTTCGACTAACTGCTGATATATTCGCGAAGCAAGGACAACGCATATTGCTACTTCTATACTTTGTAGTTACACCGAACAACCAACTCATTTTCGTTGGTACGTGTATATTCGAATACTTGCTGAAGTCTCTGTGAATTACTTAACTTACTTGACTCGGTTGAAGATTAAGAATGGAGTACCGCTCTTTTGATCGTTTATGTTAATTTTTTTTAACTCATTATATATACGAAACGGTATTTTGTGACTACAGTACACGAGTGAATACTCGCAGTACTCTGAGTACATCCATATACTCATGTGTATTATAGTAGACTTAGCGCTTTATTAAAAAAAAAGTTGTGACATATATGGAAATATGATTAATAAGTTTAACGACCGATCTAGAGAACTAGAGTTGGGTAGTTCATGATCTACATATAGTTCATTTAGGGTGACCACCCATCACCCTCACGAACATAATACACATGTTCGATACGGCGAGTATGTTCATGATTGTTATGTCTGGGCACCTTAAATGAACGAGTCCGAGAACTAGGAAACGAGTTCGACACAAGTCTATAGACAACCTCTACTTACAAACATTTATGCTTCATACACGTATGAGTTGAGTATGAGTAAAGTTTGAGAGTATTTCAGTAAATTATGAGTGTTTTTTTTTGGAGTATGTGTATGCGAGTATTTTGTGTGGCTTGAAAACTAAAGTTGGGTGAACAACTGTTTGATTATTAATTTTTTAACTATTCCCTCAAAATATACAAATTTACGATCTCTGCCATGGATGAAAAACTACAATGAATAACCATCATATCGGAGGCAACAATAAAGCTGCACCACTGATGATGACGCGCTGGCCACGATGAGGACGACATTCAATCAAGCTACTTGACTTACACCACCTTTAAGCTAATAATGCAGCACAACTACAGAGAGGGAGAACCTGGGAGGGATGCAATTTAATCATCCATACGCCTTTTCCGTATTTCGACCCATTTGTGTGTCCCAATCATTGAGTTAACCCCAGAGTAACAAATTACATTTCGTTGATTAATTGAAAGCCTAAAGGCAGATTTTGCACCATGATATTCCACAACTTGAATGGATGAATGGCAATTCACAAGAACAAATTGGGGGAAGTATGAAACGTAATAGATGGATGGATGGATGGATGTATGGACCGGCTGACTGAGTAATTGGCAAGTTGGGTTGGATTCACAAAAATTGCAGTCTAATTAAAACTTAAGCCATTTCAACAGTTTTTGGAGAGGATTTCATGTGAAGGTTCAATAAAGAGAAAAGTAAATAAAATGCGAACGAAATTAGTGTGATTAACAAGAGGAAGAGAAGTGTGAATGAAATAAGGTAGGTGGTGGTGGTAACCAGAACGTCAGGTTAAGTTTGAATGTTATTAGCTGGTAGAATGTTTGCATAGTAAGGAAAGTTTGAAATATGAGAAGGTAAATTACTAATTTATTTCGACCGTAACTTTGGTATAGGAAGTAATAAATCCAAATAGTAAGTTTGAAGTGAAAGCTTAACTGAAAACTATTTTCTTTTGGAATTTGAAAAATTCTAACTTTTTTTGAGATCATACAATATGGCTACAGAAAATGCAAATTGATTTTTAGAAATAAATACTAATGTATGTGATTTCTATAACATATTAAATAAGACATATGTGACATGTAGTATAACATATTAAATAACTCATTCGGTCATGAGTATGAATGAGTAGCACGTCTACCTGCATAATATACTCATAGCTAGTTACGATACTATGACGGATAAGTGGTTGTTAGTTAAGGTTGTGTTGTTTGCCAGTTAGACTTATGAATCTTTTGTTTGAGTATGTATTTTTTATGTATGAGTATTCAAAAATACTCATGAATATTTGAATATACTCAAAGTACTTATTCTTTCCAATTTCGACACACAGTTAATTTATTGAAATTCCACCAAGTATTTTGTCTGTTTAATACATTAAATAACTCATTCGGTTATGAGTATGAACGAATAGAACAACTAACAGCATAATATACTCATAGTTAGTTACGATACTATGATGTATAAGTGGTTGTTAGTGAAGGTTGTGTTGTTTACCAGTTACGCTTATTAATCTTTTGTTTGAGTATGCACTTTTTGTATATGAGTATTCAAAAATACTCACGAAATTCTGAATATACTCAAAGTACTTATTCAGTATTTACTTTCCAATTTCGACACACTATTAACTTGTTGAAATGCCACCAAGTATTTTGTATGGATTCTTCTCCCTCCTTTTATAATTTCCATATAATGTTGACTGTTGCTGGCAGCTAAATCATTGCTGAGTATTTTGCGCAGATTTTAGCGGGTATAACCCTGCGCGTACACGAGACAAGACACTTGAGAATATGTGTTAGATGTCAAAGAGGAAAAAATGTGTGTGTAACGTAGGCGTCCAGAGAATTAGAAAGACAATGCACTTTTAGGCAACCGCCGTCAATGTCGTTTCGTGTTTCGCTTTTCGCAAATTACAACGAAACTTCACCGAATTGGCCGCTTACATCAAATCAGTTGCTGAATTTATTGTCTTCGAGAAATCAGAGACAGTGACTGAGACAATGAGAGAAGTGTGAGTGTTTTAGTAAAAAAGTGTGAGTTGTCTCCGCAAAACTGTCTCGTGTAAACGCCGGGTAAGGGCAAACAAGTTACACCGACAGTGCACTATGCGATTATCGTGTGGTGACCGGTGCTTGTGAAACTCACCTATTGTGCACTATTAACTAGGGTTCAGAGAATGTCGACGATTTGGATAACGGGTGATCTGCACACCACTCCCACTGATGCACTGAATGTAATGTTATACTTGTTGCCGGTAGGCAGTATTCTTTCAGATTGCTTCCATGTCTTTCATTAGTCTAAGGCAACTGTCACAATGGGGCATGGTCGGAGTTGGTTATGGAAGAGTGCTGTAAGATACTAGCAACATTCCTGCATTTGTCGAATACTCGATTGCGGAACCACTATTCGCTTGGAAATACCACACTCTCATTTCGGAAAGACATTCCTAGAACAAAGGACTTCCTGGTAACGAGTTTTTGAGCCGTTTCGTAACCGTGGATGAAACATGACTTGTAACAATGAAGATCAAGGTGGCTCTGTCGGCCAACAAGGTCATGGCGCATGTGTTGCATGTGGTGTCTTTCACATCGATTACCTTGAAAAAGGTAAAACTATCACCATGGAATATTCTTCACAGCTGCTGGGCAGATTCGACATTAGTTTGCAGTAAAAATGACCACATTTGGTGAGAAAAAAATTCCACCATGACATTGCACCACTTGAAAAAGTTCATGAATCAACGTCATCAACCATATTCTCAGGATTTAGCCACCAGTGGCTATTTTTTATTTCGCCGAATAAAGAGGTCTTCCCTGAAACACACGCATGTTTGAGGACCTTGAGGAAACCTATTATTTGGAAGGAATAAACAACATTGGGAAAAGCTATGGCCTGAATGTATCGAGATAAAGGGAGACTTTGTTGGGAAAAAACTAATAATTATGTTGCTGAAAATATATATTTTCTTCAAAAAGTCACAGAATTGGCAAACTGCCCTCGTACGAGACCTTGCTCCAAAAGGACTTAAGTTCCAAAAGGACATTAAGCATGAAAATTTGTAAATATGACTCTGTTGTAGGTAACTTTAACATTACACGCTGAAAAATAACGACGCCAGCAATGTTTGCAAGCATTGTTTTCATAAATTGAAGATCTGCTGCTTTTTTCATTGTGTCTCAAACATGTAATATTGAATAGCAAACTCAATGTGTTTGGTCACAAGTATACTATATGTGTCACAAGCTACAAACACATAATGTTTGCATCCAAACAACAAAAAAAGGACAGATTTCTCAGCGTGTACGTAAAACAAGAACCACTATCAATTGGGACCTTCACTGGATACTGAATAATCCATAGGAATAACACACGTGAAAAAATCGGCCACTATGACATTATGCAGGAACCATGTATATGTTTGGAACATCTATAAACTTACGTGTAAGCATTGTTTTCATGAATTGAATGTATGCAGCATTTTGTTTTCTTTGTTTTTGTTTTCAGCAGTTGTCAACAAACATCGCCATATTTGGGTCACAAAAACATATGGCTATTATAACATGTAATATTGAATAGCAAACACAATGTGTTTGGACACAAGTATACTATATTTGCGATAAGCTACAAACACGATATATTTGCGTCCACACAACAAAAAGTGCCGATTTTTCAGCTTTTAGCAAATTAGATCATGTATAGGATGAACTGTGCAGAGACTGTTTTAAAACTCTTAAGCCCTTCTAAAAAAAAATTCTAATGGAGTTAGTATTCTTTTTTGTTCAGCAGAATATAAACGGTCTTAGTACTTTTTGTCTCTTTGCGGCATTTAAATAGACTTTTTCATCGTTCAATCGCATAAAAATGAGCTTTAAATTTTTCCCACTCAGCGGGATATAATTGGAGTAAGTACTTTTTACCTCTCAGCGGAGTATTAATGGACTTAGTACTTTTTATCACTCAGCTGCATATAATTGGTCTTAGTACTTTTTTGTCACTCGGCGGTATAATTTTTCAAAACACATAAAAAATTCAAATAAATATATCACTCTTCATCTGAGACTTATACACATTTGCCCCTTAACACGACTGCATAGACAAAATGTATTCAAACCGTTATTACGAACACATGTTCATGTTGATGCTTCGCCGTCAATATTTTTGTTTTCGTTGCAGTTTTAGAAAAACAAAATGCCAACACAATAACAAAGTTTACATTTTGTAAATGGATCATACATAAACATTGCGACGGACTTTTGTAATTCTGACATTCAACGCTAACATTTCCAAAACACCATCAAACCAATTCAATGGTCGGACCAACCAAAGTCAGTCTGTCAGTCTGTCAACGACCAGACTAACTACTACCCATTCAGTCAGTCATTCATTCAGTCATCCATCCATCCATCCATCTATCCATCAGTCATTCGTTTATTTATTTGGATTTTCTTGATTTACTGGAAGCTAATGCTCTAATGCTGCTGCAAATGTTGTTGTAAAAGTTATAATTGTTGTTGTTGTTGTGCATCATATTTTGTTGTTGCTGTTTGCGTTTTTGTACTGTAAAATCAGCAAAAACCCCAACAAGTTTAATGGTACCCCCAGAGTAGCCATAGACGCTGTTGTAACATGTAGACTGTGTGTTACATATAATCCATCATTTGCTAGACGGCACATTTTGCACAGTGGTTTTGAAGTGCAACACTTTTATGCTTGTATTGTGTTTTCTTTATGTCTAAGAAATTTTCAACTTTTTAACTCCTCAATTTGCCAAGTAATTCGATTTTTCCCTGTGACTTTTCAGTAAGTCCAATCAAGTTTCTTGTTTCAATAAGGTGAATGTTCCAGGTTTATTCAAAGGTTTTTGAGTTATTCCTCCCGGCTTTGTCAATTTGGACTGTCATAGCACGATTACATCTTCGGGTTTTCATATATTTCCTTTATTTAACTTTGGTGTTAAACGCTGAAAAAGAGCCCCTGTAGCATAATGCAGGAATGTTCGTGAAGATAAATTCGTATTTAAAATAGCAAAGACACAAACCAATTTACTTACCAAAGCTCTGTTATGCAACTAACAGAGCTCTGTTACGCACTTTATTTTAAAGTTAAATCAGCAATTTATTGATTTTGTCATTTAAATAATCGATGCAGAAATTTAAAATACTGTAATTAATAAAAACACACTCCAAGCTAAATATATTTGCTGCACAACCTAATATATATGTGCAACCAAATCCAAAATATTGGTATTTAAATATGTCACATCTAGTGGGACTATTAAAGCAAAATATGGTCATATGAAGAATTCTCCACGAACCACACATATGTCAGTCGATAGTCCTTAAGCAGTGTCTTCGAAATATAAAATCTAGAATTTCCCAAGGACCTTCAGAAATTCAGAATTTGAAGTTTTTTGTGTGAGGTTCGTGGAGAATTCTTCATATGACCATATTTTGCTTTAATAGTCCCACTAGATGTGACATTTTTAAATACCAATATTTTGGATTTGGGTTGCACATATATTAGGTTGTGCAGCAAATATATTTAGCTTGGAGTGTAATTTTATTAATTACTGTATTTTAAATTTCTGCATCGATTATTTAATTGAAAAAAATCAATAAATTGCCGATTTATCTTTAAAATATAGAGCGTAACAGAGCTCTGTTAGTTGCATAACAGAGCTCTGCTAAGTAAATTGGTTTGTGTCTTTGCTATTTTCAATACGAATTTATCTACACGCACATTATGCAGGAACCGTTTATATGTTTGGAACTTTGTTTTCATGAATTGAAGATCTACTGCTTTTTCTTTTTTTTTTGTTGTCTGTCACGTTTTTTGTTTTCAGCAGCTTTCCACAAACAAAGCCATACTTGTATCACAAAAATATATAGTTTAACATATTAATCATTGTGTCTCAAACATGTAATATTGAATAGCAAACACAATGTGTTTGGGCACAAGTATACTGTATTTGGGACAAGCTACAAACACTTTATATCCAAACAACAACAAAAAGACAGATTTTTCAGCACGTACTCTTTTTTTGCTCCTTAATGGTGCGCGTATTCGCAAAAAGACGTTATTTCGTGCCCACCGGTAAAAAAATATAAATATGCCTGTAACTCCTTAAAGGCGCGTCTAATCGCAAAAAGGAGATTATTACGTGATCACCGGAAATTTTGAGAAAGACGGAAAGACTTTTTTCAAACATTTTTATATTGACATAATTTTTCATTATTGTTATTTGGTTTTAATTGTTATTAATTGTTTATAAATATCTCCTGATGATAATATAAAAATGCTCGTAACTCCTTAACGGTGCGGTGCGTCTAATCTCAAAAAGGAGATTGTTTTGTGATCACCGTTATTTGATTTGCTTTTATTTTAATACGTTTTTGGTGAGAGGCCGCTCAGCTTAATCTCCAATTTTCTCTACCTGCCATAAACTGAATATGGGAGCACTTTATGACACTCTACTAGTATTGGGTTTACTGCACGGTGAAAAAAGGCTCAGTGCAACATATTTTTCCAAACGCATTCTGCAGAAATCATTTGTATATTTGAAACACACTACAAACATATATATTGGTGTGTTTAAATACAAAATCACTTGTATTTAAATACAAACATTAACATGTTGACTTGCAGACTTGTATGCTTTTACGTGGAAACATATGCATGCTTCATCTCAAACATCCATATACTTACCTAGAAGTATTCGTGTGTTTCCCCTCCAAACCTCATTATACAAAGCTAGTTCATGTAATCGAAGCGCGGTTTAAATACTGGCGTTTTTGTCATGTTAAATTTCGTTAAATGTTCACAAATGTTCCGCCGTTCCGATTTTCTCAGTAAGGCTGGGACAGACAAGGGCTTCACGTTGGTTTTCGTATCAGTTTCTTTCCTCAGCATAGTTTCTTACTTACATGCTGAAAAATATCGGCTCCAGCGACATATTGCAGAAAACACGTACATGTTTGCAAGCACTGTTTTCATGAATTAGGGATCTGCTCCTTTTTTTGTTTCTGTGTTGTTTGTCTCATTCTTATTTTTAGCGGTTTTCAACAAAAAAAAAAAATTCGGCAAATCAATTTATTAGTGATTTCGTTTGGGAGTAACAAAATGTTTCTTAACGTACAGTTGCTGGAAAGATTGAGAATCAAATGTAAAGAATAAAAATCTTATTTTCGGAAGAACATTCTTCCAACAAGTGTAGAATCTAGAACTCATCGATTGACATAAAATAGTGTCCGAAACACATGTCTTTCCATACCACAGTATGTCGTCGCCATCACACATCGACCACTGTACTTCCTTCATCAGTCATTCAATATTTCATTCATTTATCGAATCATATATTATAGTAACCAAGTGAAAAGCAACAAATACCACTCATGAACTGATCCAAACTGCTGTTGCTGCACTTTATATTGAATCGCGAAGAGAGAGAGAGAGTGTGTTTCAAGAACGGAGGGAGTCAAGTGGGCGACCCAATCATATTAAGACTTAACTGACTATTTTTGGCTTCCAATCAGCTGACGCTGCAAATGGGCACCCACTTCCAATCCCAGCTGCGTAAGACAAAAAGCAATAAGTGAAATCACATTTTTTGCGTTTGTTAATGAAATCCAAACAGAGGGAGTCCTAACACATGTTACGATATTCAAAAACAAATCTCGTAAAGTCAATATTTTTAAAGAGACTGCAGAGCAGTATCAGGTGCTGAACATGGTCGAGCAGCTAATAAAAATCCATTTCATGATTACTTGCATATATGCAAGCAAATTAAATTAACAACGAATAAAAAAATATAAAGAACCGAGATTTTTCAATAATAAAATTCTATAAAATTTAAAAAAAAAACATATTTTGCGTAGTTGCTTGATTTTCAACAAGTGGTTTGTTTCCACTTCGTATGCTGGAGACTTGAAGGTGGAACGGAAACAATTTTTTAATAAAACAAAAATACTACAATTAATTTTAGTGTTAACCTCAAATTACTGTTTATAAAAATTGACAATTAATTGGTTTTTATTGCATAAAAATAGTTTGAAAACAATTAATTACAAACGAGTATTTATGCATTTTTATTATGGCTGCTGATGTTGGTTGCATGTGAAGGTGTTGAGTAATTTTGAATTCAATATTTAATTGGAAACATTTTTAAAGAGCGATAGTTATAAAGGGTGTGCCAATAAAAGTGCACGATTTAATTTAAAAATGGAACGCATATTTTTTGACCAGGTGTGAAACTTTAAATCCATTATAAAGAACACAAGTTCCGACTAAAATATCCGTCATAGGACCGCCTTGCTCTTTTCTTACAATTTCATTTTGACAAATATGTGGCTCTATCTCAACGATGACATATTGGATGTCGGCTTTGAGTTCAGGAATTTTTTGTGTGATTCATTCTCCATAGACAACAGACTTCACAAAACACCAAGCACAGAATTATCAAGGTGTCAAATTGGACGATTTAGGTGGCCAGTTGACATCGGAATTTCAGCAGAAGATTCGGTCTGGAAATCGTTGTCATTGTTTGTAAATCATGCTATTAATGAACTCACCAAGCATTCTACTACATGTAACAAAACTCCGAATGCAATGAGAATTATTTAGTATCGAAAAAATAGCGCTGGCATTCAAACACAAGTTATACTCGCAAATCATCGTAAATGCACGCACACAGCTCGCTCGCTAGCCACGAACCAACCGTAGAACGGAGAGTTGAAAAACGTACCTACTCGTTAACTATGAGATGTTAAAACAAAACCAAACTATACAAATCGAGAGCACGAACTAAATACAAAACAAAACACGCACGCGATTGCTTTTGTTGATATGCATATCCGCACTTTTTCATCTCAAACGAGTAAAACAAACAGCTCATGAGTAGCTGACGCACCGCACGCAATACATATAATTCTATTATGTAGAGAGGCGGGAGAAAACGGTCCCAGCAATGCATGTCAATCGGTATTCTCATTTATTCACTATAATTTGTAGAAAAATTAAGAAAAGTACATAAAATATAACACAAAGCATGTTTCATAATGAACATAAACTGCGCCGGAAAGTACATAAATTGCATCAGAAATGTACATAAAATATACAAAAAGTAAACGAAATGTACCAAGTGCATGATACGCACCAAAAATTAAGTCAAGTGTACCATAAATGCTCCAAAAGGTACGTAAAGTGTTATAAAATGTTGATACAATTTAAAAACTTTTTGATAAACTATGTACTTTTTGGAACTCATGTACTTTTTTCGCATCCAGTACGTAGCTTACGTATATTTTTGTAGATGTTGGTTCAGTTTCTGGGACAAAACTTTAGGTTTTTTTGTCACAGTACATAAAGTGTGTTAAAAAAATATAAAATGTACCAAAAAAAAGTATATTCTGCTTTCAAAAAGTACACAAAGTGTATAAAAAAGTTCATAAAGGGTACCAACAAACTACATTACCAAATAATGTACAAAAAGTACATAAAGTTCCCACAATATTGCAAAAAGTGTACCGAATAAAATATTTGTAGGTACACTATGAAGTTTTGGTATAATTTTTACACTTTTTTGTAGACTTTATGTAAGTTTTGGTACTCAAATTTACTTGTATTGTGTGCACATGTATGTATATTTTCGTACACTTATGTACATTTTAGTTCAGTGTGTGGGACACAAATTTACTTGTTCTGACCCAGTACATAAAGTGTGTCAAAAAAAACGTAAAGCGTACAAAACAAATATCGTTTGGTACCACAAAGTACATAAAGAGTATAAAAAAGTTCATATAGTCTACCAAGAACATTACATTTTGGTATCAAAAATGTACCAATAAATACAAAAAATGTTCCACAAAAGTATGTATTTTCTATGTACATGTTATGTATTGTTTGATAAAATTTAAATACTTTTTGCTACACTTTATGTAATTTTTGGTACTTAGATGTACTTTTGCTACACTTTATGTAATTTTTGGTACTTAGATGTACTTTTTTGGCATCCAGTATATAGCGTTACGTATACTTATGTAAATGTTGCTTCAGTTTTTGGGACAAAGATTTAGGTTTTAAGCCACAGTACATAAAGTGTGTTAAAAAATAACATAAGGTATACCAAAAACGTATATCTTGATTCCAAAAAGTACATAAAGTGTATAAAAAAGTTCATAAAGTGTACCAAAAACTACATTTTGGTACCAAATAATGTACAAAAGGATATAAAGTGTTCCACAAAAGTATGTATTTTTTATGTGCAAGTTATGCATTGTTTGATAATATTTAAATACTTTTTGGTACACTCTATGTCTAATGTGTACTTTTTGGGCACCTTTACGTATACTTATGTAAATTTTGGTTCAGCTTTTGGGACTAAAATTTACTTTTTTTGCCGCTGTATATAAAGTGTGTCAAAAGAGAACATAGAGTGTACTAAAAAAAGGATAGTTTGCTTCCAAAAAGTACATAAAGTGTACACAAAAGTTTGTAAAGTGTACCAAAAAAGTACATTTCGATACCAAAAAATTTACCTAAAAGTACATAAAGTGTTCCACAAAAGTACTTAAAGTGTACCGAATAAAATATTTTTAGGTACAGTTTATGTTTTTGTTGATACAATTTAAATACTTTTTTTGTACACTTTATATAATTTTTGGTACTCACATGTACCTTACTGGCACCAAGTATGCACCGTTACGTATACGAGTACTTACATATGTACATTTTGGTTCCGTTTTTGGGGTAGCTTTGGGAGAGTAAAGAGTACCAAAAAAGTATATTTTGATCCAAAAAGGTACATAAAGTATATACAAAAGTTCATAAAGTGTAACTAGAAAAGTAAATTTTTGTACCAAAAAATTTACCAAGAAATACATAAAGTGTTCCACAAAAGTACATAAAGTGTACCGAATAAAATACTTGTAGGTACACATTATGTATTTTTTTTGGCACAATGTATATAGTTTTTGGTACACTATGTAATTTTTGGTACGCATGTGTTTTGGCACCCGGTATGGTATGTACCTTTACGCATGTTTATGTTCAGTTCGGTATTTATGGTTCAGTTATTAGGTCTAAAATTTTCTGTTTTTGCCACAGTGCATGAAGTGTGTCAAAAAAGAACATAAAGTGTACCGAAAGATGCCACTTTGGTCCCAAAAATTACATAAAGTGTATACAACAATTCATAAAGTGTGCCAATAAAGTACATTTAGGTAAGAAAAATCTAACAATATGTACATAAAGTCTTCCACGCAAGTACATAAAGTGTACCGAATCAAATACTTTTAAGTACACAATGTATTTTTGTAACAAATTACATATATACTTTTTGGTACACCTTATGTAATTTTTGGTATTCATATGTACTTGTTTAGCGCACAGTATGTACCTTTTCGTACTTGTATGTACATTGTAGTTGAGTTTTTGGGACATAAATTTATTTTTTTTGCCTCAGTCCATAAAGTCCGTCAAAATAGAACATACTGTTTACTAAAAAAAAGTGTGTTTTGCTTCCAAAAAGTATATAAAGTGTATACAAAAGTTCATAAAGTGTACCAGAAAGTTTAAAAATTGGTTCCAAAAATGTACCAAGAAGTACATAAAGTGTTCCACAAAAGTACATAAAGTGTACCGAATGAAATAATTTTAGGTACACTTTGTGTATTTTTTTAATACAATTTAAATCCTTTTTGGAACACTTTGTGTAATATTTGTTGCTCGCAAGTACTTTTTTCGTACACTTTATTTTTGGGACATAAACTGACTTTTTTTGTCACACCCCATAAAGCCTGTAAAAAAATTACATACAGTGTACCAAACCAAGTGTATGTTGCTTCCAAAAAGTACATAAAGTGAATACAAAAGTTCATAAAGTGTACCAAAATATTTACAATTTGGTACCAAAAATGTACCAAGAAATACATAAGTGTACCGAATGAATTAGTTTCAGTTACACTTTGTGTACTTTGTAATACAATTTAAATCCTTTTTGGTAAACTTTGAGTAATTTTTGTTACTCGTAAGTACTTTTTTGGTACACTTTATGTATCTTTTCGTAAAGTTGTGTACATTTTGGTACACTTTTTGGTACATTTTTGGTCACCTTTTAGTACACTTTATGTACCTTTTGGTATATTTATTCTCTCACCCATAGGCATAGAAGGAGTCACATTAGACCCTTAGTATCTTATGACGAACTTCGTTTTACGACTTATTAAGATGATTGAGCCATGTCCGTCTCTCTGTCTGTCGGGCTGTCTGGTCAACAAGATAGCTGCCGTAAATCCTTACCGATTCCAATGAAATTTTTTCAGTGACTATTATTTGTCAACACTTAGTTTTGGAATGAAAATGAGCGTTTTGACCACACCTCTTCTCGTACCTCCCATACAAATCGACACATTTAGAACAAAATCATATTTCTTCTAAAACTTTTTTCTGATACATGTGATTAGCTTCAACTCACACACTAACTAATAATCTGTAAATGTCTACTTAAGTGCAGAGAATGGGCGAAATTGCCACGCCCATTCTGGTACCTCCTATACAAAAGCTTGGTGGTCGTCCAGGTTGTCAATCAGATAAATTGCGTGAAACACTTCCGCCCTTAATGAAATTAGGTGTAATGCTTCACGTTTTCAAACGCCAATCACCAATTAAAACCAGGGTAATTTTGCCACGCCCAGTTTCGTACCTCCCACAGAAAAGTTGTCTGATTGGCTGGCTGGCCAATAATATCACTGCCGTAAAGTTTTACCGATCACAATGACATTGTAGTCAGTGACTATTATTTGCCCAAACTAAGTTTGGGAGTGAAAATAGGCATTATGACCACGCGCTACCTGGTACCTACCATACAAAATTACACATTTACTACAAAATCGTATTTCACCTCATACATTGGCTAATAATCTTTAAATGTCTACTTAATTAGGGAACCTTGACGAGGTTGCCACGCCCATTCTGGTACCTCCCATACAAAAATTTGGTGGTCGTGCGGTTTGCCTACGCGTAAAACACTTCCGCTCTTTATGAAGCTTCATGTCATCAGACGCCAGTCATCGATAAAAAGCAAAGGGGTATTTGCCACACCCTGTTTGGTATCTCCCATACAAAAGTGGTGTGGCCGGCTGGTTGTTCGACAGGATAACTTCGGCAAAACCGAAACAATCTTTCTAATGAAATTTTAAATTGTTACGAGACAATATGAAATTTGGTATTAGGCAGTATTTAGGCAAATGCCACTTTGCTGTGAAAAATGGGTGGGTTTTCCACTCTAAATTTTGTACCTCCCAAACCAAAAATGGGCGCCTGTCCTATTGATTGATGCTATATCTCCCGTAAACCACAAGCGATATTAACAAAATTTGGTTCTGGGCATTGTTTAGTCAAACGCTACCATGTACAGTAAAAGCTCTCTTAAGCGGACACTGATGGTCGCACGAATTTTGTCCGCCTAAGGGAGATGTCCGCCCAATAGAGCGTTTTAAGGAAATTAAATAAAATTAAAGGGAACAATCCCTCCACTAAGGAAATAAATATGTTAATACATTACAAACCAATTTATTATAAATTTGTAACTGGTTTTTCAATAAGATTGATCTGATTGATCGCCACGATATTTCCCTTACGTCACAACCGAACTCAAATAAATTTGGTACCGGGAAGTGGTTTTTGAAAAAGCTACTTTGTAATTGGAAATGGACAACTTTAGCACTCACATTCGTGGACCTGAGGGTTGGTTGACCTAAAAAAAATGCAAACCTCTTTGATAGATGTTGGATCCAGTGGATGACTAAGGGGGAGGGTATGTTTAAGTCGGTTCATCCGACTGAAATTTCTGTACTGGTTTTATGAACTGTTTTATGAACTATTTTATGAACTCTTTTAGGAACTTCGTATCATTGTTATAAAACTTTTTCATAATTAATATAAATTTTGCGAAAACTTTTATAGGATTAATGGAGAATTCTTCAAATTTCACAGAAATTACGAAGAAAATTGTTTCAGTGCACTAAATTGTGTTAGTGCATATTGATATTCTGCCTAACCCTGCTGCAATTGTTTAACACATCATTTTATTGTGTCTGCTGTTCAATCACTCTCACATCATGTTCATATAACGTATCGTTTTCAATCTAAGCCGGAAACGGAACTTCTCTTTTAATTTATATCCTTTTTCCTGGCTTCAGTTAGCACCTAAAATCGTTGTTGTTGGCAGCTCTCCCTTGGCAACACTTACAATTCCATTGACCCTATCAATATCCTTAATACCCGAACTTTTTACCACTTTGGCTACCAAGTTTGGCGTTTTTGTTTATTTTTGTATTTTGTTTATTAAAACTTCATTGTTGGGGTTTTAGCCAAAACAACATTTCAACAATACAGATAAAAATGTTTTATACACATTTCGAGTTAATAGGTTTAAATAACTTTTTCCTTGTTTTTGGACCTATTTGGCTTTTCGCAACTGCTCACGAGGGTGGGGTGAGGAAGAGTAAAGTGCAAACTGAAAATGGACTGCAGGCAGAAAAGCAGAAAGGCAAAAAGCAAACAGCATTTCAGTGTTTCGGTCTGGGGATTATACAAACTCTGAGGGGCAAAAACAAGCGAGTGCAAAAGTTTTCCCGTCCATTGAGGCAAGTGCTTGCAACATTCCCTGCCTTTGCTGCTCCCTCTTGGATTGGTCTTGCAGAGTGTTGATTTCCTGAATTTCCCCAGTACAATGGAAATTCTTGTAGTCGTTGCCAAATGCATTTTTTGTTTGCAACACATTGTTTTGGTTGTATTCTGGGCTTAACTAATGTTATTTGTGGAGGTATTTTGCTTTCAGATCTGGGGTAGCAAGTGTAGGCTCCTCTCTCTCCTCGTGGTTTTTATTTGCTGTTGTACTGTATTTGTGTGCAGGTTGTCTCGTCGCCCTTAATGCCATTACAATGTCCAGATGTAGTCATTACATGTCATGTCTATGGATGAGTATAATTCCGAGTGTATGATGGCCGGTGCTTCTACCTGAATTCCTGATTTTCTCACCTCTTAATGGTTTTGCCCATTTGAACTTTAAAATCGCTTTAAATGGAAATTAAATGAACTCTGTGTGCTTTGTCCTTGTGGTGCTGGTGTTGGTTTTGATTTATGTGAATTTTAAAATTTTTGTTTTTGCTTCTTTGGCATCATTTCAAAATCTTCTCTTTCTGGTATTGAGATTAATAAAATTTTATCTTTTCTTCTTTCTTTCTAGGTATGTACATGATATTTTGGAATCTCTACAAAAGTGCTGATAATTTATTGAAGATAAGTAAAATCATTTAAGCGCATATACTCGTAATATCAAATAAATATTGAAATATTAAAAAGAAAATTTGGCAACCATTTCGAATATCCTGCTTGTGATTTACTGGGTTTGGAAACTTGGCACCCAATGAAATTAAATCACAACTTTAATTTGTACTTTTCTTTAAAGACATATGAATATCTAAGGTTTGAAATCAAATTTATAATGAGAAATAATTCAAAAAAAAAATCCAATGATTACATTTAATGGGCCAATAAAATACAGTTTCGTACAATCTGATGTTTAAAAGTACTTGGCTTTATGTTGGTCTTATTTTAATGTGCGTGAAGATACATAGATTCCAAATCTAACTAGCAAAGACACAAACCACATTAGGTAACAGACCTCTGTTATTGAGTTAACAGACTAAATTTAAAGTACAATACGTACAATTTCATGTACAATTTCACGATTTTTAGAGAATTTATCCAATATATTTACAGAAAAACATTATATATATTAAAATTATGCATAAAAGTTTATAAAAACATCAATCTAAAACACAAAAAGGTAACGAATGCGAAAAATGAAAGACTTAATTACCAAATTTTTTCGCAGCATTTATGCCCACTGTGTTCAAACGAGACAAACTGCCACAACCCCCCACAAATACCGTTTGAAAGAGTGCGCAATGTACTTTCATTGTAACTATTCCATACCATCCAGCCTAATTTCAGAATAGGATTTTTTGATACTTAGTGTTAAATTAATTTTTAACGGGTTTTTACCCACTGTGTTCGAACGGAAAAAACTGGCGCAGCCCCATACCCTCGGAAAGGTTTGAGCATTTGCTTTGGAAAAAACTATTTCATACAATTCAGACGAATTTCAGAATCAAATATTTCGCATTTTTAGTTTCAGATTCTTTTTTGGAATTTTGCCCACTGTGCCGAAACGAGACATACTGCCACAAGCCCATATATACCGTTAGAAAGGATACAGTCTATGCTATATAAAAAACTATTTCATAAAATGCAGACGAATTTCAGTGGCAAGTATTTTGAAAGTTTTGGTTTAGACTCTTTTCTCGAAATTTGCCCACTGCGTCCAAATGGGACATACTGCCGCAACCCCACATGTACTGTTGGAAAAGGTCTAACATGTACTATTGGAAAACGTTTACCATCCAATTCTGGCGACTTTCGGAATTACGTTATTCCCCGTTTGTCATTTATGATTATTGTTTTTCAGTTTGCCCACTGTGCCATTAATTTTTCGCACTTGTTACCTTTTTATGTCTTAGATTGATGTTTTTATAAACTTTTATGCATAATCATAATATATGTAATGTTTTTTTGTAAATATATTGGATAAATTGTGTAAAAATCGTTAAATTGTACGTAAACCTATCTTTATATACTTTAACATTAGTCTGTTAACCTGATAACAGAGGTCTGTTACCTAATGAGTTTTGTGTCTTTGCTAGTTAGATTCAGAATCTATCTTCACGCACATCTTATTTTAACCAATAATGAGTATTAAATAAAAAGCTTTTGCCACCAAAGTCAAATTTCTAGACGCCCAAACGAAATCTCCGATAAATGAACTTCGTTTGGGGAATGTAATTGCTGCAAATGAACATTTGTTAACAACAACAACAAAACAAACAAAAACCAAACAAAAATTTTTTACAACAAACTTTCTACGGTAACTACAAAATCACGTAAACATTTGCGACAAACTAAAAACGGTTTCCGAACTCACAACTTTTACGAGAAACGAAAAATGTTTGCGACAAGCTGCTCTTTCGTTTCAGACAAACAAGTTATCCTATCATAATTTTAACCATTACATAAGTTTCAATGGGTTTAAACATACCCTCACCCTAAGTCATCCCTCGCGTTCGAGTTCTATGAAAAAAAAATATTCAATAGCAGAGCGACATTGTGATAAATATTATCTAATACCCAACTTAATTAGGATCCTCAGTGGTTTTGGGGATTTATCGCGACTACCTGCCAAGTATTCGTCCAATATTTATATGGGAGGTACAAAATAGGGCATGGAGAAGTTGTTTATGTATAATTACACAGTAGGTTTTGTGGCCGTCGTGGTGCAATGGTAGTGTGTGCGGCTCTTGTACATGAAAACGTAGGTTCGATACCTGCTCTGACCACTTTACATTTCATTTCGCTTAGTGACGGCGACACTATCGAGTATTTAGCCATGAAAAAGCTTCTCAAAATACCGTTCGCATCCGGTGTAAAACTGTAGGTCCCAATCAGTACGTATTAAACGAGAACTCGCTACAGGCGTTGCTATGCTTGAAGCTACAACCGCTATTGCTATATCAATCTTTGACGTGTCAGAGTAAGCGCTACATTGTGTGCTACATTGTGTGTTGTTTGAGAGAGAGAGAATGTGAGCGCAAACTTTTTTACGCTCTTCAGTGTATTTATTTTTCATTTGTTTATGTTTTGTGCATGGTACAAACAAATGGTAGAAGCACTAGCCCAGCTGATTTGTAACTTTTTTCTGCGGTGAGTATGACTGAGTTTTTCTCATATGTCAAAGTTTGTTTACATTTGTTTGTCTGCAACCCCCGTTCGCCAACAACTGTTGTTTTTGAAATGTTTCTCTGTAAAAATCGCAAAGAAACGGTTTAATTTTCACACTTAAAAGCTTTCAAAATATCAAATAAAACACAATCATTTTCTAAATGGCACTTTTTCCAATTTTGTTTCCAAGCTGACTTGACACAATACAGACACTGGCCAAAAACAAAATGCCTGTTGTTTTTGACTTGTTGTATTTGTTGTCGTACTGCATCTACCATTATATTTGTACCATGGTTTTGTGTGTCTTATTTTGTAATGAGATGTAGTTTTTTGTTTAACATGGATTCGGACGAAGAATTTTTTATGTCAACCAATACTTATAACGTATTTTTTTTGCCAAAACGGAAGGAATACATGAAATAAATAAAAATAGAGAAAAAAGGAGAATTTCATAGCTTATATCATGAGCTGAGGAAACATCCTGAAATTTTTTTTTTGTACAATTGTCAAGAATTATTCTGTTGTGATAGTGTTTATTTCTTTGGTCCCAGACAACAGGACGGGTAAACACTTCCGTAATAAATGTTTCGGTACCAAAATCCATTTATTTTCACAATTTTTGATTTTCGATTTTTCATTTCACAAACAAAAGGAATAATAGACGCGTGCGGTTGCAATTGAAAATAAACCCATGCACCCACACATTGTCCATGCCAAATTTTTTATTTTAACTCCCTCTTTCTGTTTTTACTCTCTCACACTTCAATATGTCGCTGCTATAAATCATTTCACTACCTGCCATGGCCAAGTAAGGTAAACGCACTAGGAATTGTTACAACAAACTAGAGTTGTGTAGTTCACGAACGAACTAGTTCAATTGAACGATTCACTCTTGTGAACTAGATGAACTAGTTCACATTGTACCGTTCTTTTGTTTGTAATAGTTCACTTGTTTCGGCAGTTTTTTGTATTTCAGTCGTGCAGTTCCCTCCGCCATTTTCTAGTTCATGTTCGTTGTCTCACTCAATCTGCACATAGGTGCCTAATGTTGCAATCTTTAAGGAATATATGTAACCGACTTCATTGTTCCAAAATTTAAAAAAAATACGGAAACACCAATATTTCGGAAACGGAATAACCCAATCATTAAGCCGATCTTCTATAGGTCGATTTAGTAGAAATAAATATCACAGTATCCAAAACACTTTAGAAATCTGCAAAAATCAGACAATTTTCGAGATTATTCGCTCCGTTTGAACTAAAAGTACAAGTTGGACTGAAATTAGCTCTTTAGTTCACAGCTCATGTGAACTTTTAAGCTGAAATGATACAATGAACTAAATGAATGAACTAGTTCATTTTGTTGAGTTGAACTAAAAAGAGCGCTCACTTGAATGAACTAAAATTCCCAACTCTATAACAAACACAGGCATTTTGTTTTTGTTTGGTGTCCATAATCTGTCAACTTTTCTTCATGTGTGTATCTACTGTAAAAGTAAACAAAAAAGTACACAAACAAAATGCATGTGAATTTGACATAAGAGTAACTAACACCTAAGCAAGAAATATGTTGAAATCAGCTGTTCTAACGAGTTTACCTTACTCATTTTACCATGCTACCTGCTTTATAGCGGCCAAGCACTGAAACTATTTTGTAGCTCTGCTCTCACTCTGACAACATATGAGCGAGCACATAAGTAAACACAAGCAGAGTTTTGTAGCAAGTTGTAGCGACATATCATAGCAACGCCTGTAGCGCTCACTCTGTCATCAGCCTTACTTATTTGGCTAAGTGAGTCAATTGCCACAATCACTTCTAACTAACTTAGACTAAACTAAGGTAACGATTTTTACCGCTTTTAATTAAGATTTAAATTCTCTATGGTTCCTTTTTTTGGGCCGTCAAAATAACACAGCTATGTTACCAATTTCATTTTTCAAGTAACAACGTACGAAGTATTGTAATTATTGTTGGTACCTATCGTCTCTGTCTTCCTCCTCTATTTGTTCCCACTAACATTCTATCTTTTATTCCTGCATATCTTCTTTTAGATGGCTTTCCATCAGACGTTTATGATGACAAAATTGATGGCGGTATGACAAGTAAGTTCACTGAACGCCTTTAACGATAACATGTCGTAAAATAAATTTACTCAAATATTTGTCATTTAAAGCGGAGCACACATTTACCAAACATCAGGCTGAAAATTGGCTTTCAATAAAATTTTTCCGCAATAAATTTATGTTTAGATGGGGAATTGATATGTGTGACAAATCGCCCATAAATGTCTATGACAGCCGATGTTTGCTCCATAGTTTGCCATGTGTGTGATTCCCTTGAAATAATTAACATGACGCTTCCCTTCATTTACGTTTCATCCTAATAATGACCCTTCTAAACACTTTACATTGCGGGTATTAAATGTTTAAGAGTTTATTGTTTTTTTTTAGTGTTTTTAGGGAGGCAATATGTAAATTGGGTTAATTATCCCATAATTTTAGAGAATTTCAGGAAACAAACTCATCAGGTGCTAAAAAACGAGAGGGAAAACTAAAAAAAACCGACACTAGTAATGTAAATATTTATGCACTGAAGAGGCAACAGAAGGAAACAAAAGGAAGACAAGATGAAAACAAAAATATAAATATCTCAACTTAAGTACTTTTTCAAATCTTTAATGGAGGGCGAAATGGGAAAACACCCAAAGAAATTCGAAATAATGTAAATAAAAAAAAGAACCACAAGATGTAAGTGAAGAAAAATCGACAAGTACTCGTGGTAGTCATACAGCGGGAAAATTCTGTAAAAAGAGCAATTAACCCTCGAAAATTTGTACAAATCCTTAAGAAAAACAACCACCAGAAAAGGTACTCTGTCACCGCTTCTAAGGGCATGATAATGAATCTTCAAAAAGTCAACAATGTTCCATGACATCTGGTTTATCCTGTGTTTTCTTCAAAAACTACACAATTTGGTTTACAACTTATGGTTGTGATGCCCATATTTGAATTGCTGCCATTGGAGAAATGGATATACTTTTACTCCCACTCGAGCTAGTCTACCAGGGATCAAAGTGTTTTTGTTTTTCTGTTTCTTTGTCGCAGCTCTTTCCCAAGTGCCGGCAGTTCTCCCTTTTGGTATTTGGGCAAACCAATTGACACTTGGCCTATAGATGACTGACAGGTTAACAAGCAGGCTGGACTAGAATTGAAAATTACAAGGAATTGAAAATAAAATAAATTAATTTGAATTGGCATAAAATTAACAGTGGAGTCACAACAATAACGAACTCCTTCATCGACTCCATGCCGATGCAATCGACATTAGGTTACACCTCTTGCTTAGATTATCACTTATATTGTACGGAGAGTTAAACGATATTAAGCGGCACTTGAAATATCCGCTTAAATTCCTGTCTTAAACGGGCATAAAGTTGCTGGTATGAAAAATTCTGCAAAATTACGGTAGATATCTTTACTGTGAGTTACAAAAGAAGAAGCAGAAAATAAACATTTGCAACAATGACTACCTCCATGCGTTGGAACAAGACAGTTTTATATGCACACTAAAAAAACAGCCCCGGCAACATATTGCAAGAACCATGTATATGTTTGCAATATTTTTTTCATCAATTGAAGATCTGCTGCCTTTTTGTTTCTTTGGTGTCTGTCACGTGTTTGATTTCAGCCGTTTTAAACAAACAAATCCACTTTGGGTCACAAAATTATATATCGAAACCAATTTATCATTGTGTCTCCAACATGTAATGTTGACAGGCAAACTCAACGTGTTTGGACACAAGGTTACTATATTGGCAACAGGCTACAAACACGTTAAACAGAATATGCCATATTTTTCATCGTGTCACTTTTGGTCACAGCCAGTTGGTAAGGTTAGTGATAACATATTAATCATTGTGTCTCCAACATGTAATGTTGGCAGGCAAACACAATGTGTTTGTACTCAAGTTTACTATATGTTACTATATTTGGGCTCTAGTAGTGGTTGGATTGTTTTATGGACCTTCGACAAGCTCGTCTTTGCTTGATTCATTTTCGATGCGAACCATTGTAAAATTTTAGAAAATTTTAACAGATTTTTGATTCGGGGGAAATCTTCTCTATCCCACCATTGCATTACCGCATACCTTAAAGGGAAATCGTGGGATTTCTTCGATGATTTTGAGTGGTTCAGTTTTATTTGTGAACCTTTGATTTAAACGCATCTTGTTTCCATCACTTTACCTTGGAATCGGTTTAAAACTTAAGATCCCGGTCATGTAGCCCAGCTGCCACTCAGATTGTATGAAAATACATACTTCTGTTCCCACTAAGGTTTCCAACATATAATATTGAAAAGCAAACACAATGTGTTTGGCCACAAGTATACTATATTTGCCACAAGCTACAAACACGTTATATTTGCATCCAAACAACAAAACACGACTGATTTTTCAGCGTGAACTTTCATCGACTTCGATTGGAACCGGAGTATAAATCGGTGCATTAACATAAGAATTCCCTTGAGCGATGGTCTCACTCCGTATAAAATACAACTGGTTTAAGGTAACTACTGTGTTTTGAACCGTTCTTAGCACATCGAGCTAAGATAACCTTTTTAAAAGGAACTGCTTACAGTTTGGAAACGTTTAAAATTTAATCCTTTTTATCCTATTCCCGACCACTGTTCAAAGTTATTTTTCCTAATGTTTTGAACAATTTGTGAGGCGGAAGTTAAGGTACAGGTAGGAGAAGAAGTACAAGTGGCAGTAGATGTGGCAGTAGAAGACCCTTTGAGGTTATTTATAAAGTCTACAAGAATTATTTGATTTTACGCTTCGATGAATATTTCACTTTACAAACGAATCCCTAGCAAAGACCAGGACGAAGTCCTACATACCTCTACATGCTTAGCTAAACATAAATAGGGATCAAACAGCAACCAGCAAACAAGTGTGTACAGGCCGCCATTCATGTTTATGGACGTAAATAAAACGCCCTGAAACGCAATTCAGCAACCAGCTGTTACACTTCATGCAGCAGTCATGCATTTCAACTTTACCTTTAAATAAATTTCCTACCTTCGTTGTGTGTGATACCTTGAGGTCCTGTGGAACACACATACATCCAAAGAGACGTGTACAATGTCCTTCTTTCGGGGCGACGGACGAAATACAAATAAATATTTGCATGTCATTTTGCCATGCCAGACATTTTTGTCATATGTTTTCGAGTGTAATTTAGAAAATTTTTTGCTGTTTGAATATTTTTTTTTGTGATACGGAAACCAAATTTCAAATGGCATTACCAAACATATTTTCTTGACACCGGAGATGTAATTTATTTTCATAATTTCATATTTTTTGAAAAGCAGCAGATGTCCTGTTCAATATGCATCCTGGGAAATGTTGCAGAAATTGTATATGTCCTGAAATGACATTTTATTTCATTTGTGGCATTCGCCCGTTTGCTTATTTGTACAGTTCATTTAACATATTATCCATCCCCAACTTCTCTTTAAAACAAAAATTACAAGGTTTTGTTGGTTCGCCTTTAATCCTATTATTCATTACTTTAATCCTTGAAAATCCTATTTGAAAAGTATAAGAAAGGAAACAAATGTTACAACAAATTGCATTCAATTTTACATTCAATTCATTCAACTTTGAGCAGGACGTTTCCCCCTGCCAAACAAGGAAGTCTGGAAATAAATATTTCAAAAATGTTTCCATTTAACACGTTTAACTTTTGCCTCAAAGCGGAATGAATACCCTGACTAAGAGCGTTGGAAAGTGGGGGTGGGTTGGGGGAAAAGGATTAGTAGTTTGTGTAATTGTATATTAAAGACTATTTGTAAGGATACAGTCACTTAAACTTAGAGTAACAGTGGGTGCAAGGAACAGGGAATAACGAAGTAAATACATTAATTTTAATTAATTATGTGCTAAGACTCTCATTTATACAAGTGCAAAGCCTGAGGAGTCGGAGTCGTGAAGTCGCAGAAACTCTAACCAATTTCCATTAAACTAATCCCGTAGTCAATTGCTTTATAACAAATACGGTTTGTATTCGTTTTATTGTTGCTAATCCTGAATATTTTCAAGCTCGGCTGCAGTGACTTTATGGACTAGGAATCGACTTTGAAATTTCGACTCAGCTCACTACTCCGAGTCGGAGCAGAAAGCCTAGTAACCGAGTAGAGATTAAATTTGACGGAATCAGAGTCCATATTTCCAAGAATTAACAATTCATATAATCATATGTTAACGTTAAACTGTGAGAACTTCTAAAACTGCAATAACGTACCACATTTTAATTAAGTAAAAAAGAGTCTCCGACTCTCACAGAGTCAGTGCTGAAGAGTCGGAAGTTAAATTGTGAGAATTTCGAAAACTGCATTAACGTTCAAATATTAATTAAGTAAAAAGAGTCTCCGACTCTCACAGAGTCGGGGCTGTAGAGTCGGAAGTTAAACTGTAAGAATTTCTAAAACTGCATTAACGTTCAATTTTTAATTAAGTTAAAAAGAGTCTTCGACTCTCTCAGAGTCAGGGCTGTAGAGTCGGAAGTTAAACTGTGAGAACTTCTAAAACTGCATTAACATTCAAATTTTAATGAAGTTAAAAAGAGTCTCCGACTCTCACAGAGGCACGGCTGTAGAGTCGGAAGTTAAACTGTAAGAACTTCTAAAACTGCATTAACGTTCAAATTTGAATTAAGTTACAAAGAGACTCCGACTCACGCAGAGCCAGGGCTGTTGGGTCGGAAGTTAAACTGTGAGAACTTATAAAACTGCATTAACGTTAAAATTTTAATTATATAAAAAGAGTCTCCGACTCTCACGGAGGCAGGGCTGTAGAGTCGGCAGTTAAACTGTGAAAACTTCTAAAAAAAAGTGTATCGGACACTTACAGAATCTGGACTGTAGAGTCGGAGTTGAGAGCTCGTCATATCTCAAGCCGATTTTACTGAGAACGAGAAAAAGTCGCCCAATTTATTTTAAAACCACCTTGTTTAAGTTTTAAATCCTGAGAACTACCAGACTGCGACTCTCCAGAGTCTCTAACCCCACAAAATATGTGGAATCGTAGTTCACAATTATTTTGCGGACCATTTTCATTGCTTGGGGGGATATTTTCACCTTCAGAGTGAAAATAGACACTAAACTTGAGGCCTACTTTTATTTTGGATTTGGGGTGTTATTCCCTAGGGCCCGTCCTCCGGCCGCCATCTCTAAGATCCTGAGTATTTCAGAGTTTAGATATCCGCTTGAGATATGACCTGTTCATATAAAACAGAAATATTAATGATTAAATTTTTCCCAACAAATTTGTTCTGAAGTTAATTTCGTATGTTACCACCTAAATAAAATTATAGTTTCTTTGTCCGGTGTTGAATTTATGAGACTCTTAAGAAGAAACTTTCTTTCAATCAATGACATTTTTAAAACTCCTTAATTTGAACCTGAAGTTATATTCCGGTTCCGAATACTAAGCTTAGCTAATCCATTCTTATTTAATTAAAAAAAACCCTAAGCGAGATAAACATCATCAAAAGAGATGACAGGTGAACGGGGCGATGTATGAACCCGCTTCTCATATACAATAGTCACGCACACTATGCAATGCATCAGTGACAGTCATTACAGTCAATTGTTAACCTTCATTAAAAATAAGATCCAGCTGAAACTGACAAGACCTCTTGAGTTTCCCCTTCAAAATATTTAATTAATTTATTGACATAAATAACTAAGAAAATTAACTAAGTACTATTGATCACGTTAACACGTGTTTTGATGTTTTTCGTTCAGGTTATAGTATTTTGTCACATGTATAAATAATTACAATAATTGTTGTCATTTGACGTCTGAATACTCAGTTGGATGCTGTCGTAATATTGGCAAATGTGTCATGTCGCTGGCTGATGATGATAATAGAGGATGTTTTCGAGGCAGTTTACTGAAATGATTTGACTGTCAGGGAGACACCTTTCTGAGTTTACGTCGGCCGTAAATTGTAGATTGTAGACATTACAATAAAATGACATCATTGATCGCGAATTTTCAATGTAAAATTTAACATGAAATTTTTTATTTGAAAATTTACGATTTTGTTCTTGTTGCCTGTTGGGGTTAAAAGAGGTGGTTGATTGTAGTTTATTGTTTTTAATTGATTTTACATGATTCAATTATTTCGCAGAGAATTTAAATTTTGTAGAATTTTATTCGAGATCAATGGCAGTTCTTCAGGTGTTTCCGTACTATAATTTGTCGGTTGTAATTTTCTCAGTTACAGGGTACAATTAAAATTTCAAGTGGAAAGTTTAAAGAAAATAAAAATAGGACTAATATGTTTCTATTCTATTCTAGACCATTCTATATATCCATTATTAGAGGTAAAATAAAAATAAACCAAAAATTCTTCTTGCAAACAATTGCATTAGATTGAGATGAGAAGTCTTAAAAAATTTCCTGCACTATTTTCTATCTCAGGGCAAACATAGATATATGACTTGCTATTTCATATCATGTGGCACCTAGCACATCCAGGACCAAACTCCCACTACGTAACAGAAGATTGGTATTTGATACGTGATTGTATGGACAGACTTTCCTTTAAAGAAAGGCTTTCCTATCACGACTCTTGAAGAAATCCAAGAGTATTTCCACAATTTCCAAATTGTGAAATTGTTGAAAATTTATTAATGGCTAAGTAGACTGCTAGCTAAAAAATACGGCTCCGGCAACATATTGCAGGAAACATGTAGATGTTTGTAAGCATTGTTTTCATGAATTGAAGATCTGGTATTTTTGGAGTGGTTGCAGACAAGCCGAATGGCTTCGTGGGTTTAATATTTAAACTTTGTATAAAAATTTAATGATAAAATAAAAATTTAAAAAAAGACACATTTGGGTAACAAAGACATATATATTATTACTCGTTGTGTCTCAAACGTGTAATTGTAAATAGCAAACATAATGTGTTTGGATACAAGTATAGTATATTTGCGACAAGCTAGAAACACACAGATTTTGCAGCGTGCTCTGACTTAGCGAGTTAGGAGTTGTCGAACTAAATTTAATTTATAGTTTCTAATAACAATTTATAATACATAATATATAATTAATATCCAAGGATTTGTAATTCAGATAATTACTAGATTGTGATAATTACACTTCTTAAATATTATGATATCCTACACATATTTTATGAATTCCTTCATTAACGAAACATGTAATCGAATCTATGAAATATTTTCTTAGATTTTATTTAGCGAAATCTATAAACATTTCTCATAAAATCTATGAAACATATTCACCTTCACCTTCGGTTTTACATTCTATAAAACCTTTTCATAGAATCTTTAACACAAAATTTTGTATCTACAGGGTGGCGCACCAATTGTTGTACAATAAGAAGTTCAAATAACTTTTTTTTTAATCAATGTATTTCATTTATTTATGTATTCTTGTATGGAAAATTGAAATTTATTTTATACAACTCATTGGTTTTGAAGATGAAGACCTTAAATGATCTCCATGCTCAGCCATGCATATGGGACGCCTGATAAGAAAATTATTCATTGGGGCCTGAAGAGTTAAACTCGGGATCACCTCAATTATTGTTTTAATGGACTGTTTCAATTCAGTCAAATTCCTTGGTTTCATTGTGTACACCTCTTGCTTAACATAACCCCATAAAAAAATCGGGTTCTCTCAGCTCAGGTGACCTTGGAGGCCAGCGGAAAGTGGAGTTTCTGCGCACCACACAGTGACCCGTTCTTGACACAGTTCCGTCATGGAGTATTTCTGGATTAGATTCACTATTTGCATTAAAAATTAAATTTAAAATTTTGTAATAAAAATTAAAATTTTTTTAAATTTCAAGTTTTCTTAAATGAAGGATTCCTTCCTTCTGGTTCTGTGAAGGGAATTATTTGAATTTTTTTTTCTCGATACCCGAAATAATGTGGTAAAATATGGTTATCTGGGTCCACAGACGTAGCACACCAAAAATAAATACACCAGTATATTCGTGAGGATAATGCCTTTCATTTGAGTACCTAAAGTTTATGGGTCCTACGATGTCGATGTATGGTCCGACCGGAGAAGTTCAGTCGAAGAAGTTCCCATAATTTGCCTGATTTTGAGTTTTTTTTGAGCCCGACTCGCAGCTGTGCAGTTCAACCAATTTTTACCAAAATGAAAAGGCCATATCTCGCAAACGTTGCGTCCAATCGCAAAAAGAATAAATTGTTTACCTCCATGGGAGGCTTTAACCAATGGATGTCACTAATAGGGCTACATCACTTGTTTTTTTTTTAAATCGCAAAATCAAATATTTTCCGAATTAAAATCGCTAAAACGCTCTTATGTCTATATTTCGGAAACAGGAAACGGAGGGACCAATTGAAAAAAAAATACAGAATTATTGCAGGTTTCTAAGGGGATTTCAGAGGGTGGTGTAATTCGTATGGAAGACTTTTTTTTAAATAAATCGCCAAAATAAGAAAATCGCGAAAATAAAAAAAAAAATAGCTAAAACTCGGAAACGGTGCGTCCGATCGAAAAAGAACAATCTTTCCCGTGTTTCTAAGGGTTTTTCATAAAGTGGTCCAATTTGTATGGAAGAATTTTTTAAAAAAAATCGCTAAAATAAAAAAGCCATAACTCGGAAACATTGCGAAAATAATAAATTATTTTACCTCCAAAGGAGGCTTTAAGCAATGTATGTCTTTAATGCGACATCACCTTTTTTTTTTTAAAAAATCGCTAAAGCTAATATGGTCGAATAAATATCGCTAAGTCGCTCTATATGTCTATATTTCGGAAACGGAGCGTCCCATCGAAAAAATAACCAATTTTTTAAGGTTTGTAAATGGTTTTCAGAAAGTGGTCCAATTCGTATGGAGGACTTTTAAAATAAAATCGCCAAAATAAAAAAATTTTTACAATTAGTATGGAAGACTTTTTAAAAAAAAAAATCGCCAAAATAAGAAAAATCGCTAGAATAAAAATATAGCTAAAACTCGTCCAATCGCAAAAATAATAAATTTTTTACCTCCGTAGGACGTTTTAACCAATGAATGTCTTTAATATGGCATCACTTACACTGAGAGAAAATCCTTCATACCATTAATGAATTCTTACATTGCATCAATGAAAAGTGTCATTGTTTTTGAGCCAATGTCGGGCTTCATTAATGCTATGAACAATGTTACACTAAACGAAAAATGTTTCATAGACCTGAGATTAATGTAAACTTTCTAACCGGAATGGAACATTATCATTGTATTAAAGAAAATGTTACATTGATATTATAAACCGTTTCATTGATGTAATGAAATATTGTCATTGATGTTATGATGATGCTATGAACATGTTTCATTAATGCTATGAGCATGTATCATTAATGTAATAAACAGGTATCATTTATGGTATGAACATGTTTCATTGAAGGTCTGAATATATTTCATTGATTGTATAAACATATTTCATTGATGGTATAACACGTTTCATTGATGGTATGAACAAGTTTCATAGTTGGTATGAATAGGTTTCATTGATAGTATGAACAGGTTTCATTGATGGTATGAACCGGCTTCATTCATGGTATGAATATGTTTCATTGATGGTATAAGAAAGTTTCCATACCTAAATGCAATTTTAACTTTTGCCACACTATCATGTAAATTATTTGGAAAAAATGCACCCCGCGCCATTTAAAAAAAACGCAAATCGAGCAAAATATGGGGTCCGTAGGGTCAATAATGGTCAGAGGGGGGGGGGGGGGGGGGTAGAACACACGATTCTAAGCAAAAAATGTCAAATGGAAAAGTTAGGGGGAATCCATATTTTTGGAGTTATGGGTCTCCAAAGTTCGGGCTTTTTGTGGCACGATTTTTGCGACGATTATTAGGTTTTCTGGGACAGGGCCAGGGAGACGAATATCTCTGTTTCAAATTTTGGATTTCGGAATTTTTTGATTTTTGGAAATTTTTTAGACCTGTGGGTTCCAATAGGTCCGGCCGACAAAAAAATTTGGGTTTTTGAAATCCCCTTATTTTGCTCGATTTTCGTTTTTTTTAAATGGCGCGGGATTCTGCATTTCAGCCTTTTATTTTTTTCCTATTTATTCCTTATCTCATACTGGCACTCATATATTGTGTCACAGCTACTGTACATAAATAATACATAAATACATACATTTATACAAATCGTACCAACATATGTACAAATTATCCTTTAACCAATTTAATGAATCGTTCAAAATTAATGAAATGGTACATTATATTAAAGAAAGATGTTTTTGCTTTTTTAGAAAAAATATTTTAAAATTCAATAAAATGAGTGTAATGTAAAGAATGGCCTATTTAATAGATTCTACTTTACAATGTCGATAAAGTGTCTGCAATTTTTCTCTATAGTTTCCCATATTTACATGAAAAACATATTTCATTCCATCAATGTAAAAGGTTTCTTAGCATTTATGACGGTCCACAAATTCAAAAACTGCAGCAACGAAGGAGTTCATTGAAGTAATGTAACATTTTATAGCATCAAAGAAACTTTTCATTGCATCAATGTAAACCCATTAATGTAACCCATTTATTGATGCTATGAAGTGCTTTTCTTTCAGTGTAGTGTAACTCAGGGTAACCCATTGCCCACGAAAATCGAACTCTAGAGGACATGAGGACGCACACGGCTTTGGAAACACATAGAATATCGTGATAGAAAAAAATAATTAATATGTATTTTTGAGTATATCGAAAGGAACTTTGCCCCAACCGGGTGTCGCACTGACACCTCTCTACTTTTATTTTTGACAATCTTTTAGTACACTTTTTGGTAATGTTCGTTATACGTTTTTGTTATTTTTATTTTAGATAATAAAGTTTGGGTTAGTTTTGGTAACATTTTGGTCCTTAATCTGTATCATTTAGTAAATTATTGGTACTTATTATTACATTTCCTGGAACTATTTGCTACTATTTTGTACTATTTTGTATAATTGTGCACTATTTTGTGCTATTTTGTAATATTTTGTACTAATTTGTAATATTTTGTACTATTTGGTACATTTTAATGTATTTATTTTGTTATCTACAGCCATGTTGTGCAATAATATCAGGGACAAAATCTATGTTTGTAGGGTGTATTATTGTATTGAATCCAAACAACCCCCTGTTGAATACTTTGATTTTTTTATGAATTTTAAGTACTTTTTATTAAAAAACTGAATGAATTCTCCCCGACAAACCGCCGAGTTGAGTAAAACAATTGAATTTCTTTTTCCTTTTTTACAATTTTTTTTCTGTTGCCTTCAATGGGTATTTTTGGACTTGAGTATTGAATTGATTTCATTAATTTCGTTCGTTTTTATTTTATATTTCAATGATTATTTTTAATTATTTGGCGCGTGTTGTAATCAAAGTTGTTGTTGTTGTTGCTGCTGCTGTTGCTACAATTGGAATTCAGCATGGTGCCATTTGTAGTCACATTTGCTGTATATTTGTTGTTTATATGGTGCAGCATGCAACAACAACACACACAATGTTCTGTCTGAAATGCATCTGCCGTAAGAAGATGTGGTGTGACTGCTGGCTGCTACATGAGGCATGATCATTATTTGTATACCGGATCTGAGTGGCTGCTTGCAGCCTGCATCAATGCCCCTTTGTTGACTGCAGTCACTGTTTGTGCCCTGCCTTACGGCATATGGATGAAGTGTTGTAAGAGAATGGAGGGACGTCGCATGCTGCTGCTGCTGCCCATGTCTGCCACATTTTGAGGTATACGCGCTCGGATATAAAGTGTTCAATGCCCGCATGTGGTTGGTGAATAATGTACGAGTACTACATGATTCAAAATACTAAAGAATACAAATAGCACTCAGTCAAATACTTGGATTTTATTTTGGGTTTTATTTTTTGCTTTTGTCGATAAAAATATAGTAGTAATGAATTGTGTAGTACTACACTTTATTGTTTACACAAGTTGCCCTTTTTTCAATTTAATGAAAGGAGGCGCAGCAGCATCCAGCAATTCGTTCAAGTCTCATAGAAGGGGCATCTGTTTTTTATATATCTCAACAAATTACATGTAATTATCGTTGTGTTTTTAAAAAAATATTCTTGTATAAAGAGGAAGACATATTTAAATATCTTACAATTTTAGATATCGGTCAATAAATTATGAATGAATTTATCTATATTTGTAAAGGAAAGAGATACTATCCAAATATATCGAGATTTTCTTCAAACAATTTCATAAATTTTCTGGCAAAATGGAATGGTTTCACGTGAAGAAAAGAGAGCTCGGAATTATGTTACAGTCGGCCAAGCTGTTTCAGCTGCTTGGCTGTTTAACGTCAGTTTTTACATAAATTTGGCACAAGATTTAACTTTCTAAGGAACGATATTTTGACGTAGAATACGTCTTACCTTACGGTATGAGGAGTCATGTCAGGTTTTTATTGTTGTAATCTTTATTTCATTGAATTTGAGGAAACGGCTAGATGAATTTTTTTAAAATTTTTGTTGTAGGTAAATGAAGATGTTATCTTTCGTTTGATATACATTTCATATTGGTTGATATATTTCTAGTATTTTAATTTCTCAAATGAAAATTGTTTAAACACATACACTCAAACATATGTGTGGTGTTTGGTTGAGTGTTTTTGGTTGCTCAACATTGCTTAGGAACATGTATCTAGTAAAAAGTGAAACGAACAGCAAGCTAATGTTGCTTGGCAACATGTATCTAGTAAAAAGTGAAACAAACAGTAAGCTAACGTAATAAAGCTTTTTTGCGAAAGCTTCAATAAAGCTGTTGTAACATTAATTTTGAATTGTAAAGCGTAAAGCTTTCACACAACGCTCGAATGCTAATGCGAAGACTCGATAAGGTAAACCTTTTTTAATATTAGGGCGGCCCTCTCAACATTCGCAGAACTTATTTCAATAAAAATATTAATTAAAATGCATAAATTAAATTAAGTTTAAAAAAATTGAACATTATATTTTTTTTTTAAACGGACTTGAATCAAATGCCGTTGGTAAATATAAAAATTACAGCAGACAGTTGTCCGAGGCCTTCGGCCACGGACTGTCCTTGCAGGCTGTGTCAGAGACACGGCCATTAAGTTTAACGTAGAATACGCCATCCGATAAGACAGAAAACATATATAACAATAAATGATAAATAATATAAGCAAATGAATTTATTGTTACATATGTTTTCTGTCTTATCGGATGGCGTATTCTACGTTAAACTTAATGGCCGTGTCTCTGACACAGCCTGCAGGGACAGTCAGTGGCCGAAGGCCTCGGACAACTGTCTGCTGTAATTTTTTTCACTAAGCGACCTTTCAAATTGGATTTAGATACTTTTTCGTACACTTTTTTGTATCCGGTATTTTTCGTCCCCTTATTGAATGGAATATTGACTGAAGACAAGTTTTTCCAACAGGACGGCGCCACATGCCATACAACGCGTCGAACTATCGACTTATTGAAGAAAACATTTGGTGAATGCGTTATTTCTTGAAATGGGTCAGTCAATTGGTTACCGTGAATGTGCGATTTCACGCCCTTAGACTTCCTTCTCTGCTGTTAGAAGAAGTCATTCGTTTATCCGAGCAAATCGGAAAAGTTAGACACCTTGGAAGACAACATTGTGCAAACCACTGCCATATACGGCCCCATTGCTTGAAAGAGTGACCGAAAATTGGAAATCCAGTATGCGCCACATTTAAGCCAGCCTCGGCGAACACATGCACCAAATATCCCAACATGCACCAAATATCCCAACACTAATGGGACTCAATTTTCAGTTTGACATTGTGTTATTTTAATATTTTATTGATGTGTTAACATGTATAGACACTGGTAGGGTAATCTATCCAAGTGAACACATGCAAACAACACACAGCATTAGCATCACTTACGTGATTGTTGTACAACAATAGTCTCTGCCTGCAAATATGTATTATGGTATTGATGTAGCGGCAGCGAACAAACAAGCATCCGTCGTCGCCAAAGAGTACTGAATAGTATAGAGAACTCATGGAACGAATTGTATGACTCAAAAGCACTGGCGACATCTGGCGAATGATTCAAAACGTAATACTCTCTTTTTTCATAACTGGTTCATTCATAATTTTGATGTGAAGCATTGATGCCTTTTGAAATAGTTATGCTGTTTATATTGTTTTATGTAATATCATTGTCGAAATGGTGCATTTATATTGAAATATTCTATAAAGAGAATAAAACTCGTTGTGCTCCTTTACTCAGACTCTACATAAGAGCGGAAAAAGAGTGCAATAAGTTCTCTATACTATTCAATACTTTTTGTCGTCGCTCTGTTTATGACAAATACTTTTGATACTTTTGAGTACCGTTTTTTGCACTTTTAAACAAACTTTTCGGCACTTTTCAGTTATGTTTTGTTTTTGAATGCAATTCCGGGTACTTTTGGAGTACACTTTTTAGTACGTTGAGTACGCTTTTTAGTACTTTAAAGTAACTCTGTTGGTATACTTTTTTGGTATTTTGAATTTTGTTTACACATCTGTCTACACTTTTTAGGAGTATTGTGTACACTTTGTAGTAGTTTTCAGTAAATTTTGTTGGTACTTTTGAGTACATTTTTTAGTTATTGTATGGTACTTTTATGCAGAGATTTTTGTTGTTATGGTACTCTTTTCGATACATTTATGTAAATTTTTTGGAGCCTTTGATTACACTTTCTTATATTTTTCTTTGAACTTTCTGATAGTTTTCTGCTTGGTTTTTGGTACACTTTTTGGTACTTTTAAATAACCTTTTCAGCAACTTGAGTTGAGCTGAGTTAGTTTTTGTTTTTCATTGCAATGCTGCGTATTTTTTGCTAGCCTTTGCGTACGCTTTTTAGTAACTATACTTTTTTGGTATTTTTAAATTTGTGTACACTTTGTAGGAGTTCTGAGTACACTTCGTGGTACTTTCTAGTAAATTTGTTGATACTTTTGAGTAAGCTTTTCGTTGTATACAAGTTTGGTACTTTTATGTAGTTTTTGGCCTTTTGAGTGCTCTTTTTGATACGTTTCTATACGTTTGGTACTTTTATGCAGAGTTTTTTGTTCTCTGTTTGATACGTTTAGTACGTTTTTTTGGAACATTTGATTAGACTTTCTTATATTTTTCATTGCACTTGCTGATACTTTTGTGCACAAGTTTTGGTACTTGTGTGTACCCTTTTTGGCATTTTTAAACAATCTTTTCGACACTTTTCAGTTATTTTTTGTTTTTCATTGCAATTCCGGGTACTTTCTGCGAACCATTGTAATGGGAAACGTTTCTTATCTGTGTACACTTTTTAGGACTTTTGAGTACATTTTGAAGTAGTTCTCAGTAAATTTGTTGGTACTTTTGAGTACACATTTTTTGGTACAGTTTGGTACGTTTATCTATTTGTGGTTATTTTGGGTGCACTTTTTGATACGTTTATGTACTTTTTTTTAACCTTTGATTTCGCTTTCTGTCTGATAGTTTTGTGTATATTTTTGGTACTTTTAAGTACACGTTTTGGCATTTTATTTTTTTTATTCATTGCAATTCCGGGTAAATTTTTCGAATCTTTCAGAATACTTTTTAGTAAATGTGTTGCTATAATTTGTTTATATTTTGTTGCCGTGGCCGTGGGTGGGGCAATGGTTACTTTGCGCAATATTGTACATGAGAACGTAGGTTCGATCCCTGCACTGACCACTTCATAATTCTTTCGACAATGGTCAACTCGTTAAGTGATGGCGACACTGTCGAGTAGTTAACCATGAAAAAGCTTCTCAAAATACCGCTTGGTACCGGTGTAAAACTTTAAGTTCCAATTAGTGAGTGTAAAACTAGAAAGCGCACAGCTCACTGGTTGTGAGAAGCTCTCCCCAATCCCTTCATGGGATGTATGCGGAAACGATTTTTATGCTTTGTTGAAATTTTTCACTCCACTTTATGGTACTTTTGTGTACACTTTTTTGTACGTTGAGTATAGTTTTTAGTACTTTTGTGTAAACTTATTGGTACTTTTGAATAAATTTGTTTTTGGTATTTCCATGGCCCTTTTGGGCATTTCTGTGTTAACTTTTTAGTACTTTTGGGTACATTTTGTAGTACATTCGAGTGCACTTTTTATGACTGTTTAGTGCTGTTTCTTGTTTTGAGTCATGCTTCTGTAGGGCTTTACGTAGAGGATCACTGTGCGATACAGGGTACCTAAGTATGCCACTTTGGTGATGTTCAGAGTTTTAAGTCTTTTGTAACTTCTAAATTTCTTATCTCATTTTAGAGATTTTTTGCTTCTTTGCAATGTTCTGAAGGCCTGACTCATCTGCCACAAATTTCTAAAATGATCCAAGCAATATTTTAAAAAGTTCTGTATGAATACTCGTAACACATTGTTCGGCAATCATCCACACAATATCAGTTGCTCGTCTTGTTCTGCGTTCTCCCATACAAATCGCAGATCCCAAAAAACTAATTTTGATTCAAATACTTTCACCCACCCCCTTTTTTTCAAATCTATTGGGACAGTTTTATTAATATATTTAACATTGAATGATGATCGGCCCATTCCCACTTATTAGCTTTTGTTTAATTATATCCTTTGTGTAATTCGTTACTTGTAATCCTTGGCACGTTTCCCAGCTATTCCATACCCAATCACTATCAACTTTTCACAAACTATGTCCACACCAGAGAATATTCCCAATTCAATTCGTTTCCGAAAAACGTTACATAAATGCCAACTAAATCATCTTTGCGCTAAGTCAAAGATTACAAGACTTGAAATCCCTTGGAAAACAAGTATTTGTTTTGAAAAATTATGGATTAGTAGCAGACAGAAAGTTAAGACCAAACAGACGTGGCCAAAATTAAGTTGGTAACAAGCACTTTAGTTTTTTGGAACTTTCTTACATACTTTTGTTGGACAGCGTAACCATTTTCTGTCTGTCTGTTGGTGCCATTGTGGATGTCGTGTTGGCTGCGGATAACGTTACAATAAATGTCTCTGGCTTTCTATTCCCCTCTCCTCTCCCACAAGCGATTAAACGTTTCTTGTGGAACGATTAGTTAAACGACAAAGTTCCAAACATTTTTTTTCTTTTTAAGGGAGACACGCACGCAACGCTTTCCAACTACTCGCGAAGCTTAATACTATGAGGGAAGACTGCGTTAATTTCAAGCACGCGGTTTGTAGCTTATCTAGTCACATTTTCGTTACACCAATGTGTTAACAGCAGTTGTAACTTTTAAAGATTCCTCAGGGAACCGTGTAGTTTCAACAAAAGATCTCATAGAATGGTAATAACGAGGAAATGCCAAATATTTGGGTGTAAACCTTCACCACCGAGTGATGTTATTGAAAAAGGGGTTTGAACTCGCTGTTAACAGTTTTCGTAGCCGGCTTTTAACAAAAAAACAAGAAATATTATAGAAACTTTTAAAATTTACTACGACTTCAAGTGTATCTCCGAAATATTTTGTAGCCATTTATCATTTACCACATGCCGGCTTATAGTTACAGACATACCCCTGCTGACTAGCACCATTCATCTGGGATTATTTTGAGATTTCAACTCTTCAGTTAATAGAAAAACGCTGTACTTGTTTGAACACTTTGAATTTGTTGGCCTGTTTCATTGAGAAATGACGGCAGCAACAACATTTGAAAAAGAAACATAGGTTAGATTTCATACGAATAACAATCATCGTAGCATGTAGATCAAGGCTAAGATTGTTACCATTTTACGCTGGAGTCTATAACGAACGTCTAGTGTGAGGTATTTAAAACGTGTTGACTTGAATATTCTCTAGCCTTGAAAGTATTGCTCTTGGGATTCTGATTTACCCAAGCTACATATTGCAAATCATTGAAAAGATCAGGGTACGAATCTTGGGAGCAACTGATTGAGTTCAAAACTACACCACCCAAAGAATATTGAGATTCGAAAGAAGAATCATCGTACTCACACACGCCGAAATATCTGTCTTTTTTTAGAACGAAGTTTCTTATCGCACTTTGCGGGAGAGGGCTAAATGAAAAAACAATTAAACAACTTTTGTTTTAACACTATTATGCTACAAACCACTATTATCAACTATATTGTTTACGTTTGCTTTGGTTTGTGTCTAGACTAACGGCTTGGATCATAGAGAAAGATATTAACTAGATGTGTGACATTATCTACTATATTGTTTACTTTTGCTTTGGTTTGTGTCTAGACTAACTAGTTGTATCACATATGATGGGAAATTTCTCATTTAATGGGAAGTTTTCTAGGTGGAGCCTGTAACCAATATTTAGTATATAAAAAAAGTAAATTTTCTCAAAAAAAACCTATTGATATTAAAAAAGTAAATCTTTTTTGCAAAAAGTACCTTTACTTAAAAAATTATTTTTTTTTTCAATCAGTACATTTTCTTAAAAAATCAATGAGTGTTCGAACTCACTGGCAATTTGTTAACACCTTTTTGTTACACGGTACCTGTCCGATTTCTATGAACACATTAGTAAATGTTATACAGCATTCGCACTGGCATCGATTTTCTTCAATTGTGGCAGTTTTGTTGATTTCAAGCAGAGATCAGTAAAATTTGCTTGATTTCCCATACGTTTTGACAGACGACAAATCGGGTATTTTTTCTTATTTGTATAGGAATCAGGAAAAAATGCTTGATTTGCTTTATGCAACGCTGTTTTATCTCACACTACGAACGAATAGTACGTTTGTTTACAACCATTTCTATAATTTTTTTTACTTTTTTGTTTACTTTTATTCCTGGAATACATTTGTGCTGAATTTAATAGGGGACAAATACCAGATAAAGCAAAATGCCTATTGTTGTCGGCTTGGTGTGTTCGTGGTCGTAGTAATACTACCTCGTCAATGCGCCTTGACTTTCAACCAAATCAGGAAAAATCCCAATGCGAACACTTCGGATTTTGTTAGGACATTCGATACGAAATCGGGAAAATATTACATTGGAAAATAAAAAAAAGAATAGTTTTTGCGCTAAAGGCTCTTTTGCTTTGCACTTTCTTTTTTCTTACATCTGCTTTAACATTAGATGTAATATTGTTGAAATAAATAAAGCAATATTTAGGTCACTGAAATAATAGTTTTGGTTTTGTCATAAACAGAGCGACTACAAAAAGTATTGACTAGTGTCATGGTACACAGTTTTCTCTTATGTCAAAGTTAGTTTACTTTTATTTTGTATACAACCACAGTTCGCCTACAATTGATGTTTTTGAAATGTTTTCTCCGTAAAAATCACATAGAAACGTTTTAATTTTCATAGTTAAACACTTCCAAAACATCAACAAAAAAAAAACATACTTATATATTTTCAATATTATTCAATCAGCTGAGTTGCCGCAAAACAAGCACTGAGCGAAAATAAAACGCCTGTTGTTTTTGGCTTGTTGTATTAGTTGTACTTCATCTAACATTATATTTCTACCATGAATAGTATAGAGAACTTATTGCGCTCTTTCTCCGCTCTCATGTAGAGAGTCTGAGCAAAAGAGCATAAAAGAGTCTTACTCTCTTTATAGAATATTTCAATATAAATGCACCATTACATAAAACAATACAAAAAGCATAAATGTTTCAAACGGCATCAATGTTTCTCATCAAAATTATGAATAGACCAAGATATGACAAAAAGAGAGTAATACGTTTTGAATCATTCGCCAGATGTCGCCAGTGCTTTTGAGTCATACAATTCGTTCCATACTATTCAATACTCTTTGGTGACGACGACCTAATTGTTTGTTCGCTGCCGCTACATTAATACCATCATACTTATTTTCAGGCAGAGACTATTGTTGTACAACAACCACGTAGATGATGCTAACGCTGTGGGTTGTGTGTATGTGTTCACTTTGATAGATTGCCCTACCCGTGCCTATAGATGTAAGTCGTCATCGCCAAAGAGTATTGAATAGTAGGGAGAACTCATGGAACGAATTGTATGACTCAAAATCACTAGCGACATCTGACGAAGGATTCAAAACGTATTACTATCTTTTTGTCATAACTTGGTCCATTCACAATTTTGATGTGAGACATTGATGCCTTTTGAAATATTTATCATTTTTGTATCGTTTTATGTAATAACATTGTCGAAATGGTGCATTTATATTGAAATATTCTATAAAGAGAATAAGACTCGTTTATGCTCTTTTACTGAGACTACATGAGAGCGGAAAAAGAGTGTAATAAGTTCTCTATAATATTCAATACCTTTTGTCGTAGCTCTGTTTATGACAGAACAAAAACAATTATTTCAGTGAGTTAAATACTGCTTTATTTATTTTAACAATATTACATCTAATGTTAAAGCAGATGTAAGAAGAAAGAATGTGCAAAACCAAGAGCCTTCAGCACAAACACCATTATTTTTTTGACTTTCCAATGCAACATTAGAAATAGAATATTTTCCAATGCAACATAGAAATCGAACAGGTACCGTGTAACAAAAAGGTGTTAACACATCGTCCATGAGTTCGAACACTCATTGGTTTTTTTAAAGCCCTTGACCCCTCTAGGTTGTTTGAGGCCACCTAAGTAAGTAGATTGGTACCTGCAGTTTAATGCCGGTTCCGAACGGTTTTTGGATAAACTTTTTCATGCCTAAGTAGTCGATAGTGTCTTTACCGCTAAGTGAGGTGACTGACGTCGAGAGAAATGAAAGTCAGACATCAGAATATGGATCGAACCCACGTTATCATGTAATCGCGTTCACTAACTATTGTACCACCCGAATTGCGAGTCATAAAAGGATTTAGAGTATCCCATTCGCAGACCGGATATTATGGTATACATTCAATTCCATGCCGCAACTTTGCGTAAGTATGCACTTGGTTTTAAAAGATTATCCTAAATTTACTTGAGTTTTATGACAATTTGCAAATCATAATGACTTCTACCTACTAACACAGTTTAAATTCCTTTATCTGTTGCGCTCAAAAACGATAACTTGCTTTTGTTTTTCCCAGCCATTTAACGTCTTTTCAAATCACTCTAATTGCCATTCTGTCATTTTCATAATGGTTGGCATAATTGTTCCCAACAACAATTTATCAAATCTCACTCATTTAGTGTCATTTTCAAACTGTCTTTTTGTTAATCATGAGAATTTTCTTACTTTTGAAATGACAAAGACGCCTTGAATGACTTGACTGTGTATTCCTTGTGACCACATTGTGGTCGTTCGTTCGTTCGTTCGCTGCATCCACCTAACTTTCTCAAAAGGAAGACAAAAAAAAAACCTTCACAGGAAATGTGACACCGAATGTGGTGAAAGAAAATCTCAAATCATCACCACCATCATTGACTTGAGTTGGTCGTCTACGACAACTTTTCTTTGGTTTTCATTTACAACACAAAGTGACACTGCAGCAAGAGGCAAATGCAGTAAAGTTGTAATTGCATCAAACATGTGTGAATGCAGCAAAACAAACAACCGGGCACTGCATCATTATGAATGGATCATAAGGAGAGCTACGCCAGGGGGCTCAATCTGGAACCAGGGAATACATTTATTTTGTGGTTATAAAAAAATGGAAAAAATCAACGATGGAAAACCGCAAGAATGAGAAATATAACACAACACAACACAACAAATGTGTTAAATCATAATTACCGATAAAGTAAAAACGATATGAAAGAATTTCACTCGAGTGAGAGGAAAAAATCACATGAAGTGTCAATGCACAGTGGGGCGAGAGGTCTATAATCAGAAATTGCAATGAAATATTTTAGAAAGAATGTGATAGGAAAAGCGACTAAAATGATGTTGATTGACCACTTTATCACAAGGCTCTCGGCTCATATTAGAATCTTAAGCCCAATACAAAGTTGGAAATATACAAATATACAAGTAGATAGATAGAAAGACAGTTAGGCAGATAGACAGACATACTAATAAGCTAGAATGATAAGAAACATAGAAAGACAGAGAGATACAGAGTGTTAATAATCTTGAGAATGTATCGCACATGTAACGGGTCCGCCATCTAACGTTTTTTTTTCAACTAGTGCTTATTTCGTGAATGGTAACACTTAGCTCATGTCTGATTTGACAGATAATTAGTTTTATCCTTCCGCTGAACGAATATGGTTGTGTATACGCTTGAACCAATGCGTTTTCGCTTCGCTAAGTGGGCCTGCGATCGACTTACAGAAGATGCCGATTTTGCAAAAAAAAATCATCTTTTCAGATGAAGCCCATTTTGATCTTGGCGGGTATGTAAACAACCAAAATTGTCGCATTTGGGGCACAGAAAACCCGCACGCATACATTGAAAAACCGATGCACCCAAAACGAGTGACTTTTGGATGTTGCGAGTGCGGATATTGGTCCAGAGGCATAACTGGGCCAGTTTTCTTCGAAAATGAGCAAGGAGTGGCCGTTACAGTCAATGGCGATCGTTATCGGGCCATGTTGAACCAATTTTTGTTCACAAAAATTGAAGAGGAGGATATTGGCAACATTTGGTTTCAACAGGACGGCGCTACGTGCCACACAGCCGAAGCTACACTCGATGTTTTGCGCCCTGTTTTTGAAGATCGCATTATCAGCCGCAGAGCTGATGTCGTTTGGCCACCTCGGAGCTGCGATTTGACACCGTTGGACTATTATTTGTGGGGTGCCCTCAAAGATAAGAGTTACGCCGACAAGCCAGAGACAATTGACGCTTTAACGGACAATAGTCGTGAAGCCATTGGTGAAATACAGCTGCACACAATCGATAATGTGCTTAAAAATTGGACCGATCGTGTAGGCTACTGCATGGCCAGCCGAGGCAGCCATTTGAATGAAATTATTTTCCATTATTAACCGGAACGATTGTACTTTCAAATAAAAAAAGAAATTTGAGAAAATATTCAGTAGTTTTTTTTTTATAGCATTTTCAAAAAAAAAAATTATTTGGCGGACCCTTTATAAACGACCAGGTCGAACTGAGGCTCATTCAACTGAACCTGAAAGACTCTGACGCAAACCATCTGCGAATTATAAATAGACGTCGCAATCCTCAGCGATCAATACAGGAATAGGACAAACTTGAATGGGAAAGGGTAACAAGTCAGTAGAGGCGAGGACGAAGTCCGGCACAAATTGATTGTTGAGGCGGCTGGGTACTTGACTTCCCAGAGGACGAACGCTAGACGACGAATATTTTAGCAAGCGCTTTCGCAGCTCGATATACTATATCTGTACAATATAAAACAAGCTTACAATACTAAGGGACAGTTTCTCAATTTCCGGTTAAATTGTCTGCTTACTAATTAGTACTTTATTTTTCCGCAAAGATTTACTGGCTGTTAAGAGTTTTAATTTGTTCATACTCCGGTTATTTTAACAGGATGTTAGATGTTTTACGCTGGCAACTCTAACTGTGAGAAAATGAGATTCTGCTAACCTCTACTTTATCGTTACGATAACAGATAACCGGACAGTGAGAAACTGGCCCTAAGTTTAAATAAAAAGTTCACGAAGAACATAGAGCCTCAAAGAATTCTCTCTATCGATTTATGTCTCTGGCAAGCGATTTAAGCTGGTTCCATGATAGTCGAGTTTACTTATATTCCTTTTCCAAGCACCGCTTCCATGTATTTGGTGGTCTTCCTGGGCTTGGATACCCCTGCCGACTCCATTCAAGTAGAACTATTTGTAATCATATCGGGGGAAGCCTGGGCCCTTCTTCGGTTTTGAACTAGACACATATTCCCAACGGAGCTCTAACGATAGCACTAAAGTCAAGACCATAGCGAATCTATGTACGGATCACCAGTAAGGGTGAAATACTCGTAATTGAAAACCACTGCCGGCAAGAATGTAAAATCAATATTTCAAACAAGCTGGCTCAGAGACTGCAATGGATGTCGCACAATTTCCATGCAGGCTAGGCTTCATGGAGGCAGCAAGTAAACTCCATGACATATACGAAAAGCAGAACGGAATTCCGGACCTTGGCAATTGAAATAAGCAAGTCGATGCAAAAATGCCAAAGTGATTTGAAAAATTTGCCAAAAGGTCGGTTGGATTCTAGGCTGATTACCAACATCAACAAGTGAATTAATTATAGGTTAATTATAATCTGACCCGGTTCGTGAGAGGATACGGACGATTCAGGAGCTATCTAAAGGGGGTTTCCTATAGGGATGGGTAGATATCTTTTGTTTCATTTAAAAGGCCTACAAATGGAGTATGACAGTGTTTAAATGTCCGCCACGGCATTGACGGGCGCGGCGCGCACCCGACAGGACAAATTTTCAATGACTGCATCATAGATCAGACTAAATTTTAGCGATGGCATGAGTAAGTTGATTTTGATTTCACCGGTCATTTGTGTTTTATTGGTTTAAACCTGCGACTTAAGAAAACCCCATATAAATAAGTCTAACGGGGGCCAAATCGCACAGAAGCGGTGGCCTCTCTATGACGTCTCTGCGTGAGATGACTGTGGGACTGAGACATTGTAGCAACAGCTGTTGCACACGTCCTATCCATATCATCCAATTTCGGACAAAATAAATAGGTTATAATAGATCGGTAGCGCTCTTAGTTGACAATGATAGCACTGCCGTCACCGTTTTCGAAGAGGTACGGACCGAAGATGCCGCCGGGCCACAATATAAACCAAACAGTGACTTCCTGCGGACGCATTGCTACTTGGTGGAAATTGTGTGGATTGGTATCGTCCCAAATCCGTCAATTTTGATTTTTCACCTACCCGTTCATCAAAAAATGGGTCTCGTGGCGCCCATCGTTGCCACAAGGAAACACCTATTTTGTAAATAAAGATTTCTCAGTTGCACGTTTTGTCCAACCGTGGTGATTTGTTAAAATCTACCCGTCTCTATTGTAAAAACCTTTGTATAAATTTGGACGCGATAACTTACCTACACCCACAGAAAAATTAACGGAATTAGCCGTAAGCGAACATTTGAAAAATCTGTCTTTCTTGGTTGTTTGAATGCAAACATTAAGTGTGATTGTAGCTTGTCGCAATAACTGTAGATTTATGTCCAAACACATTGTGTTTGCTATTCAATATTAAACGTTGGAGACACAATGATTAATATTTTATATTATATGTTTTTGTAACCCAAATATGGCTTTGCTTGTTGAAAACTGCTGAAAATAAAAACGTCACAGACAACAAATAAACAAAAAGCAGCAAATTTGTTACTCATGAAACAAATGCTTGCACGTAAGTATATGGATGTTCCAAACATATACATGGTTCCTGCATAAAGTTATAGGGGCCATTTTGTTTAACAGCGCTCTGTAATAGCTTGTTGGACTTGGATCGAACTCGTTCACTAGTTCTCGATATTGTTCGTTTAAGGTGTCCGAACATAACAATCACGAACATAATCACTATATCTAACATGTTAGATACGTTAGATACACGTTGAAAAATGTGCCTTTTTTGTTCTTTGGGTGCAGCCATAACGTGTTTGTAGCTTGTTGCAAATATAAAATGTTTGTAGCTTGTCGCAAATATAGTATACTTGTGTCCAAACACATTGTGTTTGCTTTTCAATATTACATGTTGGGGACACAATTATTAATAGATTATAATAAATGGTTTTGGTAGCTAAATATGGCTAAATATGGCTTTGTTTGTTTGAAAATAATGCTTGCAAGTAAGTATATGGAAGTTCCAAACATATACATGGGTCCTGCATAATGTTACAGAAACAGGGTTTCCAGCGTTCCTGCATAATGTTACAGAGGCCGTTTTTTCAGTGTGCTCTTATAGCTTGTTGGGCTTGGGTCGAACTTGTTCACTAGTTCTCGATCTTGTTCATTTAAGGTACCCGGATATAACAATCACGAACATAAACCCGATATCGAACATGTAGAATTTGTTAGGTGGCATGGAAATACTTAGTCTAATGACGACCATTGTAATACCATGGGACATTATATTTCGTTCTCATCGTTCAACCTGTAAAATTACCCAGTGTGGTTAAGGGGCGCTCAAGTCATATGATGCATCATCAAGATATGCCAGAATGTGTTTGAAAAAAAGACGTACATTTGTCTCTGGCGAACCAATTCGTACTCCCTTCATTCAGCTTAACTCCCTGAATGTCTGTTAGATTCTACATAAAGTATGATCCAAAGTATTTTCTCCTCCTTATATAAAAGTCCGAACAGTAGCATTTGAGTTGTTCGCCCTTCTCGTCCTCCTCTTCATCCCCACAGCGTCTGTAGTAATCATGAGATGAGATTCCAAGTCTAGACTCGAGTCGGCCTATTAACCACTGTCCTGGGATCACAGCTACTAGTGTAGAAATATCTTCTCTAGGAATGGCCATCAGGTTTAGCGTATGGCTTAGGTCATAACTTGGCCATACTTGCCTGGTGGTCCTGCAATGTATATTATGGTTGTGAATATCTCGTCTGGACACCCTAAATAAACTATACAGTTCATGAACTATCCAACTCTATAGTTAGTGGCAACCTCCAATGCCGTTGTGACAACCTATTTGTAGGTGCTTCAGCCGAATTTCAGTTGGGGGCACTAAATTCAGTCGTGGCAAACTCAAATCGTTTGTGGCAACTGCAATTTGGTGTCAGCGATCGAAGTGATGGGTGCTACGACCTCTTTTCAAGTAATTAGTTCTGTGAGTGTATTTGCCGACATTATCCTGTGGTAGAAGAAAACTCTGGATCTGCCATTTTAAGATGTTCGCCATTCACTGACTTTAGGACGAGAGCGAAATTCTACATGGACATAATCGTGGCTCCTGAGAATATCAGAGACATCGTGATAGGTACGGAAAGGAACTGCAACATAGTGAACCACTTCGTAATGTTTGCACGCTGAAAAATCTGTATTATGTTGTTGTTTGGCTGCAAATATAGCGTGTTTGTAGCTTGTCGCTATTATGGCATACTTGGATGCAAATACATTGTGTTTGCAATTCAATATTACCTGTTATAGACACAATGATTAGTATGTTATAATATATATTGTTGTGACCCAAATAAGGCTTTGTTTGTTGAAAACTATTGAACGTGACAGACAACAAAGGATCAAAAAAGCACCAGATCTTCAATTCGTGGAGGCAATGCTTGCACGTAAGTATATGGAAGTTTCGAACATATACATGGTTCCTGCAAATGTTACAGGGGTGGTTTTTTAGCATGTGTCTGTCAGAAGTTAAATGCTGTGGCAGAGGCCAGAAAGACCAATAGTGTGAAACGATCCTAGAAATGAAATGAACGGAATTTCGGGTAACAGCATAAATTACTGACCTCTGGCGAAGTAATTCCAGATTGTGTAGATTGTGGATTGTTGATTTTAGAGAAGTAGTGTAGTACGTAGGAGCCGATTGTGAATCATACAGGCTGAAAAAATGTCCCCAGCAACATATTGCAGGAAATGTATGTATGTGTTTGCATGCACAGTATTTATGAATTGAAGGAATGCAGCTTTTTGTTTCTATGTTTTCTGTCACGATTTTGTTTTCAGCAGTTTTCGATAAACAATTCTATATTTGGGTCACAAAAAACTATATATTATAACCTATTAATTATTGTGTCTCAAACATATAGTATTGAATAGAAAATGCAATTTGTTTGGAAACAAGTATACTATATTTGCGACGAGTTAGAAACGGTTTATATTTGCATCCAAACAACAAAAAGAGAAAAAATTTTCAGCGTGTACGGTTTCATGGTACGTTTAGAACAGAATAGGAAAAAATACACAAGGGGTACTGAACAGAGAGGCTTTCCGCAGATATTTCGGAATTAGTTGGCACGATTCGTCTATGGAGGAATGAGCGGGCGACACACCGGGCGAAATTTCGCCCACTGATTTCATCGCTTTAGTTAGAACTAAGTTAGGTTACTAAAACATTACTTGTTACTTTGACGTTTATGGAAGTATTGTCTAATATTTGAGTTACAATGTGAGAAAACGTGATAGCCAACCCAAGTGTATCAAAAATTATTCAAACTAAAAACGGAAAAAAAATTTGTTTTATTAAATTGGCTTCTGATTTAATACTGACCTTATAACGCGGCTCTTGTACACGAGATCCTGGGTGCGAACCCTGCTCTGACCACCTTCAAAAAAATTTCTTTCGGCGGCGGTCACCTCGCATAGTGACGGCGACACTATCGAGTATATAGCCATGAAAAAGCTTCTCAAAAATACTGTTCGGAATCGGTGTAAAACTGTAGGTCCCAATCAGTGAGTGAAAACTGGAAAGCGCACAGCTCAGTGATTGAGAGAAGTTCTCCCCGGTCCCTTATGGGATGTAATGGAAAACCATGTATTTTTTTTTATAACGTATATAGCAATTTACGACTCAGCTCAAACCGGATATACAAATTGATACTGATTTCCTACCGGATGTGAAACGCTTTGTTCTAATTCAAAACCTTTCTCTCCTTAAAACAAAACTTCAACATATTCTGCCAGGATCTTATCTTAATTTTGACAAGATTTTGCCTTTTACAAAATTTCCTTTGAGTTTTCCTTACTCTACTCTTCTTCTTTTAAGTTCTAGTTTTTGCTTTGTTTTAGTTGAAAGCTCAGCAGTTTGTAGATTGTTCGTGCCCAAAGAGTTCTGCTTTACTTAAAGACAATCAACCTGCAATGATGTATGCAACAAAATGTTGCATGAATGAAACCAGCACCCGTACAAGAAGTCTACTGACATTTAATATTAATCTTAACCAGTTGACTGACTGGTGGCTTTTTGTCATCTGCACTTTACAACATAATAACTTTTTAGTACAATATTTATGAAGAAGAGGCAAAAGATAAAACAAAAGACTTGAATGAAAACATGACAAAGAAATGAAAGGAACAAAAATACCGAATTGAATGGAAAATGTGGAAAAGCACAAACAGGAAAAATATGATTATTATTGATGAAGTTGTGTCAACAATAATCATATAAAATGTCATGTCTTTGGCGAAGAGTATTAAAGAGAAGCGAAGGAAGGAAAAAATAATAATAACAATGACCAAGACAAACATTAGGTTAGTCCGATATCCGTCAGATAGACGCTAGACTATCCCACTTATTGCATGGACATGACAGGTTGATGACTTTCTTTTGTGTGTCGTAGATCATGGCATGAAGACTAGAGAGAGAGAGAGAGAGAGAATTGTGTATAGTAGAAATATGAATATGAAAAAATAAAATTCCAGGAGTCGAGAGTCACGTTACATGTTCTGAGGAAACATAACAATATAATGACTTAATTGATTCGATTGAAAAAGTATTGAATGGAAGAAAATATTGACTGGAGACAGGCCGACATCGGCAACATGGCCACTTGTTAGAATTTGAAATTGTGATGAGTCTTAAAAAACAGGGTATGACCAAAGTAAGTGTCTGATTAGCGACACGTACATAAATGAATGAAACGATATAATTTTTTGTTTAAAACGACAGAATTTATTCCATTAATTCATACAGAACTAACACAAGACACACTTCTGCATAAAATCTGTGTCAAAATGCTATGCCATTTCTTAATTCATCTGAACCTTGGAAATAGTTTTAAGTCTCATTGTGAGCAAAAGCAGCACCCGGCTAAAGTTCAACTTTATCATATTAATAATATTACATTTTTACATTTTACCAGACCCCATCGGTTACTGTTGACCATTATAGCTTTTCCAAACATTGTGACATTTCCAACAAAAAAAAAATATTTTCTTGTACAATCCTCATAAAATTTCAACACTTCTCAGTATTGACCATTGGAGCTTAAAGTAAAACTTGTAGAATTCCAAAAAAGTAACGTTTTATTAATTGCTTTTTAATTTGTTTACAACGTTTTCCAAAATAATAAAACTGAAGAAAAAAATTACAAAAATCTTGTTTTAGGAAAACTACACTTGTTTTCAGGCCATGTTTCTTGCAATGTTGTTAACTTAAAATGGTATGTTGTTAACATAATAAACAAATTGTTTAAGACTTTATTTGTGCATTATGTAAAAAAAAAGAAATACACTATTGAAATGCCCCGCCGAAAGTGGATTTCCCCTGAACCATGATTGCATGTAATGTCAGGTATCATTCCTATGCCAAAAAGTTGAAATATTTACGATTTTACACTCTACAGTTGGGTATACGCGGCACAAATAACAGCAAGGGCATGACAGTGAATACTGTAAAATTAATTTATTTTTTTTTTTATTAATATTTGTAAATATTTCTACATGAGAAACAGTTTTTTTTTCAATTCTTCTTTTTAGAGAGTTGGGTAATAGTTTGTCTTTAAATTAAGGCCAAATGTTTCTTTACCATGTCCTTTAATAATTGCAAAAATAAAAGTCTGCTCCGATCTGCCCCTAAATTAATGGCAACAAAATTCGTTTAATAACAAATATCCTTTTACTACGTAAAGCGTTACTCCCACACTTCATTACGCACATACATACATATATTTTAAAGAATAGAAAGTGGAGACCACATTCATTCAACTCAATATTTAATAGAGAGATACATAAATCTTTTCTTTTAAATCATGGACGATCGTTTCCTTAACTCCTTGAAGTCCACAGGCAACTATGTTTGCCCTAGGGTGTTGGGTACCTATAATTACACATTTAGGAGATAGAGCAAATGTATCAATGGGTGATTTATAGAAGACGGTAGGGGCAAAAAAAAGTGTAGTAGGTATAAATTCTCTACCTTATTCGGTTTCACTCCCTCGAGCCATCAAAATGGGTCAAGAACTGCTCTTATTACAAGGGATGCAACGGGTCGGAAAAGGGGCGCATGTGGGGGAAACATCAGGCACGTTTATGCACTGCATTTGAATTACCGTGGTTGTACTTTTACAAAATTTCTTTGCCCCAATCGACACGGGCCTTTTTTTGAGGGAACAAATTTTTTTCACGGCCAAATAAGCATGTAATTTCTTATTGCTGCTTGTCATACTAATGCCCAAGGATGCTTCAATCTCACGATGTGTCACATGTTTGTCTTGCTTGATCAGTTCACCCACAGCATCGATGGTTTCCGGTAAAACGACCGAAGTTTTACGACCGTCACGATATTCATCCTGGACTGAACGGCGTCCGAGACTGAACTCTTGGTACCAGCGATTTACAGAGGTTTTTGATAATGTTTCTTCACCAAAAGTCTAAACAATCGTAAGAAATCATCGCACGAAAATTTTCACGGGTTAAAAACATTTTTTGACCGAGATGAATTTGTCAGCACACTGTACATACAACAAATAGTGCTCGTAAGCACGGTTCGTATTTCATGGGTAATGGGTTACCCTGGCTTATTATTGCCGTGGGGAATGGTTAGCGATCGTTTACCTATTACCCTCAGGGTAATGGGAAAATAATGGCTAGCTACCCACGGCAATGGGGAATTACCCATGACGATTACACATTACCCTCAGGGTAATGGGGAAAATAATGGGTAGTTACCCACGACGAGTTGGAATTACTCGTCACGATTAGCCATTACCCGCAATGGGGAATTACCCATGACGATTACCCATTACTCTCAGGGAAATGGGGAAAAGAATGGGTAGTTACCCACGATGATGGGTATGGGTTACCCAGGGTAACCCATCCCCATGTTTGATCGAAAAAATGAAAAAATTGAAAAAAATTTCTATAACTCGGAAACGCAACGTCCAGTCGAAAAAATTACCAATTTTTGCGTATTTCTAAGGGTTTTTCATAAAGTGGTCCAATTCGTCTGGAAGAACATTTTTTAAAAAAATCGCCAAAATAAGTAAATCACTAAAACAAAAAAGTGGTTATAACTCAGAAACGGTGCGTCCAATCGAAATAATTATAAAAATTTTCCCTCCAAAGGAGGCTTTAACCAATGGGTGTCTTCAATATGGCATCACTTTTGTTTTTAAAAAAAAAAGCGCTAAAACAAAAATTTTGCAAACAAAACTCGCTGAAACGCCCTCATGTCTGTATCTCGGAAACGGAGCGTCCAGTCGGAAAAATTACCAATGTTTGCATGTTTCTGAGGGTTTTTCATAAAGTGGTCCCATTCGTATGAAAGAATTTTTTTCAAAATCGCTAAAAATATGAAAATCGCTAAAACAAAAATGTGTCAATAACTCGGAAACGGTGCCAATAGAAAAAATTTTACCTCCATAGGAGGCTTTTTTTAAATTGTTGCCATATTGAAGACATCCATTGGTTAAAGCCTGTGACGGAGGTAAAAAAAATTATTATTATTGGAGGCACCGTCTGCGAGTTATAGGCACTTTTTTGGTTTAGCGGTTTTCTTATTTTGGCGATTTTTCCAAAAAAAAAATACTTCCACCGAATTTTACCAGTTTTTGAAAACCCCTTAGAAACGTGAAAAATCGCTTATTTTTTCGATTGGACGCTCCGTTTCCGAGATATAAACATGAGGGCGATGTAGCGATTTTTGTATTCGTAAAATGTTAGTTTTAACGATTTAAAAAAAAGTGATGCCATATTGAAGACTTCCATTGGTTAAAGCCTCCGTTGGAGGTACAATTTTTATTATTTTTTCGATTGAACGCACAATTTGCGGGTTATAGCCACTTTTTTTGTTTTATCGATTTTTTTTATTTTGGCGATTTTTTTAAAAAAATTCTTCCATACGAATTGGACCACAAAATGAAAAACCCTTTAAAACACGTGAAAATTGGTTATTTTTCCGATTGGACGCTCCATTTCCAAGATACAGCAATTTTTAATAATTTTTTCATATTTTCGTTCAAAAATGGAATAAATGGTAGCTACGCATTATTTTCCACTTTACCCTGAGGGTAACGGGTAATCGTGATGGGTAATTCCCAACTTTCGTGGGTAGCTCCCATTATTTTCCCTATCCCCTATGGGTAATGGGTAAACGTTCATTACACATTCCCCACGACAATGTGTATGGGTTACAAATTGTTTGGGGGGGGGGGGGGGGGGGGGAATAAATACGAACTCAGTGAAAACGTTCTATGTATGTTTATGCTAAAAAATGTTCCAGAAGTTCCCGTTTGCATCTGGCAACACCATTATTGCCAGGACCCGAAACATAAATGGCAAGCCGTATCGGTAGCTGCCCACTAGTAGGGAACTGTGTACATTCAAAGCTGATGTGACCCCGCCTTGACTTGAAATACACTAAAGCCCTGCTGTTGGTTTGAGACCGGAGGACTCAGTTATCGTGTCTATCATGACGGTCACTGTCTCATTGAACGGCACGCAGAGAGTCTGAAAGTTTTGAGAAATTGCTTTTTCAGGAACTGTCCTACCGAGGAGGATGTGGAGTCAATATGACACCTTCTGTATCTGTGTCCCGCTCTTCGCAGAAGGCGGTAGGCTACACTTTGCCCACATTACTTTGGGAAGTTAGCAATTGTGGCTGATGTTGGCATCCGTCAACTCTTGAGCTTTTTGAAGGAATCAAACTAGTTCAACGGGAGGGACTAGGACAATGTCATATTTTTCCGTTTGTCCCTGTAGTATTACACGTTGAAAAAAAATGGTGTCTGTAACATATTCTCCCCATCATATTTTGCACGAACCATGTATATATTCGGAACATACTCCAAACATTCATATGTTTGCAAGTCCCAAACTCACTTGCATTTAAATGTATTCTTTTACGTGGAAACATATGAGTGCTACATCCCAAACATCCATATACTTACGTGGAAGCATTCGCGTGTTTCCTACCATACCTCCTCCATATACTTACGTGGAAACATGTGCATATTTCCAACCAAACATAATAATAATTAGAAACGAATAATTTTTTGATTTCAGTATATATATGTATATATTATTTAATATAATTAATTTTACTAATGTAAACCTGCATTTATAAACAACTAATAAATTAATTTAAAGATTTACTCCGACCCATTTGAATCTGCTGCTTTTTTGTTTCCCATCTCTTTGTTGTCTCTCAGCTCTCAGCTAAGCGCGGTTTACATACTTGTGCTTTTAATAAAATTTCACAAATGGTCCGCCAGTAAAGGCTCAGGCAGACAAAAGGCTTCGCGTTGTTGCTGTTTTCATTTTCAGGCTCAGGCAGACAAAGGGTTTCGCGCTGTTTCTGTTTTCAGATTCTTTCCTCAAAATGGTTTCTCACATTGGTAGCACACGTATGCACGAATCAGAAACATCGTAATTTAACCGTCCGTGACTTTATTTCAGCTTATTCTATTTTTCACCGATCACAAATATTTTCTACTAATATAACTCTTTTGACTGCATGCTTACTTATCTGACCAATCGCTTTTGATATCCTCTGTACGATGAACCATTGACGACTGAATGCGCGAAACTAAAACGCAGTACATCAGCCAAAAATAAAAAACACACACTTCTTCTGCAATTTACACGCATTAAGGAATATTTATGAGTCAATTACTGAAAGAATAATGCACAGTTACATTGCATTCCAGTGACACACTTACAAGATAGATGGTGAATAATCTCTCGCTGTACCTCTTTTATTCTCTAGCTCTCGAGAGAGCATAAAGAGTGCAACAAATACAGATGTGTTTGTATCATAAACACAGATATATTTGGCTCACCAACACATTTATTATAAAATTAATGATTACAATTTGTATAGTAAACACGATGCGTTTGGACAAAAGTGTACTATATCTGCGTCAAGCTCCAAAATCGCGTTATATTTGCATCAAGATAAAAAACACAAAACGATAGATTTTTCAGCGTGTATGAAACTAAAATGCAACAGATTAGTCAACATAAGAAAGCCTCACTTTAGCTGCAATTTCCACAAACACATTCAGGAAATTTGGGAATCACTGACTGAAAGAATAATGCAAAACTTCAGACACACACTCACAACTTTAACTTTTAATAATCCAACTCTGTCCCTCTTGCATTCTCTCTTAGTCTCGACAGAGCGTAAACAGTGCAGTAATCACAGCTGGATTTGTATCCCAAACAAAGATATTTTTGGGTCACAAACACATATATTATAACATATTAATCATTGTGTCTCCAACATGTAATATTGAATAGTAAACACGTTCTGTGTGATCACAAGTATACTATACTTGCGTCAAGCTACAACCACAAGTTATATTTGCGTCCAAACACCAAAAAGGACAGATTTTCCGCGTGTGCAAAGGTCTAAGTGAGCCTGGTATCCAGGCTGCCAGTCCAACCTAACCTATATTGAGCTACATTTCTGCACATTCGATTTTTTACCTGATAAGAACATTTATCATAAGCACCATAAGCATAATTCTCAGTCAATACTGTTTTGTAAATATATTACACAGAATTTTTCTGGAGTTAGTGAGAATTTGTCAAGGAGTTTCCTGTCGACTGCTGTTTATATTTTGAAAATATCTTCATTATTTCAGAGTTATGATTTTTTCAACGAAATAAGGCAAAAGGCCCCACTGTACTCGTACGACGGTCCTATTTTACTATTCTAAATGTGAGATCCAAGATTTATTTGCACTCTGTTTAGAACTTTTTTACTCGAATGTGAAAACCCCTAATTTTCAACAAGTGATTTAAAAGAAAGGCATGCAACGCTGTGTTTGAAAATTTAAATAAGACAAAAAAATTCAGCTGCTAAAACGGCATTCTGAGCAGTACAGACCTTTAAGCGACTGCATTTTTTGGGCTATTCTTCTTCTTCTTCCCTTTAATAGGGTATTTTTAAGGTCGCATTGTATCTCCATCTAAAATTGACTTCTCCAACTAGTTTCCATTGTTTTATTGCATTGTTTCATTCTTTCCTCTAACATGTTTCTACATATTGATCTCTCAAAAATATTTGTGTACATGTCTCTAACACTGTATATGTCAAAATTTTATCACTATTCAAATAACACCTGCAATTTGTCCATGTTGTGGAGGGAGTGAGTGGGGGATGGATGGTGGATGTAGGGGTTTGGAAGGTGATTGCGGTGGTGGTGAATTGATATTTATGACTTACAATCACCGATTCTGTTTGATTCATTCCGTCCATATATTTCAAATTAATACTTCACCACGAGTACAACAATCGACAACATTTTTCCTTAACTTTTGATCAATCATAACATTTTGTCTTGATCGCTTTAGGGCATAAAAAATACTTGATTTTTTTGTTAGCTTGACTTGAGCAGCAGCATCAAGTTTAACCAACAATTATTTGTACTTAAATGGTATGAAATATTATTATTTTTTGTTGTTGTTTCTTCTATGACTTGTGATTATAGCTACGAGTATCTTGACTAGTTGATATCTCCAAAAAAAAATAGACAGAGTAATTGCTTAAATGATGTATCATCTTAGCAGGTAATAACTGTCGAGTATTACGATAAATTGCTCTTTTAATATTATCAAAGTAATTTATAATTTTGAAAATGTAACCGAAATATTTCAACAATTTTGAAATAGTTGAAATAGTTTTGAGGAATTCTGAGACAATTCAATATAGGAAACAAAATGTGATACAGTGGAACTATCGCAGTTTCATGTTAGTAGATTCACATTTGTTTCAGCAGTCGTCTGGGCATAATAAGTTTGTTTTCCTTTTAATAAAAAGTTTTCAATCATGATTTTGGGATCTTTAAAAATCGCTGGCGATGCAAAATAATCAAAGTGTTAAAAATTCTGAACCTACTAAAGGGCAAAACAATTAATTTTCTTTATCTGTTATAAGAAAACTACACGCTGAAAAATTTGTCCTTTTTTGTTGTTTGGTTGCAAATATAACGTGTTTGTAGCTTGTCGCAAATATAGTATACTTGTGTCCAAACACATTGTGTTTGCTATTCAATATAACATGTTTGGGACACAATGATTAATAGTATATAATATATATGTGTTTGTGACCCAAATGTGGATTTGTTTGTTGGAAACTGCTGATACCACTGCTGTCTGTCACAATAGAGAAACAAAATGCAGCAAATCTTCAATTCACGGGAACAAAACTTGTAAACATGTACATGGTTCCTGCAATATGTTGCTGGGACTATTATTTTTCAGCGTGTAGACATGCTGAAACACCGCCCTAGCAACATAGTGCAGGAACCATGTACATGTTTGCAAGCATGGTTGTTATGAATTGAGCATCTGCTGGTCTTTTGATTCTTTGCTTTCTGTCACGTTTCTCTTTTCAGCAGATTTCAACAAACAAATCCATATTTGGGTCACAAAAGTATATATTATAACCTATTAAATATTAATTTCACTTTGGCTGCCTTCTTGGATATAGAAGGTGCATTTAACAGTGTGTTATCTAGCTGTATCGGGGAATCTCTGGAGTCCACTGGGGTGCCTTCACTTCTTGTCGAATGGATTGCGAACATGCTTAGAGATCGCATTGTAAATACGAACCTAGGGGTGAGCTCAGTTCGGAAGGTAGCTACAAGGGTGATGCCGCAGGGTGAAGAGTTATCCCCTCTGCTGTGGCTTTTAAGCGAACCACAGTTTTGCCATTCATGAGCATGAACATCAGCTATCGTTGAGGTTTATTGTCGGTTTACCGCTTTTCTTGATACCAAATAAGAATGTAATCGCAGTTGTTCGCATCACTATCAAAAATTTTTGGTAATATTTTGTCCAATTCAACAGTCAGATAAAAAGTTATCGACAAAGCTCATGCTCATGAAGGACAGGTATGTGTTTCGCTTTAGTGGTTGACGGTAATCTTAGAGACTTTGAGTTGAGAGGACGTAGATCTTTGCCTACGATCAGTGACCTCATGTAGTACGCCCTGTGTGAGTTGTCAGTTTGGGCCAGGCACTGTGGCCTGGGCGTTAACCCGGCAAAGACGGAGCTGGTTCTTTTTACGCGCAGGCGGCAGATTGGATTCTTTAGAATACCAAGGTTCGAGAACGTGCAGTTATCCCTATCTTATATCCCCTATCTATCTCGGTAACGTTCTTGATCAAAAACTAACCTGGGAGCGAAATACTGAGGAGCGAATGAAGAAAGGATTGGACGTGCTCTACGCATGTAGGAATTTGAATGACAACAGCTGGGGTCTCCTGACCCCGTAACTGGGGTCTTATTACTCTCATTTAGAGAGTCTGAGTAGAAGAGCATAAACGAGTCTTATTCTCTTTATATAATATTTCAATACAAATGCACAATTTCGACAATGTTATTACATAAAACAATACAAAAAGCATAAATGTTTCAAATGGCATCAATGTTTCACATCAAAATTATGAATGAACCAAGTTATAACAAAAAGAGAGTAATACATTTTGATTCATACAATTCGTTCCGTGAGTTCTCTATACAATTCAATACTCGTTGGTGACGACGACCAGCCTGTTTGCTCGCTGCAGCTACATCAATACCATCATACTTATTTTCGGGTAGAGACTATTGTTACGTATGTGATGCTAACGTTGTGTGTTGTTTGCATGTATTCACTTTGATAGATTGTTCTACCCGCGCCATCAACACAGTTTGTGGATCAATTTGTGAAGCGAGTTCGACAAACCGGGTTCTTATTGGACAAAATAACTCGTGTATGTGCTCGTCCAGTGCGTTCAATGGAAAATATTGCCGCTGTAGCGGAAAGTGTGAGTGGTCGTTGGTGATGCAATGGTAGTGTGCGCGGCTCTTGTGCATGAGAACGTGGTTTCGACCCCTGCTCTGACCACCTTAAATTTCTTTCGACGACCGTCACCCCGCTTAGTGGATGGCGATACTATCGAGTATTTAGCCATGAAAAAGCTTGTCAAAATACCGTACGGAATGGGTGTAAAACTGTAGTCCCAATCAGTGACTGTAAAACTAGAACTTACTGGTTGTGAGAAGCTTGCCCTAATCCCTTCATGGGATGTAACTAGAATCCATTTCTGTTTGTAGCTGAATGTGTGCTCGAACAGCCATCAAAATCAGCAATTGAACATTTCTCTCAATTCTTTGCGAAGAATTCTGTATAAACACCTCGGTATGAAGGCTTATAAAGTACAGTTAGTCCAAGAACAGAAGCCTTGTGACAATCCGATGCGTTTTCGCTTCTCTGAATGGGCTTAAGGTGGTTTGGCGGAAGATGAGCATTTTTAACGAAAAATTATATTTTGGGATGAAACTCATTTTCACTTAGAAGGCTGCGTTAACAAACAAAATTGTGGCTTTTGTGGCTCGGAAAACCAACACGTCGTCGAGTTGAAGCCAATGCGTTCACAACGAGTGGCTGTTTGGTGCGATTTTCTGCATGCCGGTATCATAGGTTAATTTTTCTTCGAAAATGAGCAAGGCGAGCTTTACCCTGCCTTTGCTCATCGATTATTTGTTTGCAAAAGTTGAACAGCCAAATATACAATTTTTGCGGACTGTGTTTGAAAACCGCATAATCAGTCGAAACTCGGAAGTATATTGGCCACCTCGCAGCTGCGATTTGAACAGGATAGACTATTATCCCTGGGGCGCCGTGAAAGTTAAGTGTTACGCCAATAATACCGACTCCACTAAAACACGAAATCGACGCTGTCGTTCACGAGATAGAAGACCAACAAAATCGAAAACTATTGTCAAATTGCAAACACAATGTGTTTGGACACAAGTGCACTATGTTTGCGACGAGCTACAAACACGTTATATTTGCAGCCAAACAAACAAGACTTGTTTTTCAGCGATTACCGACGTCGCTGGAACGTAGAGCTATATAATCTATATTCTGACGTGGACATAGTTAGGCGAATCCAATTAGGCAAATTGCGTTGGTAGGCCATGTTATCAGAATGGATGAAGATGAGCCAGCGCGAAAGGTTTTCTATAACGTACCCGATGGATGCAGGAAAAGAGGACGACCAAGACTCCGCTGGAAAGACCAGGCAGAAGAATCCCTCCGTATCCTTGGTGTTACCAACTGTTGAAATTTGTTTAATTTGTTTGTTTAATTAATATGTGTAAGACGACTGACCTCATGAGGTTATAAAATAGTCAATAAAAGTAGAAGTAAGGTGGAGGGCATTTTGTTGGTTAAACGTAACCTCCACAAAGTATCGACTTGTGAATTTTGAAATATAACACTTTAGTAATAACTTTTCAAAGTCACGACAGTTGGGTGTTAAAATCGGTAATATTTAAGAGAAGATTACGTTTCGAAGATAGTACTTCTAAATAGCCGCGCACGAAGTAGCGGGAATTTGCTAGTTAAGTATAAAATGTATACACAGATATGCTTTCCATCTTTATTCTGCCTCTTTATACAATTTTTGATTTGGAATGTGAATAATTTTTTAGAACTGCAAAAAACTTTAAAATGTATTTTATTCCTAAAATGTTCTTTCCTCTGACATCATGTTCTTCGTTTGAATATTTTTCAATGTTAGCATTTCAAACAAATGGAATTTAGAAAAACAAAAAGTTAAACTAGTAATTATCATTACTAATTTCTAGCTTTTGTTTTAACATTTTAATTATTCTCTAAAATGTACATTCATTAACTTACACAGTGCAACAAGTTTTTTTGGGTGCAACAAGTTTTTGTTGGTTCCTTTATAGAATGCAATTTCTCTGAAGACTTCTTATGTCGAAAATGCGCTACAGTGATGCAAACATGGATTTTTGACGCCTTTTCGAACACTATTTGGTTTCAAAATAAAAAATTTAATCAGGTCATAAAAGCATAGTGAGACCTAATGGGATTCAGCCCTTCCGGAATTTTAATATACTCATCTAAGACATCCAATCTGCATTGGAATCATTCACCCCTCAGACAATGGACCTGTATTTTGTTGCACTGTGTTATTTGAGCGATGACAAAATGCATTGTCTCTTTTTCTCGTCGGTTATACTGTTTTAAACGCGATGTACCCAAGCGTTTTTATTATACGCTTATGACACCTGATTATATCTCCATAATAACATAAGTGATGAGAAATATTTTGTGACTTACAGTGGTTGCCAAAAGATAGTTAGTTGAAATCACCTAAAATTCTTTAGCTCTTCTTTAGATGTTTGTTTTTCGAGCATAAACAAGATTCCCCCATATTGGCTGCCGCGTTTGCTCAGATTGCATTTAGAAAATAGAACCTGATGTGGATAAATTAAAACGTGTTTTAGTGGATTTTTCGACGAGCTGATGAAATCACAAAGTGATAATTTATGTCGACTAGACTTTTATCGAACTAGGTCACTTGTTCTCGAACTCGTTCATTTAAGGTGCCCGGAGATAACAACAACGAACATATTCGCTATTTCGAACATATACATAATGTTTGTCCCAACTCTAATGTCGACGTCACTAACTAGTACTGCGACAAACTTTTAACTTGCACAATTTTGTACAGTGTCTACTTGTTTAAAACATGAAATCTGAAAGAGAAAAATTTGATATGTGGCTGACGCGTCTTCTCACTTTGGCTGATGTAAATACAGTATTTCGTCGGCTAAAATGCAAAAGAAAGTAACTACAATTTTCATTTTGTTCAAAGGAGTTGAAAAAAACTTATAACAAATAAAAAAACTTATAACAATAAAAAATGCAGTTTGCCAGTATATTTTCGATTAATACTGAAGATAAGACTTTACTTTAGCAAAGATTTGAAAATTTGAATTGAAAAATCAATTCCTAACCTTTTTGCGAGGATTGTTTCTTGTTTTGGCAATAGAAATTAAAATTGTAGTTACGTGGTTTTGCATTTCTGCTAATGATTTACTATTGTAATATTACAGAAATATATACGAGATTTGGCTGCCACGTCCACTCACTTTGTATTCAGCTCAGTACAGCTCTGGTTTATGTCACACAAGAAATTGAAATTTCCTCAGGCCAATTTTCATAGCAAGAAGTTCACTCAGACCTTTAATAATAGTTTTTGAATTAAATCTTTAAAATAACTAAGTATAGTCAAAAAATGTAGTATACTTTCGGGTGATAACGAAAGTGAAATATACTTTTAGGGAAATCTTTTTTATTGGAATGTTTTCTGTCATTAGTTCACGAATGTAATACATATATTATTATATTTTTTAATTTTTTGATAAAACAAATTTGAATTCTCCTGTTTATAAATCTTGAAAATATAGGAGAAATGCAGCATAATTTAGGATGAAAGCATTTAAATTGAAATAAAGGAGAATTACCACGAAATTCAGCAAACTGTAGGGTGAAAGCATTTAAATCTAAAGTGATGTATAATTTTAGGAAAATTCGATTATAACAAAATCGTTTTTATCAGTTGCAAGTCTTTTCCCATCAATCTATGATATCTAAGTTTATATTAGTTTTTATGAATTTGAAATCTCCTAACCTATATTTTTCTCCTTTACGCTGATTTTAGCATTCCAGTAAATCTGGCAGGTACATAAATGAGAATTGTCACGAAATGCAGCATTTTTTAAGGAATAAAGCATTTTAATCTAAAGTGGGGTATACTTTTAGGAAAATTCGTTTTAGGGGAATCCGTGTATTTTTTAATAATTTCGGAAGTCTTTATCTCGTCTATTGAACGAAATCTAAGTTTTAATGAATTTTAATTTTTCTAATCTAAATTTTTCCCATTGTTAAAAACGCTGAATTTTGCAGTTTGTGCCAGTAAGTCTTGAAGCTAAATGATAATTGTCACGAAATGCAGCATACTTACGAGGTAATGCATTTGAATCTAAAGTAAGGTATACTTTCAGAAAATTCGTTTTTACTGGAATACGTGTTTTTTAATAATTTCAGAATTCTTTATCTCGTTTAGTCAACGAAATGTAGGTTTTTATGAATTTTAATGTTCCAGATTTATATTTTTCTCTTTCTTAAAAACGCAGGTTACTGCACTTTGATGCTCGACTGTGGAGTAGGAACTTTATAGAAAACGGAGTAGATAGGTGAAAGGGCGATAAGCAACCAGAAGCAAACCATACAACACACTAAGTTTAAATAGTGTTTGAGTAATACTAATGACTGCTAAATTATGTTTTATGTTGGTTGCGTCGAACGGAAATACGCATTCCCTTTCATTTCTCTCCGTTTTACATCCAACCAAAGAGTAACATGCAACAGCAACTCAAACTCGATGAAATTCCCTACAATCACGAATACCGCAAGAGAACGCTAAGAGAGGGATCCACACTCTTATCTATTAGTCTATGCTTTACCAAACATAATCACCACTCTTTAATGTTTCTGCGGGAAACTAGGTCACGTTACAAAGTTTTTAAATACGAAGAACTATAAAACACTAGTATATGTTGCTTCATACTAGTGGATGTTGCATCAAACTAGTAGGTGTTGCATTAAATTTAGAGGTGTTGCACTAGACTAGAGTAGATGTTGCAACATATTAGTAGGAGTTGCATCAGATTTAAAGCTATTGCATTATGCAAGTACTTGCATCAAACTAGTAGGTGTTGCATCTATCGATAAGATGTTGCTTTCTGTTTGTAAATTTTGTATCAACTTTAGAGGTTTTGCATTCAACTAGTAGATGTTGCAGCAAATCAGTAGGCGTTGCTTCAAATATATAGTTGTTGCATTATACTAGTATTTGCATCGAACTAGTAGATGTTGCAACTATCGATAAGATTTTGCGTTATATTTGTAGATGTGTATTTCACTCTACGTGTCCCACAGGAAACCGTAGCTATATTTATTTCTGAAACAAAATCAAAATTTCAAGTTTCAAAATAATATTTCATCACATAGAAATAACTGAAATAACCTGATGATAAACAAAATTAAACGATTAAATAAAAGTTCAAAAGATCAATTGAGTGATCTACACTAAAATTTCAACACCGATAGAATTTGCTGCATTAAGTTCAAAAAGTTGTTTTGTTCCTTCCGCTCGGCCCAACTTCTGGAGATGTAGACCTTTAAAGCTCGAGAATGTAATCGGTCATATCTCAGGAATTTATAACCCCATATGGTTCAAATGGATATCATTAGAAAGGTACTTTTAAACTCTATAAATCCTTGTATAAATATGTTCGGTTTAATTAACCCATTGGGGGTTTATTAAGAAAAAGGTTTGTAACCTCACTTTTTTTTTAAAACTGTACTATTTTCAAAACAACCCTACTGTACCTATTTTCTTTGTAGACTCCGATAATAGACAAAACTTCATGTAATTTTTTAAGTTGTAATACCACGCATTAACCCCCCAATTACCGGGGATATTTATGTTCAAAGTTTTGGAATACATTTGTCGACATAAAATAAAAATAAAAAAAATTGCTCGTTTTTTAAAATACTTTTTTGTCTGTGGTGCTTTTTATAACACAGTTTTCTACATAATATAAAAATAAGAAAAATTATTTCAAAATATTTTTAATTATGTAACATTATTTCTTATAAAACGAAATGACTGTGCCGAAGCCGCGAAGCCGGTGTTTAACCCACCCCAGAGGAGAAACCCCCTAAGAAGACCGTCCAGAGCAGAAAACCCCTAAGAGATGCCGAAGACCGGCCACGCTTTATAACAAAACAATACGATGCCGAAGCCGCGAAGCCCTTGTTGGACCCACCCCAGAGAAAATCTCTAAGCCCAGCCGAAGGCCGGCCATACAAGAAGTCTTATAACACAAAAATACTATGCCGATGACGGTGTTGGACCCACCCCATAAGCCCCGCCGAAGGCCGGCCATACCAGAAGCATTATAACACAAAAATAGTAAGCCGAAGCCGGCGTTGGACCCACTCCAGAGGGTAAACTCCCTAAGGCCGTCCACGAAGAAAGCCTTATAACAAATAATACTTTGCCAAAGCCGCAAAACCGGTGTTGGACCCACTCCAGAGGAGAAAATGCCTAAGCCCAGCCAAAGGCCGTTCACGCAGAAAGCTTTATAACCCAAAAATTGTATGCCGAAGCCGGTGTTGGGCCCACCCCAGAAAAGAAATTCCCTAGGCCCAGCCGTAGGCCGGCCACCGAGAAAGGCTTATAACACAAAAATACTATGAACTTTAATTTGAACTATAATTTGTAACTTTCATATCTCCGGTTTCTGAAGGGTTATTGGTGAATATTATACCTTAAAGAAAAGGTTAATATCTTATATACTAACGGAGCCTATCAAAAAATAAGTATAATAAAGGATTTTTGTGTAAAAAATAAATTTTTATTAAAAATTGTTATTACATTAATTAGCCCCCAATGGGTTAATAAAAACAGATATGTTTATACACAGATTTATAGAGTTTAGAAAGACCTTTGTAATGAAACTCATTTCAACCACATAGAGTAATAAATGGCTGACGTATGCCCGATTATTGGCCCGATATATGCCCGATATTTGGAGGCCTATATTTCGGAAAATGTGTACCAGCGGCCAACTGTTTTTTTCGTTTTTTAATCAGTGTTTAATTCCCTATCAGGCAAAAAAAACGCCAAAAAAATAGGTCATTTGTCCAAAATGGAAATCAATATTTTAAAGCATTTCCATAAATTGTCCAGATTGTGGCTTAATTTCCAGTTCTTGTCCAAAATACAGAGCACATTATTGTACTTTTCCGTTTCAAGCTTAACTGGCATTCAACACAATTTAATGTATTAGAACTTTATTAACCAAAAACCAGCAAGACATTTAAAACTGTCCAAGTTGCTTTTCAACATTTATGAGCCATAAAACATTTACAAACCAATTTCAAAGTGTGACTAAGCCTAGATTTGTTTTGTGTGATTTTAATACCTTTCGAACCAACTCATTGGGACAACGTGTAGTTTCGAAAACAGAACCCAACCAATAAATTGATTTTAACAATTCCAAATCAAATCTGATACTGAACTCTAAATGCTCAACTAATGACGGCATTATTCAAACGAGTTATTCGTTTGCGCGGTATCGACGCTTAGAACTTCACCCACATTGGAATCGATCAGAATTTAAACGAAATTTAAGGAGAACAAATGAATTTGTTTGCAACGAATGACGACAACAATTCATGAACCAATACGGGTATTTTGTTGTCTGTTGTCAGTCTCTCTAGTAAGTCGAGTTGAAATAACATAAAACGCACCTATATTTGGATAAATAAGGGGGTAGGGAACTATAGAGTTACTAACAAACAAGTATTTTTATTGCTTTCATTGTTGTTTTGATTCACTGTTTACTGTAAACTTAAGAAACACACCCCTGCGCCTGAATTCAAAAAAGTTGATAGTATTTTTAATTTGGCACAAACATTTAAAAAAAAAATAAAAGAATTTTTTCAAAAATTCAAAAAAGTAAATAGTATTTCTAATTTGGCACAAAAATTTAAAAAAAAAGGAAAATTGTTTGTTTAACTCCAGTGATGGCGATTTATTTCCAAACAATTCTTAATAAATCTTCGGATAAATGCTGGTTTACTCGGGCATGCAAAAGGAAAGCTTCGTAAAGATGAAGCTTTCATAAATTGCAACTTGAATAGAAACCTTCGTACTGATGCGCAGCGCAAGCTGGCAAGACCTGAGTGTGCCAAAAAATTTGAGACTTACTGAGTTTCAGCACGAAATCGCTGTTCGTCATCTTCGTGCTGAAGTTCTTTTTTCTCCCAGGAGGAGCAAGACCTTTTTGTATTTTTTTTAAAAGAGTAAAGTGTAATTCTCTTCCTCTATGCCAACTCTTATTAAGAATAATCCGCATATTTACTAACCACGTTGATAAGGCTAACCTGTTGACCGAAATTTTTGCAGGTAAATCTTCTTTGCCGGAAATCAATTAACCACTCCCCGTGATCGAAAACTTATCTGGTTTCATGCCTGAGATATTATTTTGAACACTTGGACTTAAAAGGTTTAAGTGAAACAATAACGAACATTACGATCTTTGCTCTTTCCTCCTTCTTCTATCCCTATTAACTAAGTCCAATACAATGCACTGCATTTATAGCGGGTATCCCCTGAGTGTTGGTCAAAATTAAAGAAAACCGAACTTATGTAGAATTCAATTCAAGTTTGATGCTAAATCTTGTTATTCATCCAGTTAAATGGTTTTCGATCTACTTCAATAAAAGTGGCCGATCGTAACAATCGCGTACAGAATGCCTTATATAATATATAGTTTGATCAAACTTATAAGTGCAGGTTGATCAAACTGTATTGATGGTTACATTCAGCTAAGCCTAACTTATTTTATACAATGTACAGCTTGATCAAACTTCTTGCGAACTAACTGAAGTCTGATCAAACTGTATTCAGCTAAGCCTGCATTTTGTGGAATACTATACATGTTCAAAGCTTAATCTTATTCTGTATCGAGTTAGATCGAACTCGTTCACCTATTTTCGAACTACTTTTATAACAGTGCCCGAGCGTAACAATCAGAAACATAATATTTTATACAACATACAGTTTGATCAAACTTCTTGCGAATTAAGTACAGTTTGATCAAACTTTATTGGTGGTTGTATACACCTAAACCTAACATATGTGGAACTCTGTACATGTTCGATGCTAAAACTTATATTCTATCGAGTTTGATCCAAGTCGTTCACTAATTTTCCAACTACTTTAATAAAGGTGCCGGAACGTAACAATCACGTACATAATGTTTTATACAACATACAGTTTGAGAAAACTTCTTACGAACTAAGTGCAGTTTCATCAAACTGCATAGGTAGTAGCATGCAGCTAAGCCTTAGTTATATGGAACTCTATACATGTTCGGTGGCAAAACTTATATTCTATTGAGTTTGATCCAACTCGTTCACTTATTGTCCAACTACTTCAATAAAGGTGCCGGAACGTAACAATCACGTACATAATTTTTTATACAACATACAGTTTGACCAAACTTCTTCTGAACTAAGAGTAGTCTGATCAAACAGTATTGGTGGTTCCAGACAGCTACTCCTAACTTTTTGGGATTCTATATAAGTTAGATGTTAAAACTTATTGTGTATCGATTTTGATCCAACTCATTCACTTGTTTTCGAACTACTTCAAAAAAAGTGCTCGATCGTAACAATCAGGTACCTACATAATGTTTCATACAACATACAGTTTAATCAAACTTCTTGGGAACTAAGTACAGTTTGATCAAACTGTATTGGTGGTTACATTCAGCTAAGCCGAACTTAAGTGGCATTTTATACAAGTTCGATGCTAAGACTTATTGTGTATCCAGTTAGATCAAACTTGTTCACTTTATTTCAAGCTAGTTCAATAAAGGTGCCCGAACGTAACAATCACGAACTTAAGCTCCATATCAAACATGTAGCTTATATTCGTGAGGGTCATATTTGGGTATCCAAATTGGACTATATATATTTTCTGAACCATAGATATTTTATAAACTACCAAGCTTTAGACACATGTTGTAAGGTCACACATATAACACTAAGATATTTGCTCATACTAGTAGATGTGGCACCATTCTAGAAGTGGTTGTTTTCAATATAATGGTGTTACTTTGAACTTGTAACTGTTGAATGGTATTCGGGAAGTTAGTTCTTTTTGTAATCCTAGTAAAACTGTTCGAGTACCGGTGTACAGCAGTAAGATATTGCAGAAAACATCAGGATCTATAAGAAAGGTAATTCACTGAGCTATTGAAGTTTGCGTTAAAAATCGTTTTTTTTTCTAATATAACAAATTTCCAATAAAAAATTTAGTTTTAATGAAAACTTCACTAACTCGGTCAATTACCAACCGATTTTTAAAAATTTAGTTGCGTTTTACTGCCTTGTAAATGTTTTTTTTTTATGAATTGAAAAGTAGTACAGATTTCTTATAAAATAATGTGTAATATTATCGCCAAAGTTGGAAAATTTCGGAAAATACAAAAATTTGTGTTTCTTGGAGAACTGCGAAGAGATTTTTGAAGTGTTCTTAAATAACGTCTACATTGTTCGAAAGGTCTAAGTTCCTTCTTTCCAAAACCTTTACGAAACTGAAAATCTGCTGATAATTACATAAGTTACAGCCTTATAACCGCTAAAGTTGCAAAAAACCCGGGGTTTCCCCCGTAAGTCAAGATTTTGGGGATATTTTTAGGATTCTTGTTTTCCTTGGCAAGACACACTATAAAAATACTACTACTTCCTAGATATTTTGGACTGTCGCACAGTGTTTCCCAAGTATAAAATAGTTTCTCAATTATTCTCAGACCTTCAGTGATGTGGTTTTTGTCTTGACTTTTTGTCCAACTACTCCAAATGCATTCACCAGTAGATAATGGCGTCAAATTGTCTACGGATTAGTCATGATACAAAAACTCAGCCGTACCTTAAGATAAATCATGCAATTGCAATGATTTGAAATTGGATTTCAGCAGAAACTGCATTATCGTTTTTGTTTTCTCTCTTGCCACTATAATTAAAATTATATTAATTATATATTTAGCTTGTTGCACATTGTTTGTGTAATTGTTTTAAATATTTTGTTTAAATAAATTTCCATTAATTTGTAACTTGTAATATCAACTGCAATTTGCCAGATACTATTTACCAGTTACTAATTAACTATTCAGGTCTCGTTATCGAAAGTCAACAATGATAATAATTGGCTGGATTTTGCGACTCAATTGTTTATGAATTTATTTAATAATAAATAATATGATTTCATTTTATTATTATAAAATACTTTTGATGTTTGTTGCGACCGAATGACAATTAGTTTACGAAACAGTTTGTGACAACAATCAATTACATGATTAACATTTAATTAAAACAAGGCGAACAGACCTATTATTAACAGGGAGTTAAACATTCAACTTGTTGACACTCGAAGTAAATTTAAGATTAATTAAACTAGTGTGAGAGAAAGGAGGAAAACAAAGAATGGCGGATGGAAAAATTGAATAAACATGTGAACAAATAAATAATTAACGAAGAAATGTTAATTAGTGCATGAGGTCTAAGGGACAATATACATATATGTAGTAGAACAGTATCCTAAGCGCCTGGATCCTTTGCACATGTTCTTCTGTAGGTCTAGCCAAGATGAGCTAAAGATTTCACCACCTGGCCCTTGCTTCTGAGTTGTGGCAACTGAGTTTTGCGAAATTTTATGTCTAACTGCGACAATCGACACATTCTAGTTTGATGCAACACCTACTAGTTTGAAGCAGCACCCACTAGTTTGAAGCAACTCCTTTTAGTTTAACGACACACCGACATTTGCCTCTTTAACACTGCATGGCATGGAGGGGGTTTTGCGCGCTGAAAAAACGGCATATTGCACGAACCATGGACATGTTTGCAAGCATTGTTTTCATGAATTGTAGATCTGCTGCTTTTTTCTTTCTTTGTTGTCTGTCACGTTTTTATTTTCAGAAGTTTTCAACAAATAACACCACATTTCGGTCACAAAAACATATATTGTAACGTATTAATCATTGTATCTCCAATTTGTAATATTGAATATGAAACACAACGTGTTTGGACCCAAGTATACTATATTTGCGACAAGTCCTTAATCAGTGATCTATTGATTTTTAGATCCACAGATTTGAACCTAATCTTTTACATCTACGCTGGTTGCTTTGATAAGTCTTCTCCTAGTGGCTACTACTTAAAAGTGTTGCCAGCACTAAACGGGCTGACCGTCTTCGAAAAAAATGAAAAGTGGCGAGTGCAGTGCTGGAACCTGCGTTCTTATGCACAAAAGTCGCACGCGTTAACCATTGTACCAGTGACGGTCATACCTACACGTTTGATGCAACTGCGCTGTCTTTTTCGCGGGAGTAACATGTTGGAACTTACCAAAATGAAGGGTGATTTTTTTATATTTGGGGGTTCCCAGTTCATGCTTGATTCGTGAGATATATCAAAGTCAAAACTTTTCAGTCTGCCTTCCCATTTTATCATGAATAGACTTACAAACGCACAACGCTTTTGAGTTTTGATATCAAAATACGTGCTCTGGGAAAAATGTGTTGCACAAGTTACGTCCATTTCATTGTCTTCAGCGACGAGGCTCATTTTTTGGCTCAATGGGTGCGTCAATGAACAGAATTTCCGAATTTAGTCCGAAGAGCAGCCAGAGGCTATTCAAGAACTATCAATACACCCTGAAAAAAAACATTGTTTGGTGCGGTTTATGAATCGGTAGCATCATTGGACCGTACTCTTCCGCAACGTTACGGTCAATGGAGCAAGGTACCGTTAGATGATCACTCTCATGGCTTTTGCACAAAATGGAAGAACTGGATTTGGTTGGCATGTGGTTTCAAAAGGACGGTGCCACACTGCACGCGATGCCATGAACCAATTGAGCAGCGAGTTTGGTGAGCAATTAATGTCACGTTAAGGCGCAGTCAATTGACCGCTTCATTCGTGCAAATTTGACCCGACTATACTAGTCTTTGTTGGGACACGAGCAGCCTCTCGTCTATTCTGACACGCCAACCACGAATTCTGCCTTGGAAGACAACATTACACGTGTCATTGCTGAGATACCGGCCAAAAGGTTTGAAAATGTGTGCCAAAATTTGATTTTCTGAATGGACCACGTGAAGCGTAGCCGTGGACAACATTTGAATTAAACAATTTTTAAAAAATAAATGGCAGGCATTGATTTACCGATCCAAATAAATATTTCGTTCAGTTGCACAATTTTCATTTTCATTCAGTTGTACAAATTTTCTGTGTTTTCTTCAATTTTCGAAGACCAGATTGCAGAAAATCCACCCATTATAAGAAAAGACATCCTTTAATGGATAATATAGTATCCTCCTAAGCACCTGGACTCCGCAGAGGAGTTTTGGTTGCTCGTGGTAGAATTGCCCATCTTGTGAGAAGTTTGGAACGAAGTTACTTATCGCACGTTGCAGGATGGGGGGCTAAATGAAAAAAAAAGAAAAGTTTTGTTTTAACACTATTATGCTACAACCCACTATTATCAACTATTGTTTACTTTTGCTTTGGTTTGTGTCTAGACTAAACGCTTGGATCATAAAGAAAGAAATTAACTAGTTATCTTGCATATGTTGGGAAATTTCTTGTTTAATGGGAAGTTTTCTAGGTGGAGCCTGTAATCAATATTTAGAAGTTTAAAAAAAGAACATTTTCTTAAATAAGTGCCTTTTCGTAAAAAAAATTAAATTTTCTCAAAAAAAAAAATAAATTACATAGTCATCTTCTTAGACAAAGTACCTTTTCTTAAAAACAAACCTTAACTTGAAGAAGCAAATTAATTTTTCAAGTAAATTTTCTAACAAAATGTACATTTTCTTAAAAAAATTATTTTTTTTAAAATAAGTACCTATTCTTGAAAAAAGGACCAAATCTAAAAAAAATTCCAAATTTCTTAAAAAAAACTTTTCTTCAAAAAAATAAAAGTACATTTTCTTAAAATAAAATAGTACCTTAGTAGCCTTTCTGAAAATAAGTAAATTTTCTTAAAAAAATAACCCTTTCCTAAAAGGAGTACCAGTTTTTTAAAAGTACCTGTTCTTAAAAAAAGTAATTTTTTGTACAAAAATTCATACTCATGGCGTTTTCTTACAGAAAGTACTTCTTCTTAAAAAAACCATTAGCTTTTAATAAAAGATGTACATCTCTTTAAAAATTTACCTTTTCGGAAAATATAATACATATTCCTACAAAAAGACATAAAAATATGATTTTTTTTTTAAATATATTCTATAAATTAGGCTGCTCGTGTATTGAAATATTCAACGAAGAGAGTAAGAGAGAGAGAGAGCAGAGAATGATAAACATTTCACTCGTTTTGTTTGTTGGCATTCGAGTAAAGAGGAATTTTAACTGTCTAGTTTAGTATATCGTTTTTGGTTAAGGTCCAGAGTGTCGCTGAAGTTCAGGAGAGCGTGAGCGTAGTCTATTCGCGATTCAAGGTCTTCAAGTCTTTCATTAAAATGCGGAGCAGAGGCGAACGTGTAATAGTGAATTGGGAGGAACATCTTCGGTTAGACGTTTGTGGCTTATTTGAGACATCTTCAGCTTCAGCGGCGATATTCTTCTTGAAACTGGTACTGTGAAGCCTTCTGCCAGCTCTTCTCTAACGTGCTGCTTCAGTCTCTTCGAGACGAGCGGCTAAACGACTTAATTGCGCCTGTAATCTCTAACGAATTATTCCGTAAAAATAGTCACTAGTATTCCGCGTTCTCGAGAAGTTATGAGTTCCATGGCTTGTCCACGTGTATTCTGTATCTGTTTACTTCAGAAGTATTAAAAATAACCTTTGCCGTCTATTGCAAAAATTATAGCATCATCAGACAGGATGATACACTTTGAGCTACCCGCTTAGTATTACAAACCTTTAATCAAACTACAATTGGTATGGAAGATGTTTGATCAAACTACAAATGATATGAACAAAGTTTGATCAAACTCGACTTGTATCGAACTCGTTGACTAGTTCTCGAACTGGTTCATTTAAGGTGCCCGGTCATAACAATCACTAACACACTCGCCACATCGAACATGTATATTATGTTCGTGAGTGTGACGTCTGGTCACCTTAAACGAACCATATAGTTCATGCACTAGCCAACTCTAGATCTAACTACAAATGCCATGACCCAAGTTTGATCAAACTACAAATGTTGTGAACGAAGTTTGATCAGAGTACAAATTAAACAAGAGATTTTGGTTAACATATTAGTTATTTGGGACATATCAATGATTTCTGATGATCATAGAGAAGGGTACCTGACCACAGATATTATACATGTAACAAGTTTTAAAATGAAGTTGCCGGGAAATAACAATAGTAACAAAGTTCTTTATAAACGAAAGATGTTTGAAGTGTCTAAGGGACATATCTGTGCCGAAAAGGAAAACGACTTATGTTTTTTCATGTATTGTATTTTTTAGGTGAGCATCTTTAGGAGGTAATTTCCATGAGAAGTTCTGACATTTAATAAGATATGTATACAATATCTGGTGTATGGCTTCCTGATACATAAGTCAAATTAAACAAAAAACTGGATCTGGAGGTAATTGAGACTCCAGTGGTTACCGTAGTGCACTTAGTCAATATTTTCCTAAGTGCACTTAAGACGTTTTTCCTTTTTGACACAGATATATTGCCTTAGAATGAAATCTTCAATTTCTTTCCGTAGAAACATTTTCAAGCTACAAGTGTCAACATTTTTGGGTTGTAAGCAACCGTTGTTTTTCGTTTTGTGTGAACATTTTGAGGTTGCAAGAGTGTGCAACACTTTCGCTGCATCATTGTTAGCGTTGTGTCGAACTCGTACACTAGCTCTCGAACTTGTTCGTTTAAGGTGCCCCGACACAATAATCACGAACATACTCACCTTGTTGTTTGTGAGGGTTGATATCTGGTTATCTCAAATTAACTATTTAGTTCAGTTAGTTTGGCAATGCTTGCAGAGTCAAACCATGGAGAAATAGAAAAGAGTCTCTATGCCTCTCTTCCTGTTCTTTTAATGACAACGAGGTAGTAGGCCATTTCATCGAGTTCGTGTTGCTTTTGTAATTTACTCTTTGATTGGCATAATACGGACAGAATTAAAAGGGAATGCGTATTTTCGTTCGAGGCAAACAACATAAAATATAATTTTGCTGTCATTAGTATCAATTAAACTCTTTTAAACTTAGTTTGCTGCATGGTCTATAATCTGTATGTCTTCTTTGGCCTCTCATTCTACATCAATTTCCCTAGTAGCTTTTCGATCAGCTGTGCCATAGATACCCTCTGGTCAAACTTTTGCGAACCAGTTGTGTATTCAATTTGAGTTGGGTGCCTCAGATGTTTGAAAAATTTAAGGGAGTTTCCAAACCTTTCTTTTGTACATTATTCGTTCTTAGATAGTCTTAGTCCCATTCATGGTACATTCAAGATTGTTCATGGAGTTGCAAGAATTTAAAGTTGTTTTCTCACATTCTACTTCTATGTATATTGTAACACTCGCTTGTTCATGACATGAATTTCTTTTTTTGCTGGTGTTCTCGAAATGTCGCTTGTAATTCCTATTAAGATCGATCAGCTGCTAAAAATTAATATATAGCTATTTATCTCCTTAAAAACAAATTGATTTTTTCTTTCAATGCATTAACCATGATCTATTTGAGCTTGTTATAATTTATGCTAAAGATAACATGTCATTTTTTTAGATTTATGTGACACTTACTACTTAAGCAGCAACAGCAGCAGCAACAACTGCAACTGTTGCTGCTGTATGTTAATTTTTTCTAACACTTGTATTAAAAGAAAAACCCCATTTGACAAACAGGCACCAAATGTAAATGAACACACAAATTATGCACAACGTAGATTTGTTAAACAAATCAAAACTCACGTGGAAGTCGAACGTATGAATAGGAAAAAAATATAAAAATATAAAAAACAATAAAACAAAATTAAAACAAAAATATTTGAACCAATGTCACCACACAACAGCAGGTGGAAAACTCGATTTAGAGGCAGACAAAACCTGAGTGTTTGCCTTGATGGCTTGAAAATGTTTACTTTAATCAAGTTCATTTTATCCAACAAGTGTCACTGTTTTCTATTTCAAATTAGGCCCAACACTATCGTGGGAATTGTTATAAACGGGCGACAACTTTCATTTTCATTTTCGTTTCAATTTCTATTTCTATTATAAATTTGCCTCTTTTGTGTTGAAAAACTTCGTCTTTAATCGCTTAATGAAATATTTCAAAGCCACAAGTCATAAAGCAATTGCCATCGTCTGCCATTGGGTGTTCTTCCCTCTGAACAAATAAATTAAAACACAATTAAATTGAATTGAATTGAATTTGCTACAAATGCCAGACATGAGTGGAAGTAAATTCAATATCAGAGCTACTATAAAGGCTGCGTCGAACGTAGCTATTTCAAATAACCCAGCAAACATTTTAATGTTTGAAAAAAATTTCACTGAGTTGAGGTTTAAAAAAAAAAATGGTTTCCCATTACATCCCATGAAGGGACTGGGGAGAACTTCTCACAATCACTGAGCTGTGCGCTTTCCAGTTTTCACTCACTGATTGGGACCTACAGTTTAACACCGATTCCGAACGGTAATTTGAGAAGCTTTTTCATGGCTAGATACTCGATAGTGTCGCCATCACTATGCGAGGTGACCGCCGCCGAAAGAAAATTTGAAGGTGGTCAGAGCCGGGTTCGAACCCAGGATCTCATGTACAAGAGCCGCGCACACTAACCATTGCACCACCGACGGCCACGAGGTTTACGTACCGTTTAAATGCGGTGAGATTCTACCCTAATACATACGTGTAAAATACGTGTGAATAATAAGTAGAAGAAGATAAACGTTCAAAGGTTGTGTGCTGCAAACATATTTCTTTTGCTAAGTATACTCAACGTTGTCAGCGAAAGCTGAAATGTTTGTCCCAAATAAATGTTTCTTTGAAAATGAAGTTTGCGTTTTAAACAAATCTCCAATTTCTTCAACATTGTTATGATTTTATCTTACGGAAAACATAAAACACGCGCACATACACCCAAAAGTGATCTGTCTATTGAATTGTCTATCTCTTCTTTCCATAAAAAACGTAAAAGAAAATCCTAATTAGAATCTTTTTCAGCTTCTCAAAATACTGTACGGAGCCGGTCTAAAACTGTAGGTCCCAATCAGTGATTGTAAAAATTAGGAAGCGCACATATCACTGATTGTGATATGTACCTTCAGGGGATGTTATGGGACACCATCCTAATATTAAATGTAAATAATAGCTAGGTGGACAGGCTCGTGGACTAGTAATCATGGTGCCTGGGTTCAACTCCATTTCAGCCTAACTAATACAATAGATTACCATTGAAAATTCAAAAAATTACTTTAATTATGAGTGTACTTTTCCAAACATATTGATCTAGTTCAGAGTAATTTTAATAATAAATTTAGGGCGGTATGATTTTTTTTTGTATCAAAAATTTAGTCATGATTGCAAAACTAAATAATACAAATTTTAAAAATTAATTACAATTGTTTGACTCTAAGGAGAGTTGGACTAGAGTTGGGTCCAACTCGTTTACTAGTTCTCGAACTCGTACCATTCAAGTGCTCGAACATATCAGTCACGAACACAATTGGCATATCGAACATGTAAATTATGTTCGTGACGTTAATGCCTGTGCATCCTAAATTGACTTGTATCGAACTCGTTCACTAGTTCTCGAACTCGTTCATTTAAGGAGGCCGGTCGTAACGATCACGAACTTAACCGCCATATCGAACATGTAGATTATGTTCGTGAGGGCATTTCTGGTCACCCTAAATGAACTATACGTATACATACTTCATGAACTACCCAACTCTAATTGTTATGGCCAGTAGACTTGTGCCGTACTCGTTCACTAGTTCCCGAACTCGTTCATTTAAAATACCCCGACATCTCAATCACATGTTCGTGAGGGTGATGAACTATATAATATATATGAACTAAGTACTAATTGAACTATATAGTTCATGAACTACCTAACTCTAAAGGTTAAGCAACTTAAAAGAAAAAGCTAAATTAAACTATTTCGGAATCTAGGGAAGCAATTGGAGATAAAATTAATTGGTTCAATTCTAGTGTGTAGAGTAGAGTTGGGTCATACTCGTTCACTAGTTATCGGTTCACTAGTACTCGTTCACTAGTTATCGTTCACTAGAAAGTTTCCGGAACTAACAGTGACGAACCTATTCGCCATATTGAACATATGGATTATGTAATCGCCATATCGAACATATAGACTATGTTTGAGGGATTACCGCCTGCTGCAAATGAACTATCCAAGTCATGAATTAACCAAGTCTAATTTGCCCAAACATGAACCTCCCGAACATAATCAAAATTTCAGATGTGCTGAATATGTTCATAAGTTTTATGTCTGGACAACTTAATTTAATCAGTTCTAGAACTAGTGAAAGAGTTCGGGAACTAGTGAACCAGTTCGAGAACTAGTGAATGAGTTGGATCCATATCTAAAGTGGAGTAGAACCAATGTTGAATAGGACATGGTAGTTAATTCCCTCGGTCAACGAACAATTTGTAGAAACAATAAATCGATCTTAGATAATGATTGATCGCAACTAAACTTGTGTTGAGAACTAGTTATTTAGTTGTCGAACACGTTCATTTAAGGTGCTCGAACATAACAATCAGGAACGTACGCGCCGTATCGAACATGCGGATTACGTTCGTGAGGGTGATGTCTGGTCAGCCTAAATGAACTAGATAGTTCAAGAACTACTCAACTCTAATCGAAACATCTTAGGAATCGCTTTGTTTAAGTCGGTACTTTAAACTTCATGTTGCAACTATTTGCAGCATCGCCACATACACAGCATCTTGCTCTACTTTTGCGAATTTCCCGTCATCCCATCAGCTTCTACATTAATCGTTCTCTTTTTTTAAAAATTCCGGAACTGTTTTGTCTCACAACAAATCGTACAATCGGATTACAAATCAGACCTCAATAATATTCTCAAGACTTTCTTACATTATTTCCTATTTCTACTTCTGCTTCAAACGTGTGTTCCAAATAGCTTCATAATTGTAATATACACTCATAAGTGACTCACAAACCCCAACGTAATTATGGTGAATGGTGTAAAAAACAATATGACACATTTCTTTGCAATTTACTACACTTTTCCCTCTCTTCACACTCAACAAATGTGTGCATTATCTAAAGAGGATTACAACGAAACCAGAAGAAAGAAGATACAAAAGAGCAGAAAAATCTACTTTAGAATTGTTTAAATCGTCTTGAAGACGAAACTATGTCACACTGTAATCGCCGACCATAATGAAGCGAAAAATTCAAAGCTCAGACAAGATCAACATAAAAAGAACCCCGATGTGTCCATTGTTATGAACTCTGATTGCGTCTTTATTTGAGGAACGACCAGAAAAGAAAAATCACTTTACAGATTCCCTCCAATTCAAATGGGACGGAAGGAATTGTCAGACAGACAAAGTCCAAGTGATATAGCTGCAGCTCCTCCACATTACTCTCCCCTTCCTCACCGAGTTGGCCATACACATTCTCGAAAATGTTCAGCAATTACGCATGAAAATATTAAATTTGTTCAACTATTATAATTCGATTAAAAGCTGTGCGTTGTAATACTCATGAAGACGAATACTTGGTCTCTTCATGCCATAATAAGATTTTGTATTCTTCTGCGATACAGAGTAAAAACAGAGATCAAGAGCTGTCAAATGGTGTCTGAATCATTTCGTTTTCAAGTCAATTTAAATTGAAATCTTTAAGGAATTGAATTTAAGCGAAATTTCTATTCGGTACGAAATCCGGGTACTATGTGTGGCCATTTAAACTTGATAGTAAAATATTTAAACAACTGAGCTATTTTTTACTCTCAGCAGAACATTTAAAGAGAAATTCTCCCATGGGATGCAAATAATATGTAAATATTTTTCATTTAATTTTAATATATTAAATATTATTTAAAATGTAAGCTATTTCCAGCTCCAATCAAAATCAGTGTGATCGATTAGTTAGAGTTCGAACTTCCAACAAATGTTTTGAATTAGAGTAGACTTGAAATCGGAAAATATTTTTTCATTTCCAGCTCCAATCAAAATCAGTGTGATAGGTTAGTCCGAGTTCGAATCGAACTTCCTACAAATGTTTTGGATTAGAGTAGACTTGTGTCGAACACATTCAATAGTTCTCGGATATAACAATGTTATGTCTCCGAACATAACAATGTCGAACATAATCGCCATATCGAACATGTATATTATGTCTGTGAGTATCATGTTTGGGCATCGTAAATGAATCCAGAGAATTAAATTGGGGCTACCTAAATGTATAATCAACCAAACTATATTTAAACCCAACTTGATTACTAGTTCTCGAACTCGTTCAATTAAGGTGCACATAATGGGTTATTCAATAAGACCGCTACAAAATAAAATTCTTTATTCCTGTGAAAGTACGTTCGACGCCATTATGTATGGAACTCGATTTCTTTTGCATGGCCACCACGGGCACGCTTGCAGAAGTCCAGACGCTGAACCCAATTTTCGACGGGTTTCAAGCATAAATCGGACGATACTGCTGCAATTTCACGTGCGATATTCGTACGAAGTTCATCAATCGTCGCTGGCTTGTTGGCATAGACCATAGACTTGACGTAGCCCCACAGGAAATAATCTAACGGCGTCAAATCGCACGACCGAGGCGGCCAATCGACTGGGCCATTTCGTGAGCTAACACGTTCACCAAACTTGGTTTCCAATAAATTGATTGTGGCATTCGCTGTGTGGCGCCGTCCTGTTGGAACCACATGTCCTCCAAGTCCATATTATCCAATTGGGGCCAAAAATATTCGGTTATCATTGAACGGTAGCGATTCGCATTCACAGTAATATGCCGTTCTTGATCATCACGGAAGAAGTACGGCCCATAAACCGCACCAAACCGTAATTTTTTCGGGATGCAATGATGACTCATGGATTACGTGTGGATTGTTGTCTGACCAATAACGCATATTTTGCTTATTGACGAAGCCATTCAGCCAGAAATGAGTCTCATCGCTGAAGATGATTTTCCGATGAAAATCCGAATCATAGCGCTCTTAAAGTTGAGGCCACTGACTCCAAATTTCGGTAGACGGAATTGTTTCTGAAAAAAAAATTAATGGAAAAAAGTAGTTTTTAAGAAATATTTATAATGTTTATTCCGTCTCTTGTAAAAAAAAACTACAAAGTGTAGTTACGGCCTTTTGCATTTTAGGTGACGATATGCAGTCCAGTTTGATTCTCATCCAACATACTTTACAACAGTAGATGCAATATTCATGGTCGAACCATGAAAAGCTTTCAACTTGATATGCTTTATTTGACTTAAAAGTTCGTCGCCTATAAGTAACATACAACATGTATATTTTCCCTGTGCCACCGAATTGATTCGCCATCAAACGTCTTTCATATCACTTCTTTTACTTTGCACTGACGTAAGATTGAACTCGATTTAATGGAACATGTTTGAGAGCGGTGAGAACTTCATTCAAATGGTTTTACTGTAGACTTGTGACGAACTCGCTCACGAGTTCTCGAACTCGGTCGTTTAAAGTGACAGGTTGTAGCGATCACGAATGTAACTATACTTGTGTCGAACTCGTTCACTAGTTCTCGATCTCGTTCATTTAAGGTTGTCGGTCGTAACGATCAAGAATGTAACAGCCATATCGAACATGTAGATTATGTTCGTGTGGGCATATTTGGTCGCCCTAAATGAACTATATAGTTCATGAACTACCCAACTCTAAATGTAACCGAACTATCGAACATGTAGATTATGTTCGTCATGAACTACCCAACTCTATTTGATTGATGTGGATCAGGGTGCCCGGACATAACACTTAAAACCCTATCAAAATACTGGGCTCTCACATTTAACTATAATTTTCATGAACGTCATAAATTCAGATCTAGATAAATTCAGATCTAGAGTGCCTCCAAATCTTTGAAATTGCAATTTGGTAAACCATAGAACAGTTGTAAACAACTTGCAACTGTTCCATTTCCTAATCTGCCTTTGATTTCAATCGATGTCAATTTGATCAAACACAGATTAATATAAGCGCATAACTAATAGACACGAGTTTCCATTTCACGTTCTCTTGCGGGCACTGAGGTAGTTGGGCATTTAATGGAGTTCCAGTGGTTGTTAGAAGTTGGGAACAAAACGAACATAAATAAAACGGAAACCAAATTTTGTTTCGATGCACGTAGCATCAAAAACAGTTTAGTTGTCGTTAATTTCAATCGAATGCTATCTAAACTTAGCTTATTTCCAGTTCTTTATCGTTCAGTCTCCCATCCACTCTGTTCTCTATCAATTCTCTAACTACAATTTCTATCAGCTGTGACATGGATATGCTTTACAGCAGACTTAACCGTTTTGGTAGTGTCAAACGTACCTTTTTGAGTGTATCAAACGTACCCCCATTACCGAGGACTTACTTCAGATCGAGTTAGATCTGAACAAATCGATAGGCACCTCATAGATATTTGCGATCATATATCCATCAGTCATCCACCTAAGTTTAAATAGTGTTCGATTGAAGAAAAGGTGATTTTAAGAAAAGGAATATTCGTAAGAAACGGAATTTTTTTAAGAAAATGTATTTTTTTGAAGGAAAGGTTTTTTTAAGAACTGGGAATTTTTTTTAGAATTGGTCATTTTGTCAAGAATTTTTAGGAGTACGTACTTATCTCAAGAAAATTTAGTTTGTTTCACAAATAATGTACTCTTTAACGAAAAGGTAGGGTTTTAAGTAAAGACAATTTGTTTTAAGAAAATGTACCTTTTTAAGAAAAGGTACTTATCACCATTTCCCTTGCGGGAGTTTTTTACTCGGTCTGTTTTTTAAACTTAGAATTTTTTTAATTTAGAAAATTAAAAAGGTACTTATTTTCAAACAAATATTTTATTTAAGAAAATGTACTTTTAGTAAGAAAATTTACTGTTTTTAAGAAAAGGTACGTTTTGTAAGAAAATTTAAAATTTTAAGCAAATGTACTTCTTTAAGATAAGGTATTTTTTTAAGAAAAGGTACTTTGTTTAAGAATGTAAATAGGCATTTTTTTTGCGAAAATTTACTTTTTTAAGAAAATCCACTTATTTAAGAAAATTTTCCTTTTTGGACTTCTTTCACTTTCGCTGTTCTAAATTTACTTCTTATTGGGTTCAAAACTATAATATATACTAAATTTTGGTTACAGGCTCCACCTGGGAAACTTCCCATCAAACTTCCCATCCCAACATATGTTAGTCTAGACACACACCAAAGCAAAGGTGCCCAATATAGTTGATAATACTGGGTTGTAGCATAATAGTGTTAACTAAAGTTGTTTAATTTTTTTTCATTTAGCCCCCATTCCGCAACGTGCGATAAGGAACTTCGTTCCAAAAACAAAGCATGAGGTCTACCTACTACTGACTTACTCGATCTCAAACTTGCCCACTGGTTTTAGAACTGGTTTAAACATACTCGCCAAATTGAACTTGTGTATTATGTTAGCGAGAGTGATATGTGGACTATATGGTTCATGAACTACACAAGAAAAATTACTTAAGGTTGTATTGCCTTGGTTGGCTAAGGTAAAAAAATGTTGAATGCAACAAAAAAGTAACATTTATTACCTAAGCTATTAGGCAATTCCTATTTTTATCTGCTTGGTAAAATTTGCATTTAAAAATTGGTAACACTTTTCGAAATGACAAAATATTTTTATTAACTTTTGATGAACTATACAGTTCATTTAGGGCGACTAGGTATGACCCCCACGACTATAATATACAATATACAATTTACATAGTACATATTCGAAATGGACACGAACATAATGCACATGTTTGATGTGGCGAGTATGATCGTGATTGCTATGTCCGGGCACTTTAATTGAAGGAGTTCGAGAACTAGTGAAAGACTTCGACCTAAGTCTGTTTCAAACTAATTCAACTACATCTATAGTTCATGAACTACACAACCCTAATCAAAGTGATACATATTGCTTCTACATATTGGAATTCTCCACAATTTTCCACAATAAAGTAAACCTAATACGGGTACACAATTCCATATCGATTTCGAAGATTTCAGTTCTCATGTTTTCATTTCCATACAAGAACTGTGAGAATTTCCACTAAGAAAATGATGTTATTACTAACATACCAGAGCAGAAAGTTGCAGTTGTCTCTCAACAAAATCTGATACATTTATTCTTGATTTCCAGCAACTTTTCTCGAGTTCAGCCAAACGGAAGTTGTTGTTCATTTTGTTTAACAACATGATAATATTTCAGTGCGAACAAATCAGAAAATTGAATCGAGTTTGCGGTTTTCTACTGTTAAGAAATTAAATACTGTTTGTTGCGATACAAACGTGGTTGCAGAAGAAAAATCACAACGAAACGCAAAACAAAAAGTAATTTAAACTTTTGATAAAGAAAAGTTCTCATAGTGATGCTTCGTAACATCAAGATAAAACTCAAAAGATTCCCAAGAATTTTCGCACATCTCACTATGCAAACAATCTTTTGCAACACACAACGAACACTTAGGCCAGAAAGGCGGACGTGATTTTTCTAACAAACTGAAATATCTATCTAAGACGACGAAAGCTGGTAATGAAGATGATATCATATCTCGGATGCTTCATGCAAGAATCAAAGTAATGTTAGTTGTAATAACAGCAACAAATGTTATTTGCAAACATTAAGGAACCACAAAAAAAATGTTACTTTCAGATTTCTTCCGTTTTTACGTTATGTAGAAGTCATGATAAACTCAGTGTAGAGTTAAAGCGATTATCACGTGGAACCGGTGATTACACTAGAGATTGTACAGATTATTTTAACTATGGGAAGTTTACAATGACGTAGCGCAAAATGGTAGGAAATTTGAAAGTAGCTTGATCAAACAAAATGATCGAGAAGTAGTTCGTGGCAACTAGAAATTGTCTGAAATTAGTTTGATCTAACAAATTTCGTCAAAAATTTATGATGTCTTAGGATTTGTGCTGAACTCGTTCACGATAGACTTGTGTCGAACTTGTTCACTAGTTCTCGAAGTCGTGCAATTAATGTGCCCGGACATAGCAATCACGATCATACTCGCCACATCAAACATGTGCATTATGTTCGTGAGGGCGATGTCTGGTCATCTTAAATGAACTATATAGTTCATGAACTCTAGTTCACGAGTACGCGGACTCGTTCAATTAAGGTACCCGGCCATAACAATCAGGAACATAATCGGTATATCGGGCATGTGGTTTAAGTTGGTGAGGGTCATGTCTGGGCATTCTAAATGACCCACCTCTAATGACAAATGAAATTTGTTAAAGATTATTATCTTCAACTGCCCGAGTTCGAGAGCTAGTGTACTAGTTCGACACAAGTCTAATTTACTATTCAATATTACATGTTTCAGACACAATAATTAATATGTTATAACATTTGTGTTGGTGACCTAAATTCGTATTTGCAATTCGTATTTGCAATAACGTGCCAGACAACAAAGAAACAAAAAAGCAGCAGATCTTCAATTCATGAAAACAATGTTTCAAATCATCTGCATGGTTCCTGCATAATGTTACAGCGACCCGGGTTATCAGCTTGTAGTGTTGGGTATGTCATAAACTATGTATATAGTTCTTTTCTGGCGACCAAATATAACCCTCGTGAACATAATCTACATGTTCGATGTGACGATTAAATTCGTGACTGTTATGTCGGGGGACCTTAATTACACGAGTATGAGAACTATTGAATGAGTTCGATCAAAGTCTGGTACAGATTTGGGTCCAACTAGATTTTGAACTCAATTACAAGATCTTGAACTGGTTTACTAGATCTCGAACTCATTTACTCGACCTCGAACTCATTTTTTAGATCTGGAAATCGTTTACTAGATCTCGAACTAGTTTACTACTTCTCGAACTCATTCAATTAAGCTGCCCGTCCAAACATAACACTCACGAACATTATCGTCATGCCAAAAATAGAAATTTTATTCGTGACAGTTGTGTCTGATCACCCATTTTAAACGAATCTACAATCTCTACTCCACAAGTTCGAGATCTAGTGAACGAGTTGAAACCACCTCTAGTTGTGGCAAGTGGTTTGAATCGAACATTAGCTAGTAATTTTGACTGAATAAAATAAAATTAATTATCAAAGAAGTTCGATAGCAGAAAAAACTCAAGATACTCTAGTGTGCAAGTTATACTGGGGTCGAACTCGTTCACTAGTTCTCGAACTCACTCATTTAAGGTGCTCGGGCATAACAATCATGAACATACTCGACATATCGAACATGTGTATTATGTTCGTGAGGATGATATCTAATAACCCTAAATGAACTATAGTTCATGAACTACCCATCTCTAGTACAAGTGGTTTGAACCGAACAGTAACTAGTATAAAAAGCTTTGTTCGAACTACGTATGTGTGGCGTAAATGTAGTCTGAATCAAACTAAACAAATTATGAAAATAGTTTGAGAGTAAAATAGACTCTAGGGTGGGATAGTTCAGGAACTATTCTTATACTTATTTAGGGTGCCCAGACAAGAACCTCTCGATTTTAGTTTACATGTTCGATATGGAGATTATGTTCATGATTGTTATGTGTGACCACTTTAATTCAACGAGTTTGAGGGCTAGTAGACTCTAATCAACTGTCTTGAATTGGGTAGTTCACGAACTATGTATATATGTAGATCATTTAGTGTAACCAAACATCACCCTCACGCACACAATTCACATGTTCATATGTGCGTGTTATTTTATGTCCGGGTACCTTAAATGAGCGAGTTAGAGAACTATTGAACGGGTTGGACCATAGATCAATAGATAATAGTCTTCATCCCTCTCTTAGCATTCTCTTGCGGTGGTCGAGGTAGTAGGAAATTTGATCGAGTTTGAGTTGCGGTTGTATGTTACTCTTTGGTTGGGCATAAAACGAACAGAAATAAAAGGGAATTCGCATTTTCGTTCAATTCAACCTACTCTTAGTACCAATCAAACACTATTTAAATGTAGTTTGTTGCATGGTTTTCTTCAGGTTGCTTATCGCTTTCTCGCCTATTTACTCTGTTTTCTATCAATTTCCAACTGCATAGTCGATCAGCTGTGTCATGGATACTCCGTGCCTTAATTCAACGAGCTCCAGAACTAGTGGACTCTAATAAACTCTATTAAGTTGGATAGTTGACGAACTATATTAGATTTGGGTAGTTCATGAACTATATAGTCCACTAAGGGTGACCAGATACCACCCTCACGAATATATTATACATGTTTGATATGGCGAGTATGTTCGTGATTGTTATATCCGGGCACTTTAAATGAACGAGTCCGTGAACTACTGAATGAGTTCGACACAAGTCTAACTTGCACACTAGAGTATCTTGAGTTTATTCTGCTATCAAACTTCCTTCATAATTAATTTTGTTTGATTCAGACTAAATTTTCACCGTATGTGATTCGAACAAACATTTTCTTACTAGCTAATGTTCGATTTAAACTACTTGCCACCACTAGAGTTGGTTTCAACTCGTTCACTAGATCTGATAATTGTAAATTCGTTTAAAATGGGTTACTAGACATTAGGCTTGTATCGAACTCGTTCACTAGTTCTCGAACTCGTTCATTTAAGGTGCCCGGGCATAACAATCTCTAACATACTTGCCATATCGAACATGTGCATTATGTTCGTGAGGGTGATGTCTGGTCACCCAAAATTAACTACATAGTTCATGAACTACCCAACTCTAGTAGACATCACCCCCATGAACATAATTCAAATGTTTGATACGTCGAATATGTTCGTGAATGTTACATCCGGGCACGTAAAATGAACGACTTTTAAGAACTAGTGCATGAGTTCGGCACAAGTCTAAAACTCTACAAATATAAGAAGTTTAGTGTGTGGTCGATTCAAGACGGTGTTCCCATGAAAGAGGTTGAATCAAAGCATGTTTGGCATGAAAGTGTCTTCCATTTGGGTTAGTGTTGGTATCACAGAGGTTTGATGAAATCATGTTTGATAACAAAGTAGTTGTTTTAAACAGGTAGGCACTTGAAGTAAACCCCAATAACTAATTAATATTTTTATGATTTTAAGATGAAAACAATTTTTACAAAGATTTATGATAAACATTTTCTTTATATGAATAACAGATTATGCCAATAACGTGTACAAAGTCACGGATAATAATTTTACCATAATGCACCTCATTAACTGACAACTTTGAAACTTGTCTTAGATTGAGTTATAGAAAATATTCACAGTTTCATTAAATTTTTACTCCCCACAATGTAATCTCGCCATAAACGCAAGGTAAGATGATCACTACGCTCATCTTAAAATAGGAAGTTTACGAGGCGTTAATGACACAAAAATGTTGCCAGTGACAGACATGCCTGTGTGTTTGTATTAAACGCTAATTTAGCTGGCGGATACTTTGAGGCAAATCCGCTTCCATAGCGTGGGTGGTCAATTGGTTTCACACCTTTTTTAGTGACCATTTTTATTCCACACGTTTAATTCTAACCGCAAATCAATACTGACTTGGTAAACGCTTTTATGAAAACCGAACAAGTTTTTAATAAAAATGTTTTTTTTTTCTTTATAAAATATAAATTTTTTTACAATCATTTGTCGTAGTCGCGTTTGATTAAAATGAATTTTTTTTCAAATGTTGAAACTTTTGCAAAATCTCAAATTTAACCTTGACAGAGAATCTTTGAATTCTTTGTCTCTAACAATATATTGTGGTTTATTATAAAACAATTTTGTTTTTATATTAAAAGTTTATATTGTTACCGCTCCATTGACGAATCTTCAGCACGTCTATTACCAAACTTTGTAGTGCTTCCATTGTGGTTTTGGCAAGAGATTATCATCATCGCTGCTGTCTATCACGGTGGTTTCCAAGTGATCGTAAATTTTTTGATGGCTTTCAACTACTGAAAGTGAGCACTTTACTTGATATACTACCAGAGAAACATTGATTAATTGTTAGTAGATGTTCAGAAAATTGTTGATGGTATTGATGCTACGTGATTTCAAGTTTTATTATTTGAAAATAGTTTAATGAAAAACAAAGTATGTAGCTGAGAAGTTTGATTCAACGCAAAAGAAGTTTGAAAGATGTTTGATGCGAACACAATAAAAGTTTGATCGAAACTGGAGTCACAACAAAGGTACATAGTTCAGAAGAAATTTATAGTACAACAAATTGTTTAGTCTCTATTCCCATTCGAGACAGACGAAAATTGTATGGAAAACACAGATACGAGTATTTGTCAAAATAAATGTTGTTTGAAAAAATAATTATAATTAGAAAATGTTTTGTTAAAAACAAAGATTGTAGTTTGGCTCAAGGCAAAAGTAAATTAAATTAAGTTTGATTCGAACCAAATAAAAGTTTGAGCGTAATTCTAATCGTGCCAAAGGTAGTTGGGGGAGTTTGTGTTATAACAAATTGGTTAGTTATTGTTTCCATTTGAACCAGAAGGATTGAAGACAAATGTTGTTTGAAAAAAGTTTATTTCTAATATAAAATAGTTTAATATCTCTTTGAGTCTTTAGAGTTGCGTAACTCATGAACCTAGGAAAATTGTGTCGAACTCATACACGAGTTCGAGTTCATTTAAGATACCCAGACAAAACAATCACGAACATACTCGCCATATCGAGCATGTGCATTATTTTCGTGAGGGAGACGTCAGGATACCCTAAATGAACGATACAGTTTATGTACCCCGACATGATCCTTGTGTGTATAATCTCCATGTTCGATACGGTGATTATGGTCGTAAGTAGGCTTATGTCGAACTCGTTCACTAGTTCTCGAACACGTTCATTTAAGGTGCCCGGACATAACAATCACTAACATACTTGCCATGTCGAACATGTGCATTATGTTCGTGAGGGTGATGTCTGGCCACCATAAATGAACTATAGAGTTCATGAACTACTCAACTGTAGTCGTAAGTGTTAAGTTTGTGCACCTTAGTCTAACGAGGTCGAGAACAAGTGAACATGTTGGAGCCAACTTTAAGGTTGCCAGTCATGCACAAACTTAACACTTACGACTAGAGTTGAGTAGTTCATTTACTATATATGTATGTAGTTCATTTAAGGTGACCAGATATCACACCCACAAACATAATGCACATGTTCGACATGGTGAGTACGTTCGAGAACTAGTGGACGAGTTCGACACAAAAAAAATAAAAATGTATTTGTTGTGAACGAAATTGTCGTGCTTTTTGAGGAAAACCAATGCTAGAATGGGATTATGAGAATTCGAAGAGGAAAGGAGTTTGACAGAATTTTAATTCAAACCAGCATTAGTCTGAGTGACGTTGCTGTTACAACAATGGTATCAATGCAATATTTGGTTTGAAGGAAATTGTTGTGATATCAATAATATTTATTATAGTTTGATTCGAACAATTTAGGGTGACCAGACATGACTCTCACGAACATAATGCACATGTCCGATATTGCGAGCATGTTCGGGATAGTTACCCAGCGGCGGAATTTGCGAGGCCTTCCACGAATAAGGCATGCGGAATCATTCTTTGGTAATACCTACTTTAATAATGCCTGCGAAATCTGTTAAAAGAATGCCAGAAGAAAGCGCTGTTGTTCATGAAACCCTGTCTTTCCCACATGTTCGCAATTCGTCGTTGCAAAATCATAACATCTGAAATATGAAGCTAATTTCCATATATATTTTGTTTTACGTAAGTCCTTCTAAAACTTCTCTTTTTGCAGGCCTTCACAAGGCCTTCTAGTAGAGAGGGATGGAAGGCCTTGCCTCCCAATCTCACGCAATGTTAAAAAGAAAGGAGGAGGTAATGTGTATGGGAAGGCCTGCCGTATTCTATAGAATGCCTTCTTGGTCATGATTTCAGGCCTTCCAGCTCCTGATTTCCGCCGCTGGGTATGTCCTAGCACAGTAAAATAATGAGTTTGACATAAATCTAATAGTTTGGTATGACACCTAGTGTGGTATGACAAATTGGAAT